>JABWDB010000003.1:10090000-11290000 GCA_019614645.1 Stratiolaelaps scimitus
AAGATGTCATAGATATATGTATAAATCACAGCAAGCAAGCAGATAGGCGGACGCCCGCACACGAGCATAGGGATTCACAAGAAGGCGACTCGGCCGGACCCAATCAGAACTGGCTAGCTCGCTTGTATCATATCATGTAATCAGGCTTCGATTCGGTTTGTATATCCAACCCTGCACCTCCCCCGCCTCTAACAACGCTCTTCTCCGTGGGACGACAAACGTTCATTTCAACTCGGACAACAGACGCGGAGATGTACACACGCACGCACGAACACTCACCCAACTTACGAACTTACGATTGTACCGCTCATGCCAGCGATCTGGCTACTCCTGCGCCCGCCCGATGGTGAATTGAAGGGGAGCTTGGTTGGACAGCACCAGTCGACACTCAGCCAACGGTGTCTGCTGCCCCATATATATATATATATTACATAACACAGCGTCTTCTTATGAATAATCACTTAGGTGGGGATCTGGGGATCTCGATGAAGACGCCAGACAGCCATTGCGTACTGATGGATCAGGGCGTGGAACTTCGTGGCCCGTCACGTGAGCGTGTGTGTGTGTGTGTGTTTGTGTGTATGTGTCTTTGACCATGTGCGGATGCGCGTGATATGTCTGCTGTGTGGTACAATGCGCCTATCTGCCTACCTATATCATGTTTGTGTTTCTCAGCGAGTGCCCATGGCGCGTTTGCGTATGTCTCTGCGACACGAAGTGAACGATCCACGAGTATGGACCACTCGTCGGACCATCCGTCCGTCCGTCCGTCCGTCCGTCCATCGGTGTGTCCGTCCGCCTGTTCGTTTGTCCGTCCACCCATATGTCTGTATGTCTCGTGATCCACGATGTGCTAGGCAGTGTGTAAGGACACCATTGGGTGGATGAGACGACGGTCACATGTCACCGTCTTGCGGCAGTCATCCAGATCACAGCCGGTTCGGCTGCGGCTCGACCCCGCTCCGCTCCGCTCAGGTCAGCACTAACTGAGGCCCCAAGCGCAGCAGCCCTTGGTCATCATATTGTATGATATCGCACGAGCTAACGCACGAACCGCAGCAGAGAAGGACGAAGCTAGAAAACGCTAAGAAAAAGAATTGCGGCGTATGCCACCGACGCTGATCCACTGGCGGCGACGGTGGCGGCGAATAAGACCAAGCTGCCGCTGATTCCGCGGAGATCCCGAGACGACATCGTACGACGAGAAGGGAACTGCTGCTGCTGCTGCTCGACAATGACAATGGGTGCTTTGTCGGTGTGTTTTTTTTCTCGAAGATCATCATGACGTTTGCTCGGATCGACGATGGTGACGAACGGCGGCGGCGGCGGCAGCGGCGGTGGCGACAACAACGTCGACTGCGGCGACGTATTGGACTCATCGTCAACGGCGACAGCAGCAACAGCCATTTCACAGCATCTGCTCGTGTCTATCTTCTTGTTGTCGTTGTCTTCTTCTTCGTCTTCTTCCCCGGTCGTCGCGTTGCCCTCAGCAGCAAAAACCCCCTGAGCACCGCACCCCGTTGGGCACAGCCCGGCCCAACTATGGATCACCTCTCCTACTTGTTGGCGCCGTTGATGGTAGTGTTTGGTCTAGCGGATTGATGGGTGTATGCATGGATGATATGGTTGAATCGGTCTGATATAAGGCGCCCTTTAGATTCCCGTTAACAACCACTAGCTGGTTAGTGTATTGCATGCATGAGATGCGCTGCATAGGAAATCTTGATGTTTCCTCTAAAATAAGCTTCATTTGGTCTATGAAGCTGTTGAACAAGGTTCGCGGTTGTATTAGTCGTCTCTAAGGGAAGCTAGGTGTGAAGAAATACATATTATGTGGTTAGCGCTGTACAGCAAATATCGTATCGTACATTGCTCTCGCGGATTAATGGCCAGATGGAACCCGTATTTGTATTTTCGAGTAGAAGTGAAACCAGTGTAAGTTTGCTGTGATCAGGCTAATCACACATAATTGACATACAAATGAACCTTTTTCTTTTTACTTTAAAAGTAGAAACAAATGCTTACCATGTACCAATATCCGCTAAGCATCCATTTATAATAACGTTTTTCCTATTACATTAGACAAAGCTTTAAGTACAATAGTTACCACTTCAAAGGGACGGCGTAATAGCTGAGCTGCACGTTACAAACACTGCGCGATCCATGTTAGAGTCCATTAGCGCATTTGGAAGCTTCAATGAACTTAGTACTTGAACAGATCAACAGGTTGAAGTGCTTAAGTGGATGCCGCACGGCAGAGTCGCGTCGGGCATCACCGAAGTTTGTCCACCGAGCTCCGAGTGGGTCGCATTTTTCGACTAAGCACGCTAAAGTAACGCGGCATGCCATGGCCTCTCACGACCGGTTTCACGATATAGTGAAACTCGCATGGCTATATTTTGTTTTCTATTGAGCCGCTCATTACAAAATAGGCTATTGAAGTAAACATGGATTATGACGAACTTGTACACATAACAAGCAGCTAAGTTAATGGGGATACTCACGAATCTAGCGTACAGTCGAGCTAGGGAACCAGTTCTCCGATCAGTGGTAACAAGCGAGCGTGATTTATCTCCAAGCGGAGACAGTTCTTTGTATAACCGTAGTAAAATAGAATGCGCATTCAACTGAGTTAATTTTAGATTAATTGTGATTAATAGAAATTCGTCCCATATTACGTCTTCAAATTGGCAGCAACGGTTAACGCGGTTTGTATGCGTCAAGATGTTCTCCCATTAAAAATTTTGTGATTGTTACAAGGCATGCATCTACAAGTTCGGAAATATGCACCATTCCCATCTCGAACAAACTCAAATACACGACTCATTTTTAGGAAGAACTTCAACTGCTACTGCGATATACTATTATATTATTTTTTTGTAGCTAGCATAATTCATCTCGCTGTAAGTAATGCTCTCTTCTACCAGTGTAAATTAGCGTTTCCATAATATTCCATATGGACATGAGTAGTATTTTGTTCTATCCGATTTCCACTGTGGCCTACACTCCCCATCTGAGTACCGATATACATTAGATAATTGCAATTAAACGCCAAGGAATCAGTTAGCCTTTAATCATTTAGCTGTAGTCACCACAGCGGACGCCGTGGCGCGCATAGCCGATCCGTTCGATACGATAGCGAGTGCCAGGGCGTGTTTATTCGCTCCGCCGGCTGATCTGAACAGGGCGACAGGCTGAGTCAACTTCCCAAGAAGTTACCTCTTTCGCTGGTCCAGTCCTAGCCACCTGCCTGCCTTAGCCATCGTTGTCATATCGCGGTGGCTTCCAGCCGCCCGCATATCTGACGGCCGAAACAAAGAAAATATCAAGTAGCGCTTGCATGAGACGCACAAAATACACCGCCAAGCGTCGAAATACACGACGCCCAACAGTCGTCCATAGATTGTGTGTTTGTCTCGCGACTTGTTTTCATACCGTGTGTGACATTGTCCACCGATTGACTGACTCATCGGTTTCATGTCGGGCTCCTCATTTTTGTGCGCTGTTCGTCTCAACGCCACTCCACCGCTTTCATCATCGTCCTGGCGTTTCTGTCGGGGAGACACGGCGATGAGGTCTGCAGGCTGCGTGCTTGGCCGA
Organism: Stratiolaelaps scimitus; assembly: GCA_019614645.1. Lineage (NCBI taxonomy): Eukaryota > Metazoa > Arthropoda > Arachnida > Mesostigmata > Laelapidae > Stratiolaelaps > Stratiolaelaps scimitus. The sequence goes on from JABWDB010000003.1 coordinate 10,093,601, forward strand.
CAATTTGCGTGGGCCTCACAGTGGTGCGTAATGTTCGTCTGTTTGTGCGTGTGTGTGTGTGTGTGCGCGTTTATGTCTATGTGTGACTGTGAACGTGCAAGACACGGTCACATCGCTGGCTCTGCCGCCGCCGCCACCCGCGGCTCGGTCAGTGCCAATCGCTAGTTCAGTGATTAGATTCGCCGCTACTAAGAACACGAACGGCGGGCAGTTCGACGGAGATTGAATTAGCAAGAAACTATCGTAGACTCACACGGGCACATCGACACCAGCACTCACCGATTGTGAGCGGCGGACTCGCACCGGGGCGCACGACGAGAGCGAATCACGGGGTCCCCTTCGAGAGTGTACATATCGCAAGCGGAGAATAAGCACAGCGTAGTTTGTCGAGGAAGAAACGATTTCCAGCGGCAGATGAATGTTACCGAATCACCGTTACGCAGTGAACGACTTTGTAACATTTTTATTGTTGTCGTTGTTATTATTGTTGGTGGTGGTGTTGTCGTTGTTATTATTGTTGTGTGAATAATTTCTGGAACATTTCTGAGCTCAGAAACCGCAGGGTTTCCCTGATTCGGACGCTTACTTGGCGAATAGATGGCCGGCTCTACGGGTTTACAATGGTACAATGCAATGATAGCGATTACGAATCGTGCTAATGACGTCAACGACAGCTAACACCGATCAATGTCTAGGTAACGGTATTGATGTTGGCTGCTAAGGGGAGCATGTGGTAAATATGATGCATTATAATAATATGCTTTTCCTATGAAAAAAATTACTTGCAAATAAGTAAAACGTCATTTTTAAGGACCAAATAGTAATGTCTGTGAGAAGCAGAAAGAGACATGGATAGTGGATGTCGCCATAGTCACAATAAAGTTAACATAATAAGGTCTACACAGGTTACACTGGATCTCGGTAATACGCATGTATCTATTAAGCGAACAAAGCATTTCGGCATCCATAATAAATTCGTCCCATTTAATATGGAGTTAGCTTATATTCAAACGGGATTCAGGGGACCTCTTTCATGGGGCTGACATGAGACCCAGTCACTCATAAAGATCTCGAGCTTTCATCGGTTAATATACAGTTATATGAGTCTAAAGAATCGAACAAGCGAGTACACGCGCAGCTGAGCAGTTCAGCGGTAAAAAAAGCATAGACGTGCACCCTTTACCAGCAGAGAAACACACATCAGCATGTATATATATATATATATATATATATATATATATATATATATATACACAATGTACGAAACGTTCTTTGTTGTCAAAATACAGCATTTTCTAAATTTCTTCCTCTTCGTCTAAATGCTCCATTGCCAATGCAAGACGCAATCGCGGCACTGTCAAAACGGTCACTATCACATATGTTTCGAATCACCATTAAAATGACGATTTGCTTCCTTATCTCGCCGCCCGTGTCGCTCCTTGATCCTAGCAATATATATATATATATATATATAGATTTTTCGGTATGTATGTCTGCCTATTAACTCTTATAGGTTATTAACCATTTCCTGAATATAAACGTGCTATAAATACCTGTGTGTATACGTATGTGATTGTGAGGTCACAACACTGTGTCTCAATGGATTGTCGGTTATCTGACATTTGACAGCACGGCCACAAACGAATTCTAACAAAACGGTTGGCCGCTGTAAGAATTCAGCTTAGCAATGGGCATTTTCTGTAAAGGTTTTTTTTTTGCGAAATCGCCGATGACGGTAATCACCGGTGACTTCGGCATTGCCGGTGCCCAGGCAGGCAGACAGCTTGTAGATACCCCATCCGACGCCATACTCCCTCTCCGGCTAGCCACTCTGAATCCACAGTAGATATGCGATTAATTGTCATTACAAACCAATACGCCGGCAACTCGGTACTGTTTCTACTTACTTTTTTTTTGAACGAACGCGAACAAATAAATGAATGTATCTGCCTGTCAACGACACTCGCTTAGTGCATCGCTTGTCCATCCCGTGCTACGACTAATCCACATTGTTTTGTCCTCGACGATCGTGCCACTGTTCCAAGGTGATTCGATATCTTGAACTCTGATTGAAGTTCGACTACTGGTCGCGCTGCTACGCCAATCCACCGAATTACAGCTGCTCGCCCTCGTCTGCCCCTGTATCCGCCCAATAGCGTCGACGCGTCTCGCTGCCTCCTGCTATGCCTACACTGTAGCACAATAGTTATATGTTTGCACTATGCATTCATACCCGCGCGTCCGAGAACTGCTTGACCTTCAAGCTCAACATTGCCATCATTACCATCACGATCCTTCAGGCCCTCGCGTACGTCCCATACATCCGTCACTTGTACGCTTGTACGTGGCGTCCGGCTGATTGGACGATCTGCCACGCATGTTGCGCCTGCATCTGTTCACTGTCGAACTACACTGTACGGTGGTATCCGTAGCAGTTGCAGTTGTAGTAGACTATTATGACAACTACAAATATTCTGTTGTGACGACTACCGCATTCTGTGAATTTTGTCAAGTTTCATTCAAGCTCGATATTGATTCATCGCTCTTCGTAGTATCCGCTTGATAAGTAATGCTTGTCTCCATCACTGTCTCGTCTCTAGCCGTGTGTATGTACCATTGAGTCGAAGGAGGGATTCGTACATTGGCTGGCAGCCGTCCGCTGAACGCAACTCTAGTAGCAGATCCACCGAGACCGAGTTGGGGAGCGGCAGGTAAACAATCAAAGCGAGCTGATCAAACCTTCGATTCGCATCGTCAAAGCTGAGCAGCGTCAAATGCGTTTGCGTATTCTTCATATCGGAAACTTTTCCCCCTTTTCGTCCCCAAACCCCAAAGCCCCCCCCTCTGGACCGCCGCCGGTGCTACCGTGACGTTCGCGGCGGCGGCGGCGGCGGCTCCTGCCCGTTTTGTCGTGGCCGCCTCGCGTACGATCGCGGCTGCTACCAGCGGCTGCTGCTACGGCCACCCTTAACGCGCGTCGATCGCCGCCACCGCCGCCACCGCCGCCACCACCAGATCACCCCGCTCGCGCGCGGAGCAACCCTCTCTCCATGCCAAAAGTCATCCGCGCTTCGTCGTTCGGCACAGAAGGCAACCCGAGGGACGTAGTCACTGTCGCACGATCTGGCCCGATCGTAAGCCAGGGAGTCGAGATCTACTCGGATCGACAGTGGATCAATTGTGATTGGACGGAGTGCAGCCACCAGAGTGTTCAGCTCTTCCGGCGTCACCGGAGTTGTTCAAACAAAAAGGAAACAGCGGTGTTTAGTTTCGCGGCGACAGCAGCAGCAGCAGTACGGAGACGATCAGCGCAGGAAACGTATCCGAAACCAACCAAAAAAGGGTGTTCCACAAGCAAATCCCGTGGTGGTTCTGTACGGGGCAACGTCAAAATACTTCAACGGTCATCAGTTGTTTGTGGTGCATCAGGTCCAGTGGTGACGCTGGCCTAGAGTCCCCGGTGTCATAATGAGATGGTTACTCCTCGTGGCGTGCGCTTTGGATTACTCGGTGTGCAAGAACGAGGACAATGAATTGGTAAGCCGCACAGCAATTGTCGTTTCAATTGAGATCAACGATGACGAAACTCGTTAGCCGTGACAAAGTGTGATGGACACTTTTCTATTTTAATAGATTGGGGAGAGAATTCCACCACACATCGATACAGTTTGATGATTATGAACGGATTTCTCGTCGACTAAATTTACTATGAAGCCGTATGAAGAGTTTGTAAACATGACGAGTCGAGGGAAATGATTATTCAGTTTTTCTCGATGCCAGTGCACCTACTCGGACAATTATGGAAGCTTCTGAAAAATATCTAATAGATATACTTTATTTCTAAAGTCATGTAACACGAAACACATTCATCACTCGTCTGATACCAGAAATGTTGTAATAGCAAAGTTTTTCCAAGTTCCACAAACGAACTAGTATACGGTATACACACTGAATTATGCAATGTCGATTTCCTTTGGCTGAATCCTTCTTGCTTGTGATGCTCGGTGGGTATTAGCTGGCAGCAATTAATTGAAATCTGAATCAGGTGAATTATAAACGTATATTTAACCGTATGTGTTAAATAGATGCCTCTTCACTACTAATCTAGCGTTACAATACAGCAAGAGAGAAGAGAGTGAAACCACTTAGGCAAGGATGATTAAGTGGATTGTTATTCAAATTGTGCCGTTAATGAGAAATCAGACATTATTACGCCAATCATCTATAGTATACAGTTAAATTAGTTTGCGCATTTTCTGTGTCGTGATTTCTGTCTCAACGGAACCGCACTGACTGAACCACGCCGCTATCTAAGTTGCCCCAGTGATTTGCAGCAGAAATGAGTAGAATCCCTCCTATCCCGCAGAACATGACGAGTTGAATTTATTGTCCGAATTTAAAGTGAACCCCACCTCTCATGCGCAAGAATCAAATATACATACATATATATATATATAATTATTTGGTAGTTGGAATTACAATCGAGATATCGAATAAATGCACTGGAACTTGGGATAGTTTCGTACGCGCGGGGCTGAACATAATCAGCTAACCGTCGGGTTCTGTATCTGGCAACAGAATACCCTAATTCACGAAGAACAGTGAAACTTCAAGCTGAGACGAAAGTGTGTGTGAAATAATTGAACGGCGAGAATAGCGCGACGTCAAGAAAAGCTCATATTCACATCAACAACAATAACAACAATTTCACTGGAATCGTCACAGTGATGATCATCACAGGTTTACTAACATATTGATGTGGAACTGAAATGCCCGTTGACTGTCATGCCCTCCCATCACTTCAGACGTTACTCATCATATATAGACAGACATGTAGTAGCATTGGTTCAGCAAGTTTTACATAAATACCAGCAATGAGACACTGGCGAACTGTGCCACTGTTGTAGACAGTCATTCGGTCAATAATGTGAAGCGACACAGCCAAAAGCGATGATATTATTATTATTATTAGATATATTCATACGCGTTGCAGCTACGGGCAATCCACGCATTATTGGGCGGAGCATTTGTCAATTCTTGTCTCTTAAGTGACCACTCAATCAATCATTCAGAGGTATCGAAGTGTCTCGTATGCACCTAGTGTGCATGGTCAAAAGTAATCATGCCACATCAAAGAAGAGTGTCTATAGGAGAAGATATTGAGGCGCTATTAAGACGTGCTGTGTCGACAGATCCTTAACGAACAAGTGTGACACTATCTTAGCAAGTGTATACCAGTGCAGAAGTTTTCTCTTCCTTGTGAATTATCTTGTAAGACTCCTCTAACAGCTCCCCAATGCGGTGCTTGGTGTATCACTCATCTCAACGGCTGTTTTTTTTTCTTTCGTCTTGCGATAATGCGACAAGCACCGTCTGCATGCCGCATTATCCTCGCGACATTATACAAAGTGGTGAGCAAAATTTTGCGAGCACAACGCTGTATGTGTGATACGACGAGATAACAGAATTTGTGTTCCGCACAATTTTGTGTTCAACCAGGAGCAGATCGCATCTTCGTGACATCTTCCTGATCTTGTTTAATGGGTGCCATTTTTGTCTCCGTTTCAAATTAAGTCAGAGTAGCGATAGTAGTTGGCAGAACTTCCCTCCCAGAAGTCGTCCGATAGAACAAGGTGGTGCAAAACAGTGTAATGATAGCGGCAGCAGCAGCAGCATATATGAAGTAAGAGATTTCTAAGAAATTAAGATTAACGCCACTTAAAAACAGCGGGACGGCTCTGTGTTCGCGCACCAACATGGGAGGATGGAGGTGCTTGAGAGGTCTACTTGAATATGACAAATCTGAGCTACGTATGACGAATTCGCATAAGATTCGTTGTGCGACGCAAACGCGTGCGTGGACAATTATTCAAATGTTGTCATATAATGATGTCCTATTTTAGCAAGCTAGATAGCTATTCAGCGTAAATATGTAGGCGTTTCTATCATTACCTGACGTTTATATACGGTTAATCGTCGTACACGACAGAAAGCAGAGTCTAAACAGATAGAGTCTAAAAATATCGCGATTACAAAGGTAAGCCGATTTCGTTGGCTACAATATAGACGGTCAGAGCCACCGGGTCGCCATAAACGATGGGCAACAGAGTCAAGAAATGTACGAGCACATGGAAAAGTGTCCAGTACTACTTTAACCACCTTGAAACGTCGCTTGCTATGTTAGCATGAACAATTAGCAATCGTCAACCGAAGCAGTCTTCCTCACAAAAGCGTTTGTGCTCAAACTAACTGTCAAGTTCAGAGAGAGGCCTAAAAACGAAACTTTTTCGGGCTAACTCTCAGCCAACATTTACCGTCCACGGTACAACTGCTTCTAGCATTGCTTTCGCTTGCGAGGCTAATATCCATCTAATATCGTTATCTGTGCCGGGACAGTAGACAAGGTTAAGTTCCGATCGGCTACTAATCCTTTGGGGTTATTGCTGTTTGAAATCATTGCTTGAATAGTCTCGTAGTGTAGCCTTCGTTGCTGTTGTGCTTATGCTCAAGAATAACCATCAGCCTGGTGATGACTATCACCTATGTTTATGTAATAAATCTATCTATTACATGAAATATCTGCCGAGGATGGCCATCATAGTATTGGGTATTTGCGAATATCTCGTACAGTGATTTCGTCGTACGAAAAACAGTAATGCAAAAGAGACATACAATTAATGGCATATACCAAGTAGTATTTGTGGGAAAAAGTGGTCTAATTTCATTTCCTGCAAACGTATTTCTGAAAAATTCAAAGCTTGACTCATTATGAAATTTGTTTCAAAGAGGCTCCCGTGCAAAGAGCAGATTTATGTATGTCCAAAGTTAGTTTCCATGGAAAAAGGCATACTTCCAGGACTTGAGTCCTTTTGCAGGGCGAAGCACGTTTAGTAGTCAAATTTTAGAGTGTTCAGAGGTGTCAATTGCGCCGAGATACTTTGGCCCGCTGCGACGATTCCAAAAATGTATCTAAATATATATATATTTTTTTCTTTTTTTAACATTTATTATATATATATATATAATAATTTAACATTTATTAATTATTAGCTGATGCTCATCGTATGACCATTTTCTATTCTGGAAATTTCGCCCTTTTCGCTTATTGACATTATAAAATCTAGCATAATGTGTGTGTGTGTTAAGTAGACAAGACGCTTAATATAGATCATTTTTCAAGCAGGAAGACTGAAATGGTTATTTTTCTTGAAAATACGCCTGAGTCCATTTCAACACATGCTGGTATTTAATAAGCTATAATACAGTGGCGAGATTTGTCGAACTCGGCCGAGAATTGTGCTTAGGTCAGCTTAATTCTCGAGCTTCGAGCAAAATTAGCAACGGCAATATTTCTTCTTTATATCAAGACCCCTTTTCTAGACATCGCAGCGTTGAGTCCCATTGTGAACAGAGCCACCTTGAGTCACAGGTTCGAAGTTCGAGTCCCACGTCGGAATCCCACGCACCTTGACATATTGGTAACTTAAGCATTGTCAAAACTGCCGTTCCATTAAGACACCAATAAAACCTTCACCTTTACTATCCCATGACGACTGCTCCACTCTTTAGTGCCAAGCAGCAATTCAGCAGGAAATCGAAGCATAGCATTATGTCCACTGGCAATGCTAACAACTTGCCCGGCCTACAACAACTGAATAACTAGGACATCTCGCCCGGTTTCTAGTTTCTCTATTCGTCCTATTGCAGGACTCCTTTGTCCTCCTCTGTCGTCATATCAACGCGCGTGGCGATCGCCCTCAACGTTACAGTTATCGTCTGACGAAAAGCTCCTAGTTCGAGCAATAGGGCTTCTACATACCCTGTTCGGACCAACATCAGTTAAGCCTATACGTCGCATAGCTAGCAATAAAGCTAGCAATACATTGAGCTTATCGAACCTCTTAAAGGGCAATTCAATACGAAATAGCCATTACTCTGTAGTGATGCCACTATCCACACATAAAATACACATCGAATATATATGATATTGCTACAGCACTTCCCATTGCCAGCCAGCTGGAAATGGACAGGCCCACTCGCCGGCACCATTTCGTGTTTGTGCTGTGTGCTGAGGTGAAGCATCGTACGGCCACCACGCCACCACCGCAGCCATCACTGCCGGTCTCTAGCGAACTGACTGACGTATTGTCTTCTTCTTCGTTCTTCTTTTTCTTGTTTTTTTTTCATTGTACCCATTACGTTCTACTGCGTCGCTACTTGGCCATTAATCACAGCGGTAATAATGGGATACTCGAACGATATCATCTGACACAACTCTCTCTCTCTGTGTTTTGCCCATCCTCGACGTCGGTATCGTCGGGTGGTCATTACAATCATTGTGTGCCAATATTTATCATTTCCGCCTCGGCTCCTCTTGAGTTCATGCGAATTGACGCAATCGTATGAATGGGTACAGCACTCATCTATGATTATCTACACAGGCGCATACGAGACGTTTATGAAAAATGAACATCGCGGCTCGTCTGATCCGCTAATGTGAACACCTCGCTGCGTGTTGATATCAAAACCGCTCCTCGCTTACGTAACGACGTACATGGGCGAAATGTTCGCCTGGTCAGCGGCAGTTTCTGACAACAGAAAACGATATTCCTACCTTTCGTCGTGATATTGTTGCCGACAGCGTCTGCTACCATTGTTTCATACATCAAGGTCGAAGATAATTGATCCTGCTGCCGGTTGCCTTATGCCTTTGTGCGTGTTTGTCTCTGTGCCGTATCTACGACAGGCACAGAGATCAAACTATATATATATATATATTGATTTGACTAATTAGCGTAGATACCTATGATATAATTAAAGATTATTGATTTCGTACATTCTAGGACCTACCTTCAGGCATACATAGATGTACGAGCCAGCTATTGACCAGCCAAATATACTGAGCAAACCATGAGAAAAGGAACCACCACATGAACGAAAACTGACGAATATGCAACTGTACACTATTGCCAGAAGAAGACATATTGATATGCGTTTATTGTGTCGTTATCAGAATAATAACTTCTCCTCGGCATCGATGCTCTCGTGAATTTTGTTATTTTTCTCTCTCTTAACGCGTAGTACGCTTGTACGCATTCAACCGTCTACGGTTACGCTTGAGAATGTGCGCCGTTCTTAGAATAGAACTATTGAGCAAGCGAATGTTGTGAACCTACGTATTTTCCTAAAGCCAGTTTTAACACATATCGTCATTAATACCCCGTTGGTATCTGCTCGACACGAGCGGCTATTCTATGAAAGCAGCCATTGTACAACACACACCGATGACTCGATGCTTTCAACGGGTTTCCATCGATCGATGGCTAGTAGCAGTTGACGATCACCTTGGGTCGGGAGGTCATGTGGCGCTGACTATTAATGATAAGAATTGCATAATTACGTATTAATATAATATATTAGTGCCCGTTGAGACGTTAACGATTTGTCAGCAACGAACGATAAAACAAAGGGTACCACCGCCAGTTCTTACTGGTGCAGGCAACCTCCCACGTTGACGACGCATACGTCATGGGTCTGCACTCTGTGCGGGGTCGAAGGCGAGAGAGATTGCTTGCACTCGAAAGAGATGGCTGGAGAATTCCATCAGCGAAGAAGGTAATTAAAAAATGGAATCCTATCCGCGTTTACTGCGCTATAATGTTACATAATTATACACAGTAGATTTGGACGCTGCTAAGGGATTGAGATGTTACTTTTTTGTCTGGCCACATTTCCTTCATCGAGGGTCACTCTGAGGGAATTTGTCGTGTGTTCAGTTGTCGTCTTTCGAGGCTACACATGATGACTGAAGTTTCTGTTCGTTATGGCCCTCTGTTCGAACGAGGCCACCCCTTATGTGCGCCGCTACAGTCGTCCCCTACGGTCACCATAGCACGCATCGATTCGACTATATATAATCCACACCATATATCATTTACGGGATAGCTAGCGTGTCTCTCTTATCACATATTTGATCCGGTGCATCTATTTCATCGGCTAGTTATCTGATAGACGTGGTAGGCGAGATCCAGTAGATGAATATATGCTTATGTACGATGTATGGGAGCCGTACGGGAGCGTACACCCGTTGTCTTGTATTAGGTTATTATTGGCTTACAAGATGATTGCCCGTCCCAGTTCAGTTGGCTTGTACACAATAACAACAACACACCGAATTGCCTTTGTAGACGACGACGACAGCGATGACAACAGCAGGCAATTCGTTCATTGCTCATCTATGGTATCACTAGATGGGTAGGCCCATATCCAATATAGCAGCGACGGTGTCCTCACGTGGCACTCACCCCGTCACAGCGTCTTCGATCGTTGGTGGTCGCCCGTTGCAGTTGGCGTTGCCAGCGCCTTCCTGCGATGGACATCTTCTCGGCAACGACTTGCTACGAACTGAGGGACACAGCCACGCACCAAGAAGCTCCTGTTGCTGCTGGCCGACACCGTCACCACCACCACCCCTTCGAACATATCATCATGATGTGCTTTGATGATTAGTGGTAGCCTGCTGTGTGTGCCGGCGGATCCCGAACGCCATTGGATCGAAGCTCGGCTTTACGTAGTCATGGGCGTCGCCGATACCAAACCTCACCCCGTCACGGTCCCAATCGGTTCCTATTCCTTTACTAGTATAACTGCTCTCGCTGCTGCTGCTGCTGTTGCTTCTTCGACGCATAGAATAATGACGGCAGGTAGAGCGCGATCGTACTATAACTGCTGCTGCGCGCACAAGAGCTTTATGTGGACGCCCCCGTCACGTGTGTACGCTTTGACCGAATCACACGTCGAACGAATGCATGCAAATACATGCCTGTCCCGCGGGTGGCGAATTCGATCTACCGGCAAATACTAGCTGAACCAGTGAAATGTCACCGGCGGCTGGATGTTCTTCTATTGCCACGGAAAGTCATCTCCCTCCCGATAGTCATCATTCAACACTTGCATACATACCGTGGACGAGAACATACACGGCCATATACATATATATATATATATATATATACAGGTGTCAGTATACGTGCGCGTTTTGCTAAGTCATTTGGGAGATCCTACACAGTCTCGGCTTCTATTCCTCTCGCTTGGTCTCTCTCTCTATCTCTTTCTATCTTCTCAGAACGACGACCGCTATCTGTGGGAGGCCAAATACCGAACCAATCCGCAAGGGCGCGGGTGGCAGCGTGGGGCACCCGATGAGCATGGCCACTCACGCATCAACAGTGTACAACTTCACTGGGATTAATAAACATTGCAGACATTTCGCCGCAACGGCGTCTTTAGCTCGTCACAGCGTAAACATGTATACACTTAATAGTACATACAATGCATTGGCCTATTATTGGCCAGCCAGCCAGCCGTCCGCACGAGTGAATACTGTTTGTTTGCTGGTCCATATATCCATATATTTCCACGTACAGAAGTTGCTATTATGTATGAAACACTCCGAATTGAGCATGCGACTAATTATTCTACGAGCATGCTGCCTCGCATTTGTTGATGTAGCTGCTGTCGTTGTCGTCGCTGTTAGCAACATTAGACTGGGGATTTCGCGGTGTGCAGACACACAGGTGAATCTGGAAATATATACTCCAATCATAATTTATTCCATTCTTATTGAGTATATACAGTGTCATTTCGTCTTGTCAAATGGTTGATAGCTGCTTCACTAGTTCACGAACAGTCCCAACGTGAGAAGCGAGGCAGAGAGCGATCAGCAAGAGCCGAGCAATGAGCCGCGTGGTACTTAGCAGATGATTGTAAGCAATGCCTACGCCCGCAGTTACCTAAACGTTCGTGGTGTGTTCAGTAGTTGAGCACACAAGATGGGGCTAGCCATGAAATATGACTTGCGTGTACACATGACGACTGTTGCAAGCGGCCCAGATCCAAAGGTGGTTCCGCCAGAAGACGTCCAGGACTTCGATTCTCACCCATTCCTAGCTTTGGGTATCCTTTCCTCTCAGTCGATTTTGGATCGTTCCAATAACCCTGTTGGCAGTATTTTTTCCCCCGCGCCTCATAAGCGAAATGTGTGATACAAAATGCAAGAATCTAAGACCTTTCGTATATTACATTCAACGGAGAAACGCCCGCAAGCCTCTTCGAGAACATCCAACGATGTTTGTTACCACCACCGAACGCTTGTAGTGGCGAGCACATTCATCTCACCTGTTTTAGCATTATTGCAAATGGGATCGAGACTTTGATACCAGATGATAGATTATGCATTATCGATATTTTCAGACTCTTGATGGACACTACGATCCTGTTTCCCTTTCAAGCTCACAATCGATCATTCCTATTTTTCGTATTGGTGCGTTTTGCATGTTTCGACACCATATCCGTGTGCTATAATCAAGCAACGTCAAACTCGACTGAGTTCAGCGATGAGCTATGAAACGAGTCGATAACAGATAACAATATAAATATGTATTGAACAGTTATAGCTGTAGTGCTATACGACGTATATACCCATCTGTTTCGTTATCTTAATGATCTTCCTGCTCCTGGCTATTCTCAGGCTTGATTTTTACACTTTAGCACACCTTACGTACACAGATCATATTTTCAGATCGCTTTGAATCAACGCTTCCTGGTCGTCATTGAAATGATAGACATATTAGCAGAAGCTGTGCTTGGTTAATAATAATAATACTAGTAGTAGTCATAATATTGTGCAAATCAAAACGAACTATGACTGGCTACAGAAGCCAGGATGCCGAATTAGGTCAAGATCTAACCCGAGTCAGGCTCATCAATATGGTCCACAGCAAAAACTTGTTGCTTATCACGCAGGCAGGCGGGCAGGCAGCAGGACGGGTATCGTAGTGAGTCGTTTCATCTAGTGGTAGTAGTAGTGTGCACATAATACACGATGCCTATGTAACTGAATTCAATAGATACAAATGTTTATATAATGCTTACTGTTTATATCGTATGAGAAGAACGGCCGAATGCCTATTTATTACCGACCATCGCCATTCAACAATGTATGATTCCAGACAACGAAAGGTCACTCATGCAAACGAGCGATCTCTTCAGAGATTCGTGAAATGAATCAAAAATAGGTAGAAACAATAGCTCGCACACTCCACGTGTTATGTATCGAATTAAAATATTCAAAAATAGTAACTGTTGAAACAGGCCTAGCGAGCCTGGCCTTGAACAAGGGATATGTCCCACGTGTCCATAACAGAGATATGGGAACAGAAACTTTGGAGACGCTCCTGAAAGCTGGCCGTGAATCTATTCAAGTACGACATATAGAATAAGGGAGGGGTAGATATGCACCTGAGGCGAGATACGCAATATTATTCCTAAACATGTTTATTCTTCGAAGTGTATGTGCCGTGTATGCCGTGAGGTGACCCGATACGTTTTTTTCTGTTTTACTGTGACCGTGCACCGTTTTTACGGTTGTACAATTCTACCACAAAGATACCCAGGTATGTATAATTATACATAATTCTGTGTGAATAAATGAAGAAGTAAGTATTAATATCGCGTTGCTACCGAGAGCTCAACTTTCGTCTCAATTGTGAGCGGTTCCAGTAACAGCGAGCCGAAAAGACACCAAAGAAAAGGTATTATAGCAGTTGAAATCAAGTATCGTCGATCCTCTCCTACCATCTCATAATTCCAGTGAATAAATGTATTTGAGAACAATTTTCACTAGATATCAGCCGTGAACACAATGTGTGCGCGTGATAAATCGATCGTCACGACAGAAGATGGCGTGCGCTGTTGACCTTCAATTACAGAAGTGATTTGTTTACCTCCATTGTGATCCCGGTTACTTGGGCAGGGAATCTATAATTTACTAATCGCTGTCAATAATATCGTGTATAATGCAGGCCAGCTATGCGCACGAGATCTCCGCCAGCCTACACGCTTGAATACTTTACAATGCGTGAATCCAGTTGTTTTGTTCAAATGTGCTAATTATCTTGTTGTTGTTTTTCTTGATGGTAATGATGATGATGGTGATGGTCGCTATACTGCTGATTATTATGTTTAGTGATAATGCCACTAATACTACAGCTACTTCCAATGATAAACGATCACGAACGGGCATCATTATACAAGACTTCTGTAGTATGCCCACTACGAACTAATGAAGTTGTCAGTTGAAGCTGTTTCATCTTTGCCTCCAGTTCTCTTCGTTGATCTCTCTCTCTCTCTCTCTCTCTCTCTCTCTCTCTCTCTTTTAAATCTACGAATTGCGATCCGACGCTACGGCCTCTGGGAATATACTACATGCGCACAGCATTCCCATGTCGAATGTTCAGACAGAAACAGGATTACCACGTGAATAGCCCCAGGCGGGACGGGTGACATACAATGGGACAATGGAACAACGGCCACCCTAGATCAGGGACCGAGCTGAAGGGTGATTAGCAAGCTAACCGAGAAAATTAGCACATTACTTACGATTATGATGACCGAACACGATTCAGTGAAATGCGCTTCACATTCGGCTAAAATGACATACCGTCATAGACCTCGCTTGTTCGCATGCTATGATTTCTCGTTGGACAAACATGACAGCACGCGCAGATGAATTACTGAGACACTCTGCATAGGACGTTGCTACACAAACATGCAACGGGAACTGCTGGTGTTGTGTGGCCCTCACAATGAAGGATAACGAATGAGCTTAAGACGTCAAAGCTGTGGCAATTATGGCGTCGCTGGAGTTGAACCGGGACTGTTCAGTTGATCGCTGCGCTGCTCTTGAGGACGTCGTTCGAAGGCAAATCCCTCTATAGTTAGTCACTAATTTGTTAGATCAATCACTTCCATTCGAAATCCCAGAAGCGTTAACCTAGCAAAATCAGTAACAAGACAAATAATTCGAGCGACCACCAATAAGACACTGCTGGACGTTCTGTGCAGGACTTATTAGCGGATCGTCCTACAGTGTTACGTTATAGTGCCGTATGACAAGCTTAGGGTCCCTTCAGGATATCTCCCAGCTCGACGTCATTACGGAAATGTGGCTCGCAAAATTTCCGCTATAAGAAATGAGTCAGTCACTCGCAATGCAGAAATCTGCCTATTCATATTGCCATCAGAGGATTTTCTACGAAGTATTCATTTGATAGCTTCATATTGGGAGTGCATCTCATTGGCTCGACCCTGGTCGAAATAACGAAGCGCTTGCGAATTTCGACCATGGCTAAAGACTACCCCGAACTCCCACGATGGCCGGTAGTGTCACACGTGGGACGAACGTCACGGCCACTAAGACCATCACTAAGATCGCATTCAGTGCAATGGGCGGTCTGAGATGCCCACAGATTCTTACGTACATTCTCGCTGCTGGACGCTGAAGTAAGCGCAGATCGTTGAACATTGGCGTAGGTTAAGCACACATACGCAGAAATACAAACACACGGATTTCCACAGCTACGCACTATACGTGTTTGTGAATGAGGTGAAAGCCAAATTGCTAAATTGGTATTGAGCAAACAAATGTAGTATTAATATATTATTACGAAGATGTGGCGGTGTCCTATTCCGGGTCAAACGTCAGATTTATATCAATGAGGTGCCTGCCAAGTTCCGCTTGCGAACCTATGCAGCCGACAATTTGAGGCGACAATTAGTAGTGCACAGCTCATGTTTACAATCCGAATGCGTCGCATCGAATCGACGTGCTTTTATTAAGCGAAGGCGGGCTGGGATAAGGATCAATTTACTGTCACAAACATATTTTACCATGGAATGTATTCCGATCTCTCCACCTCAGCTATCGTATGAAAGGTTGTCTTACGGCGAAATGATCCCAGGTTTATCAGTATATATTCTATAATGGTTCTGCTTGAAAGGTTTAAAATTGCACTTTCTAATCAACTTAATAAACTATATAATAGGATCACGATAATTATCATAATAATAATAATAATCATCATCATCATCATCATATTAACAATGTCATAACGGTGTAACAAACCACACACAAATCGCTCCACTTAGATCGTTACAATCAGCACATTGTCATCGTTATAATATGGCACTGATTTCATAATAAGCGTTCATTCGTTGAATTCTTCTCCTCCGTAGTGTTTGCACCCAGTCGCTGCCTCGATTTCATTGACCTGTCTGACTCGTCGTCGTTATCCCCGTCCAATCGCTGCGTCACAGCCCGTGTGTGTGTGGTCCATGAAAGGAAATGAGTGTTTACGCATTGCCACCAGCTATCGTGTGGCGTCGCGTTTGTTCAGCCACATCACGTATTGTCATCATTACTAACACGTACGCGGGTTGACAACACCCAACGAGTCAGAATGACCAAGCGGCAGAGGAAAGACGAGAAAGCTGTTGCTTTTCTGTGAATACGGCACCAGCACGAACCGCGGTAGCAAAAGCCAGATGACCAGCTTAAGTAATCGTCGGTTTGTTGACTGGATATTGCCATTGGACGTATACATAGAAGCGAACGCGCGCCGCTGTCGCCCGACAATGCGAGCTATCGACAATGAGCGTCTATCATCGTTCTAATATTAGCATACATTCGTAGCTGTTGTCGTGGATCACATTTGTGTCGAAGACACAACCGGAGTTAACCGGGATGCGTCAGTGCTGTATCGAATAGCTTGCTGTATTTTTCTCTGGCATCTGAAGCGGGCCGAATGTTGATCTGTTTAGAGTTGTCACTTGATATCTGCAAGATGACGAAAAAATCGGTACATACCCAATGGCTCGATTTGTGTAGACATCGCGTTTGCGTTGAAGAGGGAGCGTCGCGGCAAACTATAATAAAAACAAACGATATATATATATACAGTGGTATGAATAAACTTAACGCACCCCCTATATTTCAACAAATCGTTACAAAGGATACACATTTGAGGGATTTAAGCTGTGTCAGATTAATGTACGTGTCAAATAACATACATACCACAAAGAACAGCGCATATGACATCGCATGCAGCCTGCCACAACAAAATGTGTCATATTTCGGTTGTGTAAAATGATAACGCACGCTCGGTCATCGAGTGTTCTCGTTGAATTAATTCTCGTCTTCGTGTGCTAATCAGTACCGTGTGACCCTTGCTAATTATAACGTCAAAGATTCGGTTTGGCATACTATCAACGAGATTTAACAGAATATGGTCGCTGACACCTCCCTAGGCCTCCAACAACGCCTCTCGTAGTGCTTCCACAGATATATACTGTCTATTCGACGCATATACGCGTCGGACAAAAATGCCCCAGAGGTTCTCCACCGGGTTGACATCAGGAGAACATGCTGGTCACTCTAGGGTTTCAATGGTATGCCGTCCTAACTACGCATGTGTACTAGCGCTGCCGTGAATTGAAGCGTTATCGTGTTGGAAAACAATTATCAATCGATTAAATCTGCTCCTAAGCGGTAGTAGGTTATTGGTCAACATCTGCTGATAGTCCTCGCTATTCATTCGAGATGAGATGAAAGCGACTCGGAGTCTGCCAAGAGAGGTGAAAGCTCCCCAAACCATAACGGTCCCGCCACGCTTGTTGTGCCACGCTAACGGTCCCGAAGCTGCGCTTTGAGAAGTACCGCGGCTCTTTACGTACATCATGCCAATAACCGTTGAATCCATCTGGCCCGTCCAAATTGAACTTCTTCGCGTCACTGAAGATGGTGTGAAACAACACAGTACATTTCAAATAGCTGTGTACTCATATGACACTCTTTAAAGAGCGTGGCCCCAATGCTCACCAATTTCCAGTCTCTGGCAATACTGTTGCGGGCGAAGTTTAGTCGGGCAGTCATGTGGCGTTGTTGAAGACGAGGTCTTGTTTTCATTTGCGCCCGTATGATATGCGGATAACGCTTAATTGTCTTTAAAACTGTTGATCTATGAACCTGAAGGTTCAACTTTTGCCTGATTGCTTCACAACTTATGATCGAATTCGAGGACAGTCGACAAATGTGCATGGCTATTCGCTGGCTGTACTTTCGTGGACGTCCTTTAGACTTGTTAGTACCATACGTCGACGGACTGCGTAAATAATTTTGCACTACGCGACGACTTCTGGCAATTGCAGCCTGGGTCTTTCCTGCTCGTGTAAAGCGGTAATATCTGCTTTCTCTGCATCAGTAAAGCTCGAAGCCCGTCCCATGACTACAGTACTGCTTGAATGCTCAACACAAACTGGATTAATTCAGCGAGAACACTCGATAACTGAGGGTGCGTTATCATTTTACACAACCGAAATATGACACATTTTGTTGTAGCAGGCTGCATGCGATGTCATATGCGCTGTTCTTTGTGTTATGCATGTTATTTGACACGTACATTAATCTGACACAGAATAAATGCCTCAAATGCCTATTCTTCGTGATGATTTATTGAAATATAGGGGGTTAAGTTTATTCACACCACTGTATATATATTAGGGCATTTCATTCGAACTGTCCACTCTATCGAATGGCGCATAGTCCGCACTACGCGACACAATGCGTTCATACTTGGAGTGAGCGGGCGGCCGGAACGTGGATTCCTTTCAAACACTGAGTGATTTCGATACGATCAGAAAGATGAACACTGCAGCAAAAAGTGCAAATTCCCCCAAAAATCAACGAGAAATCATAATGTTTTTGTGTCTCCAAGAACACGCTCCAGCTGACATCCATCGATAACTAGTGAACGCGTACGGCAGATCTGCCTTATGCCAGCGAACGGTACAACGTTGGTGCGAGCGATTTAACAGTGGAAATTTGGACACCGATGACCACCGAGGCGGGGACGAGAAATCAGGTGCGACAAGGGACGAACGGATTGACAGAATCAAGGCAGCTTTTGACCAAACTAGAGCTTGGTCCATGGAGTCTTTGTCGGCTGAAACTGGGATTCTTCGGATGACATATCATAGAATTATCACCAATATACTGAAGATGAAGAAAATCAATGCAAAATGGGTTCCCATACATTGAGTGCTGCCCAGATGAAAATGCGTGCGGAGTGTGCGACATCTAATTTAAAAACTTACGCAACAAACCAGTCTCTTAGACCACACGGTGTCGATTGACGAGACATGGGTTAACCTCCATAGACCTCCTGAGAAGGACCAAGCAAAACAGTGGCTCCGACAAGGTGAAGCGGCAACGTATGTGGCAGTGCCAGATAGATTCGGACGAAAGGTGAAGATGATACTCGCCCTGGATATCAAGGGCATTTGCTATAAAGAAATATTAGCCGCAAGAAAATCTCAATGCTTCCCGATATCTCGACTTCTTGAAGAGATTGATGAACAACTGGCGTGGGGATCGACAGCACCGAGTGTGGTTACTCGACGACAATGCCGCACTGCTGAAATTACGGCCTGGATGGAGGGGAACAACATTGAGCGATGGCTTCAACTCCCATATTCTCCTGATTTAAGCCCATGTGATTTTGGTTTTTTCCATGCATTAAAAAGGGCAATAGGTGGGGCTCCATATGCAACCGTCGACTTACTCATAAAAACTATAGATAACGAATTTATAAATGGACATGCGAATAGTAAAATATTTGGTTATCTCAAAACTCCCAGAGCGCTTGGTGTGAAATAAGTCTGGGTGTGAAACCTCTAACTCATACCAAAAGATCTTTGTTCTAACTCATTTGGTTCAAAAGTTATTTAAAGAACCGACAGTTCGAATGAAATGCCCTAATATATATGATGACTAGCAAATATATATGTACATATATATATATATATATATATATATATATATATAGATAGATAGATATATATATATATATATATATATATATATAGATAGATAGAGAGACATAGAGAGAGAGAGAGAGAGAATGAGAGAGCCTAGCTATCTTACGCCAATGTCACGCACTGACAATAATGATGACGAATACAGATCAGCCTCAAACGCTCTCTCATTTGTCTTCATTATGCAGCGTTGTTGCGCCACACACCACTAACCGTTTTATTCCTATATTTTCACATATTTTTAATCTTTTTTTTGATACATTTTAATGTGAATATGCTCTCCTAGATAATATTTTACAAAGTGGTACATTGGCTTCGCTTCGTACTGCTTTATGAATTATATTTTTACGCATTTGTTGTTAATTTGATTTATTTTAATAAAAATATAATTTATCCATTTTTAAATTTGTTCGTTGTTTTTTTTTCATCTGTGCTGTTCCGGTGTTCGGATTTCGAATATGGACCGAATAGCGATCACAATAAACTCGCAACAAAGAATATCATCTAATATTTCTCAGAATGTTTCACTGCTTCTTTAATTTGTTTTCGAGATGAATCATATTCAAATTCCAAATCACTTCTCAGATTGGAATAGGATCTGTTACATTATTTACACAGCACTAACTTACGTAGGGAGTCTCTCTTCAAATGTCACAAACAAGTTACACAACAAAGTCATTGTGCCGCACTGGACGCTAGACGGCGGAAACTATTTGGCTCTAGATCAAGTAGAAATTACTCTCACAATTTACACGTGAATATCATACGTCGGATGCAAAGCGAGAACATGTAGGCGCCTCCTTAACAAGTGTAGACAAAATTAAACAGCTTTGTATATCTGAACTTTAGTAACTCGTTGAGGCAAAATTCCGTTCATTATTTACCTTCAAGCCATTTAATCCGATCTGAGTTAAAGTTTTCGACTCATTGGTATACCTTGCTCAGATTATTACATTAATTAACTACTACATTGCATTATGAATGTAGTCGTGTCGTCAACCGGCTTGAATCATTTTCAATCACACTTTAGTGGTAGCAGATTGGTTAGGTCATCATCTTCAAACAGTGTGCCTTATTTTAGGTGATGCTTTAGGAGTGGATATATCACAGGGAAATTAAGTGTTTTGATGTTAACCAATAGAAGTGATTACTTAGGAGAAGCAATGTATCACCTCTCGCACGGAGTTCGTATGAAGGGTATGCAGGAGCTAACGACCAGACTGACCAACGCGTGGCCACTCCTCAGGGATCATACTTATAATTCGCAAAAACAAACTTTCACTAATATGAACCTTTTTTTTATTAAAAATTAAATTTTAAAAACTAATAAATTACACTCTGGCGGGTTTGCTTAATAAACAACCTAATATTTGAGCAGGCTATACAAGTGGATGTATGTAAGCCCTTTACCCCCATTTGATAGGGATCACAAGAGACGTTGCACATAGTTTGGGTACATTGTCTTGCCATATTTTAACTTGTGCTTTGAAATTACCTTCGCTACCTTTTACAGAAGGAATCCACAACGCGTCCACCTCCTCCTCCAATTGGGCCTTTCGCTCCCGGAGGAGATCCTCTGGCTTTCACAGCTAAACCGCTAGAAGTCATCCAGCAGACGTTTACCCCAATCACGCCCAGTATACCACAACAATTTCTGCAAAGCAAAGCCTCCAGCCAGCAAAGCGCCACCACTCGAAGTTTCAGCTTCCTCGACACGAAAGGTACAAACGATTGGAATACAGATATATATATATATATATATATAATATATATATGTTGTAGTCATATGCAGGATTTGTGGATGTACAAGGAATAAAACGGAGATATGAATTGTGCTAGAATTTCCTGCCAGTCTCACACACTTGAATTGTATGCAAATACTGAAGTTGCATTTATTGAACGACGTCGTCTCTCCTCTATCTTTTCTAGGCAATGGCGCTAATTTCAAGTTAACGGTTCAGCATCCTCCGCAGACGTCAACTCCGGGACCAGATCAGGCGCTTCATGTAGGCAGAATCACTAATATTAACGCGCAGACACCAAAACCGCAGCCGGATCCTAATCCGGACTTACCTACAGAGCAGCCGGTGTACGTCAATGGCATCCCCGGTGAAATCGCAATCGTCGGTAATCGACCAGTCGTCCTCTCGAATCAGCACCAGCATTTGTCGCATAAAGATATCGAACGCGAAGACGTTCCCGCAGTGCACCCATTGAACGATCTACGGCCTAGTTCACGTGTGGCTAAGCAACAACAAGGCATTTTCTTTGTTCCCCCTGTAAGCGGGGACGCCCCTACTAAACTGAGCAATTCCGAAATTGATTTCATAAATTCGATTCGGCCCACAAACATTGTAAATATCCCTAATGTTCCAAAAATCACCGAGCCTGTTGGGCGTTCTGACGAAGACGTTCACGCACGGCTCGCGGCGCAAAACGCGATCCCCGGTAACGGAGCCGAGATTTCCGAACCCGGCCGGAGCAGCCGAAATACGGCGTTGTTCCAAGATGTCAACACGGGCGAAGTGAGACAGCAGCAGAACTCGATGTTTATCCCAGGTGTGACAGGTGATGACGCGATTGGAGCAGGAAAAACGCCCGATCCTGATGAGAGGATGTCTCGTATCGAGGCTGACTTCCACACTGGTAAACGGACACCTTTCGCTCAAGGCGTTCGAGATCCGTCCTTTCTCCGACAAAATCCCATACCGGAGACCAGTATCCACAACGAAGACTTTGACACCGTCTTTAAACGGCAGAAGGAGGAGCTCGAACGCAAGTTCTCTGCCAAGGAATTCGATCCGTCGTCGCTCGCTGTTACCGAGTTTCCCCACCCGCCGACGGTGCCCACTGACCAGCTGCCGATCTCCGGCCAGAAGACTCCCGCTCGTCGGCAAAGTCAGATCGTTATGAAGAATCAGAACTTCCGAGAGGGGCTTGCCGATACTGGCAGAACTCGAACGATTGACTTCACTATCGAGCGAACTCATCACGCTGGTGGGGTGACGACCCAAACGTTCAAGCAGGTTGTCCCTATCCGATCCGAAGTTCAAGAGCCTATTGTGCACCACGGTGTACAGCCGCCTGCTCTAACTGTTGGTGGAGATGCTCTACCGGGCCACCCAGAAAACTCTCATCGAAACGAAGTGCCTGAGCCTATTCAAATGCGTTTGCTTTCGCCACAACCGCCTGTCGACCGCGAGGTGATCCTCCCTACTCCGAAAGTTCCGACACCGGCTGTGCACGTGTTTGACCGCAACGCCCTCGAGGAAGAGAGGCGCTACCAGGAGGAACAACGATTATTCAACGAGGACCAACGCCGCTACCGTGAGGAGCAGAGGCAGTTTGCTGAAGACCAGCGTCGGTTTGAGGAAAGTCGGAGGCGGTTCGAAGAAGACCAACGAAGGTTTGAGGAACAGCGTAGAAAATACGAACAGGATAAGAAGCGTTTCGAAACCGACCAGCGGAATCTTCAGCAGCAACGAGTCCACCAGCAGCGGGTAGACCAGCAATTCACCCAGATTCAGCAGCGGCAGCAGCAGCAGCAACCGCTGCCGCAGCAGCAGCGACAGCCCCCAAGACAGTCGCTCGTAGACTCGCGTCAGGCAGAACCCCAGCAACCAGCTCGCAAGAAGAAACCCAATGTGGTACTTTCGAATCAGCAAGTGTTTCATATAGATCACACCCAACGAGAGGAGACTCCCCCGAAGCCCACAAACTCGTTTGTTGACCGGAATGCCGGCTTCCAACCTCAACCTATTCAACCACGCCAAGATCAGCCTGAACAGCAAGCTAGACAGGACGAGGTAAAACAGCCCAATCCTCAGCAGCAGCAGCCACAGGAGCTTTCATCGCCACCAAAAACGCATGTTCCAACCGAAAGCCGGCACTTTACAATCGATCATACTGCCACAACACGAAACCGAACGCCGACATCAACGAAGACTCAGGTGCACGTAGTAGACGTACAGGTAGATATACCCCTGGCGCCGAGAGGCCTGGCGGGAAAACAGGCAGATCCGCGATTCGATCAGGTGGTCACGGAGGTACACGATCCATTCTTCCCTGTCGCTCTCCCAACCCCAACACAAGCTCCGAGCACGACGCCCTTATCGCCGCCCACAGCGCAAGGCCAATTGAGAAATCAGGCCGGTCGACGTAACTCCGCGAAGAAAGGATTCAACTTCTCGCTCGGCAGCGTTTATTCCGAGGATGGCCAGACCCCACCGCCGCCTCAAATTGTCGAGCAAAGGTAAGATGTAGCGCAGATTGTGAATGGTAGAAATCAGAGAAGAAAACGCATTATACCGAGGTGGATTGATCAGCAATGCATGTTATCCTCTTGAGTTCTTCTTCGTGAGATTAACAGGTTCAAAGCAGTTAGTATATATTGGATACTATGTCAATCAAGGAATTCATTGACAAATACGATTCCAAGTTTATTATTAAGCTGGCTTTGATAGCATCATCGTACATGTGTTAATCTTGTCAAGGCATTCCGGTTCTTATCATTACATTTATAATACAAATTTTGAGATGACACAGGAAACAACTGAACATACGATCTAATCTCGGAGTGCAGCTCCGCTATACAATATAATCGAAGTGCATTATCTATCCTGGTACGGCTTCCGTGTCAAACTTACGACGACTTTGATGGGAGGACACTCGATCTTAGCGGCACTCATCTATCTGCCATTGGAGACACATGAAGCTATTGATTCCTAAGTTTACTTTTAATTCCGCTCTCGTCCATCTCCGTAACGCCTAGCGCAGAACGCGGTACTTCAGCTCACAATCCGCGGCGCAGTAAATAACCAAAGAGCAACTGCTATTAGTGCAGGCTAACACTACAACAATGGACTTCGTATCGGATATAACAGCCATCGCATCAGGCGCACATATATATATATATATATACATATATATATATATATATGATCACAGTGAATGAGCGCATAACGAACAATATCAAAAAGTGCATCAGTGAGTGACTTCATCCTCGATGTGCTGCCCCCACAGTCGCGGGGAGCGGATCATCATAATATTGACAATGTGGTCTGCAACTCATTAAAAGTTGTCGACTCGCACAACGCCTGCGTTCACCCGCCCTCGTCCTGTTCGTCTGTTTTCGTTACTCCTTTAGCCGCTGTCTCCGCTGTCGCGGCGCAACGCTCATTTAATTTTTTTCTTCATCCATTCCTTCTATTTTTGCCCTGTTCCAGCTCCTCTGCCAAACAGGATCTATTCTGTGTCCTTTTTCATTCTGCCGACGTGAGGCCTTCCGCCTGTTCTAGTCTGACGTCTTCGACTTCGTGTCCCATCCTCTGCCTTGTCGCCACTGCCAGTGATGCAGCTATTGCTGCCGGTACCGCTGCCGCTGCTGCTGGAGATTAGAACGGAGCTCCCTCCGTGTGCTGGTGCTCGTTGGTGCCTGTCTTTTGCCCTCTGTGTCAATGTCTGGAAACTTCCTAGAAACGATTGAGTGACTTATATATTGGCCTTATCAGTGTAGAGTCAGTCAGACCGTCCGCCCGCCCCGTGCTCTGTGCGTCTTGCTCTATCCTGCATCGTTCCGATTTTTGTGTCGTCAAATGGACGGGCGGCCGACGAGGACGGCCGGCTTTCGACTTTTTAGTTTCGAGTTCGTCGTCGTCGTCGGCAGCGGCGCCACCGCCGACTTGGAAGTGAAATCACGTCTGATAGTCAGATACAAAAATAGATAGCGCAACGAAAACCGAAGACGAACAGTGGAAACCGTCTGATATCGCTGAAAAATGAAGAACATTTTCGCTCGGTGCTTGGAAGTTGCGCCTGGGGGAGAGCCTGCCCCCCTCCCAACCAGCTGCTAGTCAAGCCGGTCTGGCGGTTCGGCCAATGGCAATTCGTTGGCTCCGCGCGAATTTCGAGACGGAGGGGGTCGATACGGACAGAGCGCCGTGTATGGTGCCGTGTAAGAAAAAAAAAAAACAAGAGAAAGATTCGGAGGAGGAAGAACTGACAGAGAAAAATAATTGAGCGAATATAGCGAGACAGCGTTGGCAACGATGTTCGTTGCTGATGCGGGCGAGTTTCAGCTCGAAATTCGCTGCGTCGTCATATGTGAGACAGACGACAACCATCGTCTAGCCCCTGCCGCCAAGAAAAGCCCCTATCAATGCCAACCTGCCTCGGAAGGTACATATCTCGCAGCAACATGTTTTAGGTTGGTGGAACCACGTCCACTTCGGGAACTTTTTGGTAATCGGTTGAAGATGATGGATATGCGACGGTGGTTTTGATCAAAACTATATTACAGGCATGTACCTGTAAAAAATATGGCGCCGGCCCGAGTTCGTCAGCTTTATGTAGCTTGCAAAGTAAACGTGCCCGCCGCACTGTATGTGATTTTCGAAACTATTTTCGAGCTGTGGTTGTCGACCCCGATCGCAGCTACAACTATATTAATTATTTGCCACTAGCTGTGAAGCTAGTCAGTGCTTTGTACATGATAGAAGGCGTTGATTGTTTTTTTTTTCACTCAAAATGGTCCAACATCTACGCTGAATCGTCTCCCCCACGGAAACCTTCGTTAGAAAAACACATTTCACCACCTGGCTGACTGCCTACAAAGTTATCCCAGGTACGAAAAGCTTAATTCTCAAAAACGCTCTCATATTATAGCGCTGCTGTCCGTTGCAAAGTAATCTCACGCATTGATATAGTGCTGTTCACCTCGATAAAATGTGAAACAGGATTTAGTAGCACCTACCGTCGCGTTTCTTCCCGATCACACGATACACTCCATCCGTGAAAGTCCACTTACGGCAAACCTGTCGTATTAAGGTATCCAGTGGTGTGGCGCTTTACGAATGCAACAATACGATGTCGCCGTTTCCAGCTAGAGAAAACCTAGGGATGGGTGGGTAGGGGGCTTGGTTCTATTGAATCTACCTATCACTGTTCCCGTATCCAGCCGGGATTGGTTTGCCTCTGCGCTAAACTCTGTGCAACTCAATCCGCAGTTTTGCGGGGCCGCTTCAAAGCACCATTCGAGTACAACGTTCGAGTCGACGTGCACCTTCACACAAAATGTATTTAGCGGGAAAACTTTTAAGCGGATATGGAGCTGCTGCCGTCGCTGCTGCTGCTGCTGCAGGGCGCACCTGCGCATGTGTCGGGTGTTTCCGATGTTCCTGAATCCCACCCCTGATTCATCCCTCAACGAAGTTCAGCTCTTGGGGCGCTTCATCGAGCCTGCGTCCCTTATTCATTGCACTTTTCGCCGTCGACAAACGGAAGGTGACAAGCGAGCTGATGGTATTTCCGAACCTGTTTTCAGGCCTCAGTTATTATCGGTTCGTTGTCTGCCAGTAGAGCAGCCAGCTTGAATACCCACGAATCGTTGCGATCCTATTATGTAAAGATGTCGTGACAGGTTTTCAGTGAGGCATTATCTGTCTCAGATACGTGCCCTGTAGCGTTGCTGTATTTGGGAAGGAACTTTCGATGATCAGCGAATGTGGTTTCAATTTCAGTTGAAATATCGAGACAAACATCTACATCTCCCTGAGGCCACAGCAGAAATTGAACCTGGTGATAGGTTCAATTCCCTTCATTTCACGCTGTATCGCCAGAAACTTTTGACGTCATTGTTCGATAAATTTGTTTCTTTTTTTATTTGTTTATGGAGTGTTATTGTTTCCCCTTTCGTTATTCCATTAATATATGCTAATAGATAGTGAGAATAACACTAAATTTATCCTACGAAAATTCAAGGACTAAGTCGAACAAAAGCTATCAATTTTCTCACCAAATTTAATTAGGGATTCTGTAACCAAAGTTCTTTCTTAGTATGTTATTTAAATTCTCAGCAACATTATCAAGAGCTCTTTGTGCGGCCATCAGCTGAGCAAAAAGAGAAATTCACAGTTGTATAAAATGATACATCTAATATATACAGTCAAAAATACTCCTTAGATATATAGGGAGCGAGACAATCGAGATCTAACACATGCACAATGCTCTATTCATTTGAAGATCTCCTGCGCGAACCCGAAACGCATCGACCTCTAAGGTCACGCAGAATAAACAGGAGCTCGTCCTGGACAATTTCGGCGATACGCCCCGCCGAAGCAGCCAGCAACAGGGTGAACGGACGTCAACTTTCTCTGGCAATGCCGAATCAAACCGTGACCGAAATGACGGAAGCGGCGACCTCCCCGGCACGCCCGGAGTGGATTACCCCAACTATGCGCAAGTGCCCGAGACGTCATTCAGCTGCAAAGTACAGGAGAGCGCGGGGATGTATGCTGATATCGAAACCGGCTGTCAGGTAAGAGGCGACCGGAATGTGAACTCGAGATTACCGTGATTATACTGCACCATCATCACCGTCCCTCTTTAAAGGAACCAGTTGTCATACCAATAGAGACACGCAATTCACTATGAAGGGCATTATGCGGTTAGGAAGAGAGAAAGAGAGAGAGACTCAGAAGTGGGCTGTCCCTTGGGACGGTCCACTGACCAATGCCCAATTTAGATATTGAAAAGAATACAATGTCTACTATTTTACAATACCATACCGCAATTTCGTATGATTCAAAGGTCACGAATTGAGTGAGAAAGAGTCTCGGAATGAACCTGTACAACGCCCTCGGCATTATGCGTTTGGCACGAGATCAAGCAACCACTAACCTGAATAATTCGAGTTCAAAGGGTCTATATTTCTCATCTAGTCAGCCATGATACGCGTTGTTTACCATAATTGTTAATGTACTGTGTTACTTTCGTGAAGTTATTCCAGTAGGCCACATTATTCAGAATTTGCTTTGGAGTACAAAGTTGCTCGTCCCAAAGCAGCTACAGAACAATAACAACAACAATAGCAACAACTGGTCGGCTTTCAATTAAAGTGCCACATTATGCAAAGGAAATATAATTGGATTCGTACGACGACTACCATTGCCACTCGTTCAAGGCATGGCTAAAACAAATTTAATCACCATGTCGACGAGAAGACAAAGCACCCATTCACAGATATTCAAATCGTCCGAACTACCGCTCGCCCATAGGCGAAATCCGCTGTTGCTGTGGTGTTATTGGCCACAAACAGTGCAACTGTTTCAAGGCCACAGAGAAGTGTTTCCAAATGAATTTTGGACAGAACTGGCTCAGCCGCATCTGATTGTCACGCTACTCTAGCGGCGATGAACGTAGAAAAAACAAATGTACACCACTGTATACCTACGTGTACAGTAGGTGTTATTGATAAGCAAAACGGGCGGACAGGCAGATATCGTATGAGCTGAGCGGTATTCGAGTCTAACTCGCTAATTTTTTCTCGATACAGACAAAGACACCATGCCGCGCCACACGACGCCGCCACTGGCTGACTGCTCGCATGACAAACTTAAGAAGTCAAGTCCACTGCAGCAAATTAAGCAGTTACGGCGTGCTACTCTCTTATTGGCTTGCGTTGGTTGTGCTGTAGGACAGGTGAATAATTGATTAGGTCAGGTGGAACAGGCCGAGAAAGAGAAAACATCGACTGATCCTACTTTGTTGCGATGGAGGAAATTAAAAACACGTTCGCTATTGTCCGCTTAAGGCTGGATGAAAGGACACATTTGAAATGTAGGATTTCATTATTTACATGTACCGCGACTAATTCGATTATATCGTTTCATATTAGATTATCAGCATTCGGTTAATATTGTTAGATTCCATTAATGTAGGTGGTCTCCGCTTTTACTAATTATTGCACACAGTTCATGTTCGTTAGTGAATTGGAGGGAAATCTTTTGCTATTCGCAGATGCGTAAATAAGCCGTTGCCAATAGCGAAGCCGACTGGTTCGACTCGAGCGACTCATACTACGGTCGTATTTCTCTGCGGACGAGCCAATTAAAGTGATAGATTCGCAATATTTCTCAGGCAGACCGCTTTTTGCATGTAGACCCAGCCGTTCTCTCAACTGTTCAGCATAAAGTTGTTTTGTGGAACTCGGCTGGCTGGAAGGAGGGGAGAACCTTTCGAGCGAGGATTTATTCCCCGGTTCACTGCTTGGTTGGCTAAGCGTGTGACGTTTTTGTTACCGGGTAAACACCAATGCCCTATATGGGTACGATACGTATGTGTGCCGGACTGCACCCTCAATCATGCCCAAGTTGACGTATGCTTATGGGATTCGTTCATGTAAAGGACCATGTATGTTATAAACCGTATGGGGAAGCTTTCGACTGCAATTTTTATTTATTGCTTTCGTTTTTCTCTCGTTAATTCACTCCTGGACACTTTGTTGCCACACACACACACACAACACCGACACGCACGCAGAGTTGTACATGAACAAAACAAGAATACAAGTATCCTATCATAGGCGCAAATTTCTTAGTGCGGTTGCTTGTCCGTGCGAACCTTCAGTCCCCCTGACCCCTCTGCCAAAATCCGGCTGAATACGAACTACGGCGCAGCTATTGAAGTAATCAGACGAGTGGAGTCTGTTGGCAAGATCGAGCGCGAAGTCTATTGTATGCAGAAATACAGAGAGAGAGAGAGAGATCTAGGCAACACATGTGTGCTGTATGCTAATAACTCCTGACGTTACGTCCGATTTCACTCACTTCCAGGCGTTCCACAACTGTGATCCGCTCGGTCACAAGATGAGCTTCCTCTGCCCGAATGGGACAGTGTTCAAGCAAGAGCTGTTTATCTGTGACTGGTGGTACAACGTACAGTGTACGGACTCGGACAAGTTCTTCCACCTCAACACAAACAAATACACGACCCCTCGACCAAGACGTCGACGAAGACGTGGAGATAAGAAGAGGAAAGCGGCCGCTGCTGCGGCGGCGGCAGCAGCAGCAGCCTGAGCGACCGGCGCTAGAGAGGATAAATATGATCTTCACCTTCTCCGGCGAAATCATGCTAACAGCAAATGCGGTGAATAGATGTTTTCTTCAGTAGTAACAAACTGCCAGAAGAGACGAATTTGAGAAAACAACCGAAGCTTGCGGTTGCGTCCAACGACTGAAAAGGAGATATATGTTCAGCTATGCAATTTAGTTAAATTTTCAAAAATTGTATACATAGTAGCAGTACGCGCAACACAACAGCAGCCATTTTCATAATGTCCATTATGGACATCGTCGGCACAGTCACGGAAAATTCATAACTATAAAAATTCAACCCTCGAATCACCAAGCTATTCCTACTACGCGTGACTTGTGTATTGACAGTAAACTGTATTGACGGCGTCTCGGATAGTCGTCGTTGGCTCGGCAAAGCAAAATACGAACAACGAGTATGTGGATGTTGGTGTATATTGATCGACCAGTTATTCCGACACTGCCCTGTTCTGATGGAGGATCGTGGTAATTTTTTGACGAGATCCAATGTAGACGCTTCGGTGACTTTTCTCCGACAGACGAAGAGGGTTTTCAGGATTATATAAGGACTTGCCATAGCGAGGGATGAAAAGTACAGCACAAGAGCTATATGAGCAAACCTTGAAGCGACGCAACAGACGTTTAGGCACCGTCCCGGGACGAGAATAGTTGACACATGATTGAAATGGTGCTTGGTAAATTTCGCCGCAGAGCAAAACTACTTAGTGCGAAGAATGTATTGCTTAACATGATGAAACACTAGTTAGGAACCCGCATGGATTGTTACAGCAATATATCTAACTGTTAGCCAAGAACGGAACGACTTGATGTGTATTTTGACAGCTGCAATTTTCAGAGATGGTTTTTTTTTGTTCATCTTAAGTAGCAGGCCAACGTGTGTATTAAATCCACCTATATGCAGTTGATATTTCCGTGTATTCCCAAGCTCGAAGATGGAGAAAATACAAGTGATTCGATTCAGAAGTTCGGTAAAAACAAGGCGATATTTTGCAAAAAAAAAGATCTAGATATAACCCCCAGATTGGACACTATTGTTATTATTATTATCACCACCTTCGATGTCGTTACCCTGTGAAAAACGATATTGCGCCAAGGTTATTTTGATACATACGATGAATTCAACAGTAGAAACGACATGTTACAGAATCACAATGGTGAGTTATTTATCTTCTTGTATATACCTATACGACGATGCTTTCCTGCTATGCTATGACTGTTAGCAGTCATGCCTGTAATGTTAACAATGATAATAATAATAATGATCATGACGTTAGGTTGTTGTTGTTGACAAGGAAAAATAAATAAAGCGCTGCTATTCAGCAAGAGAAGGACGACCACAGTGAGCTTTATTTTGGTTGGCCTTAATGATTCCATTCAGGGGGAGTCGAGGAACGAGACCCTTACCGCAAGAAAGCAACGCGTGTGAGTGTACGAGAGGCCGGAGGAAGGCGCTGGCTGAGTGCGTGATGAGTGCCCAACACATACATGGGATATATGGGATTTGCCGCTGGCCAATTTGGTCGCGGCGAGACCACTTGCCGGTCGCTGTCTAGACACTATCTATGCGCCGCCTCTGATGAACTGGGTCAGAGCAAATTGGATATAATTATATAGAGTCGGATGTGTTTTTCAGGAAAAGATGATGAAGCTAATTATTCTCAACGGGTAGAAGCGGGTACGCACACGCAAACGGACATATATGTATAGTGATGCATTATTTAGTCAGTCCCGCGGATATCCGGACACGCTGCATTCAGACCTACCAGAAGAAGATAAGCATACCCTCTTATATAGCAGGACAGCAGGATAATAACTTTCTTCTAGGTTTGCTCTAAAAATGTGTTCAACAATTTCGCCTATAGTAGTATTAGACAGATTCTGTATCTCTATGATTTATCGCGCGAGTCGATTGAGTAGTTACTGCTCAGATGGTATTTCATGAGTTCGCGTTTTTGCCCAAATCCTAACCTGGAAGAGGCGTTAGGAGGCCAACGGAAGTCAGTTTTAATGGACGCGCGTGCACTGCTGAAGAATTGCCGCTCTTTAGTTATACCCAAGCAGATTGCACTGATAACCAGTTGTCATGATTGAATTTGAGGAAAATCCCAAATTTACATATAAAACCATTTTGCGAATATGACAATTATCGGCAAATTTATTATTCAGCTTTTAACGAGTGACTATCGTTTCGACGCCACACATTTAAGCTTATTTTGAAAGAAGTTCCAAGCATCTCTCAGAGCAAAACATCACCAGCAGCTCGATGTTGATCTCGACGTTCTCGTTCGAAATGCCATTTTATTGAAGCTAAATCAAACGTTGGAACGGTTTTCGTCGTGTCCGGCTATTCCCTCCGTGCTTCTTGTAATCCGAAATTTTGGATACAAGAGTTGCTCTTCAATATGAGCTGAAGCGATGATCAATGCTCTACCCATCGTATGGGCACGATCGATACATTTGAGTTGACTCTGAACGATACCCCCTATGCGACAGGGCTCGCCAGTTAACTTTTAGGTATGAATACCAGGATATGTCTGGGCCATCGTTGCTTTCTCCTTTCAACCTTGTCGTACCTAGCAAGAATGAACAGATGACGAACTCCAAAGATTCTCCACGTCTGGCAGGATTTGAACCCGCAGCCCATATCCCTTCGTGTGTAGCAATCCAAGATGCTCACAACTAGGCCATCTAGGGGACCATAGAGAGAAAATATATAGGGGAGATAGATCGGTAGATTACTAAGGTGAGAGCGTGAACGTACGTTTTCAACGGACACTGACTTAATTAATCAGTTCTCGGCCTCCAGTGAAATCAGTCGAGCAACAGAGAAACCACAATACAGCAGAATACAATACATAAATACAGCCGCCAACCTAAGATAATCGATAGCCTAAATCACTAGACCTTAATCTGCCCCCTTCCTCCCCAGCGAAAGCGATCCTTTGTGATGGAAAGGTAAAAACCCCAGCCCTAAACCTAGCCCTCTGCGGTCACGACATAAAACCCTCATCCGCGGTCAAAATATAATATTTCGGTTTGTGGTATATATTACCAATCTTCATATAGACAAGAGAGAACCCCCACATCCGCAGATCTTGCATACTAAATAATGAATTATCAAACCTCCTTCGACCGAATTAAAGCTTACGCCGATGCTAAAATCCGATTGAAAGAAGTTGCTCTATCACAGATCGTACTCTAAACATAAACCTACATCAACAAGAACCCCAAGTGTCAGCTATGGGACACTTCCAGGGCTTTCCCGTCAGCAAGTGACCAACGACTGGAGTTTTTCACACACCATCGAGGCGAGAACCATTGCAGCTGAAGCTCAATTAATCAATTAGTTTGGCATAATCTCTCTGTTGTACAATGGAAGTAATACGTTATGTCGTGTGCGGACGCCCACACCATGCTATTGGCAGAATGTCTCCATTTATTGCACAGCGGTACACTCGCAACAACTTTGCAAATCATAAATATATATTAGAGCTCTTGACATCGATGTTGCTTCGCATCCTATGGATAAGAACTAAATAACTAGCTTCGCCGAACAGCCACAATAGTGGATCTCGTACACTTGGGAAAAGCATAAACCGGTAGCCCATGGAGCGATAGCCTATCCAGCAAAAAAAAAATATTTTTGGCCATTTGCAACCCGATTTCATGAAAATATGACCCCCTAAAAACAACCCCGGGCCCTGTACGGGTTTACCAATTTCAAATTTGAGCTTGATACACTAAAATTCTTAACTCAAGAAAGCACCATCTAAATCGCATTGACTGTTGTCAAGTAGTAAAGATCCAATCTATAAGTAAAGGTTTGTGAAAATCAAAGTATAATTTTTATGTTATGACGAGTATATCGGGAAAGAATGTGAAGATGATGTTGAGCCTGGGTGTCCATCTCCGGTGCTCGAGTGGCCTCATTCCAATTAGCATAACTTAATTACTCCACTACTCTGTTTCAGTCACCCCCTTCCGTTGCAGCGATTGTCACATTAGCTTGTCTTCATTATCTCACCCTCGCACTGCAATTAACCCATCACCTTCCAACCGCTAACCCTGTTACCCTGTTGAAATTACCCTAAATTCTACCCCGTTTCTCTTCATGTGGGTAAAAGTAGGCTTAATTTCTAACATGGTCAAACAAATCCGAGACTCTCTGCGCTGTATTCGAAATAATGTATGAGTTTCACCTTAGGTTTTGTCTGAGAATTTCGACCTTTTTCCAAGATAACTGTTGTTCTTTTAGTGTTTATAATATTTTAATGTATTTCTAATATTTCATGATTAAGTACATGTGAACCAGTCGCAATGATAACCAGAACAGCAGTTTGCAGGACCGATGACACAAACCTGTAACCAAACAGTACACGCGCGAAAATTAAAATTAGTCGAATGGTACTCCAATGGTCACCTTCGTGATAATGGATGAGTAGGTTTTACTTACGCTGCCTTTGGCAATGCAGCCTGAGCGCGATTCGACAATATGCTTTGAGACAACGAATGATGCCGTCATTAAGCAATGAACGATGAGGATGATCGTCTTAAGATGCTGCATTGTTGCCGTACACAGCTTCTGTTGAGCAACAGATTGATGATGTAATGGGTTAAGAACAGTTTCCATGTGTCGTCAACACAACAAGCGTCACACCCGGGGCCACCCACAAACATGGAAGCCGAACTGAAACTTTAAAGTCTAAAGATCGTCCAAGGGAATATAGAGGAGGCTGCCTCGACTTCTTCTCTCTTTCCTATCTCACAGCTACGAAACATTTACGCAAGCACTCTCACAGAAACCTTAGCCCTCGCTCCCCTATTTACAAGGCTAAATTCGTCACAAGCTCAAACAAATCAGAGACCCTCTGCGTCGTATTCGAAATAATATGCGACTCTCATCTCGAGGTTTTTCATAGAATTTCAACTGTTTTCAACCAGATGGTAGAAATAGAAGAAAACCGATTTTTTCTAGAATGCAACTTTTTTGCTATTGGTGTAAAGTTCTAAAAGTCAAGCAATAAAGCAGACTTTCGCATATGAATGTTACTCAAAATTTCAACTGTTGTCGAAAGAACGATACAGCATGTCACCTTCTAATGTATTTTCAACATTTCATAGCTATTAATAATAATTAATAATTTCACATTTCTATACATGATCACGATTTACCACGGAAACAGCTCACACCTTTTGATGGAGCGGTTGCAGAACAAACCAAGGCAGCAGAGGAATTCCTTCGGATCGCAAACCCTTAAAGAAACAGTAAACGCTCATAGGTTAAAATAAATCGAGTGTCACTTTAATGGTCAGCTGATTGTTCTGTCGGCTCAAGTCTAAGGTTATTAGCTCCTTTTCAGTAATTATGATCTCTTTGTGACAATGAATCAGTGAGTTGTACTTACGGCGCCCTTGGGGAGGCAACTGTCAAGACTGTCTGACTTGGTGGCGTTCTGAGTGGCAACGAGTGCTTCTGTTATCAAGCAAAGAGCGATAAGGAAGATCGTCTCCTCATGATGCTTGTATTGCAGCTACACTTGAATAACCGCACGGCTTCTCTTCAACAACAAATTGTTGATGTAACGAGTTTAGAAGAGTTCGCGGTGCACAGTAAATTTGTTCATTATTGGTTTCTAAGATTCAGGTCATTATATTAATTTGTATATGTGTACACAGAGCATCACAACACAAATGATAAAGTTCAGTCAAATATGTTAACTATCAAACCAGCACTTCTTAAGCGAATTGTAATTTTTATTAACCGTAGGCTAAAATGCAAGTAAGAATCACCATAGTTTTTGCTAGCAGATGGCTAGCCAAACCATGATGATTCTTATCTTATCTTAATCATGTGACAGCTGTTGTTGCTCACAACACTACTCCTGTTGTTCCAACACTATGATTTGTGCCTTCAAGGATATGTTTGAAGACATATCTTGATTTGACATCTCATGACTGTGGTGTAGGAGTACTATAGACGGCACAGCAATGTTTCAAATTTGGATTAACACATGGGATACGACGGACAGTTCCTCTTTCAAATGGTCTGTTTCATCGACACCATTAATACCTGAACGGCTTTGGCCTGTCACCGATGGAACCGACTTATGTGACAACCCTGCCTAGCGACGATCTCATAACTGTGAGTTGAAAACAACAATTCCAACAGTAGAATTTGATCGCAAATGTTCTTGTAGGGCTTGACCCCTATAGCTGAATACGGTTACTTAGAAGAAGTTACGTTATTAGACCATACGTTTCTTCATCCATTCACTTCACTTTGGGGTTTCTAAGCGATGTTAATTAAACCGATTGCTAATAGCGTTATATACTTACCGGCAATGACTTCAGTCTCGAATTCGGAATCTTTGCAGAGCCAGGTAGCCACTCTGCCCGAGGTTAGTTTTTATACCCAGGCATGCAGTGCGGTGATATTTTAAGAGGACCACCTGTTCTTACAAGAGACATAGGTCACGAACTGTTTCAACCGATAGGCGTCAAGATGACATCCCAAGGATTCTGACGTCTTTTACGCCGAATAAATAACGCATTTTGAATCAACAGTGACATAGAATTCGGAGACAGAATCTCGGGAGATGGAGCACAAGAGATTCTTGAACGGCCGTCCTCTGCAGAAGAGGAAGATTTCCATTGTTAGGCAAGCTATATGACACATACTTGCTCTTCGATATCCTAAGTGCGTAAAAATAATGATAATGTCAAATGTACCGTCTTGATTTTCGGTTGCCACAATTAGTGTTCTGCTACCCCTGCCACCATCGCGGAAAATCAATGACCAGATAAACAACCTGTATAATCCTAGACCGTACAGGACGCCCCATGGCACTAAATATCTCACGGGCAAACAGAACGACTTCAACAACATCAACCCATACACTCAACCCTCAGGGCAATAGAACTACCTACCACACATCTTTACACACACACATACACGAAGGAACCCTAACATGCGAAGCCCTTGCAGACTTAATACTCAAGTATCTCAAGTAACCTACTTCAATCTAATTAAAAGTTACGCATGCACTAAAAATTGTGAAGATTGCAGTCCCCATTATAAATATTGCAGTCCCCTTATAAACCAATAAACCTTTGCTTTCCGCGCCTCGTTAGAAAAAAAACCTGTACATTTTGTGAGAATAAAATATGGCATTGGCTGCTGAAATCTGTCAGATAGACTCGCAGTCAGAATAGCGTACATTCTTCCAGCTATATTCAAGTCAGTTCAAGTGTGAGATAGATTTGAGTGAAGCTGAGTATAATCAATTCATTGATAACGATTTTTAATATCGTATACCACAGTCGTTGCCTGTTTTTGATGCTTACCCAAGCTAACATGCAAACGATATCATTGAGTTATCCCAGCAAGTGGAAAATTGTACAAAAAAACACTCCAAGGTAAAACTAGCCATAATTCCTAACATGCTCCAACAACATCCCAGGGCCTTCTGCGTTGCATTAAATAAAAAATAAAATGCGAAAAATAATATATGAGTTAATTAATAGTAGCAATTATTAGCTAATAATCCCTAGAAATTCCGACCTACTGTATGTTTGAATAAATGCAGTGCATTATTAGATAATTATCTAATAATCAATAATAAATATCTAATAATTAATTATTAATAAATATGAATTATTAGATCATTAATAATATTAATTATTAATAATATCAATCCGAAATAACATGCGAGTCTCATCTTGAGGGTTTTCAGAAAATTTCAGCCGTTCTCGAATTTTTAATTTATTTTTATTATTTCATGCTTGAGCTTTTCGTGGTCGCGATTTATTCCAGACTCTTCACTTTGACACACTTGGCCCCCACGCATGCCAGGCCAGGGCAGCATCGATTAACGTGGAATCGACAGTTCTACAAACAAACAGTAGATGCGCGAAGGTTACAATGCAGCGAGTGTTGTCCCAATGGTCACCCCACCGTTCTACAGGCTGATATTTTTGAGCCCGGTGGCTAGGTGCATTCGTGTGCGCCTTGAAATCGGAGGAGACATGTAGGTGCACGGGTTCGATCCCCACCGTTGCACATTTGCATTTAAAGGAGTCCGTCTTATGAAGAAATGCGAAAGCGGTGCCGCGGACGTTAAATGTTGGCCTAGAGTTAGCCCGAAAAAGTTTAAGCTGAAATTTTCGGTTATTGGCTGCTTTGCAGTGACTATGATGTTTTTGTGACAACGAATGACGAAGTTTCACTTACGCCATCGATGATGATGCAACTCCTATTGCCTGGCGGGGCAATATGGTCAGAGGTGACGAGTGATTGCGGTGTTAAGCAAAGAACGATGAGGAAGATCGCTTTAAGATGATGCATCGTTGTAGCTACACTTGAATAACAGCCTCTGTTAAGCAAGAGATCGTTGATGACATGGGTTTAGGACTGTTTACAGTAAACAAGTAAAGGTGCAATGTGTTCATTATGGGTTTATAATATTCAGGTTATTATAGTAATTTGTATATGAGCACCAAAATGAAAATTGAGAATTTCCGTTTGCAGCATTAAATTTAGGTGCTAAACATATATACAGCTATGAAATCAGCACACATAGGTTAATTCTCATTTTTATTACTCCTGGGGTAAAATGTAAGTAAGAATAACCCCAATTTTTGATAGCACATGGCCAACTAGACGGGCAGAATCGTGGGAAACCTCCTGTTGTTTTAACACTATCATTGGTTCATTCAGTTATATGTTTCTCATCACTGCGATGTAGGAATACCATCGATGGCATAGGAAATCTTTCGAATTGAGATTAACAAAATGAGACCCGATGGGCAGTTTCTGTTTCAAAAGGTGTGTTTCATCGACACAATTAATCCTTGAACTGAATCTCTCCAACAGCTTGCATGTAAAGGTAAAGGTGTACTGGTTTATTAAATGAGCTGCAATTTTACAATGCTTAAGTGGTAAGGGAACAAGGTATTCTGACACATTGATTGGGCTTATACGTACTTTACATCCAGCCTTGCCATTCAACTCACCTAAGGGTTTGTAATATATGCTTTAATTTAATTGACTGCTAATAGCAAAATACACTTACCAGCAATTGAAGAGTTATTTCTCACTTCGAATTTGGAAGTTTTGCGCAGGCTGCTATTTGTGAAAATATTAAGAGAGCGAACTTATTATAAGAGATGGGCGCGACCCCGACATAAGTTCCCATGTTCGAACACATCTTACTTCGGAGATCACGAACTGTTTCAACTGCTGACATCTCACGCAATCTGACTCTGACGTCGAATGAATAACGCATTTTGAATCAACAGTGACATTGAATTCGGACACGGCCTCTTGGGAGATGCCTGAACGGCCGTCATCTGCACAAGCGATCGACATCATCGACATGACTATATGACACATCCTTGCTTCTATGCTCGGGGAGCAATGTAGACGAGAACCAAACGATTAATCCCAACCGCAGCAAACAAGCAGTGTTTTGCCATAAACACTTCTCCTTTGCCCTGGTGTACACAGATGATTGCGCCGCAGGCTGGCAAATGCTTTCTAATCGAAATCGCGAGCAATGTTATTTGTCGTTCGATTATTAGCTCTGCTATCTAAATTCAATAGAACAAAAAAAGGAATGCTTTATAATATGCTACTATGTTATCAATTATTACTAAAGGTGCCCCTTTTGGCGGTACTCTTGAAACTACGGTAATCTGTATATTTCAGTGAGGCCTGGTTGAATATGTATCAGATGGACATGTTCGCTCTCGCTAAGTTAGCCTTTTGATTTCACAGGTGACAAATATTTCGATCTTTTCAATT
Organism: Stratiolaelaps scimitus; assembly: GCA_019614645.1. NCBI lineage: Eukaryota > Metazoa > Arthropoda > Arachnida > Mesostigmata > Laelapidae > Stratiolaelaps > Stratiolaelaps scimitus. The sequence goes on from JABWDB010000003.1 coordinate 10,134,002, forward strand.
CTGGGTTCTTTCATAGTACTACTGTAAGGGGTGATCTTAGAAAGCGTGTTTTTCATTTTTCACTTTAAGGAACTACGAAAACGCACCTTGCCTACATTCGTGGCGTTCTGTATTTGATTCCAAACACGCCAGCCTACGGCACAATGATCTGTATATACCAGGGTTATAGAGAAATTCGTAGTGAACACCTTTCGCTTCGTCATTTGGTTTATGACTAAATTGCTCCGAGAGAACAGGACAATGATGTGTGATATAGCCTGCCTGGCAAACGAAGTCTACCACTTATGCAGATGACGACCGTTCAGGCATCTCTTGTCCAAGAAAATGCTGAAATTCTCGAAAGGGTTCGGCAGCTTGAAGCGTTTTCTAGCAACAACATTCGACAACAACGACAATACTATATGTCATGACGGCTCAACGGATCCGGACAATATAAGTGAAAAAACTGTAAGCTCTCCGAGGGGCTGCCACGTCTACCGGCTTCTCTAGACTTACAGCGAAGAGACCGCCGAAAGTGAAAAAGATATTTGTGGCAGCAGGGGGCCCCAGGCGTGCGAGATGTTCGAACTGACAAAATCATGGGACACGTCAGCTAAGTAGGTCTTCCGACTGAAGGTAAAGTCGAACCACTACTAGTCGTTCTGCATTGTGGACCGGAAGAACTGTTTGATGAAAGCGTCACATCCAACCAATTAGTGCTGACCTGACCAAATCGTGGATAATGCTAGTGAAGAGTGGATGTACTGTGATTATGACGTGAATGAACGGCACGTATATAATCGTGTTATGTAATACTTCTAATGCGTTTGCGAGTGCAAACGACGAAGTCATCGATCAAGTTCGTGCATGCGTTGGCATCAAGGAGATTGATATAATCTGTATCGTTTGAGATGTGGTTCAATGAAGACATCGAATTACAGCGTTGGCTAATTAGGATGTCTGCATTCAGCTTTTAAAGTTGATCGAAAGTGCAGAATAGCACTACAGTTCTAATACTTGTGAGAAGCCTACTATTATTTATATCCCAGGTAGTGTCACGAGGGTTCAGATGTGCGTGTGCATGCGTTGATGGTTTAAACCGGCGACACTGCTGCGATTTACATTTGTTCACAGTCCCGACACAGAATGTGCGAAAAAGACTCTTAAGGCAATATGTGAATCAACCGAGAATTTGGAACTTATCTATGATGCTCAGGTTCCGGTTGTTATGGTTGGTGGTTTGAAGTGTGTGCATATCCATGGGAACCTATGTAAAGCAAAGACATCCAGGCGCACGGGGGAAAGGCATCTCTTGGAATTCGATATGCTAAACAGCCTGCGACAGCAGATGACCACTCGGATACGGCCTATCCGTGAAGGGAGGCGCGAGGAAGCTTATGGGCGTCCATGCAACTGTCGATATCCCGGTGATCACACAATGTCGGGACCTGCTGCACGACTTGGCCATGATCACTGGAGTAAATAAGAGCTGTTACGAACACACACTTATTCGAATCTGACTATTGAAAAGAATAAACAACCGAGTCCGTACCGGAATCTTGCGTGGTGTTCATATCCTGTATGTATCGATGGGTACGCTCACTTGGACGTGAATGTCCTAGCTGGGAGTTGTAGATCAGCGGTGATGATTGTTGCGGTGACTTGTGGCGTGGCTGAATTGCCCACGAAGTGACTTGTCCTTGAACTTATGACAGCAAATGTTACGAATACCTATTCGAGTCGGACTATTCAAATGAATGCACAGATATCGCTGTTGTTTAAAGACTTGGTGAACAGAGACGAACGGGAGGCTAAAGATGGGCACTTGGCTACCATGACAATATCTGCAGCGATCTGTTGAAAGGACACTTGTCTCGGAAGAAGCCGGTTCGCCGACTGGTCGGTTTTCAACCGGCTGAACATCAACTTAGGTGTCGAACTGACAACATCGTCTCGTTAGGTGGCGCCACCCGTTCGTTCGTCTTTAACAGCCATTCCATTTATTTACGTATATTTATTATAGAGAACCCTTATAATCAATATGACAAAACAGCCGTAGGCATGCTTATATTATTTACATTTATATTTCATCCAAATGAATACTTAATTAATTTTGAAGTCTTTCATAAAACCATGTTGGTCTTAGTGAGATAATGTACAATGTCGTCGATCAGAACCTTCTCAACAATTATGCCGGCAATCAACTCTTCGGCAATTGATCAGTTGTTGTCAGCATCCGTCTCAACGTTCTTCTTGGATCTGGCGTGAAAATGGAAAGACAACAACGTTTAGGCGCAACCACATCCCCATCACCACGAGAGAGTATTAAACGATGAGGTTCAGCGAGAAGAGTCCCGATATTCTCGAGAATTGACGGAGGCACACCTCGGCGTTTTGACTTTTCTTGAGTGGAAGGGTCATTGTTTTGGTCCCTATTTGTCAGCCGTAATATAAATCAATACACAGTCAGATTCAATCGCAGGAGGGGAATTCCATGTGGATATGAGGCACGCCCTCAGATGTATCGAGTTTAGAAAGCAAGGCAAGAAACAATCTAAAAACATTTGGTTTCACCCTATCATTGGATACTGGACCATCGTTGACCATCAGGATGCCAACATCGTGTGCCCGGCATTCGCTTATTTGCATGGATAAAAAAAGCTGCTTAGCATTACAGGGATACACAAACTTCTCGAGTATCACTGAGCCTCCTCGACGCCTTCTGCAGCTTTAGCTTATATGTGGGATTAGGGTCGGCATCAGTGAGCAACCTTCATTTGTCGACACAGTCTCGGAGTTTAAGACCGTTAGTGTTACCCTGCTCGGAAACATGCAGTTCTATCAAAAAGTAAATGTAACTAAAATAAAGCACATACATTTCATCCACACTCGTGCTTACACTGAAACATGTGCATCCATGGGCTTTGAAAGAAGACACGCTCAAAGTTGTCGTAATCCCCTTTCTAAAATTTCAATCCATCATCATGTGCCCGTTTGACTTCTATTTCAGATTGTACGTGGACTAAAATTACCTGATTCGATCCTAAAGGAGACGGAACAATATGAGCAAAGGGTACATCTGGTACAAAAGCGCACTAGCTATTTGTACCGTGGTAATTACCTGTCAGACCAGTGTTCAGCTGGAATCTCAGATACCTGGCCACTGTCGTGACCCAGCTTCCGAACAATTCCCCCTCTGTTCTTTCTGCCTGTTTTGAGAGAAAGTGCCTCCATCTTGTCAGGCGCTAGATCCAGGTGGTGGATCATCCGTCCGCTCCTTCACTCTGAACAAGGCTTCATAGTCTCTCTCCTGTAGGCCCTCCTCTTTTTGGGGCTTTCACCAGAGCCAAGTCATCGGCGTATACTAATAAATGAACGCCGGCCGGCCTCGTGATCTCTAGAACCCCGTCATAGGCCAGGTTCCAGAGACTGAGATTGATAATCGATCCCTGTGAGACACCGGCTGATACCTGATATCGTAAGCCACGCAGTGCTAATGTCCGTTCGGACAAGTATGATACAATCACAGTAGGCCCTACAGTAAATAAGATATAGGGGATGGGATACGATTCTCCCAACTTTTTGTAAAAAAAAGGAGGAACTGAGTCAGGTATAAAACTATATTTCACGGGTGAAGCTTGGATCTTACTAAATATCTTTCCTCTGTTATTAAAAGAGGCGTAAATTAATTTGTATGACAGGTGAGGTCCGTGGGAGCCATGCTGGGGTGTTTCACGTAGACGGTTGAAAATAAATCTTTGAAAATGTTAGCATTCGCCTTGTCATCTGTTACAAGTGTACCATCCTTTATAAGAGCACCTATCTCCTCTTTTCCTTTCAAACGCTTACTTGCTTACTGAAAAAATGACTTAGAGTCCTTGAAAGCAAGACTCGATTCCTCAAAGATGCGAAACCAGATGCCTTGCTTTTCGTAACCTGGTTCCAGTTCTAGCATTTTCATCTGTTTTCATCACAGCCTCTAGTTTATTTTTATAGGTTTTAAGACTCATGTTTTTCGATCTGACTAAATTTCTTCATTGAGGTACGAATTTTTCAATTAATATGTAGAGTTGGTAGGTAAATGTATTGATCATACTATCGACAGAGTCACAGCTCGAAAAGAGCTTTCTCCACAGAATGTGGCATAACCTAGCTTCGATTCTTTTATAGGCTCTTCTCCTCTCAAAAATCATAGCCACCTTCATCGTTTACCGTAAAACCATTATCAAAAAGTACAGTAAATGTTATCGCATTATGATCGGAGAGTATCGGTGAGGTCAGAGTAAGCAGTTCATCAATAATAAAAGGATCGATCGTAAGTAGGAGATCTAAGATGTTTCCTTGCTAAAAACGGCTTGAGAATTAGAATCGCGGTTAAGTGGAATCGCGGGCTACCTCCGTCAGCAGTTGTTAAAGCCCCTTTTCAACACACGCGTTTGTAACATTCGCCTTCATCGAGTTCGAGTTTAAGAGCACTATATTACACCAGTCAATGTCAGGGAGGTTAAAGTCGCCTAGGATAACAATTGGTTTTCTAACGTCAGATAGTTTAGTCATGGTGTAGCAGACTGCCTCAATGCGCTGTTTAGGCTGTGCAGCCTTTCCGGCGTTAGTGGCGTAAATGCATGCGAAACGGATGAAATCAAGGTTATGGTACAAATCGACTGCCACCATTTCTATATCACACATTATATTCACCTCACAGCATTTCGGGTTATTCACTATAAGGGCACAACCACCGCGACTCCTGGAGACCCGGTCAAACCGTAAAACATTATAATGATCCCTACATGATAACTCCCGATTTGATCTATTTTTGCCCTAACCTAGATCCTGTTATCAGCACAATGGAGATGCTATGAATGCATGTGTTCGCATGTAGCGAGTCAATTGCACCGGGTTTTGCCAGCGATCGAGCAGGATTAACATACAAACATGTTAGGAAGTTTGCCTGTGACGAGGAGGACGGAGTGGTGGATGGTATTATAGAGTTTCCGGGATTGTCCACGTACAGTGGTGGGGCGGTAACTGTTCTTAAAATAGGAAGTCCGGTGGGTGTTTCCAGACTGGGATATGAGCATTGTGAGGAAATTTTGGGCCGCGGGATAGCCACTGTTACTCGGTAACTTCGAGTAACTTCTTTGAGCAAGCAAGTGCCCGCGACGCCGATGATGGCCATCCTTCTCGGTGTCAGACTCTCGCCGATAGCTTGAATGTCTTCCTCTTTCCATTTTCTCTCTCCCGATTTTCTTTTCTTGTGTGTGCAGGCGCGCTGATATCTCCGCTTTCTAATGGAGATGAACCGCGAATTCAAACATCAACTACGACCGGTATAGAATAGAATTTGGCAGACGATCGTCTGTCTTCGCAAAATTTCACAAACTCTTTAACTTGAGAGCAGAGAGCATCTGTCACTGTTGAGCACATCAACAAGCTCAGCGTGGAGATGAATGCCAAACAATTGAATGAAATTTTACCTTATCAATATACCAGGCCAGTGTCTCACCATCGCTACCACTCACCACTAGTTCCTCAGAGAAACCAATCGACTTCTTCAGCAGCGGTGACATGTGTCGGAAGTTCGAATCGCCGAATACGAGTACAATCCGGTCTCTACCACCCTTTTTTTGGAACCGAGCTGTTAGACAATAGCCGGCAATAGTTTATTTTGGTTTTATAATTTATTATAATTTTGATGTGTGAACCTGTATTCGCCAATTCTGTGTCTAACTTTTCGAGAGGCAAGTGCCCAGGCGCAGCAGACATATCATCAGGCGTAAGGGGGGGGTAAGTTTTAGTCCACTGAATTTAGACCTCTTCTCACGTTCTCTGTGTACCTTTCTCTGTCAATACCTTAGTAACAAATCTGTCCATAATTCTCCAGTTGTCTCGGCTTGCAAGCAGGGTGTCGACGGAATGTTCGATCTGAGGCATTGCGCCAAGGGATTCTATCAGCCTGTTTCTTTCGTCTTGAAATCTATCACGCCCCCAGAACGTATGTTCCACAATGTCCATTGTCGCTCCCTCGCAATGTTCGCAGGTAGGTGTCTCTGCCCATCTATGGCGGTATTGTCCAAAGTGCTCCCCGTGACCGGTGAGCATCCGAGTGGTGTAGAAGTTCATCTGCCCGTGTTCTCGCGTTACCCATTTAATAACGTCCGTAATAAAGTTGCGTGTGCGGCCCCCAGCTTATTGTTCGTGTCCTTCCATTCTCCTTACCATACTTCCAGGGACTCCTGGCGGAGTTCATCTTTTTTCAGTCTCAGCCTCTTGTTCTCGTAGATGTTGGCTCTCCATCTGACTCCAGCTCAGGAGCGCCAGATTGTTTGTTTTGGCTTGGCCCGTATGGAAGAGGGTCGACGCAGATCGCAGTGGGCTTAGTTGACGGGTCTCCTGCGTCGATACCTTTGACAAAACCAGCAGATGTATGGGAGCGTGCAGCGGTATTTGAAATCGCATGTGTTAGATTTGAACTGGGCTGAGAATTAGGATCTTCTGGTGTAGTCACCTCAAGCCTTCCCGTTACTTCAAGGACGTGAGCAAAATTGTGTTCATAATCCAAATTGCTCTTTGTTAATTCTTCGTTCCAATTATGCAATGAAGTTTCAATGTCCAGCAGAGCGCTCTTTAGACCAGTTGAGTGTTGCTTGCAGTGACAGCTGCGTCAGAGTGTTTGCGTTTGATAATGTCGACTTCTCTATCAATGTCTCCAGCGCACCTGTTACAGACCAGGTCATCCACATCATCAGAGAGCCCAAGTACCATGTGTTTGTTAAAAATGCCACAGGAGTATTGGCAGAACATGACGGGCAGGCATGAGATCGAACGGTGCGTCCGAGATGGTGTGCTCAGTCTGGCAGATGGGGCTGGCGATTGATTGAAACTGAAGTCAAACTCCAGTGTGTCCAATATCACGAGATTTCGCCAATTCCCTTTCGGCTAATTTGCGTCTAATTATAATATTATGCTGGTGGAGTGAACGTCACAGATTTCACGGAAATAGATAATGCCTAGCTTGTGATATTTTATCAAGTGCTCACAATATTCGTGATCAATACAGAGCCGTTAAACGACGGAACGAGTTTGAGTTGAGTTTGAATTTTGAGTTTTTTTTTCAAAATTTCAACCGTTTTCGACCCCATTGAATAAAAGGAGAGAAAACTGTTTTCTAACTAAAATACATTTTTTTATTATTTTGCAGACATCTAAAAATCAGCAATTTATATTTAGATGTTTTACAAACTCTAAACTGTTGTTGAAATAGCTACATAACATGCCATCTTTGAATGTACTTTCAATAGCTAATTAATAAGTTTTTCATATTTCTATACACGGACCTAATTTAGTCCGGATATGGCACACACTTGAGGAAGTTGCAGTACGTAGCAGGACAGCAGCGGACAGGCGAAAGAAGGCAAACCTGTAAGGACATAGTAAACAAGTAAAAGTTAAAAGGAAGCGAGTGTTGCTCTAGCTGACTGTTCTGCCGGCTCAAGTTTAAGGTTATTCGGTAAGGTTATGAGTAAGTCTTACTTACGCCGTAGGTGGCGATACAAGTGGCAAGATTGTCGTCTGGGTCGGTTACACGATGAGAAGCAACGAGTGGTTTCGTTGTCCAGCAGAGAACGATGAGGAACATCGTCTTAAGATGATGCATTGTTGTAGCTAGACTTGAACAACCGCACAGTTTCCTGCTAAGCAACAGACTGTTTATGAAACGGGCGCATAACAGATGGTCGTGCACCGATGAATAATTTCATTATGGGTTTCTAATATTCAGGTCATTCGATTAATTTGTATATATGTATACAGAGCACCGCAACGCAAATGATAAATTTCAGTTTGCAATATTACATTTTTACATGTTAAGATAGTATGCTAACTGTGAAACCAGCACTCTTGAACGAATTGGAATTCTTACTTATCATTGGAATTCTTACTAAAATGTAAGTATGAATCACCATAATTTTTGCTAGCAAATGACTAGCTAAACATGGAAAATCATTTCTCATGACTGTGATGTAGGAGTACTATAGACGGAACAGCATTGTTTCGAATTTGGATTAACACATGAGATACGATGGGTAGTTTCTGTTTCAAAGGGTCTGTTTCATCGACACAATGTATACCTGAACGGCTTTGGCCTGCAACCGATAGAACCGACTTACGTGACAACCCTGCCCAGCGACGATCTCATAACTGTGAGTTGAAAACAACAACAACTCCAGCAGGAGTATTTGATCGCAAATGTTCATGTAGGACTTGACCCCTATAGCGGAATACGGTTACTTAGAAGAAATTATATTCTCTATCGTAGTAGCCACCTCGAACTTCTATTCGACTGATGGGAATACTAAAGGAATTTGTTAACCTTGATGTCGAGGAGGAGATTGATTTGTCAGTTCAGGGCAGGTACAAGGCAGTCAGAATCGAATAATGAATAAATACAGAAAAAAATGGTTACTTTCAAAAACCACTACGAATCCCTACAACAGTTTGCAAGTAGTAAGGGAACAAGGTATCTTCACACATTTATTGGGACCATACGTTTCTTCATCCATTGACTTCATCTAGGGGTTTCTAATCGATGTTAATTAAACTGATTGCCAGTAGTGTAATATACTTACAATCGAATTGGAATCTTTGCGGAGCCTGCCCGAGGTTAGTTTTTATACCCAGGCCTTCTGTGTGGGAATATTTTAAGAGGACCAACAGATCTTACAAGAGACATAGGTCACGAACTGTTTCAGCCTATCGACGTCAGGATGACACCCCAAGGACTCTGGCGTCTTTTAAGCCGAATGAACAACGCATTTTGAATCAACAGTGACATAGAATTCGGAGACAGAATCTCGGGAGATGGAGCACAAGAGATACTTGAACGGCCGTCCTCTGCAGAAGCGGAAGATTTCCTTTGTCAGTCAAGCTATATGACACATCCTTGCTCTTCGATATCCTAAGTGCGTAAAAATAATGATAATGTTAAATGTACCGTCTTGATTTTCGGTTGCCACAATTAGTGTTCTGCTACCCCTGCCACCATCGCGGAAAATCAATGACCAGATAAACAACCTGTATAATCCTAGACCGTACAGGACGCCCCATGGCACTAAATATCTCACGGGCAAACAGAACGACTTCAACAGCATCAACCCATACACTCAACCCTCAGGGTAATAGAACTACCTACCACACATCTTTACACACACATACACGAAGGAACCCTAACATGCGAAGCCCTTGCAGACTTAATACTCAAGTATCTCAAGTAACCTACTTCAATCTAATTAAAAGTTACGCATGTACTAAAAATTGTGAAGATTGCAGTCCTCATTATAAAAATTGCAGTCCCCTTATAAACCAATAAACCTTTGCTTTCCGCGCCTCGTTAGAAAAAAAAGCTGTACGTTTTGTGAGAATAAAATATGGCATTGGCTTCTGAAATCTGTCAGATAGACTCGCAGTCAGAATAGCGTACATTCTTCCAGCTATATTCAAGTCAGTTCAAGTGTGAGATAGATTTGAGTGAAGCTGAGTATAATCAATTCATTGATAACGATTTTTAATATCGTATACCACAGTCGTTGCCTGTTTTTGATGCTTACCCAAGCTAACATGCAAACGATGTCATTGAGTTATCCCAGCAAGTGGAAAATTGTACAAAAAAACACTCCAAGGTAAAACTAGCCATAATTCCTAACATGCTCCAACAACATCCCAGGGCCTTCTGCGTTGCATTAAATAAAAAATAAAATGCGAAAAATAATATATGAGATAATTCATAGTAGCAATTATTAGATAATTATCTAATAATCAATCATAAATATCTAATAATTAATTATTAATAAATATGAATTATTAGATCATTAATAATATTAATTATTAATAATATCAATGCGAAATAACATGCGAATCTCATCTTGAGGGTTTTCAGAAAATTTCAGCCGTTCTCGAATTTTTAATTTATTTTTATTATTTCATGGTTGAGTTCTTCTTGGTCGTGATTTATTCCAGACTCTTCACTTTGACACACTTGGCCCCCACGCATGCCAGGCCAGGGCAGCACAGATTAACGGCGAATCGACAGTTCTACAAACTAACAATAGATGCGCGAAGATTACAATGCAGCGAGTGTTGTCCCAATGGTCACCCCACCGTTCTACAGGCTGTGATTTTTGAGCCCGGTGGCGTGGTGCATTCGTGTGCGCCTTGCAATCGGAGGAGACATGTAGGTGCACGGGTTCGATCCCCGCCGTTGCACATTTACCTTTAGGGGTCCGTCTCACGAAGCAATGCGAAAGCGGCACCGCGGACGTTAAATGTTGGCTGAGAGTTAGCCCGAAAAAATTTGAGCTGAAATTTTCGGTTATTAGCTGCTTTGCAGTGACTATGATGTTTTTGTGACAACGAATGACGAAGTTTCACTTACGCCATCGATGATGATGCAACTCCTATTGCATGGCGGGGCAATATTGTCAGAGGTGACGCGTGATTGCGGTGTTAAGCAAAGGAAGATCGCTTTAAGATGATGCATCGTTGTAGCTACACTTGAATAACAGCCTCTGTTAAGCAAGAGATCGTTGATGACATGGGTTCAGGACTGTTTACAGTAAACAAGAAAAGGTGCTATGTTTTCATTATGGGTTTAGAATATTCAGGTTATTATAGTAATTTGTATATGAGCACCAAAATGAAAATTGAGAATTTCCGTTTGCAGCATTAAATTTAGTTGCTAAACATATATACAGCTATGAAATTAGCACACATAGGTTAATTCTCATTTTTATTACTCCTGGGGTAAAATGTAAGTAAGAATAACCCCCGTTTTTGATAGCACATGGCCAACTAGACGGGCAGAATCGTGGGAAACCTCCTGTTGTTTTAACACTATCATTGGTTCATTCAGTTGTATGTTTCTCATCACTGAGATGTAGGAATACCATCAATGGCATAGGAAATCTTTCGAATTGAGATTAACAAAATGAGACGCGATGGGCAGTTTCTGTTTCAAAGGGTGTGTTTCCTCGACACAATTAATCCTTGAACTGAATCCTTCCAACAGCTTGCAAGTAAAAGTAAAGGTGTATTGGTTTATTAAAGGAGCTGCAATTTTACAATGCTTAAGTGGTAAGGGAACAAGGTATTCTGACGCATTGATTGGGCTCATACGTACTTTACATCCAGCCTTGCCATTCAACTCACCTAAGGGTTTGTAATATATACTTTAATTTAATTCACTGCTAATAGCACTAGATTTATTCAAACATACATACAGTAGTTAGTGATTAGTTCTAGGGATTATGGGGGGGGGGGACAGAGGTCGACAATGTCCCGAGGAAGGCGATGGCATTGCCTCTCTGCACAGCGAGGGACAGGAGCTGCAGAAGGAAAGAACCTGCGCGCTGCTAATAGCATAATACACATACCAGCAATTGAAGAGTTATTTCAAATTCGAATTTGAGTTTTTTTTAGATTGAGCTGAAGGCGTTTTCGACTCCATTGAATAAAAGGAGAGAAAACTGTTTTCTAACTAAAATACATTTTTTTATTATTTTGCAGACATCTAAAAATCAGCAATTTATATTTAGATGTTTTACAAACTCTAAACTGTTGTTGAAATAGCTACATAACATGCCATCTTTGAATGTACTTTCAATAGCTAATTAATAAGTTTTTCATATTTCTATACACGGACCTAATTTAGTCCGGACATGGCATACACTGGAAGAAGTTGCAGTACGTAGCAAAACAGCAGCGGATAGGCGAAAGAAAGCAAACCTGTAAGGACATAGTAAACAAGTAAAAGTTAAAAAGAAGCGAGTGTTGCTCTAGCTGACTGTTCTGCCGGCTCAAGTTTAAGGTTATTCGGTAAGGTTATGAGTAAGTCTTACTTACGCGGTAGATGGCGATACAACCGGTACGTTTGTCGTTTGGTATGTTACACGTAGCAACGAGTGGTTTCGTTGTCCAGCAAAGAACGATGAGGAACATCGTCTTAAGATGATGCATTGTTGTAGCTAGACTTGAACAACCGCACAGTTTCCTGCCAAGCAACAGACTGTTTATGAAACGGGCGCAGAACAGATTGTCGTGCACCGATGAATAATTTCATTATGGGTTTCTAATATTCAGGTCATTCGATTAATTTGTATATATGTATACAGAGCACCGCAACGCAAATGATAAATTTCCGTTTGCAATATTACATTTTTACATGTTTAGAAAGTATGCTAACTGTGAAACCAGAACTCTTAAACGAATTGTAATTCTTACTAATCATTGGCTAAAATGTAAGTATGAATCACCATAATTTTTGCTAGCAAATGACTAGCTAAACATGGAAAATCATTTCTCACAAGGCAGTCGTAACCGAATAATGAATAAATACAGAAAACATGGTTACTTTCAAAAACCACTACGAATCCCTACAACAGTTTGCAAGTAGTAAGGGAACAAGGTATCTTCACACATTGATTGGGGCCATACCTTTCTTCATCCATTGACTTCATCTAGGGATTTCTAATCGATGTTAATTAAACTGATTGCCAGTAGCGTAATATACTTACAATCTCGAATTGGAATCTTTGCGCAGCCTGCCCGAGGTTAGTTTTTATACCCAGGCCTTCTGTGTGGGGCTATTTTAAGAGGACCAACAGTTCTTACAAGAGACATAGGTCACGAACTGTTTCAGCCTATCGACGTCAGGATGACACCCCAAGGACTCTGGCGTCTTTTAAGCCGAATGAACAACGCATTTTGAATCAACAGTGACATAGAATTCGGAGACAGAATCTCGGGAGATGGAGCACAAGAGATACTTGAACGGCCGTCCTCTGCAGAAGCGGAAGATTTCCATTGTTAGGCAAGCTATATGACACATACTTGCTCTTCGATATCCTAAGTGCGTAAAAATGATGATAATGTCAAATGTTCTATATCTTATACCATCTGGGTTTTCAGTTGTCACAATTAGTGCTCTGCTACCCTTGGCACCGTAGTAGAAAAATCAATGAGCACATAAACAACCTGTATAATTCTAGACCGTACAGAAAGCCCCATAGCACAGAATACCTCACGAGCAAACAGAACGACTTCAACAGCATCAACCCATACACTCAACCCTCAGGGTAACTACGGGGTCTTGGTTCAGTGGTCCAGGGTCTTGGTTCAGTTCTTACAGTTCCAGGTTTTGTGGGTGCTATCCCGACACTATCGCGGCGAAAAACATTGCAGTGAAGGTCCCGCAATTGCACATTCGCATTGTGGGGTGCGTCTTACGAAGCAATGCCAAATCAATTCCGTGGACGACAAACGTTCGCTGAGAGTCAGCCGGAAAACATTTGCGTTTGACCATGCGGGCTGCCTCTCACCGGACGCCCACGACTCAGGAGAGGACTGCCACTGTTAGCAATGCGGAGAGCGGAGCATCCTCAATATCCCTTTTAGTACATTATCGCGTTCATTAAAACGTCTACAAGGTCTAATTAATTTAAAATGTATAAGGTACGGATTACCTCACAAAGGTGTAACCAAATGAATTATATATTTAAACCTGAAGTTCACTGTTCACCACCGCGATCACAGGTAACCGACACCTCATTTCCTTCAACGAAGTGCAGGATATCTATGTTTACTTCTTGTGCTCGTCCTGTCCTCATTTCACTGGGTTTCCTCCTTCGGGTGGCTGTGTTGGTCTGGTCTGCACGAGGGTGACTCCTCTTCCACACGATCGGAGCACGATTGTCCATAATTGTCCAAATCCACAAGATTGTCCCATTTCAATCTCTCGTTGCTACCTTTGTGCCGTGCTACCTCGCAAAGTTAACGACTTTCCATCTCGCTTGCTCTCACTCATTCTCTCATTATTTCCTCTAAGGGAAACAATTCTTTTTGCTTGACACGCCTTAACAGCCGCTTAGGCTCGTGAGTTGATGCCGACCTTTGCCTATTCGCTTATTTCCAAGACTAACATTTTCGTCTTTGTTTAACATTACACATATACATAGACGCCCACTCGCACCTTCGATGGTCTGCCAAGAAATACAGTTACGTAACAGTAGCTTAATCTTAGTGCATTTCCAGGCCTCTGGTTCGAATTCCGCAGCGTGACATATATGAGAACTTAAGCATTGTCAAGATTGCAGTTCCCTTATAAACCAATAAACCTTTGCTTTCCGCGCCTCGTTAGAAAAAAAAGCTGTACGTTTTGTGAGAATAAAATATGGCATTGGCTTCTGAAATCTGTCAGATAGACTCGCAGTCAGAATAGCGTACATTCTTCCAGCTATATTCAAGTCAGTTCAAGTGTGAGATAGATTTGAGTGAAGCTGAGTATAATCAATTCATTGATAACGATTTTTAATATCGTATACCACAGTCGTTGCCTGTTTTTGATGCCTACCCAAGCTAACATGCAAACGATGTCATTGAGTTATCCCAGCAAGTGGAAAATTGTACCAAAAACACTTCAAGGTAAAACTAGCCCTAATTCCTAACATGCTCCAACAACATCCCAGGGCGTTCTGCGTTGCGTTCGAAATAACATGCGACTCTCACCTTGAGGTTTTTCAGAAAATTTCAACAGTTCTCGACAGTTCTCTTTTTACACCAGATGGTGTAAAAAGAAGAATACTTCAAAAAAAGTTTGTTTGTATGTTTCACATTTGTATGTTTCAAAAATTTTCAACCGTTGTCGATGGAACAGCAAAATATGACACCTTTTAATTTATTTTCAATATTTCATGGTTGAGTTTTTCTTGGTCGTGATTTATTCCAGACTCTTCACCTTGACACACTTGCCTCCCACGCATGCCAGGCCAGGGCAGCACAGGTTAATGGCGAATCGACAGTTCTACAAACAAACAGTAAATGCGCAAAGATTACAATGCAGCGAGTGTTGTTCCAATGGTCATTCCACCGTTCTACAGGCTGAAATTTTCGGTTATTGGCTGCTTTGCAGTGACTATGATGTTTTTGTGACAACGAATGACGAAGTTTCACTTACGCCATCGATGACGGTGCAATTCCTATTGCCTGGCGGGGCAATATGGTCAGAGGTGACGAATGATTGCGGTGTTAAGCAAAGAGCGATGAGGAAGATCGCTTTAAGATGATGCATCGTTGTAGCTACACTTGAATAACAGCCTCTGTTAAGCAAGAGATCGTTGATGACATGGGTTTAGGACTGTTTACAGTAAACAAGTAAAGGTGCAATGTGTTCATTATGGGTTTATAATATTCAGGTTATTATAGTAATTTGTATATGAGCACCAAAATGAAAAATGAGAATTTCCGTTTGCAGAATTAACTTTAGGTGCTAAACATATATACAGTTATGAAATCAGCACACATAGGTTAATTCTCATTTTTATTACTCATGAGGTAAAATGTAAGTAAGAATAGCCCCAATTTTTGATAGCACATGGCCAACTAGACGGGCAGAATCGTGGGAAACCTCCTGTTGTTTTAATACTATCATTGGTTCATTCAGTTATATGTTTCTTATAACTGCGATGTAGGAATACCATCGATGGCATAGGAAATCTTTCGAATTGAGATTCACAAAATGAGACCCGATGGGCAGTTTCTGTTTCAAAGGGTGTGCTTCATCGACACAATTAATCCTTGAACTGAATCTCTCCAACAGCTTGCAAGGTATTCTGATACATTGATTACGGTCACACGGACTTTACATCCAGTCTTGCTATTCAGTTTATCCAAAATTTTGTAATGTACGTTAAATTGACTACTTATAACGTAATATGCTTACCGGATTGAAGGATGACTTTAAACTCGAATTGACAACACCAAGGTCGAGCAGTAACTGACACTTATTGTAGACTGCCACCCTGCGGTGATATCTGCTGCTGGGTAGCGCAGCGGGCATCTACAAATTTTGATGTCTCCAAGAAGTTAGTCTCTCTGTTTGTCAGTCGTTGGATCCAGGCCTAATACTTGTGAAAATATTAAGAGAACCGACTGTTACAAGAGATGGGCTCGGCGCCAAGGCAAACTCTCCAGTTGGGAACACATCTTGCTAGGTCACGAACTGTGTGAGTCTGAGGGCGTCAAGGCGATACCGCTTGCTATAAATCTACCTGCTTATGGAGATGACGGCAGTTCAAGCATCCATTGCTCTAGAAAGTGTTGAACTTCATAGAAGGGTTTGACCGCGTGAATCGCCCCCAGCAACAGCGACGGCACTGCGCATCGTGACGACGAGCCCAGCCCATGCAAGTCAAAATACTGCAACTTCGACGAGGAGCTGCTACGTCTTCCGGCTCCTATAGCCACACAGCAGAGGCACCGCCGAAAGTGAGGAAGCGCCTTGTGACGGCAGTAAGACCCAAGCGTTCGATGTGTTCGAACTGGTTAAATAATGGGCAATGTCGGTGTAACAAGCCTACCGACTGATAACTAGGTCGAACCATTACTGATCGTTCTTTGTTGTGTTGAAAAAATACCGGACGTGGCCTCATTTGTCCGAGCACACAAGCTTCAGGGAATTTTGAGGCCGTCCAAGACCTGACCAAACCCTGATAGAAAATACTGAGTGATTGCATTATACTTCTAACGCTCTCAAGTGCAACCACCAAAAATGGACAATCGATTGCAAAATACAGAGCAGTCGATCAAACTTATACAGACGCTGAAATCAATGAGTCAATGGAGAATCGTTATCGAGTTACCGTTATCGAAATAACGGCCTAAAAATATATTTTCCTCAGTTTACAACATTCTGCTGTGAAGTATTTTTCTACCACAGTATGTTGGCTAAAAACTACGCCACTGATGCTGCAGAGTAAGAATCACCCTCGTATTTGGTAGCACATGGGCAACTAGACCAACATGCAGAATCGTGCGACATCTCAGCTGGTTCTTAGAACTGTTGTTCATGCCTTCAAAGATCTCTTTCTTGTTGCGGTGGTGTAGGAGTACCATTGATTTTTACAGGCATGTTCCGAATTCTGAGTAACAAAATGCGACGCGATGGGTAGTTGATGTTTCAAAGGGTGTCCCTTGTTCTTCGTATACGTAAATGGCTTTGGTCTATTACCAACAGCACTGACTGAAGTCAACTCTCTGCCTGGCAACGATATTATAACTGCGTGTTGAACCAAACAACGTCAACTGGACAATTTTGTAGGGAATGTAGTCTTGTAGTGCTTAACTCTTAACTTTTGTTGAACGCGATTACTTTGAAGAAATGATATGTTATTTTTACTACAGTAACTTTTATGAACTAACAGCCACTTATCGAAGCTAGAATTCTAGAGCAATTTATTCACGTTGATGCCGGAGATGGGATTGGTCAATACAGGGTCTCCTCACCGGGCAAGCCTGAGCCAGCCGTGAGTTATCAAACGTTAGTATTTTGACACACCGACTGAAATCACTGATTTTTTTTTATAAACACTGGGATTCACTGCACTGAGGGCTTAGCAATAGATCAAAGAAAAATGGATTACCAACAGCAAAATATGCTTGCCGGTAATTCGAGAACGACTTCAAGCTCGAGCTTTGAAGACTTGTGAAGTCAGTTAGTCTGTCTATCCGGGATTGCCTTAGGATGAAGCAGATGGTGCTTGCTAGACCCAGGCTTCCCACTGTTCATTGAAAGTAAGAACTTGGAACACGGTGCATGCGAACTGCTCGCCCCTGTGAAAATGGGTTGAATTTCCCCTTACATAGTCGCCTCACAGCTGTTGGTTTTTGCTGTGTGCCTCTCGTCCAGCTGATTTGAATACCGCAGGTGGATGTCTACTCCAGAGCAGCTGGTGGCCTTGCTCAGGGGACAACACCCCAAATGGCCACTCGAAGTAGGGCCGCGATCGCAAGCAAGGCAACCACAAAAGCTAGTGAGAAATTAAGAAGAAAGAAAGAGAAGATGGAAAAAATAGCGAGCCTGGGGTGGTCACTAAAAGCCGACGATAAAGCTCAAGAAAGCACGGGCGGTGCCACCAATATTAGTAGAGGCTACATTCAGCCACCGGCAGAACATACCGAACATCTCTGAACATACCTAAGGGTGGAATCACCCCTTCAGTAAGGTTTGGAATGAAGGTATCCAGATGGTCAAGTGGTTACAACACAGCAGGCACATACTGCTTGGGTTCGAATTCAGAGGTTGAATCAAGTGGTCAGTAAGATTGAATGAGGTCTCAAATTGAAGCTATTAGAATATTGAACAAGGTAATTTTCTCTGCGGCAATTTCGAAGTGCTATGTGACTTGATTGCTGTTCTGCAATGGCGTGCAACTACGCTATGTCGTGTGCAGATGTTGACAGCATGCACGTGTTATTCGTTGGATACCTGATATGTCCATTTACTCTTCAGCGATACACTGGAAATAACTTGGCAAATCGTAAATATATATTAGATCTCTTGACATCGGTGTTGCTTCACACCCTATAGATAATAGATTAGATAGCTAGCTTTGCCGTGCTTCCACAACAGTCCATGTCCTACAAAAGTCGCGAATGACTTCGCGTTGAGTGCTGTATGGAAAGTGTATATTTTTGAAAGAACCTCCGATTTTTCTAGGAACTTTTCGTCTTTCTTTATTGGTTATCCCGATCCTACCTGTTCTCAGACTCACAAAATTTGTAACCCCAGTTCATCATATACAACCTTAGGGACAATCCGAGCCTCTACATACAAGAAAGCACCATCTCAATGCACCCATTGTGGTTAATGAGTAATCTCAAGGTAAAACAACGCTTAATTTCTAACCTGGTCAAACAAACATTTGAACGTTCGATGCACGACACCCGCATTTCAACAGACAATACACGAGTCAGATTTCCACGGACCCATAATGGACTGTTCTGCCGCCACATTCGTGGGGGCGAACGCTAGCTCGGTCATCGACGCCTTCGCATGCAACCTGCCCTCTGAGTCAGTCAAATACACGCGAATCTCCCACGATGCTCGCGAGGAACACGGTCTCAAGCCGAACGTTCCGGAAGGCATTGAACTATGCCTGGCCTGGCGAGACAAAAAAGGACCACGCCGCCGGCCAAGATCCAAGAAGCCTAACCAACAGGAGCTACTAAATGCCGTAACTACTTTCTTCCCACTTTCCGCAGAAGAGGATGGAGAGCGTCGTCGACACGCTACGAGGCTAAGCAATGCACTGCTGTATTCAGTCGACCCCCCCCCCCTATAAAGGCGATGGTTTAACGCGGCTTGGTTCGCCGCACGTCGTCTCCTGCTCACATAGCAGCGAAAGCGGAGTACAGGACGACACTCCGTGGCGCGAAAAATGACTAGCTTCTGAGAAAAGAGGAATAGTTGATCCGAGAGACCCTCCGGTTACCGTACAGATGACTTTGTGTAGGCAACTGCTCCCAAATGACATGCCCCATCCCCTCTTATAGGAGCTAATTAAGCACTTCGCCAAGCTTCTGGGATCGACCGTCTCCGGCTAGGCATGAGGAAAACGAGGGTCTAAGAGATGAAATCGACAGGAAACTCCACACAACGATGGTGTGCCGGGCCAGCAAACCCCTGTCCCGTAACAAAGCGGTCGACCCTGACCTGGTGAGAAACGAGCACATCCTCCAAGCCATATTTCTGATACCCGGTTGGACACTACTATTTAACAGATGCCTTACATGCGGAGAACCCCCATCCCCCTGGAAGAAAGCAGAGCTCCCCACATCCCACCCCCCCCCCAATCAAGTCTCCCCACAAACTACCACTTAGAACGGCGCTCTCCCTGTTCGACATAAAGTTTGCGCCAACGGCGTCCGACTCACTTGGAACGCCCTTAAGGAGTCCGACCTCGTGATGCTCGTCAGAGCGAAATCTAGCTTTCTAAGAGGGTGATCTGCCCACCGGCACATGCCAGCAGCACCAAAACGCATCTGATGGCAGCCACGCGTAGATTCGCGGGGGAGCTCAAGGAGCGCTTTCACTTACCCGAGAGAAAAGCATACCTCGAGGGTTGCCGTATAAAGACCACTACTTAGAAGCGCGCTTCTGCCAAACAACAGCGATGACATCAGACTCTTGGAAGGGGGGCTCTCACCGCAACCGGCACTTGGTAACTAGATTTTCGGTGCACGGCTTCTACCATCTCGCCTGCTCGACCGAGAACTTCCAGGATCCGGGTCCAGCCTGCGCATGTAAATTCTGTGGGGACGCGTGCCCTATGTACCATCTTGGCGCTTGTCAAGGAGGGCATTCCCCTGGGTTACGACCCACCCCTTCACCCTGACCAGAGGGCTGTCCTATCTGTAGATTTTGTTACCTTAATGATGATGGTATCTCCGTGTGCAGTATTATATTCAGATGTTAAAAAATATGTCAGCTCTCAAAACTAGGAGATGACCAGCTAGTCACGAATAATCCATGTGGCAGTTCCTGTCATTCCAAAATCATCATTTGTGCCTTCAGTGATATGTTTCCCAAAACTATGCTATAGGAATATCATCTGCTCCACAGGAGTGTTTCGAAGTGGGATTAACAAAATGAGGCGCCATAAGCAGTACCTGTTTCAAAGGGTGTGTTTTATCGAGACAATTAATATCTGAAAGGCTTTGAAAAGAGAATATTGGCAAAGCTTGTGAAGCAACGGTTGGGTTTCTAATTATGTATTGTCTTTGTCAACTGTCTTTCTAATTATTGTACGTTTAAAGTTGTATATACGCATGTAATATAATAATAATAATAATAATAATCACAAGTGGATAATGTAATTCTTAAGATACGCCCCAGGTTGAAATGTGATTTGCTGTTGCCGGGTCATCTGACGTTTGCTTTTAACCAGAAATTCAGGATGCTGATTGCAAAAAAAACCGTTGCTCTTAATGGTTCTAGGAGAAGAGAGATTTTAACGGGATGTGGATATTTCGTTAAGGCATAACATAGTTAGAAACATCGTTTGGGAGAGAAGCCGCCAAAGGGATTGACTAACCCCCTCACCAAAATTAGATGTTACAATCATGATTGACTACAGACGTACCTATTCTGTCCACAGGGCCACCGCATATACGCTTTCTCTGGCTAAAAACAATTGCTTAACCCTGGAGCGGGTGCGCTAACAAATTTCTCATAATTCGATTTACTTATATATCCACAAAATTAGTGATGCCAAAAGTTGCTGGAGCTACTTTGATTAGGTTCGATTATCTCATATATGTATATAGAGCTGAACGTTATGTTGAATGTAAACTCTTAAATAAGATCATATATTATTGGCGACGTAATGCATACGAATAGGGTGTATGATTTATTTATTAGCACATTTTGTGCGCATATCAGTCTCTAAATCAGATCGAACTAAATATAATTATTCAACTCATGTAGGGTGCTACCTAAACTGATACGTCTCGTTACAATGGTCGAACCACTTCGCGATATATTGCTTATAAAAGCTTCAGATCTCCCTGGCCAGGTAGCCGCGTCTCCGGATCTTACTGCGTTCGTATCCACTTCGACGTCGAACAGCGTCACATTAAAATTTGGAGCCCCAAAGGTAGACCTGGCACTCCAATGCCTATAACGAGCCCTGAGGAGCAGGCCTGCTTCTCTCCGCTGTCACCCGAAGAACCAGAATCTCGGAGTTCTCCCCCCCCCCCTGGCCCCCGGGCCGACCTCCGGGCTTTGATGTAGTAGGGGCTATCCTGCCCCTTCTTCTATTCCTCGTGTCTCTGAGGCTCGTTTAGCTTTACCAATCTCCCATCATCAACCAATCCTCGCTCCAGCTATTCCGATTCTCTGTTTAATTCTTTTAGGTAGCGAGGACGCTCGGATGTGGGCGTTACTTTCGGAGTAGACAGACAGGAGGATTTCTGCGTTTACTTCGTGTGGGCTGGCCGTCCGTATTTCAGTGGCTTTCCTTCTTCGGCTAGCTGCGTTCAACCGGCCCACGCAAGGGGGACTGCTCTTCCACACCATCGGAGCTGCTCGGCGCCGAATCTGCTTCGCTGCTTGGCGGCGCTGCTTGGTGCCAGGGGCCTTCCCTGGTGCCAAGCGTGCTACCGCCGTCTTGACCTGATCCCGGGTCACCTCCAGGATATCCTCACCCGTGGTGTCGGGAAAGGTCTCCCCCTCCCTTGCCTCCTGTGTCGGAAAGAGGTGGAGCACCGCCTCTTAACTTGTCCGGTAGCAAGGCAGGCGGCGGCCTACGAAGTTTGGCCATGAATATACGGGATGGCCTTCCCCATATGCCTCTCTCAACGGTCTCTAGTAGCTCCCCCATTTCTCCCTTTTACTCTTTATGATGTGACCGGTCAAGTCCTTCTTTGCTCTCAGGTACTCCTCCTGAAGCCCTTCCGCCAGCTCTGCCATGTAGTCCGCTGTTTGGCAGCCTGCTCCTGCTTCTCGCCCTACCACAGACTCTCCTTGCTCTGGCTATAACCCGGACTTTGAGAATGACGTCTCCATCCTTGCTTTGCATAACCCCCTTTATTTCCGCCCCCTGCACGCCCCGGACTTCCTTTCGCTCTCTGAGGTCCTTGACCATGTCCGCGACTGTCCGGCCTTCACCTAGGCACAGTCCGATAGTACTGTTTGCGACCTTTGG
Organism: Stratiolaelaps scimitus; assembly: GCA_019614645.1. Lineage (NCBI taxonomy): Eukaryota > Metazoa > Arthropoda > Arachnida > Mesostigmata > Laelapidae > Stratiolaelaps > Stratiolaelaps scimitus. Next base: position 10,156,513 of record JABWDB010000003.1, read on the forward strand.
CTGAGAGTCATCTCCTCCACCCGGCGAGTCCCTTGGGTTTAGGCAGACCTCGAACTCCCCTGCGACATTGCTCTTTCGGCAGCACAGCTCTAGTAATCGCCAGGTCATTCGCGACCTTGCCTCCCTCCGGAGGTAGAAAAGCGGCCTGTCCTGTTGGCCAATCTCCATGGTTTTGCCATTGTGGTTCGCACCACTCATTGGAAAATATCGATAGATTCTTCCCCCAGCATGCCGACCACCAGGAAACGATGTCCCTCACCCTCTGTTCGATGTGCTCCTTCAGCGGTGATGATTTCCACTGCCCCTCGCTCCGGTAGATCGCGATTCCCTCGTACCCCAATAGAACTGCCCCTGGTGAATGTGGGAACTGCACCCCGAGCTCCTACAGCATGGTGTCGTCGGCTTTCGCCCCCTTTGTCACCACCACTGCTCGGACGGCCCGTGGTGTCAGAATGGACTGCTCCGTCCCCACCAGTCTTTGGGTTTGCGTAGTCGGCCACACCTTAATAGTGAGCTGGAGCCAGTCCGCCGGGGGACTTGCCTCGTCGATTTCCCCTACCGTGGCCGTATGCACGGCCTCCGAGCAGGTGCACGCCTCGCGGTGGCGCCTGATGTTCGTGAGCTCTTTGCGTAGCGAACTGTTTGTGGCTCGCAGGCCCCCCACAGTGATTCCGTTTACCGCAATTATCCCAGGTGAGCTGGAGTACCCTTGCAGCAATGGCCAGCTTCTCCGTGATGGACGTCATCTCTTTGTGATGAGCAGTAGCTAGTGCCAAACCAGCACACGAAAGCTAATTGTAATTTCTGTTATTCGTAAGCTACAATGTAACTAAGAAACACCATTAGACAGTGGAAGGACTAGTGCTATGAACGTTGCACGAGAATCACTATAGGTAGCATTGCTTGCAGATAGCCAGTTATACCTGCAGAATCATGCGACGGCTCCTATCGTTTCAAAACTATTATTTGTTCCTTCTTGTTTCTACATATTTCTCATAACTATGGTGATGGAACATCGGCGACGGCATAGGAATATTTTGAATTGAGATTAACAAAATGAGATGGCTTTGGCGTGCCGCCGACCGAATGCGAGAAAATTGAGTAATCAATCCAGGTATAAGCCAGCCGTTGGTAATCAAATAATGAATAAAGATAAAAAAGGTAGCTTTCAAAAACCATCACAAATCCCTACAACAAAAAGTAAATCTACAAACCCCCCACAATCCAAACAGCTTACAAGTTTCAAGGGAACAAGATATTTTGACACATTAATGTGAACCATATATATTTTTAACCCTGGCATTCACTGCACCTTAGGATAAATAGAATTGGCCACAAACAGTATAACATGCTTACCTACAATTGGGGGAGGACATTAATTCCGAACTTGAAAGTTTTTAGGGTAAGTTGGTCTATTCGAGAATGTTAGTTGGTGGACCCAGACCTAATATTGTGGACTTCTTAATTTGCTGATCACGACCTGTCTCATCTAGAGGCGTCAATCGGACACCCCAAAGACTCTGACGCTTTACCGCCGAGTGAATAACTATGTTTTGAATCAACATTTACATTGTATTCGGGCAAGGCCCATAGGAAGACGGAACTGAATACCAAGGACGAGATATCCAATATGGGACCGTGAGAGTCATTCTATAAGAGCACTAAAAATTGTCTCGGATGCTATTGAAATACAACAAGTTCTATTTCACAGTACGCCAGAGTCACGTCGAATTCACTCGTTAACAATGACAAGTAGATTATTTTGCTAAATCTTGACACATACAAATTAATATTCCCAATTCAGCGAGGATGTTTGTTAGGGTCATATGAGACAGCGTTTAGTAGACAAACGTAGCCGAATCTCTGTTGGGGGTGCTGCTCATTTCACTCAATCATGGTAAATGCGCGTAGAATATTTGGAAGGGGGGCCTCAGCACCGGACGCGAAGCCATTTGGGTAAAACACTACCGATTTCGGAGGCATTTGTGGTCACTTACCACAGCGGAAAATCAACGCGAAGCTAAGATCACCGTAGACCTTCAATGGTTAACGCTCCGTGACCTTTTCCTGCAATTTCGAGCTCTTGAACCACTTTGGAAAACTGATTATTAAAGACTGTGTGTTAGGACCTTTTCAAAGGTAATATTTGTTGAAGACTTGTTTTTATAGCGACAGATCTTTGAATGTGACGATAAATTTGAGACGAGCGCTGCCTACATAGTTTTCCTACGAATTTCGATTGTTTGGTGTGAACAAGGCGCCAAATCTAGTCCGCTTTGCTTGAACTTATATGTTGCCTTGTCTTCTGCCAAAGACAATGTTTATACATGTTTCACTTCCTGTACGAACGGTGTTAATGATAACAGCAAATCAAAAAAAAATATATCAACGCGACCCCAAATATTAGGCCGATGCATAAGTAGGTGATATATATTTCCGCTCACTTTGAACTGCTGTATCTTTTGAAAGAATGAACGGATCCTAATCAATTTAGCGACCCCGACTATTTTTTATCTCTCGCCCATCGATCAGACAGCATGTGTACCCTGCAGCGAAAGAGCATCTCGTTATTGGAGTTGATAACAATGTATACCTTTTTTTAGTTTGGGGGGGATTACGTTAATACGTGATGCACAGCCGCACTGAGAGGTCCACAATAAATTCAGCGCTAGGGTGGGACTTTCAAACTCACTAAAACCGCACAACCCTCCCAGCCAGATGACTCGAAAATCGAAATAACTGCTGTGACGACGCAGCCCTTACTACGCTAACTACCCTTGAATAACGAAGGGAAGAACTTCTCGGGACGATGAGGACAGCGCGGAGACACGGGTCGGTCGGGAATAATTGAAGACAGAGGGGTGTCCACAGAAGAGCGCACCAGCTGTCGAGAGACGTGCACTGACTGGGTGGCGGACACAAAGTCTGTGTGTTTGCTGTGAGAATCCCACCCGACCGTCCTGACCTCTAGCGCGAAATGTTTACTTTATTATATTAATTATTAATAACACGAGAATACATATTAATTTTGCGGTAATATATATATATATATATATATGTACACCTGAGGCAGAAACATATTCTATAATAAATAATGCGTGTTCTCCGCCTTTTATCTATTCATCATCTGACGAACCGCTCATCCGTTCGCCACAACTGCCATTCAAAAGCAAACATCCAGTCTATAAGGTAAAGGTTTATATAAACAAGAGAACATTTTTTGATTCGCGTGGCCTATATATCGAGAAAGAGTGGAAAGGTGATGTTGAGCCTGGGTGTCCATCACCGGTAGGTTGAATAGCCTAATTCTAATTAACCTAATATAATTACTCCACTCCCTTGTTTCAGTCATCTCGTTCCGCTGCAGCGATTATCCCATTAGCTTGTCTTCATTATCCCATTCCCGCATTGCAATTAACTCGTCACCTTTCAACTGCTAACCTGTTACACTTTTGAAGTTACCCTGCAAAGCGATTGCGGTTAACCCGTAATCTCAAGGTAAAAGCAGACTTCATTCCAAACATGCTCAAAGAAATACGAGATTCCCAGCGTTGTATTCGAAATAATGTGTGAGTTTCAACCCTGAGGTTTTTCAGAAAATTTCACCTGTTTTTGCAAGAAAATACAACAATCCTACGAGTCCCGACCGCGGGATATAGCGAAGGGTCCTTCAGTGGTCACACCTGACTGCTCTGCCTGCTCAAATGGGCGGTTATTAGCTGCCTTGCAGGGGCTATGATCAATTTAAATGACGATGAATGAGCAGGTTCTACTTACGCCTTGGTCTCCGATGCAATTTCTCAGTACACTGTGTGACTTGGCAACATCCTGAGAGGCAACGAATGGTTCCGCCATCAAGCAAATGGCCATAAGGAAGATCGCTGTGAGACGATGCCTTGTTGTGCTGCAATTTAATATCCTGATAGCTTCTGTTAATCCACGATAGTGATTTGTGGTAGGCAGAGAAAAAGGCGATTTTCTGTATTATTGGCTTCTATCCAGCTCAGTATATTAATTTGTCGATTGTTTATGAACACCAAAACGCATATGGGGAATTTACATGCGCAGTATTACACTTAGATGTCAACAAATATGTTTGCTTTCAGGACAACACGCTTAAGCTAATGGTAACTTATATTACTCATAAGCTATAATACAATTTATCAACCGATGACACACCAGTCATCTGTCAAAATTCATGGTAAAGTATTTACACGAACATGATTCACACTACCCCGCATAGAAGTCAACTGCCACAAACGAAGAGGTTGCAGGTCAGTCCAGGATCACCGTAGTTTTTGCTAGGAGATGGTCAGGTAGAGCTGCAGAATCATGCGACAGCTCCTGTCGTTGTAAAACTATCATTTCTGCCTTTAGGGAAATACTTCTCATAACTGTGATGTGGGAATACCATTTATGGTACAGGAGTGGTTCCAATTGGGATGAACTAAATGAGACGCAATGAAAAATTTCAATGAAGGGTATGAGGATTCTTGTCAGGTACGAGTAAGGCAGAGAATAAGCAAAGGTGGCCCCGACAGGTCCTCATAGTAATACCTAAAGGTTAAGAGCTGAGGCCTGTCACATAGGGAAACAGCTAAGGGTCAGCTCGAAAAAAAAAATGAAGGGTATGCCGGGATTGCGGCGGTTTTCCAGGGGGCTCTCTCCCACTTGGGAGGCGTGGGGCACTCGTACATAAAAAAAAAAAGAAAAGTTTTCGATTTCAAAGGGTATCTTTCATCGTCACAAATAAAATCTGAATGACTTTAGCCTGCCAACAACAGCACCGACTGATGTCACCACTCTGCCTAATGAAGGACCTCATAACTGTGGGTCCAACGCAACAACAGTAAAATTAGATAACAAGTGTCCTTGTGATGCTTGACATTTATAGCAGAGCACGATTACTTAAAATAAATGCTGGCTAAGAGTCAGCCCAAAAACCTTTTTTAAAAGAAATGCTAGACATTGGCTGTTGCAGTCCTTATGAAATTCTACCCGACCGATTGAAATACAAAACTCATTTGTTGACATTGGTCCCGAAGAGAAGGTTGAATAACCAAGACAGGGTCCAAATGAACGGGCAGAGGCAAGCCAGCCGTAGATAATCGAATAATGAAGAAGGATCAAACAAGAGAGCTAGCTTCCAAAAGTCACCACAAATCGCTATAACCGAGTAATAAGGGAGCAAGGTTCTATGTGTTGACACATTGATTGGGATCATACTTTATTTAGGCAACCTTCGCGTTCACTTCGCCTATGGATCTGTGAAAATTGAAAATTTAATTGACCATCAATAGCATCATGTGCTTACCGGAAATTGGAGAACGACCTCAATATCGAACCTGGAAGCTTTGCAGAATTAATTGGTCTCATTGTTGGATGTTAGTTCTTGGATCCGTCTAGCCCGGTGGCTTGGTGCATTCGTGTGCGCCTTGCAATCGGAGGAGACACGAAGATGCGTGCAATCGGAGGAGACACGTAGTCAGTCCGAAAACCTTTGTTCATACACCCAGGCCTGCTATTTACAACAATAATAAAAAGGGACTAACTGTTCTTAGAAGACATGGGCTCGACCTCAAGGTAAATTCTCCTGTTCGAACACGTCTACTTTGCAGGTCACCAACTATGTCAGCCTAGAGGCGTCAAGCTGACACCCCAAGGACTATAACGTCTTCTCCGCCGATTTCTTAATAAACAGTGACACTGAATTCGGACACGGCCCATCGAAAGACGGAGTTAAATACTCAGGAACAGAGACCTAATATGAGAAAATGAGAGAACCTTCTACGGGAGCACCATAAATGAACACGGATGCTACTGAAACGCTAGTGGGACAAGCTAAACCTCCCTGATCTAACGGCCATGTATATGAGCCAGTCGCGCCGAAGACGCCACTGGCTCAGCGCGTGTCCGTATTGTGGAAACAGATTCGCCCGACGGTGCCTTAGCGTGAGGGCCCATATCCTTTGGTGACTTCCCCAAGAAGAATGATGACTCGGTTCGATCCATTCCTGCTCCAGCACAATGCGCCACCTAGTAAAATAAAGTAAAGCTTTACTGGTTTATTATAGGAGCTGCGATTTCACAATGCTTAAGCTCTCAAATGTGTCACGCAGCGGGGCTCGAAGATAGCGTGGATGCGGTCAAGACCCTGCTCGGCACCACCCAGTCGCAGTGCCAGCCGTCTGGGACTGAGGTAGCGCTAATGCGGCACAAGTCTTCATTCACGCCCTCCTGGCCGCGGTCCTTGCCAAGCTCGATCTTCACAATTCCTTCAACACGGTCATCTGGGATCTCGTTCTACGGGAGGTCGCCAACCATGTCCTCGGCCTCCTCCTTCTGGCTGACCTGGCCTGACGCTGCCCTTCCCACGTGGACCACGCCGTCCTCAGCTCCGAGTGCGGGGATCATTAGGGGGACCCGCTGGGTCCGACCCTCTCATGCCTAGCCCTGCTTCGGCGGCCGTCGCCTCCGTACTCGACTACGAGTGGTCCAGCGGCTTTGCGCTTGACCCCACGAAGTGCGAGGTTTCCACCTTGGAATCTCACCCAGACCTTCAGAGCTTGCTCCCAGGTTACCGCCTCGCCTCGAGATCGACACTTGAGCTTGTCGGCGCCCCTCTTACGGATGAGGCCATCTGGCTCATCCTCGACCGTTGTGTCGAGAGAACTTCGGTGATGCTCGATCGAGGATCCAGCGCGCTTGTCATGGTGGCGCGGATCAGCCTGTGGTAGATCCTCTCATTGGATCAACTTGTCGCTCACGTCGGTCATCGACAAGGTCGCCACGCTCCTCCGCTCGGTGTTCTTCCCCACTTATCTTGATGTCCTCCACTAGGAACTGCGGGACTCTTTTCTAGCCCCAGCACGACACGTCGCTGGCAAGGCTCGCCTCTGCGCGGTCGCCCGGGCTGGTGCGTGGTTATGGCTCCTTGCTCTGCCCTCCTCGTGCTTTGGCACTGCCCTCGACGAGTCTACCTCCGGTTCTGCACCGGCGTCCGCCTCGAAGCCCTTGCGGTTTCGGCCCATAACGAATGGCCACCATGGACTATCGTGCGAGTGCAGCACCGGTCGCCAGCCGGGCCACACGATACTTAATGACATGCTCGCAGGGGTCCTCCGCTATGCCGGTATCCCTTGCACAAGGGAACCGCAAAGTCTCAACTCTACGGACGGGCGTCACCCTGACGGCCTCACCTTCATCCCCTGTCACAGAGGCCAGCACCTCGTTTGGGACGCCACGGTGGTTGACACACTAGCACTCTTTTATGTGACCACTGTGCAACCACCCCCGGTTACGCGGCATCCCGTGCGGAGCCTTCGAAACCCTAGGTAGCCACGGCTCCCTCACTGCCAATCTCCTCAAAGAAGTCCACAGCAGGCTGATCCGCGCCACTGGAGACTGGAGCGCTCGATCCTTTCTTTCGCAGCGCCTTTCCGTCGCTGTGCAGAGGGAAAATGCCATCGCCTTCCTTGGACGACCTCGGCCTGACACCCTGTCCTCAACTGCTTTAGTAATCATTATCTATTTTGAGACACATACTCATATATCAAATAAGAGCACTGCCATTATATTGTGCAATACGAGCATCAACAGGAAATCGAAGTCGTTTTTGAACGCCGTCATAAATTGTCTCCGATTGTCACACGTTGAAGACATGACACTCCCTTGGAACTCAATATACACCAGAGCAGTCTAAGCTTGGCGCGTATATCTGTTTTTCTCGAAAAATGAATGAGGTAGCTAGCTACATAAACATTGAAAATTGATTTTCCAAAATTGTAGTAATGGTAGCTACGTTTTTCCGCCATAGGTGGACGAAGATCTCCATCGTCGTTTTGCAAGCCCGTTCAGATACAACTCTCCGTCAATATCACCCTTGAAAAAGTGCGGCTTTCTCTTAGTAAACTGAACTGCACTTTTCTGTGCTTAATAACTAATACCTATGGTTCAGTACTGCAGGCTTTTTTTAACAAATCCAAACACCTCAATAAACTGTAGCGGGTCTCGCCAAAGCAATACCCTCTGAGCAAATGTGATTATTAGAAACTAGAGGAATTATTTTGTCAGGGTCCTGCACAAAAACAAACATCATGTGTTCTGCCCAATCGAGCATTGGGAGAAGCATTATCCGATTCTCTGCAGCTATGCAAACGTCGAGCGTATGTTGAATTTATATTCTGCAAGCCACCTGTTGGCATCAAGCTTAACATGAGGAAATATAAACAGTCGCCATAATCCTAATAATTCTGAGCGGGGACGTCCAGCAAAGTGACGGCGGACGCCATCAGCCACTACTGCGGTCCCTGCCACTATGTTCTGATATCGGCAGGTGTTGTTGTTTGACAACTGAATTTGCCACCGGCCGGTCCGTCCCCAACAATTCAGCATCACCAAGATAACAGCAGCCGGCGGAGCTAAATGCAAACGTATTCCCGCAAAGCGTAATCACTCGAGACCGTGGCAATTACCTCGCCCACACACGTCATCATGGAAATATGTCTCTACAGAGAACGCGGCGACGCATAGAATTTCTCCAGTTTTCGGGATCATAATACATTGCCTCCCTCTCGCGGTCGACCTCAGTCCTTTAGCTCGGCGCTTGCAGGAGATGCCTAAATAGCAGGAGCATCAGGTGGATGAGGGTTGGCCACTGACGCCTGCTGCCGGCATGGCGTTGGCTCGAGCGTAGATGTCGATGTTAAGCTTCCGTTGCCGATCGCCTGTACGTATGTAGATACCTGCAGCCGTCCCATGTGAGTGTTCCTGCCCTGTTTGTGGCGCTTGGTAACCCCAACTCCGTTTGTAGGATCCTCCTTGCATCGTATTACGTAGGCAAGTGATTATTCTCCTCGACATCACCGCCATCAATGTCGTCATTGTAAGGCGTGCTTATGGCGCTTCCTCGAATCCCGTACACTCATGACACTTCTGCCGGTCGGTCAACTTCGCAATCCAATCGAGCTGGACTGTGACAGCGTAGGACGTGTTGTTATCATATGCCCGTACGCGAGCGATAGTTTTCCTGCGCCGTGGGCTGACCACATACGCTTTTCATTCCAGCAAACTGCTGGTTGGCGCAGTCGTTTGTTGCGCGGGGAATTAGACACCACCCATCGTACTCCCAGGCCCACCTCCTGACCTCACCAGCCTCCAGGCCTAACATCTACATCACATTTGATGAGCTCCCTGTGCTTTTACACACGCACACATGCACCCCTAGGGCACTATCCCAACCTGACTCTGTTCGGTACGATCGTCTCGTCAACGTCGTATCATCGTATCCATATCATCTCTGTATAGCCCGCGTTCATTGCTATTATCAATCAGATGTCTAGCGGCACGTTTGCGAGTCTCTAGTCGTCACAGTAATTCGCGCAGGCTGACAGTCACTGGGGCCGGAACGGCGGGAATTGGCGAGACGGTGACGTTCCGTAACGCATCGTCGTTGCGACAAATCGATTCGCGAAGCCGATCAAGTTCCTCTGGACCTTCGGTGTCGATTTGGCCACCCAGACACAACCACCGCCGCTATCGCTGCCACGGCCAGCGCAAGCATCAGTAGCACTAACACGACGACTACCACTGCGATTGGTACTGCTATCACTACTTCTGCTTCATCATCTCTGTCGGAATTGTCCCGTGTCACAGATAGATCACGTCGGTGTCGAGTGATCAGCACTCGTTTAAGGGCACTGCCGCAGACCGCAAATGAGCTGTTTGTCAATCATGCCTATTGCTCGCTCCCGTGCTTCACATCAACATTCTGGACTTGTGCCGACACAAACGTTAGTGTAAGTGTTAGAAAGGACATGTAGTCGCAGAGGATCAAGACGCTGACGCTCTTCAAGGAAGAACAGCACGCAGCTTAAGAAGGACTGCCAAGAAAATGCTGCCGGTTCCTCGTGGTGTGCTCCTTATCATTGCGTGGGCGGCGGCTCCGTCAGTGGAGGCGCAACAGTCGTTTGCCGTTGTGGCCGCGTCGCCATTGTCATCAAATCAGATCATCGTCACTTGGACGCCTATTCGTGAGTAAATCTGTAGTGGCAGCTGCTACGTTTGTTAAAGAACTGTAAACCTGATAGCGGGTATCTGCCGTTTTAATTAGGTCGTCAACTCACTCCCAAGGTCAACTAGCTTAAGGAGTTAGCGATCGGGCTACGGGATCTCATGTTGGTTAACTATTTTCTAATAGAAACTATTTCAAAATATGTAGTCTCGCTTACTGTATGGGTTTTCGCAGAATAGTAGAAAAAAAAACTAATCCATTATTAAGTTCCACTCGAATTGATATTGCTTAAATCACCCGGAACTATAAACTTGATAGCGAACATTTGTCGAATTAATTAGTTCAAAACTAACGCCCGCAAGTTCGAATCGCTGATAGAGTCAGCAGGGTAAGTATCTCGTACAACAATTGGATTCCGCACTATGGAAGATCTGCGTCGGCCCTAGAAAATAAAGAATTACAGAAAGAAACTAGGGAACTAGGAAAAGCTAGAAAATAAAGAATTACAAAAAAAAGCCCTAACCGATCATTCTCGCGCCCACATAATAATGGAGCTATTAAATTCTAAATGAAGGAGCATTAATGGGACCCACAAATGCAGAATCTACGAAAGGAGTCCTAAAGTACAATGTATAGGTTTGTTGCTATGAGATACTTCTTCATTCGACTTTTGTTTAGGAACACGAGCTTTGATTAGGAACACGACCTGATATCAATTAACAATGATCGGCCGGTGGCTTGTAAAGTAACGTTAGCATTTGAGCGATTTCAATCGAAAGTTTATGTGATCACACCCGCCTACGCTAAAACATTTCCCATAGCGGACCATTCAAATAGCTAAATGAAACAGCAAACTGCTGACAAAATTATTCGCTGTTAGCTAAAGTGTGTTCTAATAACCTTTCTTAATGCCATTGTATCCATGCATTACATTATGAACATCCTGTAACATGTTTATATACTATATATAGTATAGTCGAAACCATAAAATCTTACGATCTCATATATACATATATATATATATGCAAAGGTGACCCCGACAGGTCCTTATAGTAATACCTAAAGGTTAAGAGCTGAGGCCTGTCAGATAGGGGAACAGCTGAGGGTCAGCTCGAAAAACAGTTCATATACATATATATATATTATATATATACTTAGATGAAGTCGTAAACTCTTTTGATTTCGATTGTCCCTCAATCCTTCTCCTATTCCCGCCTGTTATTTAGCTCTTATAAGCCGTCTGTGCCCACATGACGATTGTCGTACACTTTTCTGATACCGAAGGGGGGACCGTAACAGCATGTGGTTAGCCTACTTGTTTCCCATCTAAATGGAACTAAACCTTGTCACCTCAATTGAAGGGCAGGTTTTCTCGGTGTCGCGAAACCATCGTCTACGTAGTGAACCCTGTTCATTACGAAGTCCCGGACACTCGCCTATTCAGGTTAGCGAGCAAGTAAACGCGGTGTGATTTCACACTGATTCCATAGGGGTTTCCTATCCAACTGTCATCTAGCGAATTGCAATATGTTTAAGTTACCCAATCTCAACAATTAGTATGTGAATGAGTGGGACAGAATTAATCGGCATGTGATTTATAGGTAGGTATCTACGTAATAAACGATGGCCGACAGCATGAACATGGGCCCTTAACGCACATCCGAATTTTGACTTATATCTTCATTTAATCATTCACAAGTAAACATTTCCAAATTGCAACCTTTAAAAACTACCGGCAAAATGAAATTACGAGTAATTGGTAGGCGACATATCTCCGTTAGTTGACAATATGACATGTTGATACATGTAGGGGAAAAATAACTGTCTAATATAGAATGCGTACATGCTTAATATATATATATATATATATATATATATATATATATATATATATATTTTTTTTTTATATTTTATATAACGGACGCCAATTAATAGTTTGTTGAGCCTATTTGAAAGTCACTCTTTTGGCCGATACAAGATCTGGCACTCCGTAGTGAGGCCACTCCAAGACCACCGGGATCGTGGTAAACTACTGCGAAATTACGTATTGCAAAGAGACGCACAAAACTATTAATTCAAGTCAGTTTCATGTAATTGAATTACTTCCCCTTGTCTCTTCCACAACGTTCGAACCCTTGGTAGACTGGAGCGCCAAGTCTATGTACATTCATGACCACTTTGCGGTCACGATATCAATAAAAACTCACTGGCAGCCTTGTCGAAACTCGCAATGTGTTTATGTGACACGAACAATTCATTTGGTTGTTTGATTTTCACACATTTGAGTGACTGATTGATTGCAGTTGATTGCCCGTAAAATTTCTGAAAAATTATGACACTAGTACACCCTTATATCAACCATTATACAACCACCCTCAGCTACACGGTATTCTTGGCGGAGCAGGCCAAGTTACAGAAGTACTGCGCCCTCTAGGCAACTCAACTTAGGCGGCCATCTCTGCCAATTTCCTCCAGGGGGTCTATCACAGGCGGACCTGCGCCATCGGGAGCAAGCAGGTAGGCTCCATCCTGCTGCAGCGCCTCTCCCTCGCTGAGACAAAGTGTCCTATATGACATATGATGATGAAACCGAACCACGTTATGAATGTTATCATTACTGTTATATGCGAAACAGCCTTAACCTGTAATGTTTCTGCGTCCCAAGACAACCACGCCTATGATCGTCATCTGTACACACTATAGACTACTAAATCGTTGGTTTGGCATCCACTATCCGTGGGTAACGCTTTGATGATACTTATCCCATTTGCTTATTTGTCCGCAGTATCATACCATTTTGACGCTGCCAGACCTATTCTTTTGCGCAGCAGGGTTTCCACAGACGGTCCCGCTGTATCGTAGATGACCCTGAAGGCCGCATAACTCCACAGAGCCTGCGGCAAATGTATCATGTATATGTGATCGGTGCACATTCAAGTGTGGTTGGATACGCAGCGCAAGTTAAGTGAGTGATGTTGCTCTTATCAACTGGTTGTTTCCTTTAAATCTGACCAGGATGATAGTTCGTAAAATTAGTCAGTCATATAATACAACACATGGCTTATGGTTGGGCACAGTGAGTCCACTTAATTATTATTAACTATTGCCCATAGAAGATATTTAAGAGACGAACAAGCGCCTCCCACATTTAGCGCGATTGCATTATGAACGTGAGTTTGTCCATCGATTGCGGTGTATTAACTGTTTAACTGTTTTTTTCGAGCTGACCCCTCAGCTGTTCCCCTATCTGATTGCGGTGTATTAAAAAATAGATTGATAGATAGATATATAGATAGCCACATCGTCATTGCTGTTACGAGTCCTTAGGCCTGCAGACGAAACATGTGCCGCGTTGGATCTCTGTCTGCAGACACAGCAGGAGCAGCTGCATCAGCAGACTCATACCAGCGTTGTATTAATTTCGCATAGTCCTAAGTATATAGTATATATACCCATACGCAAGGGTTCAGGCCACTCAATAAATGTTAGATCTATGACTAGAACGAGAAACAACCTATCGATATTTCTAAGAAGACCAATTTGGCCGGTACGGCTTCCTATAGCCTGGACATCGATTCGAGCAACATGATAAGTGTTGATATTCATTAGCCAGCACTGTAGCTTGGCAGAGAACACTGCCGCACGAAGAGTCGGCATGTTGTAATAGAAACTCGTTGTTACCTAACACTCAGAGTGCATTAGCCTATCGACGTTCAACTAAAAGATGATTTACACTGATGCACACTTGAATACATCGTAGCTAAACTAATGAACAAAATTAGTGATGCCAAAAGTTTAAGCTGACGATAACTTGTCCTTAGCAGATTCGATTATATTATTTCGTATATATATATATATATATGGTAACTGTTAAAGGTAAAGGTGTATTGGTTTATTAAAGGAGCTGCAATTTCACAATGCTTAAGCTCTCTTATTTGTCATCGCGCCGCAGGGCTTGAATCGCCGCCTCTGGCTTTCAACAGCCAGAAACTTGACATCGTCCAAGCCATCGCGCTGACCAGAACTGAACGTTGTATTGAATGTGAAATGTGTAATATCATATTGGCAATATAATACGGATAGGATATATAATTTATTTATTAGCACATTTGGTGCGTGTAATACAATGCACACAAGTGGTGGTTTATGAACGAAGCTGCAATTACAGTAATACGGTGGTGTGGCTCAATTTAATTGTTCAACACGAGTACGATGACGCCTAAGGAGGAGATACGTTTCCTCATAATGGTGGTAATATCTCGGGATATATAGTTCAAACAGGCTTTTCCCAATGTCGGATGCCGAGGATTGGGTAGGATAACGTTGGGTTGAACCCTACGGCGTCTAAAAACACGGCAACATTTTGCGATTTTCAGCTGGAGCAACCCCTCTCGCTATCTACCGTGTGCAGCAAATATGTCCGTCAACCACAGATTGGCAACAGTCGACCACCTATTCACAGATATTCTCGGGGCTGATTTCTGCCACAAAATATATCTTCAAGGTAGAGTATTGCCCCAACGGAGTAAACTCTTGCTCGATCTCGGCAAATTCGACAGCCCGAACCATCCAGGCTGCCACTGAAGCTCCAGACCTCGACAAGGGACTGCCTCAGGTATGTCCTGTCTCAGGTAATCAAACCTACATTTGTAAGTTACAGGATTATATACAGCACGTTAATTCCTTCGCTTAGTCGCAAAGTACGTTGACCCCAGCGGACGACCCTGTGGTGTCCACGTTATGGGAAGGACCTGTAAGGCGCTGGTGACCCAACAGCCACAACGGTAAATGGCCCGCGGTAAATTGCAGTTCCTTTAATAAACCAATAAACCTTTACCTTCAACCTATTTCACTTAAAAGTGGCCCCGTGCTCGTCGTATGGAATAACGCTAAGATGAATTCTCGACGTCGACCTCGACCGCCTAAAGCTGTCCTTTTTCAAACACGTTCTGGGCTTGCATGTCTTGGCGAGAAACAGAGTTTAGTTTCTTTGCTTTACAAGGTCGCTATTCGTCGAGAAGGGTAAGTTCGGTTCCATGGAAACAGAGTCATACTGATGCTTCGTTCTGGAAACGAACTCAAAATAATAGACACAAACCCAGAATTCTACACAACCGACGCGACGAGTTCAGTCTCACAAGGACACCACGCCCCAGGGGAGAACTGTCGCTCTCAGCGACGCGGGGGCCCTTGCACCCGATATTACGCAGGGCAGTGCTGCTCAAGTATCTTTCTTAAAGTATTAGCGTGTTCATAAAAACTTTTTTAGGTAAAATGTTGGCTGAGAGTCAGCCCGAAAACCTTTAGGTCTAATGTATGTTTAAGGCGACATATTGTCTACAGATTACCTAACAAAGGTGTAAACAAATATACTATTTATCTAAACCTGAAGTTCACTATCCACCATCATGATCACAGGTGACAGGCGTCTCATTTCCCTCTACGAACCCGCGTAATCTGACTCTCCGATGGAATACCGCCTCCAACAGCTCGTGCGCCTCATTCACAGCCTACAAAGTGTCGTGGTGCAAGGTGGACGAGTGCTACCTAAGAAGTATGAACACGACCACCAGTTCATCAATGCAAATCACGGGGCTTCAACCCGCAAGTACCTATCAGATCACAGTGCAAACAACGAACGGGCAGTTCAGCAGCGCTCCCCTAACCACGACCCAGATCACGAGGATGGGCTCAATGACAGCCACTGCAACTCCACTCTCACCCTGGCAAATTCTACTAAGCTGGCCAAAGATACCCTCCTTCCGCGCTGGAGTGTCAAGATATTGGATCCTGCGAAGTGGGGCCAACCAAGAATGGAAATTCACAGGGGATCTCTCGATGACGTTCAGTGGACTCGAATCGAATATGTCGTACACATTCGAGACGCAGTACTGTATCGTGACGGGCAACTGTAGCGTGAGTGAATTCCTTACGGCTCGAACGCCGCCCTCAGGAGAGGACTATGGTACTGACTACTCGATTGGCAGCGTCAGGAATCTGAGCAATCGGAGCTATACAGCAAATCTGATTAATGTAACTTGGACAGCTGTAAGCGGCTGTTCAAGATACGAGGTATCATGGTGCCCTAAAGCAGATATCTGCTCTCTTGACCGTATCTACGTGACAGAGACAAACGCCACAATCAATCGGGGCATTAAAGACTTCACCAACTACACCGTCTATGCGAGGTGCTACCAAACGGGAGGTCAAAAAGGTCCCAGGACTATATTAACACCTGTGAGCACCGCCCCGTCATCGGATCTGGCCGGGCTGGTATCCACTTCGACGTCGAACAGCGTCACATTATTTTGGAGCCCTAAAAGTAGACCTGGGGCTCCAATGCCTATGACGTGGGTGCAGGTTAACGCAACTAGTCCTTGGCTTTCGACGGACAGTACAATGATAACGATTGAGCGCCTCACCTCCGCTCGCTTCTACAATCTCAGCATTCAGTGGTGTGCAAACAACGGCTCGACATGCGGTCCAAACGCTTACCGATCGGTACGCACCATTCAACAGGCGGCTGAGCCGTACGACCTCGACAAATCTCTACCTAATCCTACCTCAGTTATCCATCTGAGCAATGGTACGACCTGGGCCGCAATTAACATCACTGGCAACGCCAGTCTTTACGTTATCGACGTTCTGATGTGTACAAGACAAGTTTGCCCATGGATTAAATCGCAGAGCTATTCGACAAACACGACAGCAGCAACAACATCAACAGTGAACGTGACCGGCCTCTCTGACTTGACCAAGTACAACATCACTGTGAAACCCGCCCGAGTCATCGATGGTATCACGTATAAGAACAGTGGCATGCTCCTAAATGTTCTCACAAGTCCAGCACCGGTAACAGGGCTGACTGGAGTGCATCCTGGACCGTTGATTCTACTATTTTGGTCACCAAAGACGGTACGTAGAAATCGCTAAATGCGCGAATAGGTACAATGCTATTCTATCCAACGGTTAAGAGCTGAGGCCTGTCGGATAGGGGAACAGCTGAGGGTCAGCTCGAAAAACAATTATTATTATTCTATCCAACGGCGGGAGAAGCTGACTGCTAAATGCGCGAAGGGCGCGCGAATATACAGCAATTAGTGTAGCTTTCAAAATAGCATAATCGAAGTACCGGGAGCAATTTCGATTGGGTTTAGTGTAAGAAATCATGGAATAAACATAGGTTTCATGTTTACTGCTATCACCGTATCTCGGTGCTTCATGTTGGTCTGCCGCGACGTGTATCTCATTTGGGCATCTGCGTCATGGCTTGTTGCAGAAATGCTTAGAGCTAATGAGCTATAAGAAAGATATGGAGCTAGTTCAGATATTGTTACCGAATTTCCGGGGCTTGGCCGGACCGACGCCTCATTAGGCTGTGCTACTGAATCAAAGATCGCCTGCATAATCACTTTCCTTCGAAACCAACATTCGCTCGGCGATAGTATCACCCTAAATCAGAATAGCAGTAATAAATAACGATACTGCGCGTGATCAGCGCGATACGGAACGGACGACGTCAACGGGCAGTGCTATAGACAATGCTTGCGCGTGTTCTGTTCCGTTGTGAGAAGGCAATACGCAAAATAGGCATGACATGTATGTGATTTAGTGGGCACCCTCCCCACGGAAAGTCACGCCGATGACAATGCCACAAGTATGTCGCGTTGGCAAGTTGCTGGGAACGACTTGTCTGATGCGGTCGGGAACCCGACGGGCGACCTAGGCCAAATGAACCCGGTAGACGTCTGCCACTCGCCGTTGGTTCGTGGTACTGTCAACAGAAGATTGAATTGAAGAGTGAAGCTTTAGTGGGGCGTGAGTTTAACGGGTAGGTCTGCCACCCCATCGGGCAGGAGTCCCACAGTGCCGTGGTAAATACCTTAGCTGTGATCTGCGTTGGCACATACCTTAGTTGTGTGTGACTTGCATGAGCATTCTCCGTCATAAGAACAAAATAAATAAGCAATAACCCTTGTGGCAAAATAGATAACGTCATTGCCGTTCGAAACGTCATTTTTCCATCAAAATAGCACGAATGTGTTTCGCACTGCGAGAGCTGTAGTCCCTTTGTGGTTAGGGGATCGCAATGGGATGAATACAACGTTCAATCAATGATACGTTTTCAGTCAAACGTCAACACCATGTATCGGATACAAGGAAATTCGACGGGCGTTTGGATGCAGACAACAGTGCCAGCATTCACCGATCAGGATGAAATATCCAGTGCGACAAAATACACCTACCGGGTGCAGTACTGCAAAGAAGGCGGAGCTCCCTGTTCATCGCCGACTAACATCACGTTATAGACGTCACTGACACACACATATATATATATATATATATATATATATATATAAATAAATATATATATATATATATAAATAAATATATATATATATATATAAATAAATATATATATATATATATATATAAATAAATATATATATATATATATATATATATATATATAAATAAATATATATATATAAATAAATAAATATATATATATATGGCACATTGTCTCAAAGCGCTCAGTTGATATTGGTTCTTTAAGTCGTATTTCAAACGTAGGTTTTGTCTAGCAGCAGGAGCAGTACAACAACAACGAGAGTGTCCGGCAATAACTTTCCATTCAATTAATTTCGTTAGCAAGCCCCACTTTGTATGATGCTTGCCACCCAGGTGACTGCTCTGCTGAGACTGATGGGTATAGATGTTGGTGCGATATGCTCGTAAATTGTCGTCACATGCATATGCCGACGATGATAAGCGCAACATGTGATAGCCGCTAGTAGAGAGAGTCAGGAGTAGAAGAAGACACAATATATTTTGCGGCCATATAAGGTGTGGGTAGAACTTAATGTGCTTTTGTGGATTTGTAAAATACAGTGATTATTTTTCTAAGACCAATAGCACTAACTTATTTCGTATGCAATCGTGTTCAGCTTTTGCTTGCAACGGAATCGTTCGCAAGGCATGCAGTTATTATTCAACGAACATGGTTATATTGCTGGTTTCTTCGAATAAATTAATAAAAAGGAGTCATTATTTATAGAGATAGCTGAAAAGTAATAAAATATGCTTAAATCGTCAATGGTTGACGTTCAATTTGTTTTGTTCACCTATTTTCATTAAAAATCCAATGTACAACAGGCCGGTCTGAGATAGTCTTACCTCAGTCTTACCTCTGTTCATCGTGTAGTAACTCGGCTAGCCAAAATACATTAATTTAGGAAAACGAAACTTTAAAGGCTTCGTAGCACCTTTTTGTCAGCCCGAAGGTTGGCTTACGCATTTCACATATGTCTTCACGACATCAACATCAAGAGTTCAACGCTAAAAAGGCACTCCACTACAGAGCTATCCAGGTTGAAGGCTACTAGTGAAAGAACAATATGAGCGAGTACGTTGTATTAGCTAACAAAAAACTTGAACACGAATACGGCAAACGAATGTTGCCTAACGTGATAATGAGTCAGTGGTGCACAGTCGATGTCAGCAATATGCTGATGCCATATTATATACGTGTATTGTGCTAAAGCTCTGCGTGAATAGCACAGGCAACGTTTTTAACTTGCCAAGACCATAGTTTAGGTTGAGAGCCGAATTGTATATTATGACCCGTCAAGGTAAGCGTGATCATTTCGAGGCTCTTGTCATCTACACTTAAAGACTGTATGTATGTGTCACCCAAATATCATTCATATGTAATGCTGTGATATAGTAGATACGTAGTACCATAGGCATCGCAATCCCTACGGAGGCACTTACGTCGCTTCATGGGGTAACAAAATAGTGCAGTAATACACTAGAAAGAAATTTGTCCTCAACAATTTTGAACAATAAATGATGATGATGATTGCGATGATCGCCACCATAGACTTTACAGCGTATCGTCTGTAGCTCCACGCTGTGAATTTCATAACGGACCTGCAGTTTTCGCGCCGTTAGGTTGTCAGCCACCTACCCTTATAAACATTATTCTCGCAAAAGTCTCACGTCTATGTGGATGTTCGCGCAGTCCCTTCTGGAATAGGATAGGTCTACTTCCCTGCCCCGAGATCCGGTTCCTTCTCTCAATGCCGCTGTCACGCTACCGGGTCGTTCTTTCGGGTGGTCCACCGTGCCGGCACGAGAGGAACGTTCTGGGTGCTGGTCTCCGGCCGAGTTGTAACGCCAAGCTCTAGGCAGCAGCGGCGGCGCGGCGGCGGCGGCAGCAGCATCAGCGACGGTGCACTTAGCTCCCCCAAACCCCTAACGACCCCAACTCTCCTGCACTTACGTTCGCTAGACGCGCGCTATGCTTCGCCATCTTCCTGCCACCGCCGCTACAGTCTGGCCTACTGAGATGGATGCGCTGAATAACTCTCCTTCCGCTGCGGCGGCGGCAGAGGCAGTACTAGTGGTAGTAGTAGAAGCAGCACGCCGGTAGGCTTTCTTCTGGTCCTTCTCCGGACCCGTTTTTCTCCCCTTCTTGCCTATCAGGCCTCCAGCCTTCGTACCCTTTTGCCTCCAATCCTCATCCCTATGTGCAGCTTCTACTCGGCGCTCGCGCGGAGACAAGGCTACCCTTTAACCATCCTATCGTAGTGCTGCTACTGGCTGGCCGGTCATGCAGCCTCCTCCACATCGACTTCTTCCTATATTCCTTGTTCCGTGCCGTGTTATCCCGCTATGCATTGAAACCGTCTTGAAGACTGCCAGCACCCTGCCCCTAGCAGCCCACTGAACTCCGTGCGCGCGGCCTGGTCGGGCCGGGCCTAGCCTCCGCCCTCTCTCGAACGTGAAGAGAGGCCAAAGGCAAATCGGGAATACTTCCTGACCGTTTTTCTCTCGTACACGCCACGCTGTGCGCTCGTGCGCCGCCTCGGCTCTGCGCCAGCCACCACTGACACTACTGCTGCTGCTGCTGCTCTGCTTCTGCTGTCGAAAATGGAACAAGCCGAGGCAAGTTTTCCTGGCCAAGCCAAGACGATGGAGTCCGCCGACCAGAAAAAGCGGGACCGGAAGAGGGGAGCAGGGGTCCAGCACGAGAGCAGGTTGGAGGACAAGAGAAGGTCCTCCTCTTCTTCTTCTCGGCCGCCGTCTGCTCCGGCGCGTGCACGAGGCACCAGAGCCATCATTTGTTTTAGCGGAGCACGCGCCCGCCCGCGCGCCTTCACAACAGCTCGCGGAAAATCTCCTGCCGTTGCCGCAGCAGGAGCAGCAGCTGCGTGGCCTTCCTGTATCCGAGATCACTATCCCAGCAGAAGTGTCCCGTCGGCCGGTGTGCGGCCACCCACCGCCGACACCCAACCACCCTTCGACTGCCAGCCAGTCAGCCAGCGAGCAAGCATCCAGCCGCAGAATCTGAATGCCCGGAATGTCTGCTGCGCTGCGAGAGAAAGACAGAGAGAGGTGAAGAGAAAGCCGTCTGAGGCGGCTCGCTTTCGTCGAACCGTCTCAGACGAGGGCTGCTGGCAGCGCCAGCGGGAATCGAGGCGCGAGAAAAGCAGGCGCCATTTCCTCCGCCCATTGCGCACATCTTCACTTCGATGGCAGATATCGGAGGGAACAGATTGAACGGAAGAAGTATCACAGCGCCGGCGGCTGCGACGGCTTCTGCGACTGCGTGCCACCGGCCACTGGCCAGCCTCCGCTTTCCCCTCGACAGACGCACCCCTGACAGTCCGGCATCGTGCAGAGACAGAAGAGAGCCGCGGTCTCCGAAGCAGCGGTCGGGAAATCGAGATGAGGCGCACAGCCCCGGGGGCAGAGGCGAACCACGCATGAAAGCATCGACTGTAGGAATGAGTGTAATAGCCGCATAGGAGGTGTTAGAGGACGCCCGAATGTTGTTACATCGCTTGGTACCGAGATCCGCGCGGTTTATTGCTTCGGTGTGGACGTGTCTGGCTCACTGATACAATATGTTATCGGAGAGGAGGGGAGCCTGAACCGAACATCGTTACGGCGGTGATGGAACAAGACTCTGGCCATATCGAAGGGAGTGTACGAATTGAATTGAAGGTATGCGTCGAGTAATTCGAACTCGCTTTGCTATGCGATCAAACGCTGGAAGACGATCTGTGGCTGTTTGAGACGACGACCGACAGCAGACGACCAAACGCGCACCGTTTCATAAAGCTACCGATTTTACTTCGTTATATGCCATGGTGTTATATGGGTAGCTAGTGGGCATTGTGTATGCTATTCGACTCGTCTCATTTGATGGACTCGGATTTGGAAATGAGCTCATATTGCATCATGCCGTAGGTACTTGTCGATCGCAGCCCGAAGGTTCAAGATGACGATATGTTGCGGCTCTGAAACCCACTCAGTTCTCCCAATTCGCGTCTCGTGTGCATGCTGACTGCTACATTGTGCTACCTTCAATGTGGATTTCGTTCTGGCGGATTTCGTTTCGATGCTATGAACGGCCCTGTATTGTTGGGGACATCATCAGGACGATGTGAGGGGGCAGAACTACTCAGCCACGTAACCACGTGCTATAAACAGATCACTATAAATGGAGTGGGTCACGTACAAATCGGTCTTGCTCAAATCGTCGTCGAGATATCGTCTTTCAGTATCATCCGTATGCGCACAACTAATTTCCGTCTAGAGTCAAAGTAGTAACAGCAAGAATCGTCTTTTTGGGTTTCGATATTTGAGCATGACTACCGAGAATGTCACCATGGACAGGGTTATTTGCCATGGGACTAAAGTGGACTAAAGTCTTTTAATCTCTCGGATGTTTGACTTGTTTGAGCAACTAGCAACCGACGCATTCTATGTTTAACCGTTTCACGAACTGGGACCCCCTTGACTTCAGACCCTGACTTTCAATCCTGACGGCTTTTCAGTAAAGCATACTTTTGCGCAACTTCCCGCCATGCGATCTCTGCACCTGAACAGACATAAGAAGCGGCGATCGCGTGCGACGGCTTCGTTCCCCGTCCGTTCAGCTACTGCTTACCCCGAGTTGTCGTCATTCGCCTTTCGCATCAAGTGTGAGATGTCAGCATCTTCGGCCCGTAAGTGGTTGGCCAACCAATCAGCCATTTCTCAATCCCGTAGCCAGCGAAAGAGGGTCAGAGAGAGAGAGAGCGTATGAGTGTATGTACGCACGCATGTCTATCTGCTTTCTTGCCGGCACTCTGTATACGAAGCTGAAGCAAGTACCCATCTCATCTTTGCTAGAACCCTGGTGGTTCAGTACTTACGCAAGCTAGCTCGTGCAGCTAATACTCGGCACAGTCGAGACTACTCGGCTAACAGCCTTCCCCATTTCATAATTAGGGGTCAACAGCAGTCTGGCAACAACCCTTCTGCTGCTAAGGAGTAGCAGAACGTATAATGAGAACAGGAAAGCTCGTGAGGGCTAGCGAACGGGAAAAGCGGCACCAGTCAAGGTATATTGCGTATCCTACAGTCGGTGGTGGTGGTGGTAGCAGCGGCACTAGCAGCGGTAGTCAGGTAGCGGCACACGCATCTACTATGAGACCCACTGGTGGACCAACGGCGCTAGTCTGGCTCCGGTCGCAGTAACGATAGTAGGAATTGTATAAAGGTCTGCCTCGATACAAACTGCTTGTACATGCGAGAGAAAGAGAGAGTCGGAAAGATCCGCAATCCACCTTCTACAGCTCAAGGATCCATCCATACTCCTTGTTACAAACTCGCGTCGTCGCCGTTACTGCTTACATTCGCCAATTACTCGAGCAGCGTCCGGCTGGGCCATACGCCTGAACGCATGCTGGCGTATGCCTGGCGGCGGATTGGAACGCCGCCAGTGTTCGGTATACTCGGTTCCAGGCAGGAAGGCGAGCACGGTCGAGTCAGCGTGCATCTATATATTCTATATAAGGAGGAATATAGGAGCGGATGGAAAAGAGTTCCTGCCGGCGACTGCTGTTCCGCAGCAGTTGGTACGTTCTAGCTCCGCTAGCGCTGTCGCCATCATCGTGAAGGAGGAGGGGTGGGCTACTGGACCATATATCTATATGGCCCATACTCCTCCGAGGGTATGGGATACGAGCCGATCCGGGTGCGCTGTGTGACTACGGCGAGGAATCAGAGAAAATGCGGGCAAGAGCACCCCGCTTAGCGGACGCTGCTTACGTCTGGATAGTTAGAACTGTGTACAAGCGGATGCACCAAGGCGGATGCAATTACTACTCGGAAGAGGAATCTTACGGAAGAGGTTGATATAGCATACATATATATATATATATATACATATATATATATATATATATATATTGTATAGTATATTGCATATATACGTAGAGTCATCATCTCCCTAGATAAATCGGATTCGGCCTCTAGCGACCAACTGGTTGCATAAACATTGCAAATGTTAGGGCAAAATGAAAAAACAATGTTGGCCACATAATTGGATGCCACGGGCCGTGCCAACATTCGTGTCTATAGGCAGATGGACTTGTCAACTTTTAAACTGGTGGACGCTATTGCTTCATGTACGTTTTATTCGCCAATGTGATAGACATCCAATTGGATCCTTAGCTCAATGGAAATTAGCATATACATATTGCAGCTGTGCAACGGTGGGGATCGAACCCGTGCACCTGCGTGTCTCCTCCGATCGCGAGGCGTACAGGAATGCACCACGCCACCGGGCCCATTTGCATTTAGGGGTCCGTCTAACGAAGCAATGCTAAAAGCAGTTGTACCGTGGTCGTTAAATGTTGGCTGAGAGTCAGCCCGAAAACCTAGAATATACATGTTAATTTCAAGACACTCTACCCGCTGATGTGATGGTGTCTATAATATAATACAAAGCTATAATACAGAGAGAACATTATGTAATTTCTTGCAGTGGGATTTTTTTTCAATGTTCTCTGCAAGCACAAATCTTCAGACCTGAGTACGGTGGAATGGCTTCAAGCTGTAGTGGTTATAAGAGGTGATTATTTTTACAAAGCTTTAAAAATCATCACTTCACGAGAATAATTATTTTCAGGCATACAACATTTCACAGTATAATAGAAGCATAAGCTAGAGAGTTTAAGTAATAATTTCTAGTTTTCCAACGTTTGATCTATTTATAATTGCGCTATGTGAAGGGGTCTTGCTGGCAGTTGCATCTTAATTCCATGTGCTTGTTAAATGCAGTCATTAGCCAAATCTACCTGAGAATTCATTACAATTCTGCTCTATTTTAAATATCCATGCTAATATGATATGCCAGCGTATCAATAACGTTCTTAATTATCCTTATTAATGGTAGGATATAGGGCAAGCCTCACCTGCATGTGCTAACTACTAGTATTTACAATACTTACCGTCCACCTTTGCATATTCCTCATCATCATCAGCGACGTGTCCAGCTCTCTCTCTCTCTCTCTCTCTCTCTCTTGTCGTCGTTTTTCGCGTGGTCTATCACATCTGCACCCACCATTATTTCTTTATCCTGTCTCTGTTTTAGCTCATGTCGACGTTTGGCGTGACGTCCTTCATCGGCAACTGAAAGCCCGGCACTCCGGATACCATCTCTCTATTTCTCCCTCGAAAGTTCGTGCAAGTTCCTAGTCAAGCCATTCTAACCAGCAGACCAGAATCGAATAATTCCCCGTCTTTATCCTTTGCTGTTAGCTTTCTCTCATTCTCCGTGTCTCTCTCTCTCTCTCTCACACGCACACGTTCGTGGTCTTATCCTATGTCCTACCTCTTCATTGTCTTCTCGATTTCGGAGAGCGGGACCACCGCCGTTGTCGTTTTGGAATCTTCCTCGGTCGCGCCCTGTGCTCCTTCTACTGGGGTAGTGGCACGTTCTCCCGAACGACCTTCGGGCACGTCCCGAGTCTGCCCCCCTCGGGGGTGACCTGGCTCGGCGCTACGCAAGCGCTGAAATGAGTCGTGAGATTGGCACCGGCCGCCACCGCCGCGGTAGTGGTGGTGGTGGTGGTGCTGATGTGCGTTGTGCTTTGCTGTGTTCCGTTCGTTCGCGTCGCACAGTCTCGGGCGACGCCGTGGCGCTCTGTTCTTCTTTCAGTCTGGTCTCCGAGCTTCCCTTCTCTTCGTAAGTCTCGCGCAGTTTCAGCGTTTCGCAACTGTCTGCCACCGCCTCTTCATCGCTCCTGACGGCAATGGACGATGACGTCTTGCCCCCACTCACTATTCTTCGTTCGCGGCACACCGCTACGCTGCTGCTGTACAACGTCGGCACCGACAACGATACCGCCGACTTTTGGGGGGTGTCTATCTGCTCCGGAATCTGGCCTTATCGCTCGCTTCTCGCTGCCCGGTTCCACGATGAATCTCCGTTCTTTCGCAGGGTCGAGCGGAACCCAGCACAGAGCACCCCAGCACCGGATCGCGTAGCCACGCCCGCCGTGCTATCTGCTGTACACGTGACCGGCCGGCATGCCCGACATCCGGGGTTCGGCTGGTGCTCACCCATTCTTAGGCAGTTTGTTTAAATGACGTCGTGACCCACTAGTCTTTCTAGGGGCCTGACTTTCTTTATTCTTCTCGTCCCCGCCATTTTCGAAGTGGCGGCCGTTGCCGCTAGTTCCTATGGCTCGCGAGCGCAGAGTATCCCGTGGATATGCGAGGACGACGTTAGGTAGGTGAGGGGGATCTAATGTCACGAGCGATTGCTTCCGCCGCTGCTGCGCCTGCGGTGTAGTCTATGATCGTGGCCAAACTGGTCTTTCAGATTTAATTATCAACGATGCCGCCGTGAAGGCCGAGAGAGGTGGAGATATATAGCTATGCAGAGGGACAATCCTATTGTCAAGTGACACGACTGTAACCACAGTATTAGATTTTAAACAGATTGTGGACTTGGTCGTTTCTTTGATTAGCCAACAAAATCACAACACACGAAAACCCGCGCTATGTTATATCTGATATATCGAATAGGGCCTCGCATCCAATACAATCCGTCAATTGAGATGGCCGCGAATGACTACGGGTGGTGAGTGGCGTTGATTGGAAAGGACACGTGGGACCCTCAATTTGTAGGAAATCGAGCTGGATTTGGTGGACCATCTTCTAGTACCTCTGCCTTCTCGTTGAGTTTCAACTCCTTGAAATCGTTGATGAGGTCACCATCATGAATTCGTTGGTTCCTTAGATTCACACTGCATCAGGCAGAAGCTTCTTAGAGTCAGGGCAGGCCCATGAGACATGCACGAGTTGAGGACATTCTGCAGTACCAATAAACGCCGGTAGGTTCTCGCTGCAATCGGCATGAGATAGCAGAGTGGGCTGTCACGGAACGCATAAACTCGAACATGTCGCTTTGCCACCGTGCTGAGTAGAAGTCTCTCGCTGCGAGATATCTATCTGCTAATCCACACCGCATCTAAAATACAAACTCTAGTTCACTCTAGCGGCGAGTCCCTTCGGACAAGTTTGAAGCGCTCCGGATGCGACACACAGCTTCCGACCCCGTACACTTGTGGGTTCTTCGAACAACTTAAACGAGTATTATTAGTGACACTATTTATTCAAATATACAATAATTAGGAATCATTTCTAGTAAACCCCTTCGAGGAGTTCGCAGTGTTACTGTGTAACATAACGAGTATTATCTTACACAGTCTTATTGTAATACAAAAGGTTATATATATCTACTAGAGGCAAGCCTAAATGGAGCGTCCCAGAGACGCCATCATGACGGTTAGAAATACTCGTATAGATTATTGATATTGAATAGGCTTGCAACATCTTTGCAGCATCTGAAATTGGTTAAAGGGTAGAGCGTGCCAAACGATAGATATGTAATTATCATTGAGCCCCTTCGGAAAGGAAACCTCAGCGATTGTCCATTCAACTGAAAAAAGCCTAACAGCGGGATGGTTCCGAAATGCCAACAACAAATGGAAGCGGATATTGGCCTAAGTTTTAGACCAAACCAAGGATACGAGGAATAGACTAGACGTTACCAATTGGCCTATTTTATCCTACATAATATTATATTAGTAACGAGGGATTGTATTCCTTCTCAGGTTGGGCGTGCACTGTAACAATCGATCGGCCACATATCGTGTTAGCCCTCCGTGACTCAGAGCTCAGCCACGCCTTCTCACACACCTCCACCATACTCCTGATGCTGCTGGTCCTAGTCGTGTTTGTCGTAGTTTCTTCCCTCTCTGCCTCGCTGTTCGGAAGATCTTCTTTCGTTTGCAACGTTTCGCTTGCCAGCGTCGGATTGCGGCATCAGCAGCGGTGGGCAACTTCGATTGCTTTTCAATTCTCAGCGCCCTCGCCCAGCTCCGAACGGCGCTGCGGGAGCCGGCAGAGGTTGAGTTTTCTTTGCTAACCTCCGGACCCGCTTTTCTTTTCTTACGAGCCGATGCCTCGTAGTATTTCCTTCAGTCTGCGCAGCAGGAGCCAACGACACCTCCCCCCTGCTTTTTTCGCCGCCCTTCCAAGTACTGACTTCTGTTACTGCCGCTGCTGCTACCACCGCTGTCAGGAAAGGAGCCGGAGTTCGGAACTACTCGATAGTCGTCGCAGTGCCTCGCCGCTTACATTGAACGGAGCGGAATTGAGCGGAAAAGTCTGAGGGCCGAAGTGTGTTAGAGAGAGAAACAGAGTGAGAGAGAGAGAGAGAGAAGAAGAAGAAGCAGAGAGAAACAAAAAGGGGGAGATCGACAGGGAAAAAAGGCACAGCGGCGGTGGCGCAGCGAACAACGCGCTGAGACATCCCAAGGACATTTCTGCGTTCGTGAAGAGCAGGCCTGCTTCTTTCCGCTGTCCACCGCCCCCGAAAAACTAGAACCTCGGAGTTCTCGCCCCCCCCCCCCCCGGGCCGACTTTCGGGCGTTGATGCAGCAGGGGCTTTCCTGCGCCTTCTTCTATTCCTCGTGTCTCTGAGGCTCGTTTAGCTTTGCGTCCCTATTACCACCCAAGCCCGGCTTCGGCTTTTCCGATCCTCTGTTTAATTCTTTTGAGTAGCGAGGACGCTCGGATGTGGGCGTTGCTTTCGGAGTGGACGGACGGGAGGATTTCTGCGTTTACTTCGTGTGCTCTGCCCGTCCGCATTTCACTGGCTTTCCTTCTTTGGCTGGCTGCGTTGAACTGGGCGACGCAAGGGGGACTGCTTTTCCACACCATCGGAGCTTCTTGGCGCCGATTCCGATCTCTCGTCGCTACCTTTGTGCCGTGCTACCTCGCAAAGTCAGCGAGTTTCCATCTCTTTTTTTCACTCAATCTCTCATTGCTTCCCCTTAGGGAAACAATTCTTTGCTTGACACGCCTGAACAACTGCTTAGGTTCGTGAGTTGATGCCGACCTTCGCCTGTTCGCTTATTTCTAAGACTAACATTTTCGTCTTTGTTTAACGTTACACATATACGTACTCACAGGCAGCTAGAAACACATTCGATGGTCTGCCAAAAAATACAGTTACGTGTCATTCGCTTAATCTGTACATTTGATGGGAACTTCAATCCGAATGTGAATGTAAGTGTAGCTGTGACCCGTATGAACGGCATTGGTTAGGGCAGAGCTGCCAGACTAGCAGTCACAAAGATGGTACGAACAGGGGCACGACGCCCACAGGCTACGGATCTTTTATGTAATATCTCACCCATGTACGGAAAAGAACCTCACTCACCTACATCCTAGACGACGTAAGACACCCTTTTGTTATATGCCTATCTTTCAGCCTAGAAAGGAACGAAGTCATGGAACATCTCAAAGCAGCCACAAACCCTACATGCGAAGTCCTTGCAGATCTAGTACTCAAGGCTTGAACCTCCCTCAACCTAATTAAATATTACGCCGGTACTGTAAGCTGACTGAAAGGATTGGCATTCCATGCCTCATCTATAGTATATTTCGAGGATCTTCCCTTTAATGGACAGTAAGTGACCGAGGTTTGGTGGGTGCGATCCCCACACTAAAGCGGCGAGAACCATTGCAATGAAGCCCGGTGAGCGTTAGGCATAATCTAGTCATCCAATTATAAAACAGACCGTCGCTCCACCAGTTGAGTTTGATCATATGGCGATTGGCTTGACGAACAAGGTTCGAAAATATAATATTTGTCCCAAAAGATGATGACTATCGATTTTCTCCGCTCCTTCGAAACGATATTCGACTTGATTGCCGCTCGGCAATGGCATGTAAGTGCGTCATGTCGCAACTTTACCAATCGTAAATATATATTAGAGCTCTTGACATCGATGTTGGCTCACATCCTGTCGGTGAGGGTAGATAACTAAATTTGCCGTGCTTCCACAGCAGTGCATGTCGTGCAAGAGTCGCAACCCTGATTTGAGCATGCCAAGTTATCTTTCCAGTATATGAGAAAATATATCAAAAGCAAAGCAAGTGCCTATGAATTGAGTGTGCTTTTGACATATTTTCTCACATGAATGGAAACTCATAGACTACGATGGTCAAAGGCCTCCGACTGTTCCAAGAAGATCTCATCTTTCTTTATTAGTTCGTTTGATCGCTACCTGTTCTGATACACCCCCATTTAGTCTTAGCGAAGGACACGAACCCTCAATTTATATAACATGCGGGGCATTGACAGGTGAGATTCGTTCCCCAGACTCAACATGCAACTTCACTTGTGAAAATCGTAAAACGGTATCTTTACCTGATAGGGCGGTAGCCATTGTACAAAAGAGTATTGTGGTTAATTTGCAACACAGGGAAACTCGATTATCGAAATAAGGTCATCAAAAACTAAAAATCGAATCTACAAGTTTACGTCTGTACAAATAATATTTTTGAGTTATGCTGAGTATATCGGAAAAGAACGGAAAGGTGATGCTGAGCCTGGGTGTCCACCGCCGGTAAGTTGAAGAACCTAATTGCAATTAACCTAATTTAATAACTCCACTCCCCTGTTTCAATCATACCGTTCCGCTGCAACGACGATCCCATTAGCTTGTCTTCATCATCCCACCCTCGTATTCCAATTAACCCGTCACCTTCCAACCGCTAATCGTTGAAGTTATCCTACACTGTACCCAATTGTGGTTAATTCGTCATTTCAAGGTAAAAGAAGGCTTAATTCGTAACATGCTCAAATAAATTCCCCTGCATTGTATTCTAAATAATATAATATATGAGACTCACCTTGAGGTTTTTCAGAAAACTTGAACCGTCTTCGCAAGAAAACACGATCCTACGAGTCCCGATGGCGGTAGGAGAGAAAAACCGTTTTGTTCCCAAAATGGAATTGTGTGCCATTTTTATAGAGAAAAATCAACCAGCTGTCATATTTGGATGTCTCATAAATTATCAACCGTCTGAGTTACCAACTGATAAACCAATAAAACCTTTAACCTTTAATCGAATTGTGATTTAATTAAGCTATTAATTATTATTCATAAGCTACTTTGTGAGTGGGAATCACCGTGGCTTTTGCTAGGAGAATCATCGTAGTTTTATTTTTCGTAGTTTCATTTGAGGTTGAATAATCAAAACAGGGTCCAAATCGACCGGAAAATGAGAGCCAGTAGTAGGAACCGACTAATGGCATAAAGATAAAAAAGAGAGCTAGCTTTCAAAAGTCACCACAAATCCCTACAACCGATTGTAAGTAGTAAGGGAACAAGGTATTATATTTTGACATATTCATTGGGGCCATACTTTTGTATCCAACATTGGGGTTTATTTCATATGAGGGTTTATGAAAGATGAAAATTTAGTTGACTACCAACACCATAATGTGCTTACCGAGAATTGGAGAACGACCTCAATCTCGAACTTGGAGGCTTTGCGGAATCAGCTGGTATCTTTGTTGTATCAGTTCACACACCTATTCCTGTTATTTGTGAAATATTGAGTGAACCAACTCTATTTAGAAGGCACGGGCTCAACCTCAATGTAACTTTTCCAATTCGAACACGTTTTACGTTGCCGATCTCGAGCAATTTCAGCTTAGAGGCTGACAAGCTGGCATTCAAAGGATTATGAAATCTTGTCCGCCAAATGAATAACGGTTTCAGGGGGGCTGTGGTACATGGATTCGCAATGGCGGGTGATCCGGCGATCGTCGCCTCCGACGTCCAGCGAGTACCCGACTACGAAGGGCCCAGCGGCCTCGCCCTCAACTCCGCTAAGTGCGAGCTCTTCTCTTTGGCCACCACGGACTGTCGTGCGAGCGCAACGCCGGTCGCCATCCGCGTCACACGATGCTGAATCACACGCTCGTGAGGGCCCTCCGCTCCGCCGTTATCCCTTGCACAAGGGAGCCGCAGGATCTCGACTCTAACGGCCTCACTCTCATCCCCTTCCACCGAGGCCAGCACCTCGTTTGGGACGGCACGGTTGTTGGCACTCTAGTGTCTTCTTATGTCAACCACTGTGCAATCACCCCCGGTTACGCGGTAGGGCGTGCGGAGCGGGCCAAGCTACGGAAGTACGCTGCAACCACCTCTTTTCCCCCTTGCCTTTGAAACCTTAGGCGGGCAAGGCTCCCTCACTGCGAACTTCCTCGAAGGGCTCTTCAATAGGCTGAGCCTATTGAAGAGCCACCGGGGACCCCGGCGCCACCGGGGACAAGCGCGCAGGATCCCCCCCATTCCTAATTATTGTATTTTTGAATAAGTGTGTCCCATCATAACGGTTTCTCAGTCAACAATGACACTGAATTCGGATACAGCCCGTTGGAAGACTGAGCTACATATTCAGGAACAGATACCTAGTAGGGGCTTGTAAAAGAACCTTCAACAAGAGTACCATAAACGAACTCGGATGCTATTGAACATAACAATTTGTATTTCATCATAAGTCAGAGTCAAATTAGTTCGTTGACGATCACAAACAGATTACTTTGCTAAACTCCGACACATACCTACAATAGAATATGTATAAATGTTCCAAATTTAGTGAGGATGTCAGTTAGCGTAAACATTTAACTATAAAATTACGACGGGACTGAGTTCCATCCGTGACATTCTGTCAATTGTGCGAACCGCAGCCGAATTAGTGTAAGAATACACTGTCAGACCGCCCCTTTTCTCTGTCTCTGTGAATTTTAAAGCACAGTTCAACTCAGGTGTCACGAACACACACCCTATTCCAATCTAACTACGCAGGGAGATCGTCGAAGGCAGAGCGTGGACCCATGCTCATACATCAGCTCGGTCGGCCGCGCACAGGCGAACCTTGTCAACGACGTGTTGCACTGAGGCCAGGAGGGAATTCCGCAGCTCCTTGTGGAGGACATCAGACCATACCTGCGGCGAGCGCTGCTTGTTCGGAGGGACCCGGCCGCACATGCCCGTCTGGTCAACGGAACCCTCATGGGAAGCGCAGAAGTGGGGGTGAACATCGGTGACGAAAAGCGTGGCTACCATGTCGACGATCGACGTCATCGAGGCGGCGTAGCAAATGTCAGCCAGGTGGTGGACACTGGGGATGCCTAGGCCACCGAAGCGGACCGGCAGGGTAGGTTACGACGCCCCTGCCTGGGGAAGTTGGAGGTTGAGGATCGTCGTAAGCGCGTCCTGCAGCATATCGTCAAAGGCGTGGAGAGCGGACGCCTCGGTGCTGGCCAAACTGGTCCAGAGCAAGTACCGCGTGTGCGCCGCCGAGAAGGAGGACAGAAGGACGAGAAGTTCCTGGTGAGCCCCCAGCAGAGGCAGTCGGTCGAACATCACCGAAGCTAGCACCGAACGGTCGAAGACGTGCCAGATGGAATCATCCGTAAGAGGGGCGCCGACGAGCTCAAGTCACGACCTTGGGGTGAGGTGCCACCCTGGGAGTAAGCTCTGGAGGTCGGGGTGGGAGACCCAGTGAAGACCTCGCATTTCGCTGAGTTGACGGCATGGCCGGTGGGCCCCTAGTAGTCGAGTACTCACTGGACGGCGGAGGCGACGGTCACCGGATCGCCCGAAAACGTTCCGTCATCCATGCACCACAGCTGGAGGTGGGCCTGCAGGGACGCTACTTTTTCTTGTTTTACTTAAAAGTTTGAACTTTTTGTAGAAGAGCTAAGTCTATGTGCATTCACGATCTATCTCTGCCACCATATCATTGGCAGAGTTATCGAGACTCGCGATGTATTTATGTGAAATGAATAATTAGATTGGTTGTTTGATTTTGATACAATTGGGTGGTTGATTGACTCATTAATTGATTCAAGTTGATTGCGCGTCAAATTGCTAAAAAATCATGAGAGTTCAAGCAAGAAATTAGTTAAGTGCATAATTTAGTAATAATGTATGACAGGCATGGTACGGCCGGGAGTCTTCGTTAATCCATGTAATGTTAGTCCAATCCATTTCCTATTGTTAATACCGTTTGTAATATAGGAAGATAGTATATAGGCTGCCAGTCCACCGATTCATGAGGGAAAACGACGCCTGTGGAAAAACAACTAAACCTAAGTAGGTTCTCACAATGTCGAAAGCAGTACCATGGACGTTAAATGTTGGCTGTGAGTCAGCCTGGAAAATTTATAGGTAGGTTCTTACAAGTGAGACAGATAGAAGGTTCCCGGGTCGCACGCCTAGGTCGACGGTAGGCCTGGCCTCCGCGGAGACGGGGCCAGGCCTATCGTCGATCAGGGGAAATCGACAAAGAGACCTTGGCGGCGGGGAGGAAGAACCGAGGCGCACCAGCTTTGTAAGGGGGGAAGGGCCACCGAGGCTAGCACCTCGTTTAGAACAGCACGTGGTTGACACCCTACCACCCTCTTATATTAACCACTGTGCAACGACGCCCGGTTACGCGGTGTGCGATTTAAGGAAGTACGCCGCTCTCCAGCCAACCAATCTCTCTCCCCTCTTGCTATCGAAACCTTAGACCGCTCTCGCCCTTCACTACCAATCAACTCTAGGGGGTCTACCACAGGCTGATCCGTGCCATCGGGGACAAGAGCGCAGAGCAATTCCTTTTGCGTCGCCTTTCCGCGTTCCCTGTGCAAACAGGCAATGCTGTCGCCTCTTCGGGACCATGACGACCTCTCCCAGACACCCTGTTCCCAACTGCGTCACTAATTATTGAAACTATTAAGGCGCAGAATACTATGAAGTAAACACGAGGCAGGGTCTTCATAAGTCTGTGCACGTTTATGTCTACATTTTGAGCATATGTATGGGATTTCTCGTACCGAAAACGTTTTGTAGTTTTTCGAGGTAATCGACTTGACATTGCAGGACTTCTTGACACGTCTGAAGGCTTCTCGTAGCTTCTCTGTCGTTCTTTCTCCCATCGCCATTTTGTCGTAGTCATTAGGCAGGATATGGCAGGGGCTCTGGCATGTTTCTGAGGGCACAATCTGTGATCTGTTGAGAGAAAGAATTCCTACCTGGGAGTAGCTGGTTCATGCGGCTCTTCAATGAGGACAACGGTAGCCCCTTCGATGACAACAACAAGCCGATTTCGTATCTAATGTGATCCAAAAGGCTTCTAAGGAGAAGGCTGTTAAGGTAGCCAAGAAGGCAGCAATCGCTGTCAGTAGACCCGTATCGAAGGACAATCTCGTCGTGATGGGTGATAACCCCCGTGACATGCGCACTGGTGAGGATGCCCAGAGGAGGAATTCGAATGTACCATTATGGTCGTGATTTCACGAAGTATATAAACGTGTATAAATTGAGTGACAGCATTCTCAGCGGAGCCATTCGAACACAAATTTTTGTCAACATGCCGCCAAGTCTTCAGGCAGTTTCCGGATGTAGAACCCGAACCGAGGCTAGGTGATATTCGTGTGCAGACGAATGCAGTGGAGCAAGGAAGATCACAAAACTCTGGACACTTATGGATGTCTCTGTGATCGTCAGGTCCCCGAGTTGGACCCGGACTGGGCCAAAACTACCCGAGTGGATAGGGGATTTTCGGGAGAAGAAAGTCTGGAGGCATTAGATTCAGAGTGTATCGTTGCCGTCGGAAGAGAAACTGGAGAAACGTATTGGTGATGAGCTCCGTACACTCTTTACTAATAGGGTAAGGTCCCTCCAGTAGAACAGGGGAGGACAAAAATACGAAAAAAAAATAAATGTGAATAAGATGAAAAACAAAAATGGAGGAGAAAACTAAGAGCATCGAAAAAAGACCAGCCCGGAATCTACTAGCCAAGAGGTTACCAAGGCCAAGCATGAAGCTGAACTCTTCATTGAGGCCCGTTTTCGGTCTTCTCAACGTTGTTTGCCCGCAAGTCATCAAGTGCCTAAAGGTCTTGTGAAAGCACTTGGATCGCTTCTCTGTGTGATGCCCACCATGAGCGCGAATGCTGGGACATATTCCTCTTTTTAATTATGGATAGACTTGACCATTTAACTACTTTGGATTTTAATAGTGTAAAGAGTAGTCAAATATGGCAGGGGTTACCAGAACAACAGTTACAGGGTTTCAGGGCCAAAGAACTTTTTTTTTTTGCAATTTCTCCACCATGCATTTCAATGCTGGAGCTGGTGAGCTTAAAAAAATGGGCCAACTGAAGACGTTGATTGACTTCCTCGGAAATAAAAGCCTTGGACTGGATGCTGTGGTGGTAGGTGAAAGATGGTTGAAAACGGCGGATTACGACGTATGGCATCTTAAACTCCCGTTTTATCGGATCGAGTCAAGAGACTCGCACGCGCTTCTTGTAGTCTATGCACGCGCTTCTTGTAGTCTCCTCTATGCCGTGGCGAGAAGCGGTGATGATGGTAATTTACCCTGCATTGTTATGGGAGATTCCAATGTCAACCTGTTGGGGGGTCATTTAGCGAAATCGATTCTGCGTTATTTTCGTCGAGAAATTTCGGTCACTTGATCGATAAGACTTCTCCGTCTGCTCCGGCACATACATCGACCTCATTGCCGTCAGAAATTGGGAAAAGTTCCCAGATATCTTCCCGGCTGTTTGGTATACTGCTTTGTTCTCTAATTACTACCCGGTTACAATAGCCATTGCTGGGAGGGTCCTCGTTTCTGGTTAAGAATGAGTGTGGGGTCCCAGTCTTGGTAAGGCGACATGACGGAGGATAGTATGGTCATTTGTGACAACGGAGTTATCACAACTGTAGAGAGGAGACTAACCCCTTACCAGAAGAAATTTCACTTTTCGGCTGGGCCCAAGCGCTTAAAGAGAAATATTAACAAGCTGTATCGCAGGCACGTAAAAATTGCTTCGACGGAGTCTACGACTGTTTACCACAGCAGTCTTCCCAGATGTGAACGGGGATTCGGTGTTGCTAGGAACTCGTGTTACGAAAATCGTTTCAGACATCTTGAGGGAAATTCTTCTCAGCTGTGGAGATTCATCAGTCAACCCTGTGGAATAAGGAATAAGAAAGCAGAATTCCCACGTGCCCTTCAAATCGGGCTAACTGAAAACTCTCCAGACAATTTTAGAGAAGTTCGTTTAGAAGTTCGTTGTTACCTAATACTCAGAGTCTATCCACGTACCACTAAAACGTGATTCTACACTGATATGATTCTAGCTAAACTAATGCACAGAATTAGTGATGGCAAAAGTTGCTGGCAGTAGAATTTGACGAGAAAATTGGCAAGGCTGTGAAGCAACAGGTGGGTAATATGATCCTTAAGATGCGCCCCAGCTTGGAAATGTGATTTGCGGTTTCCGGGTCAGCCTTCGTCCTGACGTTCAGTGTTAACCACAAATTTCGGATGCTGAAAATAACCGTTGCTCCTAACAGTTCTGGGAGAACGGGGATTTTAACGCGATTCGATTCGTTCGTTAAAGCATCACAGAGTCTGAAACATCGTTTGGGAGCTAAACCGCCGAAGGGATAAGCAAAACGCTTCACCAAAATTAGATGTTACAATCTGATTGACTATACATGTACAGTTCTGTCTACAGGTACACAGGGCACACAGCATATTGTAAGCACACCTACCCCGACAAATGGTCAACTCTGGAGCGGGTGCGCTAACAAATTTCCTATTATTCAATTCAATTTCCCCAGCATTCAGTAGTTTGCAAATAACGGCTCGACGTGCGGCCCAAACGCTTGCCGATCGGTACTCACCACTCAGCAGGCAGCTGAGCCGTACGACCTAGACAAATCGCTATCTAATCCTACCTCAGTTATCCATCTGAGCAATGGGTACGACATGGGCCGCAATTAACATCACTCAATAGCGCCAGTCTTTACATTAGCGACGTCGAGTGGAAACGTCTGAGGGCCAGAGTGTGTTAGGGAAAGAAAAGCGGGGCTAAGAGAGAGGGAGAGAGAGAGAGAGAGAACATTGGAGCATCGACAGGGCGAAAAGGCACAGGGGCAGTCGCTCAACGAACGGACACTGAGACATCCCGAGGATATTTCTGCGTTAGCAAAGAGCAGGCCTGCAGGCCTCTCCGATGTCAACCAGCTCCGGAAAAGCTAGAACCTCGGAGTTCTCTCGCACGCCCCTTCTGTCCTTATTCTATTCCTCAGCCTCCGGGAGATTAATTTAGCCTCGTGCCTCTATCACCACTAAACCCCCCGTTTCGGCTTTCCACATCTTCAGTTTAATTACTTTGGGTAGCGAGAACGCCTGGATATAGCCGTTCCTTTCGGAGTGGACGGAGGGGAGGATTTCTGCGTTTACTTCGTGTGCTCCGCATTTCTGGCTGGCTGCGTTCAGCTGGGCCACGCAAGGGGGACTGCTCTTCCACACCATCGGAGCTGCTTGGCGCCGATGCCGATCTCTCGTCGCTACCTTTGTGCCATGCTACCTCGTAAAGTCAACGACTTTCCATCTCTTTTTTCACTGATTCTCTCATTGTTTCCTCTAAGGAAAACAATTTTTTACTTGACACGCCTTAACAACCGCTTAGGGTCGTGAGTTGATGCCGACTTTCGCCTGTTCACTTATTTCCAAGACTAACATTTTCAACTTTACTTAACATTACATTTATACGTACACATACGTATTCATAGATATTTAGTCACACCTTCGATGATCTGCCTAGAAATACAGTTATGTGTCGCGTCGCCTGTACATTCTATGGGAACTCCAATCCGAAGGTGAATACAAGTATAGCACTGTCACTCGATATGAACGGTTGGGGCAAACCCATCAGATAGACTAGCAGTCAGAGCAGTGTACATTCTTCCAGAACAGAAAAAGCCCATATTCAGGTGAAGCCTAGTTTAATATACTCATTGATAAATAGTTTAAATATCGTAGCTCAAGCAGTCGTTTGAGAAAATATAAAATTTCGATCTGTGTCTTTTAAATGTGTTACAGAGTAAAGTGATAAAAAGTGCAGGTGCTGAGTTCTTTTAACCTGTAGAGAAAAACACTTCACTTGAAGCTTTGAAACACAGATGTTCGTGTGACTATTTGAAATCATTTTTATAAGTGACCTCGAATAGCTGCGTATCATTTTCGCCCAAAGAATATTTTCAACATTTCTATAACTTCTCCTTCGGATAAAGGCTCACTTTTCCCACTAGTCGGTAGAAAATTATATCACTTGGCTGTTAGACCAGTGAAATCTCAGTTGTGAATCTCTAATTTACTCATTTACCATTATTAGTTCATTTCATGGTATTATTGTGCATGCTTGCGCGTGATAGCCACATTTCCGACTGATGTTAAACATTCCTCCTACTCTTCCGATTACTTTAACGGCTCTCACCCGGACAAACGTGCTCGAAGACTGGAGTCAATCGGTAACTCCGACCTCTTGGGTGGCGCTTCCGCTCGAGTTTGCGGTCGGCATCGTTCTCCGTGTGACGTGTCTTCACTGAGCCGGTTGGCTCTGATACCTGCGTTCACCTGCGTCCACTTCTGCCTCGAAGAGTCACGTCTCGTCTCATCAAACGGCAAGCCAAACTACCGGCTCGACTTGACGTTTTCTTCTGGCTTTCGTTTCTCAGCAGCTCGGCCCTATCCACGTGTCGCACACGCCCCTGACGAGATTGCCACACTCTCCCAACTCGCACCTACCTTTCCTGTCCCTTTTTTTTCTTGACGCCTGCTGCTGTTCTGCCTACCATAACTAGCGGCGGATCCGCATCGGCGCGTCCACGCGTTCCCGAAACCCGGCATTGCCTCGCTCCGCCCACCACTGCGTTGCTCGAGCGAACCTTACGGAGGCTGATAGATCACCATTTGCATCAAGCTGATGGCGAGTTCAGGAAGTAGACTCAGGGTTACTCGCACCACAAGTCGCTGCCGGTTATGCTCGCGCGCGTGCTACCGCGCACTCACTCTGCCTGTCTGGCGTCACTGGATGGCCGACACCGCTCCGACGTCCTCCGCTTGATCAGACGTCTCGACAGACAACGGGCGAATGGCGGAAACAACAACGGTATGGGATACACTCGGCCGAACCGACCCGCGTTCGGGGTGGCTGATGGCAGCATCATTGTCAAGCGTCTATCCATGACGCGGGCTACAGCTGTGGGAATTTGTCGGAACGGGCCAACAAACATCGATGGGAGTGGGCTACAGTGCGCCTATTCCCCTACCATAGCTCGGACAAAACATTGAATGCCAACTGTTCCTTCAATCATGCTCAACAAGAAACGTTATGGTCCATCAGCTCGACTGATACACTCGATTGATATTGTACGACATCGCCTGTGCAGTTTCGTTTTGGGACCAATACAAGCATACACGTCTAACCGTTTACCAGAGGGTGAGCTGGACCGTTGTAATATCATTATCGCCGAAAGCGATTTCACAAATGTGCGAAGACCCCGTCTATGGCTTACGATTGTAATACCACTCTACACTGTCATTAGCTTGAACGAGTGTAGGAGCTACACGAACGATATCATCAGATGGCCAAGCCTTGGATGGGTACACACATGGTGTCCACAAAAATACCCAAACCCTCTGTTTCAATAGAGGATGAACTTGTAGATAAAAGGACCGCTAGGATCAATCTTATTCGGCGTATACATGACAATTATCTGACCATATACTGTATAGAAATGGAGAGAGATATCGTAGGTTGCAAACATAAGTAGTGCGTTTACTCTTTGTTTTCAAATATTTATAACCATACACGTATTTTAACGTAGTGATGTTTTTTCGTTCTTTTAAAAATAAATGGAGAATAAAATCGTCTTGATAAATGACTGCGACGACTAAAAGTAAATTTTCCGGGTATGACGCTCAGCCAGCATTTAACGCCCACGACTCTGACGACTGCCTCGTTCTTTGTGGCCATCTGTAGGCTGCCATTCGCCAGTCGCTAGTAGTCGCGATTTTCAGAAGACAATGACGGAGACAGTTCTAGCTGCAACTGTGAACATTTATCAAATAGGAGAGGACAGATAACGCACGTAGGTTAATCCCCCGACCACTTGTTGAATATGGTCCGGTGTCCTTTGAATCTACGCCCTTCTCGCAGACCTATTCACATTCACACTGTCACAAAGGGCTTCTTGAAGCACAATATTGCACCTGTTCTACCAAGGGAGGAAAACATTTATACGTATATTAACACCACTTGTGGATTGTATCTCCACTTCAGCTATACAGGATACGAATAGGTGGCGGTGGTGCTATATGGTACAGCACGATATCAGAGAACATTTCCAATTCTCCAAGGATAATCATTTGTAGCGAGATTCAACGAAATCAAACAGCAGCTAGGAGGCTGGAGTGCTTGTTTTTGCCGCACATTCGACCTTTTTCTAGTCTCATTCGAGTCGCCCTACTTTTCTCTCTCTCTATCTCTCCCTCTCACCCACTTTCCGTCCTTTTCATTATTAAAACAAATCATTGATTACACTGAAACCGTTTAGCGCTTCGTTTTTCGGGAATGGAGATGCTGACCTCATCTCATTTCGCAATTGAATGGCAAAGGCTCGCCTCTATGTAGCCTCGGCCAAGCTGCTTCGCAGGTTCGGCCAAGGCCAGCAGTCGCGTCGTCATCAAAGGCGCTGGTGTGGCAGAAATAAAAGTAGGTGGGAAAAGAACAGAGGAAAGAAGAATTGAAATGAAATTTCTCTCGTTGGTTCAACCATGTGTCGGCTAGCAGCAGCAGCAGCAGCAGTCGTCCGCTTTTCGGGGACCTTTTTCGCGAAGGCGCCAGCTTCCGAGCCAGCCTTGGGAGGGAACTCAGGCTAGGCCCTGGCGATGGCCCCGGCGCCGTGTTTCGCTTGTTCACCTTACCTGCTCTTGCCGGCCGAGCTGCTGATCACAGCTAGCGTCTGCTGCCAACGCTCTAGATTTTTGAGGTTCCAATATATGAGAGAAGATACCAACAGCCGGAAGGCATGCAGGCTAGCTAGGGGCGAGCGGCGTTGACACGAAGATAACGTTGTACAATTGTGCTCAGATAGATCGATAGAAACAAAGACAGACAAAAAGAGGGAAAGAGGGCTGAATGAGGATCATTCAGAGATCGACAACAGAACAGACGGTCGCCGGGAAACAGAGCGAGCCAGCAGGGGACCAGCCAACTTCCTGTTGTGGAATTCCTTTGGCAATTCCTAAATATCTGAGGAATAGGATGGTCCTGGGATCGTCGGGAATCTACTGAGAAAAGCGACCTTGCCTCGCTTGTTCAGGTGGTTAGATTGGTAGGACAATATAGGAACAGTGTAACCAGACTAACGCTCGATATCCTCATTGGCTTTGAACGGGTCGCCTGTTGACTTTGAACTCGCGGTCATCTAATACATATGGATGCCTTACGGCTAGCGTTCTTGCACCTACAGTAACAGTCATTCTCTTCTTCAACATGAGCAGGCCTCACCTGGCCTGTTCAAGACAATCGAAAATTTCAACGGAAACACATTGCCAAACAATGTCACTCGTCCTCGATCGGCGGCCGTCTGTCCGATTGGGATCCCGTCGCTGCTCCGAGTGCCACTAGCCTCGTCTTCGGCTCTTGCTCAAACAGGCGTCGCTCTAATATTGCGTCAGAAGCCCCGTTGTCTACAACGAAAATTAAGATTTGCGGCACTCGTGATTACGGATCGTCCCACTTCGGAACGGTTGACGATGGAGGCCACGTGTCATGGTTCGTCCGCGCGGCGTTCAGTCACCCGGGCACACTCATCTGATGTGGCAACTATCCGAGAAACAGAATTATATCACAGCTAGCCAGAGTATCGCGCTTGCGACTATAGTGTTATTTCTTCTATATTATTAGGGCATTTCATTCGAACTGTCCGCTCTATCGAATGGCGTACAGTCCGCACTACGCGACACAATGCGTTCATACTTGGAGTGAGCGCGCGGCCGGAACGTGGCTTCTTTTTGGACACTGATTGGTTTCGATACGATCAGAAAGATGGACACTGCAGCAAAAAGTGAAAATTTCCCTAAAAATCAACGGGAAATCACGTTTCTCCAAGGACACCCTCTAGCTGAAATCCATCGACGATTAGTGAACGC
Source organism: Stratiolaelaps scimitus (assembly GCA_019614645.1). Taxonomy (NCBI): domain Eukaryota; kingdom Metazoa; phylum Arthropoda; class Arachnida; order Mesostigmata; family Laelapidae; genus Stratiolaelaps; species Stratiolaelaps scimitus. Next base: position 10,199,750 of record JABWDB010000003.1, read on the forward strand.
GTACGGTATGTCTGCCTTATGCCTGTGAACGGTGCAAAGTTGGTGCAAGCGATTTAATAGTGGAAATTTGGTTACCGATGATCATCGAGGCGGGGATCGGCAATCACGTCCGACAAGGGACGAACGGATTGACAGAATCAAGGCAGCTTTTGAGCAAACTAGAGCTTGGTCCATGCAGTCTTTGTCGGCAGAAACTGGGATTCCTCAGGTGACGTGTCATAGAATTATCACCAATATACTGAAGATGATGAAAATCAATGCAAAATGGGTTCCCCATACACCGAGTGCGGACCTGATGAAAATGCGTGTGGAGTGGTCGACATCAAATTTGGAGACTTATACGCAACAAACCAGTCGCTTAGAACACACGGTGTCGATAGACGAGACATGGATTAGCCTGCATAGACCTCCTGAGAAGGACCAAGCAAAACAGTGGCTCCGACAAGATGAAGCGGCAACGTATGTGGCAGTGCCAGATAGATTCGGACGAGGTTATCATAATACTTGTCCTGGATATCAAGGGCGTTTGCCATTACGAAATATTAGCCCCAAAACAAAGAGTCAATGCTCCCCGATATCTCGACTTCTTAAAGAGATTGACGAACAAATGGCTTGGGGATCGACAGCACCGCGTGTGGTTACTCGACGACAATGCAAGGCCTCACCCCATGAGCGACGGCTTCAACCCCATATTCTCCTTATTTAAGCCCATGTGATTATGGTTGTTCCCATGCATTAAAATAATAGGCAATAGGTGGGGTTCCAAATGCAAACGTCGACTACTCTCAATAGCAATAGATAACGAATTTATAAATCGAAATGCAAATGGTAAATATTTGACTCAAAACTTCCAGAGCGCTGGAATCGGTATCTAAATAAAGCTGGGGAGTACCTCTAACTCATTTAGTTCAAAAGTTATTGGCATTTAAAGATCGGACAATTCGAGTGAAATGCCCTAATATATCTAGACCAAATTAGATTGCACATCTTATATAATCCTGCATGTCTCCTGCCGACGGTAGAATTTTCAGATCGGGAGTTATGAATCGTGGCCAATTGAGTGCTTAGACTGACCTACGATGGATGACACCCAGGTCGAGGATGTCCATCGAGAAACATACCATCTCAGCGGGCGATACTGACCTATGTACAGCGCATTGACGGACCACTTCGGGGCTTCGCGAGCTGCCGCGAAGGAGTGAGCACTAACCTCTAGCTTTGGTGACTCTGTTGCAAGAACCGCCACATTGCCCTATATATGTGAAATTCCCAAACAATGGAATTGGTAATTAGGTGTTTAAACGCGCCTGCTAAACGAGTTACGACAATGCACTGCTATCCAGATGAACTGGGCTCGCTCACATTGATATGTAAATAGCTCTCACCATAGCCAGCATGCGTTGCTAGATAGCTCGGCAACTTAAATCCTCACTGGCATTTGTAGCGTAGTGAAACATTCAAAGGTTCGCACTTTATCAGTTAATTAGTAGGTATCAGTTAATTGGTAGGTTAATTGGTAGATATAATTTGAATATCGTTTATGTATAACTTGCGGAATACCTAAACAAATATCTTAAATTCGCGAAGTTTTTATTTTGAATAAACAGACTGTATGCATTGAGATGTGTGGTAAGCGAGGAAGAGTTTTTCGTTGCGCCGGATTAGCCATCAGCTGCTGTTCTCTCATAAAATAATGTCTAGAAAATGAGCGGTAACCATAAAATAAATTCATTATAGTGGTGATGTTTATTATGCTTGTCTCTCTCACTGAACTGTGTTCTTGTCATCGTTGGCATTGTGACGTAGCGCGCAACAGCAGCTGCACTTTGCGTGCCGATCTCTAACGAAGGACCGCATAGGTCTTGCCGGATACCACTTGCCATATAAGAGTCAGCCGTGGGAGGGAGTGTTCCGTGTCAATAGACACGGACAGTGGCATATTTCGATTTGGTTTTCGAGCGATGCCTGAGAACATCGCGCAAGTAATCCAATCTCCTCTCAGACTCATCTTACTCTAATGGTTAGAATTTGCCTAGAATCTGTGAAGCTGTGGAATTCTGCATCGTCTCATGCTTGGCTATTAATCATATCCAGTGGTTGATGATCAGGAATTCCGAAACCGTTTGTAGGAGCGATTCGGCGGCAGCTTCCGGCCTTCAGATGTTTTGTCTTGGAATCGGACACAAGAGAGCTGCTAGTGGTTGTAATCCACTACAATTATTGGGAACTAGGAATTTAAGTTAATTTAAGTTAACTTACTTTAAGTTAAAGGAGAGGAATTTCTTGAAATTGAGGAATTACTTTTTCCTTCTGAGGCACAATCAGGCAAACTTTTCACTGCAGAGGAACGTCCCGATATACATGAACTGAGAAAATCACCTCTACCCAGTTCGTCTTGTATTGAATGATTAGTCGGCGCTGGCCGTCCGTCGACGATGCAATGAAATGTGGAGCCACATCTGGATATGATTTTGTAAGCATCACTAGACGGACTCGCTAAACAACAAACAAACTCTTTGGTGTTTATTAGAATCATTCACATAATACATGCCAAGCATATGAGCAGAAATCCTTCAATTAGTAGTATGCACGTGTATACAATTAGTCGCATAAATGAAACAAATGTCATATACAATGTTAGTTTACCCGATATTTCGTCTGTTAGTAATACATATATATATATATATATATATATATGTATATATTGCCGACCAATTGTTTCGGTAGGCATCCGCCACCCTGTCAGTCCGTGGTACTATTAAACGAAGATCCGGACTACAGTGGTGAAGCTTTTAGAGGTTTTCCATTCACGGAAAACCTGGGGTTTTAGTGGGTAGCGCCACTTACCATATACCACCAAAATGGTGAGTCCCACACTGTGCGGCCCACAGTAAGGTGGAAACCGCTCGTGCGTAACGCATTTCCCCCCCTCATAAAAAAATATATTTTTATATATATATATATATATATATACATTACTAACATGCTAAATATCGGGGACAAACTATATATTATATCGGCTCACAGATGCCCAAAGTACTGTCAACGGACCACACAATTTGTACATATATATATAAATGCCAAATTCGAATTGTGTCATTCGTTGACAGTGATCGGGACAGTGCTTAATAGTAAGTATCTTTGGGTAGCTGTGAGCTGATTTAAATTATCCTTTGTCTTTGCTACCCGAAGATATTGTATACTATTAAGTACTGTCAATGAACGACGCAATTCCGAGTTAATTTGAGTTTCAGGCCAGACAAGCTTCGCCCTCGCCAGGTCTGCCGTCTTCCTTTTGATCGGGATTAAACACAAGCGGGCAGTTATCGCAAGCGTCACCCACGCCGTCGCGGTCAAAATCCTCCTGGTCTCTATTCGCCACATGGGGACAGTTGTCTTCACAGCCAATGCCATCACTGTCCAAATCCTTACAGCACCTCCATATCTGGAAGGGCCGAGTTATAATCAGAAATAAGCCCCTTTCCCGTAAAAACAGTCAAATTTCTTTCGGTATCTTCAAAGCGCTAATAGGCGGAGAGGACGAACAGGCCTCATTATATATTAGGTTGTCCGCAAAGTTGTACAGATATGTTTACTTCTCCCTGACAGTGCGCCCACAGTGCGCTGCCAGGCAAGATCATTTGAGAAAGGGGGTTTGTAAATACACAGTAGACCACGCTTGATTCGTTTAGAATGGTCAGTTTCTTCTGGCGTCAAAAACTACATGCGAAAGGCATACGGCAGTAAATTTCCCATAATACATATTCAATGGTGGACCTTATAGTTCGTTCCCTGTTGTGAGGTGAACTACGAGTTATAAAACAAATGCATACGTGCAATTCATAGGTTCCCACCTGCCCTTCAGGGCAGGCTGGAGGTGGCGAATCAGTTGCGTGCTTTTTGTCGTCATAACTCTGAGATTGATAGCTAGACCTCTCCCTCAGAGCTTTACGATATAGAAGACCCTCCAGGCCATCTTCTGTAAAGGATCATTCATAATTAGATAAATTTGTTTGATGAGGTTCTTTCCTCGTCTTCATTAGGTAATTTCCTCCTTTTTTACAGACAAAATAAAGACTGCAATATTTCCATTACATTTTTTTCAAGTACGCATGTTTCTCGTGGCCACATAAATGAAATTTCCCTTGCCGCCGTTCACTGTTTATCACTCCCTCGTAGAACCATCCAGGACACCACAAGCCCATTGAAAGCGTTCGGAGCACCGGCATCCGTTGCTGCGCAATATTATCTCGTCCAGTTGCTAGATGTGGATTCCCGCGGTTGTTAATTCGCTAACCGTCATATCATAGATATTTCTCTCAGTTCGCCAACAAAACTAAACCGTTATTTCAATCCGTTGAATATAGGCTGCGATGAAATCGCTTAAAAACAGAGATCCAAATATAAAATTCGTTTATGCGGCACCTTCATCGTCGTTGAGTGTCTGAACTTTGTAACGGTTGGTGCGCTGTCGTTGTTTGGCAGAAGGTCGATTATCAGCTGACTCGCCGGCCCGATGAACCGCAAAAACAATTGCACCAATGACAATCCCAGCAAATATGGTACCAATGAGTCCAGCAACAATGCAGCCTCTTCTTGTCGACTTTTTTTCGACCGTCACAATGGTACCTGTACGATTATGGAGCATATCGCCTTCCACCCGATGATTTCTGAGCTACAATGTACACAATACGGTATTAAATTGAGCCCGTTCCGATTCCTTAATCGCTGGTGACATCCGGTGCCGGCCTGCTGTGGCCACCGTCGGGAGTTGGACCAACGTACTGACGAGTAGGTGGACGACTGCGTTTTTGCTTAAAAGTAAATAGGAAATAGTTTGTATGTGGAAAATGTCATATAGCACGATCTATTGATATGCTAGAAAACGAAGATCTAAACTAGACTCATCGTTTGCAAAAATGTACAGAATGACGCAGGGGCATCTTGGGCCCCGGGGCTTTGAACGGCGGTATTATTTTGCTGGTGCTTGGATAGTACGTGGTAAAAGGATAAGTTTGGCAGACCGACAATGCCCATGTTTGTTCGTCTTTTCACGCTAAAGCACCTCTACCGCGATGTTGATACTGTGGTGTGCATAAACTTAACGCACTCCTATATTTCAACAAATCGTTACAAAGAATTCACATTTGAGGTATTTATTCTGTATCAGATTAATGTACGTGTCAAAAAACATACACACCACAAAGGACAGCGCATATGACGTCGCATGTAGCCTGCTACAATAAAATGTGTCATATTTCGGTTGTGAAAAATGATAGCACACCCTCAGTTATCGAGTGTTCTCGCTGAATGAATCCAGCTTGTGTTGAGCGTTCAAGCCGTACTTGCTCATGGGACACGCTTCGAGCCTTACTGATGCAGAGAAAGCAGTTATTAATAAGTTGTGATTATTTCGATGATTTACTAGTACTAACATACACAGTGGATGTGGCGTATATATGTACATATTGTATTGGCTGTTTGACTTCACATTCTGCTCCACTGCGTTGAGGTCACACATTTGTGTCAAATGGCAATAGCCAAACGAGGTGCAATCAATCTTTTTACTTTTTTTTATAACCTTTTTACTTTTTTTTTACCGAGAACTTAAGCATATGTATATATATATTGCAGTTCCGAGAATAAATATTTGATTATGATATGATGATATGATATGATTACTGCTTTACACCGAGCAAGAAAGACCCAGGCTGCAATTTCTAGGGAAATTGGTAGAAGTCGTCGCGTAGTGCAAAATTATTTACGCAGTCCGTCGACGTATGGTACTAATAAGTCTAAAGGACGTCCACGAAAGATCAGCCAGCGAACAGCCACGCACATTTATCGATTGGCCTCTTATTCGACCATAAATTGTGAAACAATCAGGCAAGAGTTAAACGTTCAGGATGAAAGCAAGACCGCGTCTTCAACAACGCCACATAACTGCCTAACTAAACTGCGCCTGCAACAATATGGCCAGAGATTGGAAATTGGTGAGTATTGGGACAACGTTTTTTTAAGAGTATTATGAGGGTGCACATCTATCTAAAAGGTACTCTATTGTTTCAGATAATGTTCAGTGACGAAAAGAAGTTCAATTTGGACGGGCCAGATGGATTCAACGGTTATTGGCATGATGTACGTAAAGAGCCGAGGTACTGCTCAAAGCGCAACTTCGGTGGCGGGACCGTTATGGTTTGGGGATCTTTCACCTCTCTTGGCAGACTCCGAGTCGCTTTCATCTCATCCCGAAGAAATAGCGAGGACTATTAGCAGATGTTGACCAATAACCTACTACCGTCTAGGAGTAGATTTCATCGACTGCCAATTGTTTTCCGAGAAGATAACGCTTCAATTCACGTCAGCGCTAGTACACGTGCGTGGTACGGACGGCATGACATTAAAACCCTAGAGTGGCCAGCATTCTCCTGATCTCGACCCGATGGAGAACCTCTGAGGCATTTTTGTCCGACGAGTATATGCGTCGACGTCATAATTAGCAAGGGCGGGGCCACGCGATTCTGATTAGCATATCATTTTTCACAACCGCAATATGACACATTTTATTGTAGCAGGTTGCATGCGACGTTATATGCGCTGTTCTTTGTGGTGTGTATGTTTTTTGACATGTACATTAGTCTGATACGAAATAAATGCCTCAAATTTGTATGCTTTTTAACGATTTGTTGAAATACAGGGGTGCGTTAAGTTTATGCACACCTCTGTAGCATCTTGGCAAGCCCCGCTACGGTCAAACATCTGAACTGGTCTATATGTCGAAGTTTAGACGTGAACAATTTTGCACATGGACAAAATTATGCAAATGGTGCAAAAGTATGGTACAACTTTGACGAATATATGGGATATAACGAAATTGTCATATCTCAAAGAGGTTATCATCTTTGAACGTCAAAGGGTTCAAGAAGAATCGTGTCCCTGACCTTGAACGACTTTGCCCTACTCCCAGAAAAATAGTTAATTACTTCTTTCTTTTTTGGCCAAGTGAAGCAGAACAGAATTATTATTATTATTCAGTACGTATTAAAGTGAGAACAAACTTTAATCTAAAAGTAGCAGCAGCTTAGTATATATATATATATATATATATTCATTCAAATAGTGGTTTATTGACGGAATTGCAGCGATGCACCAAACAAAAACAAACCTAGTCCACTAAATCTTTCACACTTCCAACGAGAAGTGTATATATACAGTTTTGTCATATATACAAATTGTACAATTATGGTAAAATAACGATATATCCTATATCGTAGTGCATTGTGAAATGTCCCAGGCTGTAAATATTGAACACCAAAATTATATACAAGCAGATCTTAGGGAAAAGCATTAAAAAATTGTCTTTGCCTCTTGCAAATTTTTCAGTTGAGAAAAGTACACGAATCTCTCGAGGAAGAGAGCCCTAGACTGCCAGGAAGCGATAAGCGAAAGCATGTCGGCTAGCATCTTGAGTGGCAGGTGACATCACAAACTCGGTTGGCTTACGGATAGTCGTTCTCACCACCGGGGCGATAGGGAAGACAATATCGTTTGGAAAAGTACCGTTTGATATTTTAAAGGCAAGTCGCGTAACCAGGAGTGAATACAGTAGCCTCGGTTTAGGCAACTCGAACATCTTCATGATGTCAGCAACGTACTCCAACATCTCCAACGTACTCCGAAGATGGCGCGAACAGCGTCACTCTGAACAACTCCCCTCTGTGAAGCAGTCCTGTAGCCTCCCCCAATACGGCCAAACCATAGGTCTAAGAGCGGGACCAGCAAGGTTTTATAGCGGAATATCAGGCTACTCGTAGGAATGCCCAGTTCTCTAGGCACGAGGATCCCAATGTGTTCCTCCGATCTCAGCGTTTTGCGAAGCTTGAGGCCAAGACATTTAACTGACCTTGACACTGGCATCACTATACCGCGAAAAAGAACATGAGTAACCTTAACAGTCCTTTGCGGCAATCGAAAGTGGGGCATAGTGATGTTCGCCTTAGTGATGTTCACTGACGTTAGTGACGAACCCGAACCTTTCAAACGTTTTCACGATGTTTTTGACCTTCTCGAGGGCCACACGAATGTACTCTCGAGCTACGCCCGCAAGAATGCGGAACAGCAGGAAGGTATCGTCCACATAGGCGATCGTCCTACGGAAGTTCCTATCTGCGACTTTCAGTAGAATGAAGTTTATGAGCACTAAGAGCATAAAAGGTTCAAGAATGGATCCTTAGGGTATCCGGATGTCTATCTCGCGCTATCCCGACTCAGTGGTTCTGACTGTTATTCTGACTATTGTTTTGACGCTAATCTGACTCTGACTTTTACCGCTTGCCTTCTACCTGCGAGGTAAGAGCCAATTCACTAGCACCCCGCCGCAAACAAGGCAGTCTGGTAACTGCAAGAAAAACGAGTGCCTAAGGCAGTTGAAAGCTACTGACATGTACAGAAGAACACCAAGGCAGAGCTGATTCTTCTCAAGTGTATCAGCGATTTCTTTCCATGGGTAAGCTAGGGCCAGCTCAGTCGAGCGCGCCCTTCGAAATCCGAACTAACACGCGGAGAAGAATCTGGAAGAGTGCACATGTTTCTCTAGCCTAGCCATTACGAGCTTCTCAAAGACGTCAGATAAGTAATCCATAAGCGAAATGAGACGGTAATTTTTCACGTCCCTCCGACCACCTTCGTTCTTAAAGAGTGGGATGATGTGCGCATCCTTCAGTGCCGACGGAAGCGTTCTGCTCTGAAAGGAAAGGTTGACGATGTGCGTGAGAGGGCGAGCGTGTGAGGCCGCACTAAGTTTAATCAGACCACTAGGAGCTCTAGCTGCGTCTCAGGCCCAGTTTGCTTTCGTGGACTTTAACGTCATGAGAACCTCAGAATCATTCGCCCGCGAGAGCGCAAACGAAGGGCTCCGTCGACAGCTTCCAGTTCTTGCTTCATATCATCATCCATCTGCAGATACGATACTCTTCTGGAACCAACGGTTGCGAAGTGGGTGTTTAGTTCATTCACAATCTCCTGCGGTTCCGAAAGTTCGATAGAATCGTTGACAAGAGCCTCGGAGAGCGCAGCTTTTTTCTCGTTCGCCCACAAGTTGCACACAGAAAATTCCATAGTTGTCTCGCATTACGTTTCAAACGCTTGAGCTGCCTTTGGGAAAACGCCCCTCTGGCGTCCTGCATATCGTGACGGTACCTACGAAAACTGAGGTAGTACGCCGATTTAGACTTTTGGCAACCTAAAGTAATGACTACCGGATAGTAATCAGAGAATGAGGGGGTGCAGCAGACAGCTGGGAGAAGTAGACAAAGCCTTCGCAGGTCCTTATCAATATGTGAGCGATACACGTGCCCGATCAATTAGGCCATCTTCACACCATTGTGTATATATATATATATATATATATATATATAATATATATATATATATATATAATATATATATATATATATAAGTGTAAAAATGGCCTGATTGATCGGGTGGTAAGTAATTTTGCAGTAACCTCAAAACCAAAGCCTGCTTGAACATTTTTTGATTAAATGAGACTAATCGTCCCCATTGATTTATTATAATCGATATTTTTAGCTCCTCTAATTGCTTGAAATGGTATATGTATATTTATATATACATTACATATCTGATGAGGACATCTCTTGAGATTTATTTTCAGTATTGAAGCACACTAAGCACTTTGCTTCAATGCTGAAAATTTATTCAAACGTACAGTAGTTAGGAATTATTTTTAGGGATTATGGGGGGGGGGGGTGAGGTCGACAATGTCCCGAGGAAGGCGATGGTATTGCCCCTCTGCACAGCGAGGGACAGGCGCTGCAGGAGGAAAGAACCTGCGCGCTTGTCCCCGGTTGCGCGGATCAACCTATACTAGACCCCTTCGAGGAAGTTCACAGTGGGAGGGCCGTGCCCGCCCAAGGTCTCAAAAGCAAGGGGGGAAAAAAGGTGGGTTGCTTGGAGTGCGGCGTACTTCCTTAGCTTGGCCCGCTCCGCACGCGCTACTGCGTAACCGGGGATGGTTGCACAGTGGTTGACATAAGAAGGTGCTACAGTGTCAACCACAGTGCCGTCCCAAACAAGTTGCTGGTCTCGATGGAAGGGGATAACGGTGAGGCCGTCAGAGGTGTCGAGGCCCTGTGGCTCCCTTGTGCAAGGGATACCGGCGGAGTGGAGGGCCCTCACGAGCGTGTCATTTCATAAAATGAAAATGTTTATATATCATGTATATATAAATACATGATACCATTCATATATATATATATATATATATATATATATATGAATGGTATCATGTATTTAGAAATATTTTCATTTCCTCAACGTCGACAGACCTTCAACCAAAGAAATAGTCAACGGGATGCCATGCGAATTTCTAGGCAGTGATTTCGTTGGCAGTTATGAGCCAGACATGAGGAGCACACGCGTACATGGGCAAAAGAGAATATCTTATGCGACGCGTTTTTAGACGATCCTGGATGACCTCATCAGCTGTGGTCAGCTGCGACCGATGCCGCACGAATTTGTGATTAAATATACTATCAATCCCGATTCTAAAAACTCGACGCACTCTAACTACGATCTGGAAGTTTCGAGCTCGCGTTTCCTCTCGAAGGTAGAGTGACTTGCAATATTCATTGGTGATTTCATCTCGTCGTTAAAATATGTTCGACCCAGTTTAAGCTATCTCCACTTGCGGAACTGTGAAGTACCGAATGCGATGAAAGAACCTCGCGCGGTGATATTTGCGGGTAGTTTTGTCAGTTAATTAATTAATATTTTATTAAACGTGAAAGCACCAAGCTACTGGACTTGCGTGCAAGATATCCATATATTTAATATCCCTGTAAGTAAGCATCTTTCTGTGGGAAAGGATGCCCAAGAGATTTTACAGACGAAGATCAATGTCGTTTATCTTGACAAACGACAAGATAAACGACATAATATGTTCGACATACTGCTGTTGACATAATAAGCTCCCTGTTCGTTCACCCCAGAGAAAGAAAGCGCATGTAGTGAGCTCAATTGCTGTTTCACCCGATAATGAAATTGCAGATTTTTTCTCCAAAACACTCGCGAGAAAGCTTTTAAAAGATTATTTCCATCGAAGTATGTGAATTTCTTTACGTTTGCGTAACTTCTCCTATGTCTTTCTCGATAACAGTAGGTCTTGTAGGAAGATCTAAAACCCTCGTTCCGGTCATATTGAAGAATTAAAATTAACCACTAAATTATAATAAGATCAAATATAATATAATATTAAATCGATTCGATGATGAACTCCGTCAAAACTGTATACCGTGCACATGGATGCTCCGAATGAGTGGAGCATCGCCAAAGCGTTTTCCACATAAGGTTTATACTGTATTCGATTGATTAAACTTCAGGCTGTGGCAATAAATTAGCCATATTATTAATGTAAAGTATGTTAGCGTCCGGAAACATTTCCGTCCGAATCGTAATACTACTGAAATAGAATCTATTAGAAACCTCTTTTTTCCGCTTGTCTTGGAAACCTTAGGCGGCCCCGGGTCCCGCACGGCGAACCTCCTCGAGCCTCGAGAGGGTCTGCCACAGGCTGATCTGTGCCACACGTGACAAGCTAGCAGGGTCCTTGTTCTATTTTTGTTCAGCGCCTTTCCTTAGCTGTAAGGCAGAGAGGCAATGCCTTCGCCTCCCTCGGGGCAATGACTGTCTTGACCCGAAAACCTGTCCTTCCCCCGATCATACCAAGCATGTGACTGACTGATTATAAGTATATTTTTCACCTGTTAATAGCTAATTATAGTTATATCTACAAAGCAGAAGTGCTTGCAAAGTTGGCAAGAAGGGCAGTGTTATATTAAATAATATTCGACCGCATGCATTTTACGGTGAGGAGGATCTGTGGTGCTCGTGGCTGGGATTGTACACATCTCACCGCCCCCTTACTGAAGTAATGCGCTAAGCGATACCGGGAAGGGTGGTGCTGTTGAACATCGTCAAGAGTTCCACAGGGGGGAGTCACGATGTTGACATGCATTTGAATACCAACACCCCCTTAAAAAAAAAGACCGCATGCATTAACTAAAGTTTGTCTTCTCTGGAAACGGATACAAATCAGTTACCCAAACCGTGCAGCGATTAATAAATAAAAAAAATATTACCTGAAAAATTCTGTTTATTATTATTATTATTATTCTGTTCATTACTCTACAACGATAACAATGTAGCCCGTACAGATGCAGATTAGGCGTCACTGTTTGAATAACATTACGACTTCTTCTCCCGTTGCGTTTTCCCTGAAGTTTGTTCCCCTTGCCTCTAAGATGGCATGCGCAATTGTCCAACCGATCGGATATAGCCCCGATACACCTTATCACTCGCCAACGATTACACACGTCCGTACATACGTTTGTCACGTGACATGCTTGAGCCCAACATATCTACAAGTGACAATAATCATAACTGTTACAACGGTACAAATAGGGCAGCATCTGTTCTGTTCTGAATAGCAGAACCTTGCCATTTCCTCTCAAGAGATAGATGGATACATAGATCCAACAGACTTATTTATCTGTCGAATGTCACACATAAAGATAAAAAGTATAAATACATATAGGAATACGTCTGTCGAGCCCGACACCATAATAATATCATAATGGGGTATTAATACAGTTACACACAGCTATTACGTTAGGGATAATCATTGCTTTCGAACAGTAGTAGTAGTTCGGATTATTGCCGTCATGTCGTTGAGTAATACCACTTAGGAAATCAATGATAATAATGCCTGCTGTAATGACTGTGTGTAATTTAAATGAATTGTATTGTTCATATTATTATTATTATTTATTCGTACGACCAAAAACAACCAGCGCGATCCGCGCTCACACGCCGATAAACACCCGTATAAACACCAACTCGGTAAACACGGTTCAGACGAGTTGTGCGCTGACCGCGCTGTCGTCTGCTCGAGCTATTGCCAGTCAACTCCGCACTGTTGACTGTCGTGTATCGACGACAAACAGCTGAGAAACTTGGAATTCAGCTTCGTTCGGCAGCCCTCGTTGATGGCCTTACCCCCTGAGTGCAACTGACCCCCATGTGACTCGCTCTCTGCTGGGTGTGCTTCGAATGGGTGCCAAGTTTGCTGTCGCGCTCAGGCCGCCGCGACGGACACTTACCGCTTAACGAAACGTAGTTTGGGTGAATTTCTTGTTGACATTATCGTGTATGTTTTCGGTAGTGGGTGAGCCCTTGCAGCACAGGATGATATTCGAGGATATTTTCTTCGATATTGACCGCACATGGCCCCGTGAGTGTTCGATACTAGAGTTAATGTCACTTATTCGTATGTAATAAGTGAAATGCAACAAGTAATGAGCATGTATAATCAATGAAGAGGGAGCTGATTAGCTGCTAACAGCTAGCAGGAATACAGCAGCAATACCAGCGTGGCTCGAGCAACATCACATGTAACGTCAGAAACACAACTGATTATTAACTATGAATAGATATTTGTCACATATGCACAAATGCGCTGTGCAAAAGTCGAATCGGCGAACAGCTGAGCAAAGGTCTCACGATGCGTGTTGTCATAAATGATCTGTCCAAGGAAGACGCGTATATTGCACAATAAACCTGTCGGCTTCAGAGGAGGCAATTAATAATATTAATACCAATAGGTACAGTGAATTGTCTTAATTGATTTGTTACATGTTTAACATGTCCTCAAAGCTTACAGTTGTTTTCCTATGTGTCTGGTGCGGGCTGACATCGGGTTGGGGTTTCGTTTTCAGATTCGCTAACACGAGCCGTGCCAGACAATAATTTTGTTCTGCTTTAGCTGCTGACCTCGACGTTGTTTTTTCTCGAAGGAGGAAGCAAAAGCTATGAACGTGCTACGCTGTTTGCGGACTGTGAAAGACTGACGACAGCTGGCCTTGTTTGGTCATCTCAATAAGAATATGTTGTCTCTCTCTGTCGTGAACAGTCAAATCGAAGTTGGCGTACAGCAAAACGAACGGTGACTGTAATTTGTCATGGGACAATTCAAGACCTTTGACAGGACCCGTGCTAACACAGTAGTCTGATAATTGTCTGGTCTAATAATCACTTCCATAATCCAACGGAGGCTTCGTGTGGCTGTCTCTAATTAATCCTCCTTTTTTACACCCGTCTCAGACGGCCTAGTCGTTCGCCGCCATTGTAACCTTAAGTACGGAATCACTGGAAAGGCCAGACAACGTGTTGTCGCTTGTGTGAGTATCGCTAGGAAAGTTACAGGGAAGGCATTTCGAGGCCACCTTGAAAAACGCCTTAAGACGGTGTCTGTCGATCTACATAATAATAATTATAATTATTGTACATGGCTTTTGCCGTCGTCGTCGGCTGTCGAGTGATCATGTGTGCATTTGTTAAGCATTTGATTGTCCCGAAATTTGGACCTTTAATAGAAGGGGCCCAAATTCCCGTGTGGTCAACTGTTGCACATATGGAGGCTCCCTGCTTCGAGCTACAATAAGATTGCTTCGTTTCGATGTTGATCGTAGTGCTGCTGCTTGGCTTTTACATTATGCCTTCATTTATAGCGGTTTCTGTGCTTTCTGATAACATAACACACCTATACGGATGCCACTGTCGTTGAAAATTGTTGTCTATGCAAATCATTCCTGAAACAAAAGATATGAGCAAGAGACAAGTGTGAGATGACCAATAAACATGGCCTGTCTTCGCTCTTGTTTATTACTATAATTGATTTGCTTTTTCGCTGTACGTATTTTTAATAGCTAGGAAGGTTAGATTTCTTCGTGGCGGTCTACCCTGCTCACTTTTAATGTACAGGTATACATGAGGGTATGGAAACCTCACTCTTCCAGCTCACTCTCAGCTGTTTTCCTTACGTGGCTTTATAATGTACGGCATTACCTTAGGGACCTAGATTTCTGCGACTGCCTAATGTGAGGGCTTCTGAATACGTATACTTTTATACCTCGGTGTGCGGAACCAACTCTATGGATTCTACGTCTCTGGTGATGCGCCCTTTCAAACCCGGGTCGTTCGATTTTTGAAACCCTGTTCATCAGTTTTTAAAACTTCCTTAAATTAAGTTCACATTTGAAACTTAATTACTATCTAGGACATTACGCAGCAACTTTCTAGTAATTTGCAGATAACTGGTCGGATGGAGTAATTAAACAGTTAAAAAACCCTGTTGCCCTGTTTGTGTTCGTCCCAACGAGCAATGTAATTACGATTAACATAATATAATCATGCATTCATCACAAAAATTAATACTAACCACATTAGTATTAACCACACATCATAATTAAACACCTTCTAATACTATTGGCAGTGGTCAGCGGCGCCAGCTTGATTTATTGAGCGGGCTTTAAACATTTGGTCGTTCGTTAAGCGGAATATTTAATTATACGAATTATACGACTGGCGATGTCTATTATTACAAGCGCAAGTTGTTTGGAGTAACTGATGCCTCCGAAAGGATTCCTGTGGGAAACATGATATCACTCAATGATTAAAAACGTGTCGAGGAGAGGCAAACCTGTATTCTATCGTGGGTCAAAAACACTGCTGACACGTGTGACCGAACATTGACGATTGATTCAATGATATTGATGGTATTGATTCAATTAAGGTTCTGCAAATATCAAATTCATAATAAGAATAATAACGACAATAACAAAGTAAGTCAATTGTGATAAAATAGCTA
Source organism: Stratiolaelaps scimitus (assembly GCA_019614645.1). Lineage (NCBI taxonomy): Eukaryota > Metazoa > Arthropoda > Arachnida > Mesostigmata > Laelapidae > Stratiolaelaps > Stratiolaelaps scimitus. The sequence continues at coordinate 10,215,474 of JABWDB010000003.1, forward strand.
ACTAGTTTAATTAGTCATTCTATTTAAAAACTGAAAATTACAAGGCTGTAATGTGAGAAATTAATACTTGCTCAAGTACATAAGGCCTGTAAACTAAAATGAATCGCGAATATTCAGAAGGGTGTGCTGAGAGCGTCCGGTTAAGCGTTTCAACAAACAAGTGTACAACCGATTGAGTGAGGTAGAAACGGTTACAAGAGCCCATTTAGCTCCATCGAACACGGCGGAACATCGGGCTTGGACGCACTCGCATCTTGACCCATGATTGAATGTTTTATTTGACTTGATTTTCGGCAGGGATTGGATTAGATCCTAATAAAATCCATGTAATGTGATGTGGCAGATATTCCAAACATACGCAGGGAGCACCACCGAACAACGTCGCATTTCGAACAAGTTTTTGAGCGTCCCAGCGTTTGGGGGGGCTAAGCTTGGAAGCAGTAGCGTTAAATAAGGTTATAGCGAAATAGCAGATTTTAGGCAACAACCCGAAATTGATAGTTACACAAAACGTTGCATTTTGTTCAAAAACGTCTCCGGGATTCAAGTATTACAGAGGCAGTTAAGCAAATGGAAACTCGAGTGGCATACCGAAAATTTCATATTTCTTACCGAAAGTAATTAGTCATAATTCGAGTAGTTAAGTGAACTATCGTAAAACGGCTGAATTCGTCTTCGTCTCTTATTGCTGTCATTTTGTATTATTTGTTATAGGTCACTATGTATGCTGGCTTCGATTACCGTCTCTGAAGCTTCAGTGCCTTTAACAGTGTTGACATAATAACACCCGTGTATTGTGCCGTTGTAACACGGTTTTTGTACGTGCTCAGTTGTAGACGTGTCAGAAGGTGGTTTGTGACTCATTGTTGAGATGGGGTACTATCAACGTCGATATCAACTGACGGTTGACGATCTGCGTTTTGTTACGATACACGACTGTGGTGAAAACTGCTGATGGCAGAGATATCAGCAGTTGATTAACTTGGACTTGAGTTTGTAATATATTTTATTTGGAAGAATACGTTAACCGTTGTATCGGGCTGACTTGAACCAAGTATTGGACTAAGTTAAGCAGGAAATTAGTTAACCGCAACTGGGTCACAGCGTTGCTGGAACAATTCAATGAAATAGGTAGCGCAGTGAAGCATGATAAAGGGGAAATGAGAGAAATTGTTGTTGGTTGATCGAAGCGGTGTAAAGGTAAAGGTTTATTGAAGGAGCTGCAATTTTACAATGCTTAAGCTCTCTTATATGTCACACGGCAGGGAATAACTGTGTAGTGGAATAACTATAACACTACTCTCTTATATGTAGTGGTATACCTGTGACTAGACATCTTTAACGGGGCAATATGCAATCTATATGTGCAACCGGGTAATGGGACAACGAAATTATAGGGACTCGAGTAGCGTCCGGTGCGCCTGCATGGTGTTGACCATGTTGAGCCAGGAACAAAGGCGTACTTAAACACGGGTGTCCATAGCCCCTAAAATTGGCCAATGTGCTCAAATGTATTGAGGTTCGTTAGAATGATGATTAGGCGGCGTTAGCCACTACGCTCCGATACCGAATATGATATGAATGCTAATATAAGCAGTAGTTGTCTTAACCATAGATGGATCATCTTAGTTCATTCGCACCGCGCTTTTCGATACGATCTGACTGAACGGAATTACAACATTTATTGTTATTGTTGGTGCACTTATTACCACCACCAACCGATAATTCTCGACTAGGGGATGGACGGGCCTCTGTGAGCTCTCACCCACCTTCCGCAGTATGCGTGTCCATCCGGCAGTATCTCTCGATGTGAGCGTGAGCAAAAATAATTTAAATCCGTTAAACCGTCGGTGATAGTGACAATCCACTACTCGATCCGCGTATGGAGATTACATATCATGTTGTACACGATCGGTGAGCTACGTGATGTCTCTATCTACCTACTACCCTGGGTCCATCCATGTATAGCAGAGCCATGACGGTGGTCGTTCTCGGTTGCGGAGAGCTTGATCCAGCTTGTCACACGTAAATAGCGTTGTGCTTGCTCACACGGAAGAGGTTGGTCACGGAAGTGGTTGCTGCTCGCACGTCTACCCGCCAGCTTGTGGCAACCGAGAGCAAAGTGGCGTTAGAACAGTCATAGCTGCCAGGCGGGGTGCTAACCCCGGAATGCGCCGCGGAGGTTCTGCTGAACTGCTGTGTTCGACTCTAGGAGGTGACGCCGAGGAAGGACAAGCGAGCCGCATCGTCGTTGTTCGTGGTGCTCATGCCGGCTCACGTTGCCATCGAGGGAATTAGCAGCGGCGTCAGCGACGGCGCGAGTGCATCGCTGGCAGTCGATCGGTCCAATACATAGTCCAATGTGGCTGGTGTGGTTTGCTGCTGGCGAACATTGTGCAATCCTATTGTGCAGTATACATACGATGGCTTGAGTGTCGGAAACAAGAACGCCAGCTTGAGTGAACGAAATAACAATACGGTAGTACGCACGGTCGCTTCTTTGTCCACACGCTGCCAAGATTGGCAATGGACCGTTGAGACCTTGTAGAGCTTGGGAAATGCGTGTCGGTTAAGAAGAGTTGGAAGCGGACGACAGGTGAGATCCGTTTGATCCGAAATACTGTTCTCCTACCAAGTGGAACGCGATAGTTATCGGTACAACAGCACGTGACGGAGGGGTCAGCCTAAACTGCGCCAGCTGGCTCGAATTCACTTGGTCTGTCTCTTGTGCTTAACTTAAAGTTCTCCTTGGACTTCACGCGTGGTAGGATGCCGATGTTTCCCCGGTATGTCCCGCCAGGTATGCAATTAATAAAACACACCGGACGGCTAATTAGTGGCCGCATGAACAGTAGGGCATTTTACGTATAAAACGAGTCAGTCTGTTGTGCCATCCTGTTCCGTACAGGACGGTTCGTGCGTATTAGTTACCCAGTAATGAGTAAATCTAGTATTATTTATTAGGTTATACATAGTATTACCACAATTTTTTGCTCGGTCTCACTCGGTTAGCAATGCTCATTTCGGATACCTGCCTAAACACATGACATATTTCGACACATAATTAAAACGAGTGGGAATCATACTGAAGCCTGCTGCACGAAGGGACCCCCCGTAAATGGCATAACCTGACATGATTAATCCAAACAGAGATATTGCTATTATGCACATCAATCATTCAAAAACAGTGAAACATAAAACCGACAAATATGTTTATTAACTTGTACTCCGTTGGTGTCTACTGAATACAACCATCATACTCCGATATTCGCTTGTGTATTTTACTTCGTAACAATAATCAGAAGCTCCTTCGCTCACTAGAGGGCGCGTTGTTGACACTCGTCGCATTCGTTTATATAAACGACGCTGGTAGTTTCAAAGAAGGACAAAAACAACTACAGAAGACAACAGCTCTGCTGGCCCTGAGCGCCCGTACAACAGAGAGACTTCTACGCAAAAGTAGCTGTTAAATCAGATCCGCCGCCCCGCTTCGAGCGCTATTGCTGACAGCAGCTGGGCATATCGGCCATTGCCGTCGGCGGCAACTGGTCTGAAACGAAAACGTCACCAAGCCATAGCCGCCGCAGCAGCAGCAGCAGCAGCAGCCGCAGAAGTAGCAGTTATATTTCCGTCCGCTCCTGTCTGTTCCGTTAAGTTGTTGTCCACTCTAGCATCCACGTACCTGGCGGTGTGTCGCAAATAAGCTTACAGATCCTTACGGTTCCAGACACCCGCACATTGACAGTACGGCATACGGCAATCGGCCGTAGAGATACACGACGGCAGATATTCAGCTGCGGTCTGTGGTCGAGCGAGCGAGCGGGCGAGATCCGTGAGACGGTTAGGCAGAGAGTCAGGCATGTCGGATGGCGAGCCTGCCAAGGGATTTCAGCGGCTGCGCCCTCTGATGAATGATTCAGCTGTCGAGATATTGGCCAGATCTATTGGTGACGGGTCTAGGAACAAACCGTTGAAACCATCTGGGAAAAAACAAAATCGTTGGACAGTTGTGAATTTGAACAAAAGCGGACCGCATTTTCGGGTAGAAATGTGCTGAAGATACTGTCTGTTGAATATGCTGTGAAGGTGTTTTGTGACCGTTGAGTTGCTACACGAAATAGCTAATGATAATTAGCATAATTATGTATTTCGTGATTTAGGGACGTGTGACTTGTAGAGTTGAGTGAATTGCGGAAGATCACAAAACGGTTGTAGTGTAGAATAACACTAACCGGAAAAAAATGAGGACCAGCTCACGGCGTAGAGGCAGAGACGATTTCGTGTTGTGCTACCTCATTCAGAGTAAGCTGCTTTGGGAGTGATTTCTCACGATTGGTTGTTGTGGTTTTTTTAACAAATGGACCACCGAACAATGTCCTTATGATTGTGTTCGTGACGCATTGTATTATATAATGACCCTCGGATGAAGTGTAATAATTGGTGGTTATCTAAATTGCACCTAGTGTACGCCTATATTTGAAAATATACTATGTTTACCAGACAACAGATAATTGTAATAGATAATTGCCTATATGTACACTCTTAATACTCTTAACATCTAAATGTGCGGGTTTCTAAAGTCGTCATTGGTTGATCAATGAAGTAAGTCGTTGTCTTTGATACCTTGGAACCATATAGGTCTCTTGTTGCATGCTTACAATATAAAGCAATCTCGCATTACCATCGTTTTAGCTTACGATAAGGAGAATTACAAAATTAAATGTCATATGCATTATTATCGATATGATCGGTTACGCTTCAAAATTATTCACTTACTTGAGAAGGTTTTCCACAATTTTTACTAAGGTCAGAGTGCTGTTATGGAACGATGGTTATTGGCACTATGTTGTTGAGTATTAGGAACGAGTGGGCATGTCCTGTCTCATGAGAACTATGCAGTCCACCATATGGCTTGGATGACGCCTGTTGAACCTTGGGTTAACGTGTCACTTTCTGTAGAATTCGTTGCCTTGCCCCGCCGCCAATCTCACAATTAAATCCATTGAAGTTGTCGTCTCTTCTGAACGCGCCACATTCAATTCATTAGCAGCGAACATTATTCAAAGACCTTATTCGACAGTATTCGGTTAGTGTCTCGGATCTACGATACAGACAGGGTTTCGGCCAAACGGGTCGACTGAACTCTCCGTTGAATCGCTTAGTTGTATAAGACGTTAGAAATTCGTTCGTTCTAAAAGCACTACACTATTGTATCATTTGCGAAGCTTGGAACTACATCAAATCAACGTTGTGGCGAGGTCAATGATGCTATTTGACAGAGGAATTCGCTGTGGAAGACGACGGTAGGTAGATCCTAGTGAAAAGCGGATATCAGCGCGATGACATAATTTCTAAAATTAAACCATGTTGAGGGCTGCCTAAGTACGATTGCTTACGTAAGCGCTGCCCGTTCGTATGGAATAGTTGCTGGTACGTCCGGCTGTGAGGATCAATCATCGAGGAGCTGTGGCGGAGACTCTCTTTGTTGCCTAGTTCGTGTGTGCCGAATTGAAGCACTTTAGATGAGACGTTTACGATAATGAATGGCAATATATTAAAAACACGTGTCAAAACATCTCGTTTCATGCCACCTTCGAGGAAAGTATCTGGTACTTAACACGTCTTGATGCTGCGTAAATATAACACCCAAACAAAAGGGTACCATAAATCAACATCTTTGCCTAATTTGCTGAATACCGTTTTATTATGGAAGCTATACGTTAGTACGTTGACCTCGTTACTGCCCCGATAGAGTGCGGCGAGCCATTCGCTGTCGATCGGTTGTGATGAAAAAATTCGTGAGACCAGGCAATCCTCTATGAACGAATGTGTGGGAGTATGAACTCCGGTCCTGCTAAGCGCGTTTGGATGGGAGGGGGGAGTCAACCTCCACTGAGCCTTAATCGTCAGACAAAGATTTGGCACTCCATTCTCTCTCCTTCTATCCTAATACCTTGAACGAGTCGGTCAATGGGCACTTGGATCTATACATGCACGGTACGGTGGCTTAACCTTATAGCAACCTTCAAGTTCGTCGTTACTTAGTTCACTGTGACAATCTTTTAGAGTAATTTCGTTCCCGTTAGACTTGTTCTATTTAAACTGGGCATTCTACCGAGAAGCAGTCCTACTTGCGTGATAATACTACTGCTGAGTTAGGGAATAGGAAATGTTGTACTGTACATTTAGCATCCAGATCGTCGGAGCTAACGTGACACTGAGGTTCCAACGTAGGCCAACATTCCGTGTCTTGAAACCCTTACAAGGTAAGCAGGAGGAGACTGCACCCAACCACTGATTGTTCATTGTGTTTTACTTGCATGTATGCCGTGCGTAGATGTGATGAGAGCCCTATTCTACGAGCTTTATGTTATTTATGGAATGAGGCAAGATATTGGATCTATGCCAAGATATAAATACGTAGCCTACGCAGTAGATATATATATATATATATATATATATATATATGAATGCAACAACGGGATTTGCCGTTCCTAAATCCAAAAACACTAGCATTTCGTTTAAACATTACGGCCACTTGAATGACCGTGTGTTTAGTGTATAGTCGGGAGCTTAACCTTCTCTCAGTTCAACTTGGACGCCATCGTGGAGAGGCCTTTACCGATCATACAGCCTTGACATCTTCTCGGGCCTACCGTTGTTGGTCACTTTAAAGTTCGAGAGTTCAGAGAAGGGAGAGTTGAGACAGCAGTGTCGGGAGCTAGTCTTTCGATCGGTGCTGCGTGCCTGGTGGTATATTTTGTAAATCGTTATCGGCAACTTATCAGCGTTGAACAATGCGATAATTGATGTTTCCAACGAGCCAGTGCCAGTGTACTCTCGATATGTTCTGTATCGATGTCCAAAATGTATAATATAAGTGTTCACATTGTTTTATTATCGAATTCATAGATAGATACTTATTGGTGTGCTGCTATACTAAGCTGCTAATTGAGCAAACATTGCCAACGTCAGCTAGAGGTTATCAACCGCCATCAACTGTTTATTTTGGCTCGAACGTATTTGAAGTGCGAGTTTTTTGAAAATCACGTCACCATATCTCTCCCTGTTGAAGAGCGACCAGCAAGAGACCCTTGTGAAAGAGTCCATTTATAGATGAGGTGTTCTATTTCCTTGTGGGCCGCGTGTATGCCACCAACCAGTTAATATTCGTTTGTCTGTACTCTGCCGCGGGGTGTGGGGGGGAGGGATTATCGTCATAAGGTATCACAAACAATAATTGGCAAAATGCCGACACGAGTGCTAACACTGCTCCAAAGTGGTAGGTGCTACACGTACGAGAGTGGCAACGATACCCCAAAATCAATAAGTCCTTTATATATCTCTCATTGTTGTTCATTCAAATGATTTTGTCTCATAACGTGGCCGCAGTTAGCTGTATGTCGTTATGTCACATATGGGATAGGAAGTGCCAGCGCTGCGATTCGGAATGAACGATATTTGCTTAATAAGCTAGACCGGATGACTGGTTGAAATCCAGCCACCAGAATATGGTGGTAGCCGTACGCATTCGTAAAGATGACGTCAATCTGATTGCTGGCTTATGTCCAGATTTTGCGACATTTTGTGATATACTTCAAATCGCAAATTTGATCGCCTTTTAGCGATTAGTCCTCACCAAGCGAACAGCAATTACAACGAGCTACAATCATTCGGCTATCAAAGCGTAGTCAATCACTGATTGTCGTCTGTCAGTCTGTGTCATGTTTATTGGGAATCAAGCGTGCAGAACTTTAAAGGCGAGAGATATATATGTACAGATAGAGGAGACCAGTTGGGAATTGTTTTATTTCCTGACTGTTATGGTAGTTGAGATATATGATTGCGGCACATTCTCCTTTCAATTGTTGCTTGCAACTAACGCTAGCAAATGTTTGTTAATCCTTGCGTTGGATTCGATTAATTAGCCCGCTGCTTTATGAGAAAGAATGAGATTCAAACGACTCATTTGGACATAGTGTCGAATCGCTGTTCTACGATATGCTGCGCTGACATTTTTCTGTGTTTACCAGCTCGTAGCTAACTACGAACGGGCCCACCTCAGCGGGACGAAGAGGCCTCAAGGAAGGATCCGATAAGTCCATTTTCGGCATATATCCCCATATTATATGCTCACAGTAGTCTCTCAACAGTGGCTGCGCCCACGGCTGCACCCCTCATAGACCAAATGCTCTATAGCTGTAGCAGGGCATTCCGTCAACTATCATACTTCTGCTATAAACATTCATTTGCTCCTCGCGTCGCCGTACTAACTAGTCGCCGTACTAACTATCAGCAGTCGATTCGCCAACCGACACGTGGCAGCGGACCAGTTCACTCCTTGACCTGTCCACATTTGCAGCACCCTCATCCCCCTGCGTTTCATTATACTTCGTCTCGCAGCCTCGTAGAAGAGCAAAGGAGCAGCGGGCTTGTCGTTTGCATTAGGAGCCACTGTCTCCGTCGAGTGGCTGGCGTCTCCATATGCACAACGAACGAGCAAACCTTGTGCGTAAATGGCAATCAGCAGCAACGCCGAACGCAGGCGTGAACGAGAGAGGCCATCCCGCCGTTTGTCGCCGCTGCCTGACGTGTTGTGCGCTCGCCATGCATTGATTGACACCCTGATTGTGGAACGGTCAGGCCGTTGACATAGACACACACCAACATACGCACGCCAGTACATACTCACGCAGTGGTCAAATCTAATTGGGAGATAAAGCAAACATGGTGATATACCCTACAAGATACACGCGCTTACTGGAATAAGGGAGAAATCTAGCAAAGAAACATGTACAAACATTAGATTCAAATTTCGCATGCATTATTAAGAGAGGCTAAAGTACATTGTAGCATATCTTATGTGATACACAATGGCGAAAACGTCGAAGTATAGACATGACAAATGTGGTTCCTGCAACAGGATGGAGACTTTCGAACAAGCCATCATTGACGTTTGCTTATAGCAGTCGATTGTGTGAGAAATTAGCAGCAGCAGCAGCTTGGATACTTAAAGGATCTCCTCGGGGGGTTAGACCCATTGATTAGTTGATTTATCTGCCTAGTTTTAACTACCAAGTTGTTCAGCGTTGCAACATTGCATGGCTTGGAGCGCAGCAGTTCTATGTGGCCGGATCGACCATCAAATCATCTCCCTATTCGCTTCTAAAGGTGCTGACCACGTTATCTCTGTTTTATCCCAAAAACCAATGACTTTTCCATGTGTTATCAAATTGCATATAGCCACCGTATAAAGAAGCTTTGCAGGAAGAACGAAGGAAGATTGTATAATATATATACAATATAGGTATTCGATAGGTCGATTGAATACAGATTATTATTATTATTATAATGTAGGGCTGTAGCTATTCTGTTCCTGTGAGGAACACAATTTACGACGACACACGTAGTGCCTTGTTCTATTGTACTTTCCTTTGGGCCACTTTATAATCGCACTGCTGCGTTTGTCTTGCAAAGGTATATTCGTTCGTTCGTCTTGTATTACAATGGTCCTTTCGTTGTTCTCGAATGGAGATGTATACATTTGTCAGCTTTCCGCTTTGTAACATCGACGCCGAAGCGAGTGTCTCAGGTGTCCGTAAATATTCAACAGTGGACTTCGCCCTCGTCGTTCGGAGGAGCTATTCAATTGTCTGCACGTACTCTGTGCTCTTGTTTTGTTTTCATCGAGCTTTGCATGAAATTGAGTCATAATTAGATGAATTATTATTACTATTATTATCGTTGTTGTTGTTGCTGTTGTTATTGTTGAAAGAATCTCATACCGAGGGGGGTTGATGTTGGAAAAATTTGTTATTATTTGTCTCATTAGAACTTATGTGTTAGATGTAGTCCTGTAAATAGCTAAGAACAGGTTTTGAATGCAACTCACTGCACGCTGAATGCAACTCGTGACTAAATCGTGTAGAGATAATGCGTGTATCAAGTATAGGCTCGGTAAATCTCGATCATTAATCATACTGCCGCAGAGTTATGCGAGGAAGGATTTTATTACCAGCACAGCTGAAATGTCCACATTGCCCCGTTAGCACAGATGCAGACTGCATCCTGCATGAACGGAAAGCTCAGGTTGAACATGCTGAAAGGCTCCGAGTGCACCTGCTGTAGTTCCGAGAGTCGCTAAATTGTTTAATTAACGTATCACTACGTGTCTCTATGACGTCGCGGTTGGGTCTCCAAGACATCGGTGATCAGCTCGAACTCGACTCGGCGACCTTCAAGGCGGTAAATCGAAGCAGGTTCACTATTGAGCCGAGGTTTCCCTCTGCCTTGTTTGGTCGCGACCTAGGACGCGTCGATTTTCTATTTATAGTAGAGAATTCAAACCTATTTATTGTTATTATTATTACGAACCATTTAAAAAGTCGAGACCACTTGTCAGTGCAGGAACAATGGCTACAAATGACTTTCCTTTACGATCGCAGCATCTGAAAACATGACGTAGATAATCAGGTTAAAGCTAAATCAGGGTCTGGAATACAACGTAATCCCTGTTAAAGCAACAGGAGGATATAAGTGCTTTTACGATTTAAGGTCGCACACGTACGCGCACGCACAAACACTCGCGTTCTTGGTGGAAATTGGTTGTTTGGTGATGGCCGATTTAGTTACTGACCGAATTGAATTGACCGAATTCATCTGGTCGAGTGAGGTTGACCCTCTTTGATTCGGGCATTGTACTTATCTCATTGCAAACATCTCTGCAAAGGATTGATTCTCTTCCCTTCCTGATAACCTGCATTGAATTTGATCCTTTACCAGAGTTTGTTGATGCATATATATATATATATATATATGTGCATTCCCTATTTTACAATGCAGTACACGATGATATTATCTTTGCCGCGTCCTTCTATGCTTCTCTTCTACCCAATCGTTCAGAGTTGAACTTTCTCTATCGTTTGGCGCTGCTCGATGAGCCACGATGAATCTCACAAATCATCAAATTTTAGTAACTTCTGTTGTCCCACCCCCTCCCCTCCCCCGCCTCGTTTATCAGACAGCGTTCGCTCGTTCAATCGCCGTTTACGAACTAACCGCACACGCGGCAGACACCTCCTTTCAGGGCGGCATTGTTTTCTTCTCTTTCTCTGCCTCTTTTCCATTTTTCCTGCTGCTGTCAGCGTGTTTCCCCTGCGAACCCTTCCAAACCCCACCCCACCCCCCCCCCAAACAGATACGCATCTCTCCACCTCGAAGATCCTCGCCCAGCCTCCGGTGGAGCGGCCAGGCGAAAGTGATGAAGATGCTCCGCAATCTATGCTACAGATATATTTTGGGATGCAACGAGCGCTCGCCGACGTTGTGGCGCCTATTCTTGTCTGAGGGCGAGAATTCGTCGAGTAGACGTGCAACTATGGAGAGACAGGATATTGCGCTGACGTGCTTAGATAGGGCTAGGCACTTTCTCTCGCAATGGATGTCAACTAATGATTGGCACCTTAATTGCGCAGCGCACAAAGTTTTGATCGGGGGCCACGAGTCGTGGATTTCATAGTTGTCAACGAACAACAGTCATTCTTGGGATTCATCTAATAAGCTCCCAGTATCACTGATGCAGCATAACCGATTCGGGTGGGAATCACAGGTTTGAAATCAAAATGAATCAAGCGTTGGAGAATCATCGAACCACCAGAGGAGACGGACATGTAATGGATTTGGCCTTCTCTTCACTGCCTCGTAGGCTTTCACACTTATATTTATATCTATATTTATACCAATACATCTTCTCGCAAGTTCTCGCGTTACGTTCAACGATTTGTTTTCTCCATATCATTCAGATATTGTATTTAGTTGAGACGGCCTTCTTCCTGCTCATCGCGCTAAATGACGAAAACGTTTGCCGAACATTTTATTAAGTTACGATGCGTGAAGCAACTCGCTTCATCGACGCAGCAGTCATATAGCAGCATGGCTCGCGCGGGAATTCCCGCACTCGTAGACGCGGGAAACGTCTCGATCTCCGACAAACAATCGAGGGAAAGACGAGCAGGGGTAGAGAAAGCGCCGAGTCTCGAGAAGTTTTCTCTCGATTTTTTTTGCTTCTTTTGTGCCTGTCTGTTTGATGTGCCCGTACGCCGTCCGTACTCTGTGCTAACGCCAATGTGTTGCCGTTTGAGTTAGCATCGATAATAGATGATGGGTCGTTTCAGAAAGCGTTGTTCGCTGCGGAGAGATAGATTGAGTTAGCGGGTGCATGAGGGCGATTTCGCAGTCGACAGAGAGACCCAGAGTGAAAGGAACGAGAGAGTGCCCGCCTGCTGGAGAGTCACTGGAGGTCGCGAGGGCGATGCGAGCCGTGCGGTATCCCCCGTCTCTTCAAGGGTCAAATACGAGTGTGCAGTGTTTCAAAGCGTACGATATACACACATATATATATATATATATATATATTGCTCACCAGACGGTGCTCACTTGATCCACTTGAAACTGTTGTTGCTTAAGACTGCTGTTTACAGCGGGGTTCGTTCATATTACAGTTGATTAAATATTCAAGTAAAAATATATGTTTGCAAAGAAAATATCCTTTCAACGTTGAGCTCTTGTGACTCCGGGCCATTGCTGACTCGGTACTGTTTGATCGGGTGGCATCGATAATTGAGTTTTTGGATAGACGACAAGGCAGCGGGATACGCTTTGTATGTATAACAGCTTCTAATGCAATATTACATTACGCATGACTAGCTACTGGAACACGGATGCATAGACGTTCGTACGAAGCGAGCTTGCTTCACTTTTGCAAAAAATAAAATGCTGAGCGAAGTAGTTATTATTTATAATAATTATAATTATTAATTGTCAGTAGTCACAAGTTAGTATTATTAGAATTCATATTATAGGAATCATATGACTGAAAAGCAAGTAGTACCTGGAACAGTGTGCTAATTACGAAACGGAATGCACATGACGCTTTTAGTATGAGAGTCATACTCTACAGCCGACTGACGAGGTCTAGAAAACTGTCGAGACGAGGTAGAACGACTTTCATTTATTGTGTCTCCACGAAAACAAGTGCTACATTCAATACTTGAACATATGCCAAGACAGTGCCACTATTCAGCGATGCGTTGTTCCGTGCGCACGTACTTTCGGTCGGTCAGTGGAACATCTTCAATTTGGCTTAGTCTGGCTGATATCGCTCAATCCACGTATTGCCTGATTATGAATGATATTCAAACGCTCACCAGGTGACGGATGGTGACGATCGCGGCTGATACGGCTCGCACAGCGGAATTAGCCTGGTTACTAATATTTCCCAGAGTTTCCCGTTCGCCCTGTACTGTACGAGACCGGCATAGACCCTCGGAACTTTTTCCCAACTCATGGTATGACTCTGTGTTTGATACTGAGTACGCAGGAGGGGGTGAGGCGGCTTGCGATCAGTTTCGTTAGGGGATCAGAACGATTGTGCGCGGGCCCGCAATGGCGAGCTAAGATTGGGCATCAGTCAAGATGCATATCGTAGGCAGCAATAGGGCTATATATAAACAGGTAGAACATCTAGCTGGCGTAAAGCATTTGTTGTCGTCATTGTAGGGTTGGACCTGCACATCTTGATTCTCTGAATTGGTAATACGATTTAGTTGAAACGAAAAATGATAAGCTCAACGAATCGTACTGAACCGCCCTGCAGGCGGCTATTGTCCCCTGAGTACGACCCACCTTTCGAAGGGACAGGTTCGAGCGTAGCCATTTCTCATGCAAACGCTAATTAATACGCGTATCAAGGGATACGCGTTGTTACTCCCATTGGTCAGTGCTTGTCAAGGTGGTGCGGCTTCGATTCCTTGTGACTCCATTACAAATACAAATATGCAAATACCCTCCAGACAACACAGGCTTACGTATGAATAATAAATGATATCAATAAATACAACCGTTGAATCTTGTCAAAGTCGCTTGCTTTCGGCCCCCGCAACACGTACGCCGAGCTTGTTGTCCACTGTTTACTGGGCGAAAATGCAGCCCTTGTCTGCACGCCTGCCGTCGAGATAGGAGAACATTAAGCGTTACATTGTAGGCCTGAATGAACGCGAACGCAAGCCAGTGGTCCACCACTGCTGGCGCTGTGGGCCAGGCTTGGGCCGCTGTACTTTCATTGTTTTAATGTTGCAATTGGCTGTCGTTCTGTCAACAGAAGCCGACGTTTTCTTTGAACTGTTCGGCTGGCAAGCCCGCCTACCAAGAGCAGCATTGTGTCAAGCATAGAGACGCCGATCGTGCGAACGCCGAGTTCCAGACACCCGTTCCACATACTGGCTTGCCGCTGATTACTTAGTCAGTTGGCGCCAAGATGACACGCTGATGCCGTCATGGACACATGACATGGGGTGGCTGCAATCGCCTGTCTATACTGTCTCCTCCACCCTCGGCTCCCAAACCAAGCACGCATGTTCATTCCCTCGGCGTCCTTCTAGCTAATTGTTGGCGTGAGCGTGCTAAGGGCGTTCAGTCTTAATGGGTTGCAGTAGTATTTTCTCAGCATTTTCGTATCTAAACAGCATCAGCACGACAGAATGGCGCGTCGTCACCGCACGCGGGGATGCTGTTGTTCCTGTCGCTGGGTCGCCGTAGTTGTCGCTAGTGCTGCTGCTGCTGCTACTACCACTACTACAACTACAACAACAACAACTACTTCTTAATGTATATTTCCGGCGGCGACGGGAGGACGGACGTTCTCGCGCGGCCTCAGCTAGAGGAGGTATTGGATATCAAGCGAGACCAATTAGTCCAACGGGCTATGAAGAGGGCGGCGACGGGTGACTGGGTAGTGGACTTAAACGAATTGACATTCAAAGAAAGTCGGAACGGGCTGGGGGATTTGCGCACTACGTTTGAATGAAATGCCACACAGTACATATATATATATATATATATATATATATATATATATATATATATATATATATATATATATATATATATATATATATATATATGTGTATATATGTATTAGATATATACCCCCATACACACTTGGTGCGCACGTGTCCATGAGCGCGGATCATATTGAACGCTAATGATGGACCTGCTTAATCAAGCAGGTTTGACACATTTGTGTGGTCAGCTCCCGATCTCGTACCGCCTTAAATAAGCCGATGCAATGCAATGCATTTAACAATGAAGAGACAGCCTATATTTGCAGGACAGCTCGTCTAATCGAAGCACCCATCAGTCTGGTGGGCGGCAATTTGGCAGTCTTATGAGTCGAAAATGCCAAACAAATAAAAGTAACAAAGGGACATCTGGAAAATACTGCTCGCAAATACCTCCCCTCGACAGGCAACATGTGTTGCCCATTTGCATCCTACGTTCAAAGAGAATCGCTTCATCACAAACTCGCCTGCACGCGGTTCTCCTGAAACGAATTGATATCTTCTGTCCTACTCTAAGATTTTCCCCTTAGTTTCCGATGGTAATGAAAGGCTTTTGCGAAAAGTTTTGCTGAAGTACCGAGAGACGAGCAGCAGTTACCGCGACACCGCAGTGTTTAGAGGTGCCGTAATATCATAGCGAATCTAAAAAATTCGTCAACTAACCGTCATTTGCACCATTTGTATCATGTATATCGGTGCAAATATATACTTGACGAATAGCGACGATATTTGCGTGTAGCTTAGACAATAAAGAAAAAAAAAAAATTACCAGAACTACCGTTCCCTCGATGCCGACCTAGCAATAATCTATGTAATTCGTTGAATTGAGCTTCGTTGTAATCGTGATTGGGGTGCCAGCCGTGAATGTCGTCAACATGTTATCTTGGCGAACGGCTTGTTCGTTGCAATGTTTAACATTGTCTAAAGCTTATCTATGGCCATCTACCCACCAAGAAGACGCCATCTCACTGGTTGAGATAATGATATCAAAGTGAGCGGTCTATGATAATTCGAGCGTGGCTAAGATTAGTTAAGTAGCGAAATAAATGCCATTTAGTGGATATAAAAAGCTTGAGAATGTATCGCGGCTAGATTCATTATGTAATATTGCACAAAGCGGAACTCATCTCAATGCACGCTGTAATCAGAAGCCATTTCTGTGCTGCGTTATCGTCTGGGGTCAGTTGAATGCTCGCGGGAGGCGTTCTCAGCCCAGTAAAGAACACGGATCCAGTCCTGGTAGGGGGCACCAGCAGGAGCCCCGTGGCATGGAACCACCCACCAGCTTCTCCCGGACCATCAAAAAATCGAGGAGGCAACAGTATCGTGTCGTGTTGAATAGTCCTAAGAGTCCCAAACTCGCTCGTGGATCTGCGAGTCCGTGATAAGTTCGTCTTCATGTCGTCGTCACCCTCGACTGCCAGCGATGGTAACGCCTGAAGGTTCACGCAGGGCGGTGACGGCGGCGGCGTCCACCTACGTGGTGCCGCAATGTCGCCAATCGCCTCGCGCTTCGTGACGCCAGCCGGTCCAACGCGATGCTACGCGATGTCGTGCTGTCCATGGCCTCAGCGTGGTAATTCCTCTGTCCGCTGTCCCGTGTCGATCCGCCACGAAGGCCAAGGCGCCAACCCAAGCGTGTATCCGCTACTTAACTACCTGCTGGCATTGGGGCTTGTTAAACCTTTGTACATGTGATCAGCCAAATAGTATCATAATACGGCTTGTTAATTGCTTGTTAATTGGCTCTCGCATGCTGTCGGCAAGCGGAGAATACAACACCTAGTCGTGAACTACTTTTCTAGCTTTTCCGCCATGTACCCTCAGTGGCCGTATGTGAACGGGGGCTGCCTCGGGGGTTGCCTTGAACAGGCAGCGAATGATTTTTTGTAGGGAACGAAAGCTCAGCCTCCACTGCAATGCGATATAAGTCGGTAACGTAATTTTGCTGGGATTTGCAAAAATCAATCCCAATGGAAGACATCGCAGAGCTCAAGTAGACTGTGCAACAAATTTAAGTCATGTTGAGGCCGAGCAACACCCATATGTCAACCACCATTACTAGGAATACAACGCAAGCCTCTTGCAAGTTTCGGAATGTGCAGCACGCGTCCAATTCTATGTAATTGAGCGTGTCGCTGAGCAAAACACGAACGACTTATTCTAATGAGCGCTTACTATACCCGCCGAACCCCCACTGCGCAAACATGGTTGCGCATGATTGGAGAAAAAGAAACGGTAGTAAACATTATTCTTTAAGACCTCTCGAGACGATACCGACGATCCAAAACACTTCATTCGTTCGTATTCGCGTTTGTACCTGCTCTTCTCCACCACGCGATCTCTCTCTCTCTCTCTATATGTTTCTCTCGATGTCGACGGTTGACGTGCACGAATCCTGCTGTTTACTTCCTCCTCCAAGAGCGTCTCCCTTGTTTTGAATGAGAGCAATTGTCGTTCTCGCTCACTAGTTCCACATAGTCCATGACGAAGATGGCTTATAATACATATTAGTGCCACGAATGCATGCGCGGGCTGAATATCGCCGAGTCGTACGCAATGCGTCGCTTGGTCACAGTGAGACCCATCCACACACAACCCCCCTCAGGACCGTAGCATCTATGGCGGCAGGAACCGGTGATGCCCGGGGAGAAACCGGTTCATCATCCGTAGCCGATTAGCAGCGATGTGTTCGCGACGGGACACGACCTTTCGAACCTTTCTTTTTTTTTGCCGACGTCGTCGTGCCCCGCGCGACGCCGGCACGCTCCAAAGCGGCGCAGGCAGCAAAAGGCCGACCGACAACGTGGGCGCCTTCTTGACGCCGTTCGACACTCCACCGGTTGCTCGCTCGGGTCTTTGTGACCACCGCCGCAAAGCAAACGAACGAATGGGCGAGCTCCTCACTGCGGGCGAGACATGAGAGCGTGGCGACTGGAGGAGGCAGGAAAGCAACGCCGACAGATGACAAATGAACGAGGCAGACCCTGATGACAGGTGGAGAGGGCAGTCGATGTCTGTTTATTCCACTCCCCGCCTATAAAATAATACGCCATCATCGTGACCCGAGTTAGTGTGAATCGAGACCTCACTGGGTGACAGCAGCTTTCGGTGTGACTCGGCGGCGTCGTTGGACGCACGCGTCAGAGGAACAGCATCACGGTCATTAGGCCTGTAGGCGGACATCGGCGCACCGTATCACTCGCTTGGAAGACAGGCGGTCGCCTTTGGCTGTGGTGCTTACCGGACGCCAAAGCTGTCGCCCAGTGTTCACATCGTTCAACGGCTACTACTTATTACTGGTGTTCACTGGCACCTACCGTTAGCTGAACATTGTGCCCGATCGAGTTACCCGCTGCCGGTTGAGCGTTTGTTTCATCAGCTGTTCGTCTCGAACGCCAGTAGGCATCTCGAACATTGCTGATATTGTGCAGTGCCTGATTTTGTTGCGAGTGTCTCGTTCGCGTGCCACCAGCACCGCGTGGAGCAGCGTGTGTAGTGCCAGCAGTGTCCCATCACAATTCGCAGATCGCTCCCCAGCCTCCAGGAGCGAGAGGGGTTCGCAAGGTGGCCACAGTAGATCTGCGTACCTGTGACGAAGTACCTGAAGTACGTGAACGACTTGCAAGGGGAGCGCATCATGTGCATCTTCTCAAGCCTGTCAAAGAGTACGTCTAAACATGATCCTAATCGATTGATTCCCTTTGATTCGATTGTCTTTAGCTTCGTTTTCAGGCCACCAGGCCACTAGAGGAATGGGTGGCGAAAAAAAATGTCCTTGTTCGACGTCCACGTCAGACGCTCAACGTGCATTTACTTATTATGTTTATTTTACATATATTTATTGTATGTATTCGGCACTCACGCAAACCCAATCGGTACATTGCGCTGTTGAAGGCATCACAAGTTGTCTTTTCACATCCTTAAGTATTGTTTCAATCAGGCTCAGGTTGTTCTATTTGAGTCGTTTACATACAATGTTAGAGGGCTGCCTTTCTGTTGTCTATAGAAGGTTTGCTTCGCAGAATAGATTGATTGTGAGCCGTTTACGGGTTTTGCTGCTTGAGCCATTTTTTCTCATGTTCTTTGAGAGCGTCTTGTGATCGAGATATCTGTTGTGGCAATAGTGCTCTATCAGTATCAATCGGGTGGTGCACTGCGTCGTGAGTCGACTAATCAGCTGACGGCCAGCTCTAGCGTTCTGTGTGCCGCCGTTTTTTTTAGAATGACCCCCAGCCTCTGGTTACTCCATGGTGTAAACACCGTAGACAATGTTTGTACACATATTTGAGATAAACCTTCCACCGAATTGAATAACGAGCCCTATCAGCCGTGTTCTTTTCGTAATAGCGTAAAGCTACACAACACAGAGGAACAGCTGTTGTAGTCGCTTCGCTGGTGAGTAACTTCTGCTGATATTGTACGACTGTCATGGTTATTTGACTATTCAATTACGTAAACGTTATATATATATATATATATATATATATATATATGCCGAACTCCTTTTAGGAGACCTTAGTCCCCGACCAGTTCACCGCTGAGGGTTTCTAAGTTGCTTGCATTATCGATAGGCCAGCATATGGATTTGAACTCGAATATATTGGTGACGATTTTGTCTCGTTATTTATACTTGTCTGGTGAATAATCGGAAACATTTTCACAATATTTTCCAGTCATGCTTTCGGGACGGTATGTAACTCGCTTATTTCCAATCCTCAATAATTACGCCGCCTCCTATATATATATATATATATATATATATATACAGGATGAAGCTCCACTTATCACTTAGCCAGGTACAGAGATAATAAACACGACTGATACACAAACAGCTATCGCTCGTCACTATCATATCGGGCTAACTAAGATCGAAGCTAAATGTCCATTGTTCTCTCCACCTGTTTATATTATAGCAATCTTTTTCTTTGCCTTTTTTATAAAAACTCGTGACCTTCGATCCGTTCAGGGGAGAGCAAATTGGAGCAACAGCTCATTCAAAGGATCCTTCCATGGAATCGATACCGGGTTTACGCTATCCAAATTATTGATGGGACCCAAAGTCGTCATCGCTTCGCAACGCTACACAGGGAAAGTCCTCTATCAGCAGTGATCCGTTTTATCTCAATTTGCCAATGGCTTTGTAGATATTCGTTTGAGCTAAACGTTTGAAATTTCTAGCCGAGCCCGCAATCATGGTTATGATATTACGGTTGGCAGCAAGTCGGCAATGTGTAGGGTATACTAGGCAGGTGCAGTTGAAAACCTGAACTTTGCTACCTTGTTCAGCCTTCAAAACCCGAGTTGTTTTGCGACCTATTTTATTCTACTGTCCCCATAACTCACAGGGCAAATATGAGCGGCGAGGCGAAAAACAACGACCTTCTTCCCCAGCCGTTGGAATACGCAGCGGACCAGGATTGCAGAAACGCTAGGGAAGGCCTAGATTTCATTCGACGTGGGGCGGATGGGACCTTCAGTATGGGACCTGCCTTCTACTCGCTTCGTGTCGCAATTTTCGCCTACGGAGGCAGAGATTAGCGTTCAGTTTTCTTCATCCTAAAACCCCCTCGTCCACTTCGGGTTTCAGCATCATCTGATCCACCCATAATTCCTCCTTTTCTCCGACCCTAATGGCCGGCGGCACTGTCTGACTGTCAGCACCGCGGCGGTCATTTCTGAGTTGGTATGAAATGGTGCGTGTTTCCTGAAAGCAAGCGCCCGCGGAGTCTTTCTTGGGTGTACCTCTAAATTTGCAGACCTTATCGCCTTTATCCAATCTGCGAAAACCATGGAATTTTCGACTGAGGTTAGTACCTCGTCGTTACCTCTCCCGGTGTCTATCCAGCTCTGCACTTCCATACCCCGTTTACCTGTCATTTTATTCCAGGCTAAGGTGCGTGGTCTTTCATTTTCACGGAACTCTTGCACGCTCTTCCTGGTTAGCTGCAGCTGAGCAGGACTCATGCTGTAGCCTCAGAGAAGTATTGGTTTTCCTGTCGACATTTGTCGTACCAGACAGGTACCTTGCCTTTGAGACCTTGGGCGGGCACGGCCCTCTCACTGCAAACTTCCTCGAGGGGGTCTACCATAGGCTGATCCGCGCCACCGGGGACAAGCGCGCTGGCTCTTTCCTCCTGCAGCGGCTGTCCCTCGCCGTGCAGAGAGGCAATGCCATCGCCTTCCTCGGGACATTGTCGTCCTCACCCCCCCCCCCCATAATCCCTAGAAATCCCGACCTACTGTATGTTTGAATAAATTATTACTGTCGAAAAATGTTTAATGGGCGAAGGCTGGGGACCCTTCAGCTGCTAACGAACGTCCATTTACACGCATCTCTGATAGCTGCATTCTCTCAAGCCTGTAAAGTTCATTAATCATCGTGAGCTACTTGATTTTGTGAAAGACGACAGAATTATGTTTGGATTATAGTAGCTAATGACCAATAAAGCACATTTGTTGGTCATTAGCTGTTAGCTGAGAAGACAGCATTACTGTTTAGCTGAGAAGACAGAAGTCAACAGGATTGTATGCATTTCTCAATGCTTATATATATATATATATATATATATATCCGCTTCTCCTATCGCGGCCACTGTATAGAGGAGAGGGCTGTGCGAGGCGACCCACAAGAGAGCACAAGGCGTGTTCTCAGTCCAAACGAACTGCCTCTAATCCACACAGTTATAGATCCGTAAACAGACGAAAGGCGAGAGCCGTCTGTTCTCTCTGGTCGTCACCAGTGTCCCAGCTATTGCAGGCTACCCCTGACGCCATCGTTGACTGGTCGACTTCTCATAATAACAATCGAATAGAATAGAGCAGACTTTCACTACGGCATTCACACACGACACACAGACATGCCATGCCGTCTCACATCGACGGACTGGCCGACACATAGCGCATTGAAACGCGGAAATATTTCGGCGCATTTCGCGTTTTCGCCCAAATCTCCACGTGCGGGAGAGACATCGGAGGGTTTAGTGAGAGAATTCCGTCCGTGTCCCTATCACTAGTTAGCCGCGAGTTGTTCAGTCGATCGCTCAGTAGGACGGCTAGCGGGCGGATGGCCGAACCAACTTGAGCCAGCTACCCGCCACCGATACTCGTATAGTTGCCAACCGCTATTCGCTCGCATGGGGATTTAGTTGCGTGGTCACGGACACTGCCCCGCAAGCGGCCGACTCTCGCCGGCAGTGACCAACACGCTCTGATAGTGTGGTGCCCTACAGCGGCCGCGGCGTATTCTAGGGAAGCTGACGGCGACGTCGTCCTTGGAGCCAGTTGGAGGATTTGTTGTTCAAGCATTGCAATGCTGGACGGAGCCTGCATGGAGTATTAGAATAGTCAGCTGTCGCGTGAGACTGCCATGCCGAGCTAGTTGCTCGGTATCGCTCAGAGTGTCGTTGCCTTCCTCGCTTAAGGAAGCGGAAGCCTTTGACGCCACATTATATCGCCTTATCGTCTACGTTAGCTGCTACAGAGAGGTTCAATGGCACAACGTTTCAAAGAGTTGACGCAACCTGCTGACGCTGTTGATCTGAAATGTCAATGCTCACTTTAATTTGCTTGGTGCGTCCA
This sequence comes from Stratiolaelaps scimitus, assembly GCA_019614645.1. NCBI lineage: Eukaryota > Metazoa > Arthropoda > Arachnida > Mesostigmata > Laelapidae > Stratiolaelaps > Stratiolaelaps scimitus. Next base: position 10,237,952 of record JABWDB010000003.1, read on the forward strand.
TTCATGGTGGTCGTCCCATGGTTTTCTCTCCTTCTTTCGGTGCTTGCTTGAACTAGAGTAGAGGAGCATATCGTCAATATGCGAGAGGCAACTCTCGCCAGAGAAACTCACATGGATGATACCGCAATCCCTCGCAGTCTAATCAATCAGTGGAATCCTCGGCTTATTACCATTGTCGTTTTGCTTGTATTCCCGTCGGTGGTTGTGGCGCTAGACCGGCGAGACAGATGCGATCTCTTGAGAGCTAGAAGGACAATATACCTAAAGCGCGAGAACAAGAGGGAACGGGCGGCCGGACCTCTGTGTTGTGCAAGATTTCTAGCAGCGGCTTACTCAGGCTCACCACATAAGTCAACTTATGAGCTGAGCACAATATGTTTGCGTGGGTTATCTACGGCTGGAAAATTGCTGTCTGCAAACGTCGAATCGCTTCATCGTCGGCCGTTGAAATGGTTCTCTCTAGCGTGTACAACGTAACAGAGCTTTGTGGATAAGTGTGGACTACGAGAACGTGATTGCAGTATTGGACAACAACGTTCACTCTCAGTGAATTCTCGATCACGTTGGTTAACATATGAATGCTACGAGGTGAAACGTGGACGTTAATTAACGACCACGCGTCTGCTATGCTGTATATTAATTAACACGTTTGCTGTGAGTGAATAGCCTTTTCAACAGCGTTAAGGGGCAAAATTTGTGCTCCGCCACTCAGAGCGCCTGATGCGGCTAGCGGATGATGTTCAGTTCCGAGGTGAAGGACTATTTGTGCAGCGGTTTCCGTTCGTGCTAAACAATTAGCGGTAGTATTGATTACAAATCAACATGAACTGCAGAATCATAGATCGATGTTCAACGGTGTTGCAAACCTCAGGACGCCGCGATGGGGCAGGACGACACCATGGAATATGTAATAGTCATATTTCTTAAATGTACCTGATACAGTGCCCGTTTGCGTACACAATACAGTATTCTAGCGAACGCGAACGGAGCTGGAACGGATTTATAGGCCAACACGAACAAATCCTTATCCATTTGTGGTTCGCAAAACATTCTGTTGTTTCATATATATGATTAGAAATGACAAGGTGGGCTATGCACGCGTGAGTGGCATAATGAAACTAAATCTGCACACGCGATGTCATGGACAGCCAAAATCCTGACCGCAGGAGGCCGGAGGCCATACGTTTGGGCCCAGCTAAGGACATATCTCTTTTAATTAAAGATGTATTTGTATTCTATCATTGTTCTAATTATAGTGCAATTCGGATCGTTTACATTATATTGCTGTGCTGATCTCGAACGATAGGTTGTATCTGCCATTCAATGTGTATATGCCTTGCCTCGCTGTGTTCATGAATCCGAATTCTAATCGATTATATCACGTGTTTATCTCATTTTTATGCTGTTGCTTGATTGGTTTTGACTGTAGGTCGAGAGCGCCGACTCAGAATGCGATCAGAGACAACCGGTGTCTCGATGGCTCGCGAGTTTGCGCGTTTCGCAAAAAATTCACGCCAGCTAAGAAGGTTGTACAAGGAAACGAAGGTCGCCATCGAGGAGGTTGTCAAGGGTGGATATTTCAGTAAAGGTAGGTCGTCTCGGCGATTTCCGCTTAACTTTCGAATCGTCGCTCATGGCACATTATCAGTCGTAATGCGAGGCGTACACGAAGCGCGACTATACATATTACATACACACGCATGTCAACCCATATCTGGATATGTTAGATATATTTATATCAGTATATTATTGAGCACTGTGTATAGTTCTCCTAATTAGTGATTATCAAATGTCTAGCAAAAATGTATTGTAGAAAACTCTACACTGCTATCGATGTTGTGCGACGCTGCCTACAGCGTCATCGAATGACGAACGTTGACAGGCGTGGACAGCACGCCTCGTCTGTGCCAGCCTGCTATGACTCAACTCACACCTATACAAAGCGTGTCCATGTGTACGTGTTTAAGGTTGAACAGTTAACGTCGACGTAACACCGGCTGGCCATTTACGTAGAATTTGAGTCGTTCTTCTCCTCAATCGAATGCATCAGTACATTTTATTTGACATAGCAAACAGAGGCTAAAAGAAGCAACGTCTATGTATTTACCCGAGGGCTAGACGGCGAGCACGTCACGTAAGGGCTTCCTTCCTTACTTGAGATTACGGAGACCTTCTCTGATATCATTCTCTCGAGTTCCTCCACGCTTCTTCATAACGTATATCACACATGTACGAATCACACGTCGCGACAATGATCTCCGGTGGTGATACGAAGACTTGAACGTTGTCGAAAATGACCGTGTGCATCGAGCGTTTCTGGCCCCGTACAGCTCGTATAAATACCCTTGCCATGTACACAATACGGGCGGGTCGATTCTTCTGTTGTGTTTACATTTCTGTTAATGTAGCATCCTTAGTTTATCAGCTGGTAAACGTCCTGGAAAATCATAAGCTCTGTTGTTGCTGTTTGACCGTTCTATTTTCGTCACACTGTAGAACAAGTATGTCACCTCCGACCTACCGAGGAGCAGGAGTCGACCATCGCTCGGGCTGTAGCTGGTCGAGTGGCCATTGTCGTCTTAGGTCGAAGCTGCACCGCGAAGGCGGCTGTTGTTAATGAGCTCTTCGGCAGCTCGGTTCTCCCCGGAGGTGTCGCTCACGGGCCCGACGAACTATGGAGGATGGTGCGCTTCACCTATGGACAACAAACGGAAATTAGCCTAGCGGTGCCAGATTCCACCTATGACCTCATGGAGGATCTGGCAGCGTATGATCAGGGATGGCAGACAATTCCCAGAGCCGACCTGACTATTGATGGTGAGTTACTCTCCTTTTACATTTTATACAAAAAAGTAGGAATAGTATTCATACGAAGCACAAGCTAAAAATGTGATTGATTTGATATATATATATATATATATATATAGTTGTTAATAATTTTTTAGAGTGAAAACAATTATATATATATATATATATATATATATAATATAGTAGTCAGCAGTACCTTTGTCTCGAAAGACAACGATTGCGTTTTCCCTGTTATCTTCTATAAGATAGAATAGCTCAGTAAGTAGTCGTTGTGGTAATGATAACAATAATAATAATAATAATAAAGATAATAATCATGAAAAATTTTAAACACGCTAGTTCCTATCGTGACTGGGTCTAATTCGATGCATGGCCGCTGTTGCTGTTGTTACCAATGTTTATGATGATTATGATAACGCAGGATGTGACGATCCAACGAAACGGACGGCGATCCTTGAGGTAAAAATGAAGAATCCTTTGCTTCGTGAGGAGATCACTCTTGTTGTCTCCCCATCCGAGGACTCTGTTACCCAGGCGTTGTCTCGAGCCACTGACGGACAACCGACGCCGACAGTCGTCATCTACGCCGTTCAGGACGAGTCACTTTCCTCGAAGGTTCGTATACTGACATCCATATCTGCCTAGATACACCTATATATAATCCGTGTACAAGCAGGCAGATGGGCATCGTCGTACACCATAATCATTCGTGTATTGTTGACATCAAGGTACGTCAATACGTCGGCGGTGCAGTCCGTTCGTTAAATACCGGCAGGAATATTGTGTCGGGGATGGTCTCGTCGTCAATGTTCTTCTATGCTTGTCTAGAATATACTGACCCATCGTCGCCCAACAAACGGTGGGCAAGTTGGCGTTCGTAATTCGATTCGCAGAGTCGATAACGGTCTGCGCTTACGTTATCCCTGCTATCCCCTTTAGGAGGAGCAAGAGCTACGCGAACTGAAATCCGCACTGGGCAGTGCTGGACACGTGCTATTCGTTGGTCCATCGACGGGTCAGCCGGCCTGCATGTGTGACCTCACCGAATCTGAGCAGCACGCTCGCCGGCAGCATTCGGCGCACACGCTGTCTGAACTCTTCCGACAGCTTCAGGCGCTCGGCTTCGTCCTTGACCGAGTCCACTCGGAGGGGCCGTGCTCGATGCTCGTTGATTCCGTCGACACCATGCGCCTAAGCTGCGGCAGCCAGCATCAGCAGCAGGCGAATGCCGGTCGCAAAAGTCGCAATCAAGCAAACAAGTAAGTACTGAAGGTTGATTGAAGTCGCACCAATCTACGAAGTCTTTTCTTCTTTGTACGTCGTAGATGCAATTTTTCCCAGTGTTGTAGAAATGAAAAGAAAAGTTATAGCAGACCCTTTTCTCTGCATTTTCTTGTTGTCTTGTTCATCACGAAGAAGTAACTTGAGCTAAGAGCCGTTTCCGCTTCCGTTGTTTTCTATCCAAAACTCTCGCTTGCAGCAATACCAGCAGTGTCATTCTATTCGTGCGGCGAGTCCTGCAGTGGCTGGTTGTCGATGGAGCTAACTCGCTGAACGAGCTGCAATCGACAGTTCTCAACATGTTCATTTTGAGCGCGTTTGAGTTCATTCGTGATCGCAGTATCACACCGATGCGGATCGAGTATGCTCGCGAGAAGGAGGCCGAACTATTCAAGAAGTTGCTCGAGGTGGCCAACAATAAACAGGAAGAGATTCGTTTGCTGATAGCGGGAACGATCGAGGATCTTCGCGGCGATATTTTGGATAAATGTGCCACCATCGAATTTCTATCGGTATCGACGCTTGACCTTGAGGATGCCACCACCAATACGCGGCAAAAATGCGCGGCGCAAATCCAAGTGAGTTCGGCGCAAATTGCTATATATATATATATATATATATATATATACTAGTGTACGCGTGCTGTCTCGATGTTGGAGTAGATCTGTTTAGAAATAACGTTGGGTTATATGATTATTCTACTCAACTAATAATAATGATGACGATACATTGGACATGCGTTGTCAAATTCTACCAGCCGACGCCAAATTGTTTCAGCGATTCAATATTCCGACGTTTGCTCGGTGCGTGTTACGCTTTGCTCTGCCTTTGACAGGACCTCGTACTGAGCTTGCTAAGTTCGGCGGTCGCCGATAAACTAGTGGGTTCGGTGACGCTGCTTAGGGAAAGTTTCGTGGGAACCCTGGAACGGTGTCTTGCCACCCTTGAGGGGACGAGCGGCCACGGCGGGGGTCACCCCAACGAGGAAACGACCCACTCTCTACAGGCGAGCCATGCACTGCGTCAGATACTCAACGCTGCGTACCAGGTAACTACCGGGTCTTATATTCGCAACAGTAGTAATGAGCCCGGGAAATCATGCGATCATTTTGTCGAGGGCAGGCCGAACGAGAAACGGGTCGTTCTAACAGCGCAATCGGTTCATGTAGTTTGTAGAGTAAACGTAGATATTTGAATGAGTACATAATCGAATTCAGTATTAGTGTTGCACAGAGCTGGAAAATGGGTCCAGCGTCATATCGGTGTTGTGGCCGCCTGCCGAGTCACTCTGCTGTCGAAATCGACTGAGCAAGCCAGCCAATGCTAAATGGATCGTTTTCGGTGGAATTACAGTTAGAGGTGACAGTGCGAACGTCCAGTTCAATCCTGTGGGTGTTCCTTGAGAAGATGCGCCAGCTGATCCAGGTTCTTCCTGGTCGAGGTTCGCCCTGTATTGACGCCGAATGGAAGCGACGTGTTGCAGCTGACCTTCTCGAATCGCTTTCGGAATCCCGATTGGCTAAATGCATCTGTGCACAATTCCGCGATAAGTAAGCAACAAAACACGAACGCTAAATATTGCTCGTATCCCAACTTTATTCTTTGTGTGTTCATTTATGACGTTCGTTCCCCTGCGACGGACTCAAATATTATTTCGGAGTTTTCGTTTCTCATAGCATCTATCATTTATCAAACATCGGATTCGGTTTTGCCGCATGTCATATACCCTGTTGTTTAATTATAGATTAAATACATACGACATAGTGGATGCCAATATATAAGCCAATATATGATAACAGTATTATTGTAATGATAGTGTCCTTAACTAAGGTAGTGTTTCTGTGCTTCTCGTGGTTAGGTTAAAGAATAGCCACGAGCGATTCGTGGTAGCGATGACAAAATTGAAGGCCGATCACGATGGCCGAATTGATATGATCAAGAACGAGAAGGACAAAATTCGTAAAGTGCTTGCGCCTCGCATAGCCAGGTACGTTCAGTTCCTACCGTTACTTATATATATATATATATATATATATTCATTTATATATCCATTTGTCATATTAGCCTACAGTGAGTTTAATGCATTTACAAACTTGTTTATGAAGTTTGTTTATGAGTTAGACTGACTATATATATATATATAGAAGCAGCATCCTGTTCAAATTGAAGGCTATTTTGTCTGAGCTATTTTTGTTCAGACTATTTGTCAGCTATGTCAGCTATTTTTAACCTGAGATGACATCGGAGACTACTCAACCTGCGCAGGCGCAAATATAGATACATATTATACATAAAGTCGGTGATCGCACGGAAATCTGTTGTGACGACCATATATCACCCGTACGACGTATATGTACTTGTGTTTTGGTAATATGTTCCTCAGGTATTCTCTCGAGGCGGTTTCCCTCCGTGATTCTATTCTTTACGGGATGCCGTGGCTTGGCCGTGAGCTCGGCCGGGGCCAGTATGGCGTCGTATTCTCGTGCGACACATGGGGCATGAAGGGCCCAGCCGCTGTGAAGAGCGTTGTTCCCCCGGACGACAAGCATTGGAACGATCTCGCCATGGAGTTCTTCTACACGCGCTCTCTACCGCCCCATGAAAGGTAGCTGGATAAATAATCTCTTGTGCCACACAATAACTCCGCCTGAAATGAATAACTCTGTAAAACAAGATACTGCATCGATTCGTGTGTATCCTGTGCCATAGTAACCGAACACCCTGTAGTTCCGAGGCGTTACCCCCGGCACAACATCTCGACGGATAAATACTCGCTCATTAATTTCAAATGTTCTTGCCGAGCAGAAACAGGGCAATGACGAACTGTCTCGCATATACTTTTGCATCGCTCCCAGCTCTGTGTGTGCCTCTGTCCATATTTCGTTGGAACTTATTGTTCTTTCTGTCGACCTTGTTGTTTGTGATACACTTCATACAGATTGGTTCCACTGCGTGGTTCTGTGATTGACTACAATTACGCCTCGAATACTCCCGCCGTACTACTCGTCATGGACAGACTTACCCAGGATCTCCATACGGCACTTCACAACTTGCTACCCTTCCTCACGCGAATGCAGATCGCACAAGACGTCGTACAGGGTATCCGATTCCTGCACTCACAGGTATGTTGTCGATATGTCAACCAAATATCAATTAACGTGACTTCGCCATAGGCTTTACTTACGTCTTCGACATTAAGTGGCTATACATATAAATAATGGTACGTCTCACTTAATTCGACGCTAAATAATAAAAAAAACCATCACCTTTTCCTTACAGGGTCTCATGCACCGAGACATCAAGCTGAAGAACGTTCTTCTGGACAGCAAGAATCGGGCTAAGATTACGGATCTTGGCTTCTGCAAGCCCAACGCGATGATCTCGGGTTCTATTGTGGGCACACCTATCCACATGGCGCCCGAGCTGTTCTCGCAAAAGTACGACAAACGCGTAGACACGTACGCCTTCGGTATTCTCTTTTGGTATCTGTGCGCTGGAAATACACTGCTGCCAGCCACATTCGCCGATTGCCCAGACAAGGATTCCCTATGGAACAATGTCCGCAAGGGCGCTCGTCCTGAACGGTAACTAACACAACTAAACAGTGTGGCCTGTCGCACTGTGTTTGCGCTTGTCAGGTCTCGGTCAAAACAAGCACCGATGAGTTCTTTCTATCTGTGAAGTTACTTGCAGTAGTACGAATAGTAAGTGTGTTTCGGCGGCACGGTCTGGCTGAGTAAGGCGCATTTGTCTTTGAGTTCGATTGCCGAGGAAACCATGGTTTGTGGTAGCCGCTTAGATCTATAGGAATCCCGTCGTTTGGCTGAGATGTGATTAACATAGCCATGCCGTCATATACGTAGGTCTGTTGGAGAACGCCCAGACAAGTCCACCATGTCCGACATGACCGGTCCTTGAAACAGTGCTACACAGCGTTACAGCGCCACAGAGGCCAGCCATGGAAAGTCGGTTAAGGGTCAGCTAAGAGAAAATATATTAGTAGTATGACTATATTGAAAGCAATAAGCAACCTTTACTAACCTGTAAGAGAAGCTAACCTAAGCATTACCTTGTTACAGACTATCGTTGTTTACTGACGCATGCTGGGAGCTCATGTCGCAGTGTTGGCATCAGGAACCTGATCAGCGTCCTCATCTTGGCGACGTCGAGGATCGAATTCTAGCTATTATGGCTGCGCACAAAAAGGAAATGGAGAGGCTGCACCACTCAATGGAGACTGTATGGAGCGCCGAGGACGCACTCGACTCGGCAAAGTCGCAACACAACAGCGCTAATAACCACCACAACTACAACAATCATGCGGCGCACGCGACCAATCATACCCCGTTGGTGAAGGCGTCCTCGTCGGGTCGACGAAGGCAACGGTCGCCTCCCACTCCGACGACGCAGACCCCAATGGCCGCCCCGAACGATCCGAATCCGGCAGCAAAGTGGCAACCGCTGGTGCACTAGCAAACACCATTAGGAAACATTAGCAACAACAACAATTATAGACGAAAGGCGACGTTCACCTCTCTCTGATCGATCAGAGAACCCGTCACCGTCCTCCCCTTTACTATTGTCTAGGTCTGTCTATCTATGCATGTGATATGACTTACACATTTTGCTGTTCTCTTCATCATCTGAAACGAATATACTATTTTTCTACTTCGATGCAAGGTGGGATGGTACGTAGATATGACGTGATACAAAGCTGTGTATCTGTTGGCGAATGTGTTGAAAGTACGGTATCTCCGAAAGGTAGAGAACAAACTCGAAAGGGAACTCTACAAAAAAGAACAAATGACTACAAATGCGAGCGAGAATGAAGTGTGCATGTGCGAGTGTCTGTGTGGACACCTTGCAACGATGATGACTATTGAATTATCTTCCCCTGCCTATCATCATGTGTATAGGTCTAATTTGGGCTGAAGTTTGAATAGAGGCGTAGTGCTTTGGTGCATTCGGTGCTGGAGGCAATCAATCACGGAAGAACTAGTGCTGTCACTATGACGTCTATGGGTACTCGTGTTCTCATTTGCTTCCACAATATTACGTATATATGCGTATATATGAATCTATGTGCATATAGATGGAGAGAGAGAGAGAAAGAGAGAGAGAGAAAGAAATGCAAAAAGCATAACTTTATTATTTATAAATCAGATTTGAATACCCTTCTGAGTTTATTGACTTTTACCTCATCGAGTGAAGTTCGTGATCGATCGATCGACTGTTTTACCTCAACTACCTGATGCCATCCCTATATCGATAGTCACACATACGCGTATACACAACAGTTATCTCACAAGTGCAGGATTCCCGACGTAGACTCGGAGGAGAAGTGAAATTTACGTGCATAAACATATGCCACTACCAGGTATCTAGTGGCCAAACGACTGGCTCATGACGACTCCTATCTCATCCTACAGTCTACAGCAGGACCTGCTTATTGAGTTGGACCGTCTCGTATGAACAAAACCTCCACCAAAATGACCACCAAGTGAATCTGTGACCGAAACTCGCACAATGTTGTTTTATGGGGGAGAACATTTTGTATTGGAAAGCATGAGGGTACAGCGTTCGGGGGCGCAGAGGTAACCGCGCACACCGTCCACCAGTGCAATAGGCACCACCAGTGCAATAGGCACCAATGACTAATGTCACCCGTCAGCATTTGCCTTTGAATTGTCGAAGGTCTGCTTAGCGTCACCTCAATACAGTCGTGATTCGGCATCCATTATCTTAGCCTGTTTGAGCATGAGGTGCAATCCTGCGCTACTCTTCATAGTGAGTGAACGTTCTCGATTTTGCCAGGATTTTCAATGACATTGAGTACTCGATTGAATTCAAACGATTACTAGATCAATATTCGTCAACAAGGAAACAATGATGATCGTACGGGTTTATCTAATACCTTATCTAATGATAAACAGGTCTCATAATCGAACACAGGTTCAGCTCGTGTCGACGGTAGCGTTCCTCATTTGGAAAACGACATGGATGGAGGATTTAATTCTGTAACGAATCGAAACATTTTTTAGCATAATTTCTCTGTGTATATACATAACTGTATTGCTGATCGGATTTAGCCGAACACACAACGATGTTTACAAGATACAAAGGGGTTATTTGAGGCGAAGTGGGCAAAGTTGGGTGAGCCGGCGACGATATCGTACGAGAATGAAAATAATTCGGCTTAATGTGAATGTCATGCGTTCAGCGTTTTAATGTAGATGTGCAAGTTTGCACATTGTAGAAAAATCTATAAGTTACAATGGCTTCGAGTGACAGCGGAAACGATCCTATCGACGATGAGCGACTTCGTATCTGTTAATGCCAATGTGTGCGTTCCGTGTGTGTGTATATTAGAATCTTATATTTTTTCCCTTTTAACGTAAACCTATACATTTTGCGGATTTATATACATAAATATATATAAAACTCCTCAAATGGAACGAGTGTCGTTCGTGAGCCTAGAATATGGGAAATTTATGACTTGATTACATTTACAGTCATCGGATACAACGACGGCAATCAAATAGTTGCCGAGATATGATTCTACCACGAAATAGCATTGTTCATCCGTCGTGGCGTGAACATCCATCGAGATTAGCAGTATACACAAATAGGGAATCCACAACAGAAGCACTGGAAAATAGATTCCGACAAATAATGAGATAAAAAAAGATAACAACAACGATCGACGGAGCATAGCTAACGGTTAGTTCTAAATGGGTGTGGACGATCTGTATCATGAGAGAGCGCGCGTTCATGTCTGGCAATGACATGTTTCACACGATGAAGATCTATTCCCCTATTGTACATATTCACAATGCGGTTGAACGAATTTGAATAAAAAGTTGATTATTTATTGTGTTTATATAATTCAGTGTTGTATTTTTAACGCTCACCTTTTGTCATACTATAGTGTTGTTATACGGTGTATGAATTAATGTGCTTATGGAATTGTTTTCACACATTAAACGGGTGGACGGAAACAACGAATAAACGTCATGTATTCATAATGGATAGGCGTTCGTGACTGACAGACTTGGGACAGTGTATCGGAAATTGTGTTGTCGCGGATCGAAAACAGGCAACTAAGGTCGGCGAGGTGGAGTCCACATGGAAAGACGTTGATATCGGAACTCCACAAGGCTCTATCCTAGGCCTTTACATGTTCATAGTGCTGATCAATTTTATCCTGTTGAAGATCTCAGCGGGGAACGTTTGTAAGACTATAGAGTACGGGGACGATACGTCTCTCTTGTTTTGGGTCTCTCCGTCCTCGGCTCAGAGTGATATTCAAGCAGCAGTTGGTGGAGTGGAAGAGGTGATCGGAATTTTTGAGAGATTCGGACTTGCTATAAATGCAAGCAAGACAGTCATCACCCTCTTTCGGGCGCCGCAGAGGCTAGTACAGGTTCAGTCAGTCCAACTCTGAGGATTACCGGTTTCGTTCTCCTCGACTGTCAAATGCTTAGGCCTAACTATCCGGCACACGCTTTGCTGGAAAGACCACATGAGTGAATTGGCTTCTAGATGCAATGCGCTCATCGTCTCACTGAGGCGGCTCAAGAGTTTGATTCCGGTATATAAAATGCTGCTCGTCCCATTACTATGCTATGGTATAACAATTTGGGGCGGAGGTCTCAGAGGAACTCTTCGCCGGAGCGATGTCATTCAAAATGATGCCCTCAGAGCTATTTTTGGTCGGCATCGTAGGGACTTGGTTGCTGACGTTCTGGAGGCCTTGACCTCCCTCGAATTGAGGAGCTCTGCACAATCCGGACTGCTCTCCTTGCATTTAAGACACTTAGGGAAAAAATACTGAATGACATCTCCTTTACCATCACTTCCATTGAAAGAAGCACTACCCGACGAAAGACGGAATTTGTAAGGCCATTTACTATTAAAGAGTCTAGCCGCCATGCCCTAGCTTGCCGTCTCCCGATCATTTGGCGTTCGCTTCCTCGCGAGATTCGATCTCTCACCTCAGCAAAAGTGTTCGAAAAATTGAACTATTTGTGAATAAAAATGTAGATTTTACGTGTGCAATTAAACATTTTGTGTAATTTTCGGGTGGTGATGCACCTCTGATAATAGGGACACCTGCATAGGATAGCCTCAATAGAATTCTCCGGTTTTGTACCCTACGCTGCTCTTGTAACTTTTAGTACGGCTTTTATGGTCATGTCTATTATGATGTGTTACATACACGGTTATCATTTTGTTTTCCTTTTTGGAGAACTTAAGCATTGCGAAATTGCAATTCCGACAATAAACCATGATTTGAATTGGATTGAATTAATTTAATCCATTCGATTAAATCGACACTTTCTGCATCGACGAAAGTTGCCTCTCGACAGTTAGTCTGGAGATCATCACATTTCGGGATGCCGTAGTAACGAACAAACTTCGCACTAATAAACTCGTCCGCCCTCAACGTCCTTCAGCAGTCGGTGAGTTTAAATAGGACATTTTTATTTCCAAATCAAATCGGACACTTTTCATTAAATTCATCTGAAGAATGCCTGAAATTTAAAATGTAATGCCTGTAAAACGTACGTATTCTTCCGTGAAATTTAGAAGTAGATATAGAAAAGTGAACGAAAAGTCAAGCAAATCATATTGCTTATTGTGAAGCAACAAATAGACCAGTCTAGCCTTGCCAAAGCAATTAACGTACACTCTTATGTATGCCTATATATTACTGTGTTTCACCAAAAATAATTAGCATCAAGGGCGACGACCATAGTCAATGGAACTTCTTCGCAAAACACTGTGATTGATAACTGATCATAACAACGGCGCATCGTAAAATCCACTGTTTTTTGTTGTCACTGATTATGGTGACAGTGGCGTTAACATGTGTTCACGGCAACAGATCGCCGCGTGCATCATGTGTCACGTTCAAGTCTGTGTTGAATAACACTAGCAGACTGCTTTTAGGGAAAATATCGCTTTGAAACGTGTGTTATCGAAGGAAAAACAAAAGAAACAACAGTATAGTATTTTACATAGCGGTTCGCGTGGACTCGACATGAGAATGGTGTTGAATGTCGTGCTCACCGGAACATCTAGCATCCACTGAGAACACATGTAAGCACCCAAACGATCTAGATTCTTTGTACTTCACATGTGAGAACACGTGGAGATGCTCTCGTTATTCGACTCGAGTTCGCGAACAGTGGAATGCGATGGGCGGTCAACTGACCGAATAATAGAAACTGTTGCGATAGTGCGAACACCATTAAAACTCAATAAAATTTGTTTGCCTCATATATATATATATTTTTTTTTATGACGGAGAATGCTCATGCAGACCAGGCCTCACAACTAAGGTATTTGCCATGGTACTGTGGGACTCCTGCCTGGTGGAGTGGCAGACCTACCCACCCATATATATATATATATATATTACTAAGTGTATTGCCTCGTATATGCATTGCTATACGCCATTGCATGCCATCGCCTTCCTCGAGACATTGTCGTCCTCACCCCCCCCCCCCATAATCCCTAGAAATTCCGAACTACTGTATGTTTGAATAAATATTCCATTGCTATAGTAGAGTCGAATTTGAGAACCATCGGAAAAATTGTGTTAATTATTTGCCCGAAAAATTTACTAGGTATAATTAGATGTTAATTATACCTAGTAAATTTCCCGGGCTGCTTCTACCTAGAAATTAATTTTTCGGGCAGACTCACAGCCAACATTTAACGTCCATTCGATAACGTACTGCTTTCGGTATTGCTTCATAAGACGGAGCACCCCTTTAATAAATACCATGATTGAAGAACGTTTTGAAAAAAAATTATCTTCAATAATGACAGTGACCGTGTTTGTTAGGTTTGTCGTGGAATGGCTCCCCTTTTCTGCTATTATTGTTATTCTTATTATTTTTAATGTACAAAGTCACTTTCACTGCTCTAATCCTAGCGGACATTTTTACTGCATCCGCCGGCTGGTCGCTAAAGTAGAATCGCTGTGAAGGAAAGCGGCGGACATTTAAGTGAACACTATATTATGTAGACGTGGCCTGTCTCCAATCGCTCTTTGCTCTTCAATAGTTGCGGTCAAGTGTCGCAGATAGACAAGACGCTGCCGAGGGTGTCAACGGTTAACCTGCCGTTGAACACTCCACGGGTTCTCTACATCGTTGCAGAACACGAAGGCGCTGTAATGCATTTTAATATTAAAGCAATGTCAAACAGTTATAAATCGACCAATGATAATTGATTAAAATCAACCAATGATAATTGATTAAAATCAACCAATGATAATTGATTAAAATCAACCAATGATAATTGATTAAAATCAACAAATGGTAATTAATTAAAATCAACCAATGTCCCCGAATCGACTTTTGCTATCAGACCTCATCTTACACTTAAGCGCTTGTTCTTCTTGCCCAATGGACTGTATAGATTAACTTGATTTTTCTCAATCTCTTCAATCGACGAAGCCAACAAAAGGCAAAAAATATCAAGGACACGTGAGTTCGAACAAGCGAAACAGCGGCAGTACGTCTATGTGAAAGCCGTGCCAAATCACTCACTGGTTGTTCGAATTCAACAACTTCTAATCTATGTAATATAAGCTTATAGTACAGTTATTGGTGTGCGTTGTTCTGCGCAACGAAAGCTGAAATCAGCAAACAACGTCGACAACGCGCTTATAAAGGAGCCAAATAAATTGGAATGAAATCAATCATCAGCATTTATTCCCTGCGAGCCTAATTGTCTCTGATGTTTCGGACCAACTAACCGTTACCAAATCGTACTGACTTTCTCAAGAGCTTGCATTTTCCATTCATTTTTTAGCAAATGGGTCGGCCTTTTGGACAACGACAATAACGAATTACAGTTGTGTTTGATGTCGACAAAATTTGTACAATAACTGGGGAAAAATCCATCTTTGTATATTCTGTTGTTCGCAGCATGAGGACCAGCGAAAACGCAAGAGATAGTGTACCTGAGTAGTACATTTGAGTGATTTGAATAAGAGAGAGAGAGAGAGTTTGATTGAGTAACAAAAAAACACTACAACGAATGGACGTACCACTTACCTTGACTCGGGTGATGACGATCGCTGTGCCGTTGTATAAGGGTCAATGACTGTGCGTTCAGTATTGTCTTCTTCTACTATAATGCCCGTCGGTGCAAGACAGCAATTTAGCTGTCTTATTTAGCCTCCATGCTGCACTACTACTCACAGTGTTGCTCCAGTTCGATCATGTATTCTGTATAATGTGTGTAAAAGTTTTAGATATTTATATACATATAATACTTTGAGTTGCGTTTTTGGAATTGTCATACTTGCCTTCAATGGCGAGCTGGCCTCTGTATGAAACAGTCGACACATCCGGTGGGATCAAATGGTCGATATGAAATGAGGGCGGTTTCGCGGATTAGGAAAACGTTACAAGAATATCAGCTATTCATGTATCTCGATAGGTGTTACGAGCTGAATAAATTGTTATAACGAAACAACTCTATCATTTCAACTTTAGTCTTTGATATTGGTCCGTTTCCAGTTTTCCAAGGAGGAGCCGGGTGACGTCTCCAGCTGGAACTCGCATCCTTTTTAACAAAATAACCCGTCGTCTTTGGATGGCAGGTACTGTGCTACACCCTACATAAGACATTACGAATTTGCCATCTAATTAATGCCGTCTGTTCAATACATATATATATATATATATATATCGTTGTGATCGATGCTAAGCGAATAGGTTGCTAGGCCGTGTGGGCGACGCGTGTATGTGTGTCACTGTGTCATACATGTATATATATGGTAATAGTTTACCATGCAAATGATAGTATCTAGAATTTAGTTTCGAAGCAAAGCTCGCGGACACACTATGTATGATTATAATTTTTTATCTTATTATTACTTATTAACTCTGAAAGACTCGTTGTCGTCGTGTTTTCTGTAAACCGATATTAGCGCCCAACGAATCACGTCACCTAAGGCATCCACTGAACGGTTATAGTCAATGTGACAATATCTGAGTTGTGAAGAGGACTGGTTTTAAACTTTAGCTTCTCACTATATGACATAGGATATCGTTGTTAGTCAAGGTACCGAGTTCACAAGACAATCTTCTTGGTAAGCTATACCAAGCCGCTACGTAACGCCGAACGTGGAATGAACACTTGGGTGTAGCATCCAGCAAAAATCCCGCACCATATTTGTATACGCATCGAAAGCCATGGGCAGCCCTAGACCTTGTAAGGAAATCGTTACCGTAAGAAAAGACTGACAATAATTAGGCGTGTACACGTAAATAGCATAGGTGCCATACAGTACATGGCACACACAGTCACCACACATACACGTTGACCATCATACACGTTGACTAGAAACATCATCATCGCTGCATTGACTCTGAAGGTCAATGGGGCAATTTGCTGACGCCAACGAACTCCTATCGAAGGCTGGTGTCGGCGTCCGGAGCAGCAGAGCATTGTTACGAGTCACCACTGTTCATTTACTCACACAGCCCCTGCGAACGGCAGAAATGCTAAAGAAATGTAGCCAACTATTCGGAGCAGGACCGACAACAACAACAACGACATGAAATGGCGCTACCTTCCATCTAGCGCATTGTTCTTACAAAGTGAACAGCTATCAGACGTCTGAATGCATCTTGTCGTCGTTCGTTATAATTAGTATTGCTGTTGGAATGTGACGGAGACGAGACTGGCAACGGCGGTGGCGACGGGTGAGATTGTGGCGAATGCTTGAGTCAGACGGAGCAAAGAAGAAGACGCTTAGTTCTAGCTAAATGGTTATGCTCAGAATTCGGGATGACTGCGGGCATGGCGTGGTGGACAAGGTAGGCAGTACCAAAAAGGGAGTTTTGTGGAGTCTGAGGTTCAAATCTGAGTGGAGTCATATTTACTTTTATGGGCAGTATCTCCGCAATAAGATTTGTTAAGTAGTAGTGGCAACTAATGTGGTCTGCGGCATAGCTACCACTGTGCAGAAAGGAAGGCACCGTACACCCCCTGTATGCGTCATAAATACTGCATGTTTACATACACGGGGCTTTCTACAGACACCCTATTGATCACAGTAGTTGTTCACAGACGGGAAGTGCACAGAGGTCTTGAGAGATTGGGAGAGAAGGGAAGCAGCTGAGAGTCAGCTAACCACGTCATGTTCGTACGGTGAGGAGGATGTGTGGTGCTCGTGGCTGGGCTTGTACACATCTCACCACCCTTTACTGAAGTAATGCGATAAGCGATACCGGGAAGGGTGGTGCTGTTGAACATCGTCAACAGTTCCATAGGGGGGGCGGCCATGGTGTTGGCATGCATTAGCATGCCAACACCACCCCTTTAAAAAAAAAAAAAAAAAAAAAAGAATTCGGGATGACTGCTATGGCACAGAATTCTATGACTTCGCCCAGGTCTCCTACGCTACGCTTCTCCTCTTCTCGCTGTTACCTTCGTCGCTCTCACTGGCCGCTTCGACAATTAGTCGTACAATAATAATAATAATAATACTAAGAATAATGGCACGATAGTTCAGAGGAGCTATGTATACAGGCAAACGTCAGTGGAGACCAGGCGTTATATTGTAGCTTTGGTTTGTTGCGTTCTACGGCGGAGGGCTTATCTGATCTTCTTAAGCAACACAGTGTTGGCAGTGAACGACAAGATGTACCTCGGACGTGAGTTGAGATTACGTTTCAATCAATAAGATGCTCATTGAAAACGATGCTCGAGCTGACGAACGTTGATTTGTCAAAATCGCCTCAACAAATCGGTACAACGAGGCGTTGAGAACGCAGGGGTCCTGCGTAAATATATACCGAATATTTGTCGAATATTATTATTATTATCGTATGCTCTCAGATATGACTCGGTGCTTATATACGAGGCAGGCAAAGTGTCAGCATTATATAGATATACTGTTTGACTACCATCGCGTTCAGTTGTTACCGTCGACTTTAATACGTGCCAACGATAACCCGTGTTGGGTTCATCCTCAGCACGTATTTAAACTGGGAGATGACTTGCAGCTTCTTGTGCCGGTCAATCCTACGTCACGTGTCCACTCGAGCATAGCCTGAAGATTCCCGTTACATGACGAGAAATCCCCTCAAGCGCAGCACGCAACGCGTATGACCGGATATAACAAAAATATAAATCTAATTTTATCCTTCGTCTTATCTTCGTATGACCTGTTCGTAGACCGTGGTTATGAGAAGACCGGAGTTTAGTTATGAGCCCACTTATACCCTGGGTAACAAATGTAGAAAACCTAATAATACACGTATCACATGCGGATATTTCCCCTCCTGGTATTACGCCCAACGACAAGGTCGGGTGACAAATCGGCCCGACCGTCAGCCTCCATACGGTAGAATTGACTCAAGCGACAGTGAAAAACAACGTCATCCATCGATTTGTTTATTGCTATCGATCCGCCAACTTCTTTTGAAGTTTGGCAGTAAACAAACTTATTCTCTGTTCGCGTGGTCTGCTTTGATATTACATCGACTGGTACCGCCAACCGCATTACTTCAACAACCTCGGGTACAGACATCTCGGACATAGGCCAAGATTCCTTGCTTCGTCGACATGAGAGAGTAAGAGGTAATAACCAGACGATGCGAACGAGAAAGGGCACACGCGTTATCTGCTGCTTAAGCAAGCGGACCAAAAAAATGGCGCGCGCGTCCACCGCGCATGCGTTTATTGACACCCGCTTGAATTTTGGCGCCGCTCTTCCGCGGCGAGCGCCATCTGTCGGCATCCGATACAACGAGGCGATCGTTGCTCCGAGCAGCAGCAGCAGCACCGCCGCCGCCGCCGCCGCCGCCACCAGGAGTAGCACCGTAACGTTGTGCTGCGGCGGGTCATCACAGAGCCGCGACAGCAGCAGTAGCAGCAGCAGCAGCAGAGTAGTACTCGCAGGAGGAGGATCGTAGCGGCCGTCCGTAACCGCGGCAGCCCAAGGAGCGAGTGAATAGCAACCGCCGCCGCTGCCGCAGCCGCCACCGCGGCCGTACAGCGCCGCTGCTGTGTTGTGTGCACCCTGACTCTCTAACTGACTACTGACTGTTTGCCACTACAACTGACTACGACTACCACCACTATTCTAGGCAGGGCGGCTGTTGCTGCGGCGATTGGTGCGTGTGTGCTTTGCCCGTCGTGTCGTCCGCCACAGTCGTGTGCTGTGGTGCTCTGCGCTGCGCTGTCCCGTCAGGACGAATACGACAACGAAGTCCACGACGACGACGACGGGTTGGCTGTCGTCAAGCGGTCGGTCGGTCGGTCGCTCGGTACAGCGAGGATATTTCGGAGACAGGCGCTGCTGGCTCGGATGTCGCTGCGGACACAGTCAAGCAAAAGCCGACAGAGTGAGAGAAACATGTAGCGAGGCAGACGTGTGATAGCCAGACCCACGGTGAGAGATCGGTGCAGGAATATCACCCCACGGAGGCGGAATAGTCACCGTGTCATCGATGTATAGATATTACATAGCAGATAGAAACCGAGAAGACAGCTTCCACCGTGCGCACATGCTCAGTGAATCAACGCTGCTGTCTGTTGCTGTGTGAAGAGCTCGTTGGCCGCACAGAGACATTAGCATTCACTATTGCGACGATATACAGAACGCATACATAGCCGCACTCTCCCTCTTGTGCTGGAGTTGGCGGTTGAATGGTGAGTCGACGTGGTGCAGCCAGCCGGCGGGAGGATATAATATCTAATCTGTGCAGGATTGGGGGCACTACATCTCCGAGGATACCCTGTATTGTGTGGGTGCGTGTGTGTACCTGGCGTTTGTTTATGTGTACAGTGTGTATATGTGT
Source organism: Stratiolaelaps scimitus (assembly GCA_019614645.1). Lineage (NCBI taxonomy): Eukaryota > Metazoa > Arthropoda > Arachnida > Mesostigmata > Laelapidae > Stratiolaelaps > Stratiolaelaps scimitus. The sequence goes on from JABWDB010000003.1 coordinate 10,257,877, forward strand.
GCGTCACTTTTTATCTGTTGTATTGTGTCTCTGACGTTTCCTCCTCCAGCTCTCTCTGTCTCTCTCCCTCTCTATTTTACTCTGTGGGTGTGGATGTGCTCTCGTCTATGCGGATGTGTACACAGTATCTGTGAGTTGAGTGTGAAATACGCCAACGAGGGGAAATTCGATGGTGCCCCCGCTTGGATTGAAATTTGAGCCCTGCTGGCATACGAGTACGCCAACAGAGTGATGTGCCAAATCCCCACAATCGGGAGGATTATCATCCAGCACAAGAACGCGACGTTGACGAAGATTGTTGTAACAGAACAACAGGACATTTAGTGCACCGCCGGAGAGATTGAGTGCCAAAACGATAGCGAGAGACAGAGACAGACAGAGAGAGAGAGATCTGTCGAGTAATCAAAAGGTACGTTTCTCTTATCTATATAGTGTCGTTGCAAGGTGGAGCTCGACCAATTTGTTAGGCTTGTTTGTATGTAGTAATCGCAGCATATCGTACAGGGGACCCCGACCGGTTGTTGTGTAGAAATCGTTGGAGGGCGAACCCAGCAGATGAGTTAACCTGTCAACCGATTGCTAGGGAATAGTATATGCAGTGTATGTTCTTCAAAGTAGAGAATGTGCTAGGAGGAAAAATAGACGGGTCGTCAACAGTGTGTCAACACACTAACCACATGCTTGACACATCTTGCCTTCCGTGGCAAGACCGACCCTGCCACCCACCAGCTTCGACGAAGATAGACGTGATCGACGGTCACCACCATAAGCCAAACAATCGCACATGTGTGCGTGGTAGGCCGCTTATCGCGGCGCGAGCTCGATCGGCCTTTGCGGCGGTCGTTAGCGAATTTCATTAATTGCACAGTCAGCCATACAGTCATCGAACGGCTACCATCGGAGCCGTGGGTGCTCTGGGCAAATCTCGCTCTCGCTAGCGGCGTTGCAGGTTACAAACCGAGCCAGAGACGTACTTGACGTACAGACGTATGCGATTTGCCGCACTCCTCGAAGGGCAGTGACACAGCCGCTGCCGAGTCACCCAGCCAGCGTCCGCAGTTGCTTGTCGTCGTTGCCTCGGAGATGCCGCCGCCAGTCATCTCAGGGCTGTTGTCGTCGATGCGTTCGACGATTTGCCTTGCGTTTGGTGCCACTATACCCGTAGAGCAGATCCACATACGCACGACGTGTATCAGGTATCTTCAAGGGGCGGTCATGGCCCTTCTTAAGCGGCCGCTCCAGCGCCATCCCTGTGGCTCACTTTCAGCGACGGCAACGCGAGAAGACTTTCAACGAAAGCTGCCGCCGCCGCAGCAGCAGCAGGAGCGACGGCGGCAGTTTACCGCCAACCAATCAAGCAACCAACCAACGGCCGGTGCAGGTTTCGTTGAGACGGATTCTTGCACCGTCGTCCGGCGTTGTCTTCAACCGCTGTTGATGTCGTATCATCGCACGAACCAGCGAACCCCGCTCCCTCCACTCTACTAGCATAGGACGAAGGTTGGGGGTGACGACGCCGTTTGGAACAAACGAAACAATGACATTTATTATTAGTGCTGGTAGTGGAGGTATTATTATGACTACCCCATGTATGTGTGTGTGTGTCTGCATATAATGGAATAATGGACGCGTATGCATACGTGTACACCTGCGCTAGAGAACTAGTTTGACTAAACGAGAATCGCAGTTTGAAAATTGCTGCAACTGTTGGAAATGATGACTTCAGTGTCGAATAGCAGCGTAGCTGGCGTTGCGCGCTTGAGGGCCAGGCGAAATTCTGCGACCGCTTAGTTAAGCGACTTTGAACTGGTGTTCGTCGTACGTCAATACATTTCAGTTCAGGCATTCATTCGCTACCCATACGCTAACTGTGCATCGTACGAGGGGGCATCGTTTTTAAATGGACAAATTCTCTCGAATGATGAGATGTCAATCATTTCGTATTTTGCCCGGTCAAGTACCTGTGTTAACTCAACGTCATGGGGATCTCAACAAAAATTTGCGATCCAGTGCAATTTCGAATGCGCCTCGTGGTCCACTGCCACATGGCCGCTGCTTCTGTGACTCAGTATCCAGCCGTGTCACCGCTGTCGTGACGTCAAAGTGGAAAGGTGGAATTCGTAAATCGAGAGTTCGATCAGAAGAGAGTTGATAGATTTACAGCGGGGAGACGCAGCGACGCAAGCAATGTTCAACAACTACAAGGGTGAAACGAATGATCCCTGTATGTCGTACTAATAACGAAACAAGACAGATAGATGTAGTGTGTCGCGGGTGGTTTTAAATCGTTTTACTTTCAATTTGAGTATAATTGTTACCGCTAAAAAAACACGTTAATCAAGGTGTAGCCACCTTGTATGTTTGCACATATCTGTTTGCTCGAAGACGACGTTTACCAGTTGTTCAGACGGAGGAAAAAGCCATTTAACCTGTGGGTGATGCGATGTCACTTGACGTATTTCCGTGACTGTTGTACACATGTGCGGAGGATCATTACCAGTAACACTCGTAACGGTAATAGGGATGCATTTTCTCCGGACAGAGTATCCGTGCATATATCGAATCGAGCCGATCTTTTATCTAACGAATCCAACATGGGCAACAGCGCTAAGCGAGCGGAGTGGTTACACACAAATATGTAAAAATATCCACTGACACTAATATGCGCAGCTACGAAGAAGAACGATCATCATCATTTCTACGCGCAGCCCCTGTCGATGATATTGCATGCACGACATTTGAAGTGAACAGTACGCCTTTTTTTGTAGGGAAAATATGTTCCACCATCCGGCTGACTCCTCTCAAACTCCCGCTGCAGCTCCCCGATATCAAATACGCTGTGGTTGCTAGTTGGCAATACAATGCGATGTCACCGGAATACATGCATTCGATGCGAATATAAAAGTTAGCCATATATTGGAGGCGTTCTTGAATTGCTCGGGACCGTTGAAGGAAGGTGGCAAGCCCGCTGTCAACAGGAAGGCGACGTTGGTCACAAATTGGTTGCTCGTTACGTCTTTGCTGGTGTGTCATACCACCAACGTAATGGGCACGCAAAATGACACAAACGTTCTTTGGACGAACAGAGAACTCATCGAGGAATAAGTAAACTCAAAACGACTGATGTTCTCTCTCTCTCTCTCCCTCCATGTTCTCTATACGAGCATCGTTCGGGTGGCATGGGCATCTTTAAAGCTAATGGCGCAGGCGACATTTTGAGCACACGCTGCTACGCATAGGCTTGCTGTATTGGCCGAGTGTGTTGCTCGTTTGCGTTATGAGACCGACGACTTGACCGACTAGTCGCTCGATGAGACGATTGCTTCTCGAACGATCTGATTGCGTTCCCCAGCGAGGCAGTATCCCCTAATTGACACAACTAATTACAGTAACACCACCCCGCCTCGACTCGATCCGTTCCGTGTTATGACAGCGATAGTGTGTGGCGTTCCTATTGCGCATAGTCTTGAGTCGTCTTGAGCGGACGATGGGAATGGCAGCTGTGCCTTTTGGCTTTCACTGCTTGCTCACATAGATGTCGTGGTGGACGCTCGCACATTTCGTATTCGCATGGTAACGCTCGATGCCGAGAGAGGATATGGCCAATGTCGATGACGACGACGACGGCGACAGCAGCAGCACCGACGATGTTGACGCTATATTTGCTCGTTGCCGTCAACCAGCTCCCTATACCGCGAGCGGAGGGCCATTCGTGAGGGATGGGAGCTGTGCAATCACTGAAAAAGGAGAAAGAGAAGAAGCTTTGACCGGACCGGCGTATACCGCTGAAGCTCCGCTATTTAGCGCTCCCGGCGGGCTCGCTGCGTCGGCTGTGGGCCTCGGCTTTAACCGCTGCGATAGCCGTGGTTCTCGTCTTTTTCCAGCAACGATCGCCGCCGCCGTCGTCGTCTTAGTCGCACCGAAAACGGCGACCTCTCCGGTCTGTGACGCTCGTGCGGCTCATCGGCCGTCTTGGTGCACATAGCGGTGCAATGCTCGTTGGAGCCTATATCGGACGCAATGTACGGCAGAGGCTTAAATTGTTCTCGATTGTTGTGGTTCGCTTGCAGCAGCGGCATTTGTCTTGATCTCGCGTATACTCTCATTTCGTCGAGATCTTCCTCTGCAATTCGTTCGTCCGCCGCTCATTCCTACCAAACGTGATTTTTCTCATCATCGTTACGGCAGCAGTAGCAGCCAGCACCGCGGTCGCTGCAGTGGTCGCTGCAATCCATCCTCTTTTTATTTACGATTCATTCATTCATGCATTCATTGGCGTTTACTACGGCCGCTCCTACCGTTCGTTGGCGAACAACAATCGAACCGACAACGGCCGATCGAAGATGATCTATTCTGATGTAAGATAATCGACATTGTACCTTCTGTGAAGATTCTTTAAACTGTCTACTATACTGACCCAGATGTGTTCTGTGTCAATCAAGCAACTGTATGCTGGAGGCTGGACAAGGAGCACACACTTTGCATCCGCCCGGAAATGAGATCCCCCGACAGGCGTTAACGGGCGATAAACATCAATCAGTAGTATTATGTCTAGGCAGGCTGACACTCCCCGCCGGAGTTCACTCGGGTAAAGACCGTTTTGTGCCGAAGGTGTTTCAAGGGCATTTTTTTCTGCTTCTGTAGGATGTATCCCGCCTAATAACAATGCAAATGAAGTTACCCACATTCGTAGACATGCTCAGCCTAGTTACGTCACAGTATGCGCCACGCAAGCTTTGTAGTCATTCGAGGTCTCTTTTTCATTTGAACGGCATTTGATATATGTTTCTGGCCAGAGGAACAATCAGTGCTATGCTCTACAATACCACATCAACCGTGATACGAGATTAAGCCGACGGCGCAATATGCTGAATATTACTGCCTTTTTCAAAGTAAGATAAGCGGATATACTTGAGGCGTTATGCATGGACGAGCGTCTTCTGTGGAAGCTTCCTGAGAAAGATTAATGTTATGCTACACTGCTCTATCAGAGCCAGTCACTAAACCGGGAACGGAATTCTAAGTCAGTAGAACAATGTTTGTCTTATCAGATTGTAATTTTTCGCTGCTAACTCTTTAACGGCCTATTTGCCAATCAATGCTGCCGACCCCAGGGAAATTTTGGAAATTATATATACATATATGTGTGTGTGTGTGAAAAACGTATGGTTCAATTCCTTGCTGAAGCTAGAGCGCACGTAATTGTGGAAGTCATTAACACTATTTTTTTTATCATGGGTTGCCAGGCCCTTGCGAGCACGTTTTGGCAAATTATTAGAGCGGCATGGACACATAATAAATATCTAATATATAAATGTTGTCGCTTCCACGACGGCCCTCGAAGGGGCCGTGTCAATTGATAAATGTATTTCTCGCTCGCCCTCCGGAGCCGAGTTATAATAAATAAATCAACTGCCCGCCGGTTTCTTTACGTATGTGTGTGGTTGTCATCTATTTTACAATGCAGCCATGAGCCGTCTGTTGTGTTCAATCAAACAATGATTATCACGGGGAACAGTTATAAATTTTTCCGGAGAGAATCTGATCGGAAACATGCAGTACGCCTTTCGATTATGACCGGGTCGATCTTCTAATGACTATCAGACACAAATTTACACGGTTCACGTCGTTGTGCCGGTGACCGAATAAATAATTGCAATGTAAGTGAACGTCGCACCACCTCAAGCATTGCTTTGTGCTGCATGTAACTGATCAATCGATCATTCATCAGACAGATGAGCGTGTCGTGCCGAAAAGCGTAAACCATACAATGTAGCGCCGGCTAAATCCCAATAGCTTGTCAGTCTCCGAACAAATGCAGAGCCGTTTAATATTTTAGTGGCAGGGATGCAGTTGAGGCCGTTGTCCTCGGAGAGCAACGAAGTGGTCGCACGACGAACGGTGACGAATCGAGCAAGAATCACTAGATTACTGAGAACAGGCAGAAGGAGGGAGCCGATTCCAGGAGGGATTGATCAATTACTATGAGCCCCGACAGGTCCTCACAGTAATACCTAAAGGTTAAGAGCTGAGGCCTGTCAGATGGGGGAACAGCTGAAGGTCAGCTGGAAAAAAAAAAAAAATTCCCGGAGGGATGGATCGGTAATCAAGGTAGGTAACAGAACGGCCAGAGATCGCCGATTCCGAGAGGTCGCCGGGGTTCGGATTGGGAGGGGGCGGTTGTCCGCTATTGTCACTCGTGTTTTAGCTGACAGACAATGCTGAAACAAAGCCGAGGATGGGGTCTGGCTTCGAGGGCCTCAGCGACGAATGAGAAACGGTCTACGTAGAGATATGTTAGGGGGAATAAAGATCATGCCGTAAGTGCGATTCTGCTAATAAAGCCAATAAAGCTTCGCCTTTGTGTAGAGCCGTGAGAAGCTTACCCGTGTTAGCAATGAAGAAACAAAGCAAGGTCGCCGCCAGAGGCGCAGGTAAGCAGCCGATTGAAACGTCTGATTGTGAGGGGCTCAGCCTCTGAGTGCGGAAGGACCGTAGCGCCGTACAGGTCTCGGAGGCCGTAGCGTAGAGGTTCTTCTAACCCTCAAACGAGCGTGAAAAAGAGATGATTGACGGCCATTGTGTCGGCGAAGACGTCTTAGTTTGGAAGGAAGAAAGCGTGTCATGGCGTATTTGTTCAATTGGCGTTGCGTATTTCATTGGAAGAATTGCGGTCGTAAATTCCGTTCTCTGAGCTGTATCCGCACTGGTTGCATGTGGTATATTCAACAAACACAATATCATTAAAATGAAAACGCGCATGAGATATCGCGCGAGAGCGATGACGGGATGGCGGTGACATCGGTGACACGACGATGGCAACGACAGACGGCTGCTAAAGCCGTTTGCGATTTCACGTAGCGCGCAGCGTGACTCCGATGGGTCGGGCGTTGAACATCTGGTGGCGTGAGGACTTGATTCTGTAGCTGGATTCTGTTTTTCATTAAGCAGCCCGTCATTGTGATCAAGGTGAAACTACCTTGACGCCTGTTACACAAAGCCTAGATGAAGTCTAGGTTTTGAAATAAAAGTATAGCATGTTAGGCTGCAGCAAAAAGCGAAATTTCATCCCAATTCTCAAATGCAACAAAAGCCACAAATTCTCCTCAACGTGATTGCTTAATCAAGTTGCTGATAAAGCACAATTTACACGCTGTTTTCAAGCTAGTTCCGTGCTTCGTCAGCAACGATTCACCTTGCGGCGACATATTCACACCATTTGTGCGAGATTGACGGACTCATCGGGGAGGTAAGCTCATTGGGCCCAATTGCGCTCTGAAAGGACAATTCCCCCATGACGGTCGAGGCTACGAGAAGATCCAACTATGTGGTCAGTACTTCTATCAACCCTGTGCAGGAGTCAGCGTGTATTATGCGACACTCGTGCGAATTATGGTGTGAAATTGAATATTTGTGAATATTGAACATTCACACACACACACAGTCTCTGTCTGTGAATCATATTCGTCTAGATAGATATAGGACTATGAGATATTGTTGCCGACTGGCCACTTTTCACTCCGAAGCCACGGCAACCATCAGTTTGACTGTGCTGAAGTCTGTGCTGGTTCGATTTGAGGGGCAGCATATTTAAGGTGTGCCTAGGTACACTGTCGAAATGCACCGACACACTGTCGAGCACGGTGGCGTGATGCATCAGAAATCAATGCAAAAAGCAATTTCGTTGATAGAACGCGTTTACGAGCGTGAGTCGGCCCGAAAAATCGGGGTACAATAATACCAACGTTAACAGTGACAATTCTGCCAAATTCGCAATCTGCAGAGGCAAATACACACATCTAAGTGAAAAGTGTAAGAGTCGAATGAAGAGGCGTGTCTCGTCATTATCATTATTATCGATTAATCGATGTTGGAGGAGTACAGAAGAATTCTCGGCGTGATGACATACGGGCGTCGCGTTTCGGGAATTCGCTTATCTGAAATCAATTAAGCAACGTACTTTTACCCGACGCTCTTAGTGCATTGCCCTCGTTTTGGCTAATTACCGCCGCACGAGATGTTCAGAAGACCACCGTCGCCGCCGCCTCCGTCTCGGTCACGCAGGGTCGGCCATGCGCGAAATCCATTTTCATTGTGTAGATATAGATTAGCTCTATATCTCTGCTTGGACAATGTCGGCCACTTCGTGTTATTCTCAATGAAAACAAACGAGAAGAACCGGATGAGACGACCGCGCCTCCCGCAATATCCGTCCTGATACCCCTCTCGAATGACTGTCCTCTATCTCAATGTTATTGACAAAATCGTCGCCCCATCTTCGCTTGACACGATGATCTCGCTCGAAGACGACACTGTGCAAAGACAATGCGGTGGGCGTTGTCGAAATGTCCCTTAACGCGTGACGGCATGATGAATTGTGACTAGTGTGATAGTAATACCTTTCGAGGCCATACGGACGATGTGCTATCTTTTTTGATCAATTTACAATGAGTTCCAAGGTATTCGATGTGCTCACAATACCCGGAATTACTGTATAAATAAATGAGCGAATTATCTCATGCACCCTGTATCTTGCCATTTGTAACCCTTAGAATACAATCTATTATATTACGCCCGCTGAGCTCAAGCTGGCTAGTAAAAGACCTCGACGACTGATACTTCGTTCTTGCTCCCCGCAATGATCTACAAGGCATGCCTAATTATTGAAAACTACCGCATCCAATGGTTACCAAACCTATGACCATACGTGCCTTGGAAATGGTGTCGGTGCAATACGAACGTGCTTTTTGCTTGAAGGGTCCCCACCCTCTCAAAATCAATATTATCCATGGAGACATGTGAATATGCATGACGCCTCTGTGGACAGCCGTAAATATTCTATATATATGTCTATTATCTAGAATAAAGGTACGCCTAGTGTGACTGACGATCAGCCGTTCGCGGAATCATGTAATTTCTGGAATGTTTCGGCGATCGTAACATCTTTTATTGTATTTGTCAAACATGGGTGGCATATTTCGGGCGGCGGCAACAGCGGCGACTTGGCTCGCTTGGCCGGGGTGTCGGTGTCACCGTTGGTGATGGCGTCGCCGCCGGCGTGGCGCTCATGAGCCACGTATCGACAGCAGCAGCAGCAGTAGCAGCAGTCACCGCACCGCGTGTGCTGAGTCGATCTCTGTGGCGTTCCGTTTGTGGTACGGCCCTTTGCAGAAAGGCGGCGGCGTTGTCAAACAACGCTTTGACAACATTCGACATTTCGCCGATCGGACGATGAATCTCTATAAAAGATGTTGTCTACGGCCGACATGAACGTTTGCTTGTTGCTTCATTTGATCAGCGGATGGAACGCGGGTACTGTGTGCGGCCGCATCGTCCACTCGAGAGCTACAAGCTATCTCGTAGACAAATGTACGAGCTCCCTTTCGAGGTATCGTTGTTGTTATTGTCACTGTTGCGAATACAACAAAACATGGGCAAAACATGGCTACCGCCATATCGACGGGACATAATTCGCAAGCCAGGGCAGAGTAGGCGACCGAGCGCCTACTGTAATGGTGTGAACTGATCAAAAAATCGCTGGCAGCTGGCCGGAAAAATTAACCATGCTGACGGCTCTCCACACCCCACAAGATGAAACATATAGTTTCATCTTGTGGCTATTCGTTCGACGTTGACATTTTGCTGTTCGCTGTAACTCGACAACGGGGGTGGAGATTCTATTCCTGTTCGATCTCTGGTACGATTTTGTCTCCGATAGTTCTTGTCCATAGGAGAAGTGATTGACGTTCCGCCTGTCTGGCATAGAAGTCACCGCTACTAAAACGCTTGATTGATTGTGCAATTGCTTGGAAATGCCCATGAATCCGTCCATTCATTGATCGTTTTCCCTTTTCATGTAGCTGGGCGATTGGGGGGGGGGGTACCTTGTATTTTGACAATACTTGAATAAACACAAAATGGTTATAGCACTTTTTTACAGTTCGGGGTTCTCGTATTTATATAATGCTATTGTACTGCTACCACTACTAACCACTACCCAGGGCAGGCAATATCAGGAACAGTGGCCTGATGATGGGTCCACCGTTGACGTGCGGGGCCGGTAGCGATACCACAGATGGATATGATGTTATTATTAGGTTGTTCTGATGCATCGAGTAGCACGTTATCGAGCGAACGAGCGAGCGAGAGAGAGAGAGAGAGAGATGGTGTCAGCTAAACAGCGGCGTTTGGCTGCTGCTGCTGCTGTTATAGCCGGAGCTGCCTGCCGGCTAGTGACCGTAGCTGCGGCGCTCTGGAGTTCCACATTTCCAGCATGACTCGGTGCTGCTGATGCTGCTGCTAAAACAGGCGCCCGGCTTTACCGGTAGGCGAGGTTCTTGAATGATGTATCCATGTCAATGGAATGCTAGAAAGAGGAGAATGTAGCTGTCGTCTGCTGCATTGAATTGCATAGGAACTGCACCGGTTCCAGAGGAGGTGACGGTGTCGGCTAGCTCCAAAGCTCGACTTTGCGCCGCAGGGACAACGTGTGGTAATCCTGCGAGATTCGTATCAAATTTTAAGGCGTTCCTCGTACCGACGAAACCGCAACAAGCAGACCGTGCTGTGCGCATCACCGCCACTGGCCTAGCTCGCCGGAGCCGGTTTCGATCGATGTTGAACTAGCGCGAGAGGGGTTGGTATAGACTAACCAGATCGAAATTCATCGGTTTGCTTAGCTGTATTGTTGCACTACGCCGTTCTGGGGTGCAATACATATTCCTACTCCTCAAATCAGTTCGGCATCGAATCGATCGAACGGGCCGTCGCTAGCCACTCGTGAATTCAGCTGTGCAACGTGTGTGAGAGGGAGAGATGGATTGATTGATTGATTGATTGATAGACTGGGCTGAGAACACGAGTGCCAAAGAGACTCGGGACGATCCACCTGAGAAATTGTGGATACAACGCGCCCTTGATGAACACAGCTGTGGTGTTTGCAACGAAGAAAAAACCAACCACCCGGGTTTTTCTCCTTCTGTAAGTTTCGATGCGTTTGGATTTTTCTGTGCTTGCTTCTGCTTGCGAACCGACTGGACTAGATTAGTTATGCGCATGGCTCGCCGTTATGACTTCATCGTCTGGCCGAAGAGCTTCTCGTATATAACGTGAGTGAAGTGATTTGCTGGGAATACGTCAAAAGCGCTGACATCGCGCTACTGACGCGATAGCACACATTGCGTTCGAGTGTTTGCGGGCGCCCGCGGGTCGAGTAGGGACAAGACGCGTTTCAGGGCTGCCATTTAGGTTCTGACTAAAGTGACCGCGTACCGCGTTTGAGCTTTCATAATCTAGTCCCACGAACGAATGTGTGATGTATCGTTCTCGTGAATTCCGGATCGTGCTACAGAATTCAATGTGTGATCGGTTAGTTGTGCATACAATATCGGCTCATCGCCGCTGTGTTAAGTAACAGGACAACGCACGCGTTTGGTATTCTATGCTACGTAGATAGCTTTTTAAAAAGTGTTTTTTTTTTTTTTTCATAGAAGAGATTTCAAGTTGGATATATGAGCAGCTCATGCGCTTATCTTGTACTCGTCGAAAATATGGCGTCGAATGTTCGCTCAATCAGGCAGCTCGGTGCGGGACATACATTGATTATCCGGCCCCGCCGTGTATATATATATATATATATATATATGGCATAGTTGGGACTGCCTTATATCATTTTGTGAATAGAGCCTTGCAATAGGAGGAGACGGACGGAGGTGCACGAGTTCGATTCCCATCATTGCACATTTGTATTTAAACGGGTTCGTCTTGTGAAGCAATGCCGAAAGCGTTGTACCGCGGACTGAATCAAATGTTGGCTGTGAGTCAGCCCGGGAAATGAACTTTTGTATACTTTTGTGAAGGTTGATTATGATCGCCATGTTTCAATTTGATTCAGATTACACGGGTGAATTTGCCGAACGGGTATTTCATCTTTGTCCTCGATAAATCCCTATTATCGCCATGCTGCCTTAATATCTCGAAGGATCAACACTTCGCCCGAGATGATACAAAGGATTTAATCGGATTTTTCGCTAGATTAATTGTACAGCCGGAAAACTACATGGTTCTCGAAAATTGGTGTTTCATCTGCACTCTGCCAACGTTCACGTGACAGCTAACTCCCATACGGGTGTGCACGTTGATTTCCTTCACGTCATGCTTAGAATAGAACAGTGCGAATTCATATCGGTGGGCTGAGTTGTCGTGATAAATTATGAAAATATTCGTTAAGAGAAAACGATGTCGTGAAGAACTGTGCTCTGCCTTGTCTATGAACAGCGTCAATACTTATCAATACTATACGCCCGTTAGCCAAGCACCATGCACAGACGTCCATACCGTCACCTTTGCTTGCTCCAACCCAAGAACAGTTCGCTCGCTATGTGCAGGTTATTGGGATCGTCTACTTGCAACTTATTAGGCCCAAAATACATCTGCCTCCTCGCTACCTCCTGAATCATTCTTGACATACGCCAGGCCCAAAGTCAAGTTCCGAGGTTCAAAGGCTCCGCAGTTTACTGCTGACAATTGCTGAACAAATATATATAATAATATCGATATGACGAAGATTTTGATAGAACACTGCCCCCCGTTATCGGTAGATCTGCTCTCTGATCGTGGACGAGGAGCGGCTGGCGGCTGGACTCGACGACGCCACCAAGGCATCATCGTTTCAATGACTGTCCAAATATATCTGTCCATGTTGTTAATAAGTGATGAGTGACTCTCTTCATTTCGGCTCCGTCTAACATTCGTGCTGTCACGATATCGTTGTCTGTCGATTCGAGATCTCAACGCTGACTGTGCTAGTCGATACCGCACAGTGGCGCGATGAAAGACGCCGTACAAAGGAGGGATTAGGCCGCCGCAGACACTCAAAAGGCTGGGCGAGAGGTGGGATCTAATAGCCAGACCAATCGCAAGGACAAAATGACCAGACGGGTGCCTGTTTGCGAGCTAGGCTCGGCTCGGCGCACTGGGATGTTCTCGCATATTTGGTAGTGTGCTTCCTCTGACGCCATTTGACGAAGAGTGTCTCCCTGTCTCTCTTTCATCTGTTATCCTCATCATCATGAGCAGCACCATCGCTATCATAATCTTCATCACGAACGACGCTCGTGAACAACTATCGACGACCAGTAGCACTAAATGGCGAATCGGCCGGCGTCTCATTGCGTTCTCCGAGCTCAAATCACTCAAATCAAAGCAACTGACGGGCCAACACGACTCTGTAGAATACGGCCAGATAAAATAACAGGCATATTGATAGATAGATAAATAGATTGGTGGAGTAGGGATAGGCGAGATGTGTACATGCATCCGCTGGCACGCTGGTCCTCTGCAAAAACGGCTGAAGTCCATTGGCTTTGGTGAATTGGACCTGCGGCGAATTTTTTCTTGGCGTACCACACGAGGGAAGGGTTGATTTTGCAGCCGACACTTTCTTGCAGTGATGCCGTTGTAATACGGCTAAGAACACCACGGAATACGTTTGGGAGAAGGACGGCCGGCAAGGATCAACCGCAAATAGAAATCCACGTCATATTTGTACTTCATATTTTTATTAGTTTATCTATTAGGGGTCTGCAACGATGCGTCTGGGAGGTGCGAACCTGTACATGTGTAGTTGACGGACTGAGCGTTGCACTCTACAGGAAGATTGACACTGTATAGGTGCGTGACCAATGCATTTTATTGATGACAGAATAGCATACATGTACATTAGCTATAGCAAGTTGTCAACTAAAAGAATTTGTTTAGTAATAATCATTTTTGTTGGGGTGTTATTGTCGTTGAAGTTGTAAAAGCAACGATTGTGCTGTCCGATATATATGTATGTATTATACATATAATATATATATATATATATTCGAACAGAGTGAAAATAAAACGAATAATAATAATATATATATATATATGTAGTCACGGCACCACGTGGGAAACGTGAGGGTGCCTGGTCGAATAGGGAAGGCTGAGATAATCACGTCCGGCCTTTCCTGGGCATGACCAGGCATCCCCATGTTTTCCACGATTGTACTGCCTATACATATGATATATATATAAAATATGTTTAACGAAACGATGGCTTTGCCAGCGTGCAGTAAGGGGCTACCGATTACAACAAAAGGGGGTGTGTTGGCATGCTAATGCATGCCAACACCATACGTGGCAAACGATGAAGCGTACACAAGCGATAGTACTAAGCATACCTACTTGAGGTAAACGAAACTTGATTAAAACACCCGTTCTGAAATCGTGGTGCTCTATAGCCATTTGTCAAGGTTAGGAGATCTGTATAAGGTTCAACGTTGTGTGGTCGTCGTGGCTATTATTGTGACTATTACACGTTGCACTGAAGCTCAAGAGCTTCAGCTCAACGAAGGGGTTGTCTCATTGCGGAAGGCGAATCATGTGCGTACTCCTTACCTTGTAGTCGGAAGCCGAAGACATTAATTTCGTTAATGTTATTGTTTCGCAGCAGGATTCAGCTAAAGCGTGGGAAACGATAGTCTGCTTCGATAGTTCTGCTCGATTTGCTGATTTTAACAGCATTCTATGTATGGTGCTATTATTCTATGCAATAAGCTTCGATCTATTATTACTAGTGGTAGTGTTATGCTACACAGCGGAACCGATGCCTGTCATGGGAAGTCAGCTGAGGGTCAGCTTTAAGAGAGGGAACAAAAAAAAAGGCAGAATCGCGCGTGTGCTTTGTGGCTGTGTGGGTTTGTGTGTGTCGTGTGTATGTGTGTTTGGGTTCATCGTGTGTTCGTGTAGATCTCGACACAGAGGAGGTTGGATTTGAGAAGCGTTGCTGATTGCCAGCCAACCGTTATTAATCGCCGGCGCTTCCTTGTAGAAGCGGGCAATATCGCTAAGGTGGGTGTCAATTGTCTTGAGGGGGGGAAAAAAGCGATAGATTACCATCGTAGCTCATATCATCATCGTCGTTGTCGTCGAACTCGCTGTACCCCGATTCGCCTTTCCGCTGCTATGTCATCTTTACTATTGCATGTGGTTAGCGTTTTTCTTGGCTTTTGTTGTTGTTGCTGTTGCTGTTGTCATGCTGAACCAAACAAAAATGGACCTTCGTTTGCGGCTGGCCGCTTTCCAGCTCTTCTTCGGATCAGACATTTCCCGGTACTTGTCCACATTATGGCAATGCCATTGCAACGAGGGCTGTCTGTCGGCAGGAGAATTCACACCTCCCTGAGGCCACCACAGGAGTCAAACAAAAATGTTCTTCTGACCTGCCTTGAGGTGAGATTGGCCAGGCCCGGCCGTTGGATAGTTGCTATCTTCCGTCCACTTGACTTCGGCGCCACCGCCGCTGCCGCTTTGCTGTGCCGAGTGCCTTCGGCTGATGGCCGATCGCCGACCAACGATCAGCGCTCGTCTGTCGTTTACTTGGCTATAATATAATACAATGCAAAAAAATCGTGTTCTGTCACTCTATATATATATATATATATATATATATATATATATATATACAGATGGCAGCATCGACATCGGCAAAGCCGAAACTGTTCAACGAACGCTCGCATTTATTCGCACTCAGCGAGGTTGACAAGCGGACGCGGGGCCAACACGCTCGTAGAAAACATTTCGCGCCTGCGCAGCCTCTCCTCTTACATCACAGCAGAAGTCGTGGCAGCTTCCTTTGTAACAACACACTACTGGTGATCGTGCTTTGGACGCAACGTTGTAAACAGTAGCGCTAGCCCGAAAATGGAAAACAAACTGTGCCGTGTGATACTGACCGTCTTTAAGGTGCTGCCATTGTTCGAGAACATCCTGATGATGTGCAGTAGTTCGACGTTAGCGTGCATCGATTATGCGCATATATATATATATATATATATATATATATATATGGAAAACTTCTCAAATGGAACGGGTGTCGTTCGTGAGTGTCCCCAGAACACGGGGAATGAATGACAGGAGCGAGGCGCCGCAGAAGTATATCACCAGCCCGCCGTCACCGGGCAACGTTTACATTAAATGCGCCTTCGCAGCTCTCGCTCGATCAGTACCGTGCATGCCACAGATCGTAACGGCAGGGGGATGGTGGCTGCGGTGGCGATGTGGCGACGAGCCATTGTCAAAAGTGACTGGCACACCAACGGCAGCCGCAGAAGCGTCTCAAGGCCGGCTTCACTTCGGGTAGGCGAAGGGAATTTGCTTGGAGTTATTTTGCCAATTTGTTCGTGTTTCCGTTTTTGATTTCTCTATTTTTTCGAGCAAATACTGGATGAGATCCGAATCGATGGCTATACTGTGGCGAGTGTTTTCTGATTGCTGATGTAGTTTGATTGCTTCGATGAGTTTTTCTCGTGGGAGTCGGTAAACGGCCACAATCGAGCACTTGCCATGGCTCGGCCTATTAAGGTATTTGATCAACACGTGGCTTCTTTTCGTCGAAAGTTCTTACGGTGGATGTGATACAGACATTTGGTGGTCATTGTCACGGTCGATGGCAAGGCGAGCATGGTTGTGTCGATGCTCTAATGGCCAGCTTGCCAAATTCAATGAGGTAATAGTTTCCATTGAAGTGAAGGCGTCTCTTTGGTATCTGCCTTCTAAATTCAAATCCGAGCTAAATAGTTCAAATAGAGATTCGAGCTGAATTTCTATTTTAACCTTCCTGAGACAGATGACACAAGTAACTATGCGAATATAGGCGCAGTCTATTAATAAGCATGCAGCTATTTACAAAGGTGGCATAATAAATTGATCTCGTAATCAAGCGTGTCGATTGTGTATCTACAGGGTGTCCCATTAATCGTCCCGTTATGTCTGGCTCTAATGCCTCTACACCGATAGCGCACCTACCGAAATGAAGAAAGACAAGCAAGCTGCCCCTCTTGCAGTTCGATAATACATACGTATACGAGTGGATCGACGACGACGACAGCCATCACGAGGCCGACAAATCCGCCGGCGCGCCACCGTCAAAGCGAATGCGGTGTCGCCTTATCGCGACTGCAACTGAAGTGTGCTCTTACCTATTGCCTTCTGTTGCTAGCGTTAACATTAGCACGCTCTGGGTTCCGCCGGTCGGGCAAAGTTGTTGACGTCAGCGTCACTGACTGACAGTCTATCATATGCAAACCTGCGGGCCGTCGGCCGACCGGATCGACCGACAAGCGGCCAGTTCTGGCGGCAGATATAGTTTGGTGTGCGCGACAGTCCGTTGTTCGTCGGTAGTACGGACCTGCATTCGCTTACAAACTTGCGCATAAACACACACACACACATACATACATGCTTACATATATACATGCCTATACACATACGCTCCTTTTTGCGTTATCTCTTGCGGCGCAGCGGACGCTCTGAGCGAGGATCGGAGGAGCAGGCAAACGAATGAACAGAGTGAGAGGGGGAGAGACCGATTGGTCGACTGCTGAGATCGACGTTGCCGTGTTGCTCTGTATCGCTCTGCCGCGGGCGCCGCCGGGTGGCCGGTGGTGGTGAAATGTCGCGATTTCAAGTGTCGCTGCTGAGTGTCGCCTCCTAAGTTGGTGGGGAAACTAGTGCGAGAACTCATCTTGACGATGACGGCGGTGGTGGCGGCGGCGGCGACGCTGGCCGCGCCAGTATTGGCGGCATCTGGAAACGCCTATGGCAGAAATAGCAGCAGTAGAAGTGGCACTAGTGAGTATATGGCTGCTGACGCCGCTAGTGGATATGCCCTGCGTGTCGCACAGACGCTCACAGGCGGCCACTGGCTGCTGCCGCTGTCCGCCAACCGCCAGGAGAGAAAAAAAAGCGCGCGCTCGCTTACTCGATCGTTCGTTTGTTTGTTTGTTGGCTCGTTGACTCGCTAGCAGTCAAGTCCCTTCCTTCCTCACAGCTTCCCCGTGCGATTGGCCGCCTGTCCGCCTGCCGGCCTGACTGCCCCGTTCACTGCCAATGCAATCACACCGGACCTTGATGGAACGAACCATATTCTATCGTCTCTCCGTGCGGCTGACCGAAGAACATGGCTGGGACGGGACGGCCGTTGCGGCGGAGGTGATCGCGGCAATGCCGTGGACGCTGGCGCCTAAAGAAGAACGCCCGAGTCGGGCCGGCAGACAGTCCACAAGTGGACAACGACCCTCGACGCTATCGTGGCATTTGCAGCAGCAGCAGCACCATCATCATCCTTTAGATCAAGTCTCGCTCATGCCTCATTCACTGCTTAAGTGAATTTTTGATCGAGCTAAAGTGGGAGAAAGAGGAGACACAGACAGAGCGAGGTGACTCGGATGCATTTGCAGAAATCGTATAGAAGATGTTATAGGGAAACGATAGCGTAAGAGGCGAATATAAATTATGTTTTTGTGGTAATTGGAACTTTTTATTTACTTATTTATTTATTTTTTATTTATCTAGGACGCGGCTGACAGGTAGACCCGAAGTGATACCCGAAGAGCATGTGCACTTGTATATTTATTATTGAACAGGCGACCGATAGAGTGGGGTGTTGTTGTTGGCCGATTTGAAAGTATTCCTGTTATATATATATATATAACAGGAATACTTTAATAATATATATAAATCTGTTCGCGTAGCCGTGTACCCGTTGAATATATTCTCTTGAATCTTGAGTGACCCAGTGGCAAGGTGCGGGCACGTCGCTGGAGTGTTTCTACATTTGAGCAATGATGAGTGAATCTAGGTCAATATGCTCAAACTCGTCTGAGAGCGGGTCGAGCCCAAATAACAAATATATATTGGCTTTTACATAAAGGCAACAAAAAGTACGTTCGGTAGGTGTTGTCGTGACTGTAACCTATGTTCGCAGTCGATGTAAGCGCTCGTCCACCTGCTCTAACACTTCCAATCTGTCAGGGCTGGAAATTTGACGAGCCTTCAAATGCGGCCCAAAAATATTAAGGTAATCCTTGGGAGGATTTGTAATGGGAGAACGTTCACAGGAATGAAATATGAACAGCGCCTTCTGAGCGCTCTGGCAGAGTAGGTGCAAATAAAAGAGCAAGGTTGAACATTTGACGACAGATGTTGTGATACTGTTTTGACTGTGGTCATTTTTTCTCGCCGTTGGACGGACTAAATTTAGCACGTCCTTTCTCGCCAGACGGGTATCAAATATGCAGCGAAATCTACAGTCGGTCGCTTGGCGTTTTTAGTAATGTGCGTACTATTATAGATATATACCAGAAGACCAAAAACTATCCACAAATTATGCAGTTCTTCTTTCTTGTTGTGTTATCTTTTTCTCGGTCCTCGGCAAAAAGTGTACTGGACTACAGTTTTTTTCTCTTACGTGATTTAGAGTGAGATTAGTCATTTCGTGACTTACGTGGTTATAGGTCCAGTTCATAGGATCATAGATCCGCAATCGGCACTTTAGGGACTTTTTTTCTGAAAGCAGACCTGCTTGCGCCTGACGTACTCTATCAACTCATATTTTTCGCCGTGTTATTGTGACGAGGACAACCACCATTAGGATATTTGCAGTGTGCAGGATGGAAGGTCGTAGCGAAAATGCTGATAAGAGAAATGAATGAGGATGATCTTCTAGAAACGGTTGCCTCCCTTCGATTTGGTGGTGTTGTCACTCGAAGTTCATGGAAAAGATTGATAAATATTTCGAATCCCAATTGCTGTCATTGGGAAAGAGATGTGGAGTCTTCGTCGCGACGTATCGTAATAAACGAGTCCTATCCTAGACACGGATCAGGCGTATTTTAAGGATCATCTGCGGGGAATGATTATTATTGTGTGCAAGATCAGCGAGTTGTGTGACTGGTGCAAAAAAAATGAGACTACAAGCACACGATGTTGTATGGCGAAGGCATTAGTTATTTACGGCTCGCACAGCGTAAACAAAATCAGCTAAATGGTTGGACTCAACTAGATTGAAATATTAAAGAACTCCACTGATTTTCCAGGCTATCTTCAGGGCTCGTACGATGCCATCGGTATTCGGCGACCTTTGTAACCTTTGGGCATGATTTATTTACTTATTTATTTATGCGAAAATCATAATCTGTGTGCGTTCGCCACTGCCTAGCGACACGAGGCCACAGACATCTTGTGAAATAATGAAAATTCGAACCTAGCATTGGTAGACACCAACAAATACATGTCTGGATTTCTTAAAATCCAACAACGTCAGCAACAAAAACACATTCAGTATAGTTGATTGCCACCGCAGCGAACCGCGTATGGCTTGAACCATCAAGGTCCTGCGGTGTTGATTCATGGGCGATCAGCATATCAGCTTCTTCAGGACAACTTCATTTAGATGAATCGCCTCCTCAGTCCCTGGCCACCTTTGGGCTATTTGGTGATTTTCCAACTTTCACAAATTGACATTCGCAAGCGCCGGGTGATTGTCGTAATATGACAGAGCCACAATTCCCTTGTCTACAATCGGATACATTTCAAATCTCGAGCAGCCGGCTGGTAAGTGTCCTCTGTAATAAGGCTTAGTCTGCCTACACCGACGGCTGGAAAGCTACGAGAAGCGGATAGATGCCACGACAGATTGAATATAAGCAATCGCCCCTTTTGCATCTCGATCATCGGAGGCTACAAATTCAGATTGTACGTTCGTTCAGACATTGGTCCCCGAACGGGTCGTCATCGCAAAGACACTTTTAATGGAAATAACAGTTCTTTTATTCGATACTATAACATTTCATAATATTTTATTATTTATATCTAAATAAAAGCAGAGAAATAAGTTTGCGGTTCATATTAACGCCAGCAGTCGTTGCGCTAGCGAGCTCCTGCGCGTGTTTGTCTAAACGGGAGCCCAGATGGCACCCGTTTCGACTCGGCCGACAGTTGCTGTAGGTTTCAGGCGAGGCTCACAGGCAACATAAACGTTAAAAATACTCAGCCACTGACAGCGAGTAGGTGGTGTTGGTAGCAGCGGTAATAGCCACTGCTTATTGTCCTACCAACGATGTAGGTGCTACTATCCCTTGGCATGTTCTTGCCTCGCGGCGTTGTCATCCCACCAGCAATGACAAGCGGCAGGGCGACGGCAATAGCACAGGCCAATAGTGTACGATGCCAGCAACGAAAGAGCTGTAATTTAGATCAGTTGCAGTCGGCAGACGGTTAGCGAACTAGCACAGAAACATTAGTCAAGACCTCTCGGTCCAGTACTGTCTCTAGGATCTGGTAGATATCGCGGTAGGCCTACAACTGGAGCATTGCTCTGATGAAATACGGCGCAAGAAGGCGATTCGCGCGGCGATAGTGTTGAATTTACTTGATAGTTATGAGTACTGTATATGATCGAATTACGAGAATAAAACAAAAAAAAACATTGTATGATCGCAGCTCTCGTTGGCACCCCGTCGAGGATAGCGTCGATTTGAGACAAGAACTTGATGACAAGATACGTCGTTGTATCTATATTTTACTCTCCCATACGATTTCCTGGTACTGATTTTGGTTGCGATTTGTATTCCTTATCGATTTCTCGGTGGCACCCACATCAGGAAATAACAATGTGCGAGCGAGATTGTTCACCTGCTTGATTGACCTGTGAATATATTCAATGGGTTAAAATCAGTTTTCATCAAGCTAAGCCTGCTTCAGTTCAGACTTTGACCTGGGTCCAGCATAAGCAGCAGCCAACCGTGAGCCAACAACGACGTTCTGGACGATAGCATTTTCCTATTCAGCACAATGCTAATTTCTCAACCGCAAACAACACCCACTCCCAGTAGGTGAAACTCGAATGTCGTCCAACGATCCCCCTAATGTTGTCCGAGTAAACAACCGAGGGCCGACGATTTGTCGATTCAATGCTTAGTTTCATGTCGGTGCGCACTCCTGGCCGTTTACTTACTCAACCTTTCGTTGCGTTATGGACAAAATGATATCGAGCAGCGTTCATTCACTCCGGTGGCGTGTCCATATTTGCCTCGGATTTTCAGCGAGAACGACTTAAACTGCGCATGTGTATAGAATATCAGATTCGTGCTCATATTAAGAGCGAAATCTACATGGTAGACGCTGGTGGCTCCGTCAGATCGAAACAATGATTCCGGGAATGTTGTCTACGAGCGCGTGTGACGAGCGTGTGTCCCCTAAGAGATATTGCTTTATCGATACCGAATGCATCTTGGTATAATTGATATCGTACCCAACCGCCCTCCCCCGATTCGCTAACCTGAACGTCGACGGTCGTGTCGCGTAATCGGATTTGCGGTCCGACTTAAAAACAGCTATTGATATGGCAATCTGTCGTAGGGGGCACGCATAGCGCTCGCTTGGATTCGGTTCACCAAGTTCCTGAGACAGTTTTAGATGTAGCTTTGGATGTTTGAGCGGCTGCCCGCGTCAAAACGATTTCCTCAAGCTGGTCGAAGTCGCCAGCTCACAAGTGCTTGCCACTGATAATGGACGCGCACGATCGTGGGAAGGCTATGTTCTGCTCGCGTACCGAAATAAACAATCAGAAGGAGCGCAAGACGAGAACTGTGTAATGAACTCATACAATTTATGGGGGAATACTTCACTGACGAGCTACATCAGTCCTCTCTACAATGATGACCTTGGTTCTTAGCTCATGTTGGTGAACCCTCTATACAGATGGGTAGCGATGGCGACCAAGCGATGGCTTACGTCACCTCTGAAGGCAACAGAAAATTCTCCCTTTACCGAGGGAGTGCTTTTGTTTAAAATAGAGAATCAGGAATAGAAGCCATTAGGCACCGAGGACCGGGTTGGTTGAACTGAAGAAGACGGGTATCATTCTATGACATCTTTAAATAATCTACAGACTCCACGAGTTTGTCGGCATTTATAAGATGTATCCTTCCTTATCGGGACCACCGCTGTCTAATGAAGTTCGTCTTTGTCATTTTTATATTTCGTTGGATGTTAGACATATACGAATAACGACACAAATGATCGTGATCGATATATAATCATTTAACACATCACACGTAAATTAAACAGAATTCGCATTTCAGAACTGGATGGCAAAAACAAAAACTTCCAAATTGAATTAACCAACTGGCCAAAGAAGCCTTCTATCGCACAGCATGCGCCGGCTAGCCATAAGCACGCTCCGTACGAATTAGAGCTTCGTATAACTATCCAGTCCACAGATGTTTTAGCACCCACAGACGAGCTAGAACCATCAGACAGTTTTTGGAACCGTTATTCGTGAAGGTATATTCAAGCATAGTTGTCGTATCTGCAATCGGCTTAACTAACACCTCCCACCCAAAGGCACCAACACACACTCCGATACGATTTGACCAGTTCGCCCACGTAGGATGCCGAGACAAGCGGTAAATGACCCACAGGCGTCATTTAGCTCCAACCAGTGCCTCTCTCAAATTGCCTCCATTCATTTCAGCATCCATTTACTAACTATTGCTTTGTTCTGCTTGCAGCACTTAGTGAGCGGCCGCTGGGGGCCGCCGGAGGGCCTTTGACCACCGGCCCGTATCCTGTTTTCGTCGTCGCCTCACTAGGTGAAGGTGTCGGCGAGTTCGACACCAGCTACGAAGACGAGGACGACGATACAATGTCGCGAGATGGCGAAGTCGGCATTAAGTCCGGCGCGGTCGAATTCGAGAAGGGCCGCATCAAGCAGCTCCAGGAGGAACGACTACACATCCAGAAGAAGACGTTCACAAAATGGATGAACTCGTACCTAGCCAGGGTGAGTGAGAAATAGAGTAAATATACACAAAGGCAGATACGGAGAACACAGGACTAATAGCCGAATAGGATACCCGTCATTCACGGTCATTCACGCCGCTACCGACGGCCGAGCGATGAAGCGAGGTGTTTCTATATCGAAGTGACATTTACGTCGGACAACAGACCAACACAACCGCACGAACAGCGTCACGCGTATGGATGCGTGGCACATGGTGCGACGATCACTACAGTCTCGGCCACCTTTCACATGACGGTGAACAACGAGGAAGCTCTTG
This sequence comes from Stratiolaelaps scimitus, assembly GCA_019614645.1. Lineage (NCBI taxonomy): Eukaryota > Metazoa > Arthropoda > Arachnida > Mesostigmata > Laelapidae > Stratiolaelaps > Stratiolaelaps scimitus. The sequence goes on from JABWDB010000003.1 coordinate 10,281,807, forward strand.
ACAAAATTGAATTGATGAATGGAGTGTATCGTATAACCGAGATCAACTGAAAGTTGATTAACAAGGACACACAAAAAACTATGCCTTTCGTTCGACTCCGTCGTACGAAGGGCTTCCGCGAACGACTTCGTTACCGCTGGACTCATCGTCTAATTTCACATTATACACGCACGTGAATGAGTAGGTGGGTGGGCTTCCTGATTCGTGTAGTGATGTGGCCGACCGGCCTGGCTGTGGCCGGATCGTTATCATCGTCGGCGCGCTCGGTAACAATCTTGGTAACATCGACTCCCCGTCGATCGATCCGATGCTTCAACGTCTATTGCGCACGAGTGATCATCTGAGCTGAATGAGTTGTTGGCAGAGGCTCAATCAATGCGTGTGATTGATTGATTGATTTAGTAAGCCAGCAGGCCACCAAGATGAAGGTGGTGGATGGTCCTTCGATAACAGTAGCCACCGGACACAGGACGCTCGCCACGAACCGATGTTCTTTATCGCTATTGGCCTGACGTCGTCTCTAGACTTCGCTCCGATTGGTCAGGGCAGGTTGTCACCCGCCAAAGTATGTTATACAGGAAGCTTAAAAGTTGCATGGCACCGTCAAGGAGAATCGATTGTATTCTTGTAAGGGCGGGGCACAGATATTAAGAGGATCTCTCTACCGTTGATGCTGTGCTGTATGCGTGTGTGCTTTTTGCAAATCCTCTGAGTACGAGTGTGATACTGTATGTAACGATGAGCTCCAATTTATAATCCTTTATTCATATTTAGTTTAGGGTTATTGTCCTCTGGATGGTCTAGTGGTGAGCGTCTTGGACTGCTAGACCGGAGGGACACGTGTGTGTTGGGTTCAAATCCTGTCAGACGCGGAGAATCTTTGGAGTTCTTTATCATCTTTCTTTATCTGAAGATTCTTGCCAGGTACGAGTAAGGAAGAGAATAAGCAAAGGTGGCCCCGACAGGTCCTCATAGTAATACCTAAAAGGTTAAGAGCTGAGGCGTGTCACATAGGGGAACAGCTGAGGGTCAGCTCGAAAAAAACAGTTAGTTTAGGTTATTATTCAATGAACTCCTCTTGATATGATTACATACGACACAGGTCCAAAAACATTTGGCCTATCCCTAATTCACTAACTGATTACGCACTTATTAATCTGTAATGGTTTAGTTTAATCCACGGTTAAATGTAGCGTCGTTTCTCACATCTGTTTCACGTTTGTTTCCGCCGTAGGCCCGTATGGAGGTTGACGATCTGTTCATGGATCTATCCGATGGACGCAAACTCCTCAAGCTGCTCGAAATTATTTCCGGCGAACGCCTCGGGAAGCCCAACAACGGCAAGATGCGTGTCCACAAAATTGAGAATGTCAACAAGGCGCTAACTTTTCTTCATACTAAGGTAAGTGTTTATACAGCTCACTCTAGATGATTTCTGAGACGGTTAGACAAGCGATCTGTATTAACGTGTGAAAAATCCCCGTCTAGCAATCATTGTTCTAGGTGTGATGAATATTGCCAGTGCACTGTAAGTGGACGTGGTCGAAGTCATTTCATAGTTTTGTTCGACACGTTAGAATATGTTGATTCACAATAACTTAACGATTGATCCGTGAAATTTTAATCGTCTTGTTTTCGTTGGGCGACAACAAAATTAACTGCGTTTAATTAATCAACGAGTCGAATTGATGCGTAAGCACACAATGTCCCTTTGACCACCTGTACAATATAGCAAAACTACAAAGCGAACAGTGCAACTCGACAGTGAGATGTGTGAAATTCAAATTTCAACCTATGTAGATAGCAAGGTGTTGGTTACTGCCAATATTGAAATAACTTTGTTATTTCTGACGACCGTCCGTAAAGAGCCGTGCGTACAACTGTCGGCTCTGTCGTCGCCAACTCGGTCGGGAGAGATTAATCGGGACCCCCCGCTGGGGCCCTATGTCGTCCCAACGGCGTCTAGAAATTTCAACACTGGATAAAAATGAGTAGCGAGCGATGATGAGCATGCATGCCTATATTTTGCAAATACTTAATACAGAGCTATTTGTATTATAAGTGGGCGTAAAAATATATCTCATTTTGACTCGTTGCATCGGCTGGACCCGGCAGCTTGCCATGGGCAGCCCCTGTTTCGCATGTTCTCGGCCGCTTCCATAGGCTATGACTTATATGAGCTAGCGATCTATCGCTAATTTATCTGATCCGCTGATACCTGATCAGAGATGCCAGCTGATCATGTTGCTGGTCAAAGCCGTGACACAGCAGCCCTCACGTGGCTGACTCGACCTATAGATATGGCTAAATGGCTCGGTAATCTCAGTTCGATTATTTGGGATGTCGTGTGCCCGGTTAGAATGACTTACATTGGCAACGACAGTGATGCCGACTGGTGTTCTAGAAGGGTGTCGTATAGAGTCGTCGCGTACATGACCAGCTATAATTACCTGGAATAGCTTCGTATCAGCAGTAAAATACGGATTGATCCTGCTGCGGAGGAGGTGAGTGATCGAGTGCTTTCGGCCGTTACCCGATAAACTACAGCAGTCTCTGTATTGATTATAGTGACGACCATGAATATGTATGTCTTGGGTGTTTATGCATCTCTGCATAATCCCTGATTTCGTCATGCCACCGGCCGTCCATCCGTCCGCCCGCTTATACGCATGCCTACCTATGGAACACTACAATACAATGAAAGATTTACTTGCAATAGCAAAGCCAAACTAAGTAACCGCACGATCACTTTGTACATTTTGTCCATTCGCAAGCAAAGTTTAACTACGAATTAAATCGTTGCAGCACTATCGTGCTCGAAATGTCACTGGCAATTACCACAGTATTATTATTATTATTATGATTAGCACTAGTACTTATGGTCACGCTCAACGAACAGAAAACACAATAGATTTAGTGCTATCCGGTAGACGGCTAGCGCGGAGCGTTCGTAGTGTTGGCCGCTGTTACTTGTTACAGCAGGAGATTGATTATAGCTGATTGAGCAAATTCAATTCGTTCCTTACGAGGTGTGCTGTTACCTCGCTTCGACACATTCCAATGAAAATCGCCATTGTAGAACCAAGAGCAGTCGTAGAAACAATAATTGCCTGCGATCTCTCTCTCTCTCTCTCTCTTACCTCGCAATTTCATCTGCAGTGATCTGAACAGCGTCCATTGCTCGTTCCATACGAGATGCTCTTGCACGCCGCGGTGTGGCGCTGCCGTTGCATATAACAATTACCACCGTCATTATTATTATTATTGGCTCCTATCTTTATCATTACCATCATCGTCGTCGCCGCTGTTTTATCACTGCAGTTGCTGTAGTTCCAGCAGTAGCGTCACTGACGTTAGTCGAATGAAGATGCCAGTTGTATGGCATTCATTCACGTTTATTACACGCCGTGGTAGGCGGCTCCCGATTCTTCTTCTTGATCGGGAAATTGCCCATCTGAAGTCAGTCAACCTACCTAACACAAGAGAGGAGCTGTAGACAAACAGCGAGACGGCAGCGGTCAGGTCTAGCTGGCGGGTCAACAGCGCACATCTGTAAGGTTACTTTGTATGCTATTTACGGGTTCGCCACTGTTCGCTATTTCGAATATCGTCTGGATGTAATAGTAACACCCAATGGCCCCACAGCTTCGCTATCACCGTTCTCATATCCACCGTCACCGTCACCGTCATTGGCACTATGACAAGAAGGAGAGAGACAGGGAGAGAGAGAGGTAGTGGAGCTCTTTTCCAAGAGAGTTTTGTGTGTCCTGCCAGTCCCTGCCTCCGGTGCTCTTGCCACAGCGGCGTTAGCCGCTCTTTGGCCGCACTGAAGTGCTTCGCCGCCTCGTGGCCTTTCCATTTCTGTGCGGCTATCCATGCTACGCTGATCTTGTCGCCAGCGCTTCCCTCTGCTGTCGCTGCCGCCGCCGCCGCCACCGGGGGGGTCAATATCTGAACTGAGCAGTGGCGGTCACCGGCCCACGGTGATGGACACTGCGGCGAATGGTACCGACCCGCCACGGGAACGTGGAGTCAGCGTCGGTCGTCACGTCAGCGTTGCCGTTGCCGCCGTCGACGTCGCGCAGCGAGAGCAGAACAACGAAACGGTGGCGCTATTACTGTTTTTCTTTTTTCGGCATCTATTTTCATCTATTTTTCCTTTCTTCGATTCTGCACATCAGAGCAGAGCAGGGCGGCACATAGGAGCGAAGCGGAGCTGCCGCGGGCGGCCGAGCGGCTAAACTGGTACGGTTACATTGGTTGCACTGCTATGCGACAACGATCGCTCGCATCTATCTCTCAGCCAGCTGCTGCAAGTAAATAGTTCGTCGTAATCTGTGGAAGAGAGCGCCGGCAGCAGCAGCAGCAACAGAAGCAGCAGCATCATTATTATTGGCAATGGCAGACGGCGCAGATGAAATTTGCAAATGGACGAACAGCAGATACACCCTCCCCACACCTGCTGTACCGTGACACCATCAGTGGTGAACTCGTGTTTTCGAAAAACGTGGACGACGTGTAATTCGTCTAGCTAAGAATGACTCCGACTCGACTGACTCGATTGAAAGACAACAACGCCATCGGCAGTGTCATACATGTTACCTGTCGTTTTCCCCTATACGAGAATGCAACACGTTCTGTCGCCTGCGGCAAGCCACATATTTCCCCGGCAGCGACAGCACCACCACCACCACCACGACCGGTTTCTCCGCAGACAAACGTTCCACCGCCGCCACAGCAGCAGTGTTGTCGACTCCCCCGGCCCCGTCATTTGGCGACTTAAGTGGGCACGGCTGCAAACGATGAACAACATATGGGTGGGTCGACAACGACTAACCATGTTGCTGCTGTAGCGACGCTGCGCTACGAGGTGTTGCTGTTCGGCTGCGGTCACCCCGTATCAGCGAATGCTGAGACCTTTCTGTCTGTGGGAGTCTGTGCGGTGATGTCGGCGGTGGTGGTGTCGTCGTCGGCGGTGTCGTCGGCGGCGGCGGCGGTGATGTGCTCTCCCAGTGGTTGCTGCCGCTGCAAGCGCGGTGACCACCAACACAGCATCATCCTTCGGATGATCTAGCGACGAGGATGGCAAACGGCGAGCTGTGAAAACCGAGCGCCGTCCGCGTGCGATTGTCGCCTGTTTGTATGCCGGCGGGTACGAGCGCACGCTTTTAAGTACGTCGTCTTAGTAGCGGTAACTAGCGGCGGACGGCAGACGCCGCTATATTCGCGTGCAGAGGTCGAGCAGCAGTTGATAGGTGAGTCAGCGCTATGGCAATCCGGCTGTTCGTCGTTGTCGCTGCTGTTGTTGCTGCTGCTGTTGTGACCGCCGTAGTTGTTGCTGCTGTTGTTGTTGCTGATGAGGCATCGCTTCCACCCAAGCGGTGGCGTCTACGACGGCGGCGGCTTACGTGACGGCAGCGTTGTCAAGAAAACACCAAGCGATTATAGAGGTGTGCTGCTGCTGCGGTTGTTGTGGTTGTTTATGTTGATAGCCTCGATTCGCGCGGCAGTTTCCGACGGGTGGTGTACCCCTCCCCGTCGTGGTCGATTGCATTGCGCCGAGCAGATTCGCCGCGTCTACCGCTGCAGACACTTGTGAACGTCGCCTTTTCGGTGGTGGGCTTGAGCGTGCCTTATGCGATCGTGTGTGTATGTACGTATAAGCCTCGTTGACGACGAAAACGGCTCCGCCGGTTGGGTCACATCGGCAGCCTGCCCCTTTTTGCGTTTGATTGCCGTCCAAGGATGCAACAGGACGAGCAACAGCGCGCCGTGGATCGATTGCAGATGCACAGGCCGTACGATGACGACGGCGACGAGTCTGCTAGTTGTTCACTGTGGCGTTTTGTGGGTGGACTTTTAATAATCGGGTCTGTCAAACGGGCGGGCCGGTCAGTAATGCTGATAGACAATTTCCGTGTATGCGGCAGGCCAATGCCGAACGAACGCGGATGAGATAGAAATTGTATTATATACATTGTACGGTGCTCCCGGTTGTAATATAATGTTTGATTGACCGCACACCATCCGCGTGAACCCTTTGTTAGCATGGGGAGGCTCGGCACGGCTGGCGACGCTCATTTATCATACATGTATATAGGCTGGTGGAACATGAATGAACCTGTTTGAAGATACCAGTGAAGCCACTTGGGGCTACAGGACTTGCTTATTAGCTTGCTTCGCATTTGATTAGCGTCGTGTTTGAATTTCTAATTAGTTAATGAGATGATCTGATCCTGCGGGGCAGGCCACACTGTATGGTGTGTGCTGATGTCTATTTCGCTTGTATGAGTTGCCGGCTGGTGACGAGCATGTGGGGAACGACCTCGATGTGCCACCGCCATCATTTCTCGTTGGCCGCCTCCCCCGGTCTGGAGCAGGGATCGTCCTGACGTGGCCCCGGGCTAAAGACAATGATATTTTAGTGTAATTCATTGCTGTCTCGGATCGGATCGCATGGCGGAGATCGTGGTCTTGAAATACGGCAAAATATATTATAAAGCTCACATTTAACAGAAATACGTCGCGCTTGTGCATTCGTTGATAATACGACATTAAACTATTCTCCGTCATCAGCCGTATACTGATTATGGCACGGATCGTCTGGAGACGCTATATCTTCCTCGAGCACAAAATGTTCCGGTTTTCAGCGGGTATCCTGTGATGTTGCGGTAAAAATCAACGGGAATTTACATGTTGCACATCGGCCCACAGGACAGGGTTGGCGTTCGACTTCGTACTAACGCCGTAATGAATATTTAATTATCTCGCCACGCATTGACGAGTTCGGGCTTAAATTTAATCGACGTTTAAAGAACCGCAGCTCGGAATTGTCGTTCATAGTTTGTTTTTTTCCGGGGAATATTGCCCCTCCGTTTCACGGGACTCTGACAAATTCTACCACCAGCTCGCAGGGTTTGTGAAGTTTATCGACACGTGCTTGGTTTGCTGGCTAATCGGGGGTGGACTACGGTGGTGGTGGTGGTGATTGATATTTTTGGCGTGATACGATGAACATTAAGAACAAAAATAAGACATAATCTAAGCACGCATGCATTTCGTTGATAATCGTTAATTGCGAGTAGTGCTGGCAATACTGGCCTGTTACGCTACCGCGCCCGTTATAATTGCGATGAACGTTGAACATAGTGATACCGGGCATTGTTACAGTTTTAGATAATGAATTAAGACAGATCATTTCACGGGTCCATTTTTATCGATAAATATATATCAGATAAGATAAATCGATGAAATCGACTCGGAATTGGCGCCGGTCATAATAACACGGCGCAAACGCGATTTTGCGCTTTCATGGATGGGCGATTCATTCTCGGCCATATGAACTGGATCCGAAAATAATGGCAATCATCGCAGTGCTTATGACAATTGCAACAGTTCTATAGAACTATGGCAATTGCTTCAAATCTGAAAAAAAAGCCACAGAGGCTAATGCAAACAAGCTACCATCGAGCCAATTATCAATCTGTATATACCAACAGTAATCGAATCGATTTAATATTTAGCTTGAAATCTAGCTGATAAAGGATCTGCTTGGTTCCAGCCGAAGTAGCGATAACAACGATAACCACAAGCTCGAGCCTATCGCGGCGAGGTAAATACGACTCTGACGAGTATGGAGGTGGTATTCATTACGCCCGTCTATCAGTTGAATGGATGCTCATAGCAGCAGAGCATATCAAAGCGGTGTTTCATGTCTGATTACGATGTTCGAACGATGTTCGTGTACAATCTGTCACTAGAGCGATCTGGCTCGTTCGCGTTACGAGAAGTCGTTGTCACTGTCGACCGCGTCGCTGAACAGTTAGTCTGCACTGTTGAGGCATCGATCATTGCTTTGCAAGTCCGTTGAAGTTGCTGTTGTGCGAGTCACTGTCGTTCTGTCCGGAGTCGTGGTTCGGGCTCTGTTGTTTGTCTCGCCGGTTTGTTTTGATCGGAGCCACCGGGGACGGGTGGCTCCGACCGCACTTCATGACCGCCCGCGCCAAGCGCACACTGACATTGCCCATGGTACGAAGCATTCGACGCGGATGGCGTTGCTATACGTCGGCCGATGGCAACGCCAGTGGCTGCTATCAGCCGCAACTGTGCTATGATACAGCAACTATTGTGGATACAAAGACGGCTCAATTCGCTGCGGGTCAGGTGTGTGGGCGGCAGCAATGAAGCGACACTTCGCTCGCGCGAACTACATTTTGACGCGTTTGTGGCATTCACGTTCATTCATTCAACAGACAATCCGCCCGGCGACTGAATAATCAGACAGGAGCTGTTATAATATTATAGATAGGAGTCGACGGAGGAGCACGGATAGTGTGGCTACGTCAGGGCAAATACGGTGTACATATATTTGTACTAATAGTTGTGAGTGGCACTAATTAACGAATAGCTATACACACACACACACATATATATATATATATATATTCGAAGCAACACGCTGCCGTTCTATAGCCGTTGAGGAGATAACTGAATGCGTTGAGCGGCATTTCGCGTAGTACTGTTGTCAGCAGGAATGAGATGGACAATCTGTTCATCCATCCATACGACGATAAGAGCATCCTACAATCAGAGATATTCAATAGCTACGCGTTCATATGTTTATCTTCTTGCGGAACGGCAACATGCTTCGTTGACACAAACAACATTAGGCGGATGTCTATTTTTATTTATTTATGCGACACCGAATATGGTCTCAGCCAGTCGAAATACCGACCAGGGGTGGTCGGTCAGACAGTGCACAACGCTTTGTTGATTTTCCCTTCAATTGCAGCAACGGATAATCGGCCATTGCTGCCCATACGGATCTCAGCTGATCGCAGTGTCGACTTTACACAGTATAACCTCCTGACAAGTTTACGAACGATGTGAGTTCCCGACGATCTGAAGCTATTTCCCGTTCTATCTCTCACACACTCACATCGAGGCTTTCGTATCGAAGGCTCAAAGGTGCAAGGGTGATTAACACTATTGTTGACTGGATTGTCACGTACGGGAAACACGCCCTCGGTGACTTTCGCTGTGGTTGTGCAGCACCTTGCCATCATGCCGAGAATGCGAGAATATGGGCCACTACTGGGGAGTGGCTTTTGCGGAACATCTAGGTAACATACAACTTAACTAACAGTGATTCTATTACGATGCATCGTTTCGGAACGCTCGCACGATATGGTCATCGGCGTTTTTGGCACTCCTGCTCATTGTCGTTCGTAGTGACTAGTCTGGGTTTTTTTCATTCCGGTTCGTTCCAGGTCGAACAATGTGGTATGCCTGTTGCTGACGGTAAAGCTCTTGTTTTTGAGGTGACGATCTGAAGATACAGAAATGAGCTAAACCTCGTAAAGATATTAAAAGGATAAATATTTCGCTTGATGACGTAAGCCTCCATTGGTATACGCAACTTTGTTATGCATCTACAATATTATATTCGGCTGACTGCTGAAACTTTCATAATGGCAGACAATTTCGAACGGTAAATAATATATATATATATATATATATTATTTACCGTTCGAAATTATTTGCCATTTTGAAGTTTCCATATATATATTTGAAGCCATATAATATATATATGATGAAAACTGTTCTCGCGCGGCTAAAGAGCGCCAATGCTGCGCCAATTTGACGATCAACCACTATTCATTGCAAATGGTGATCCGAACGAATTTTCCCGCGTACCGCAATATCGGGCAGCAAGTCATGGCAGCAGCGCTTGTAGCGGCGGCTCGAGGTGCAAGCGCGCCCTACGAGAAGCGATACGCCAATGCAGCGAAATGCAGACAGCCAGATAAAGATGCAGCTGTTAACTGACACAGGGTTAGAGTTCGGAGCGGGCCACTACTGAGCTTCGATGACGTCGCGACCGGTGTCCGCCGACGATTTACTGGAAATCACAGAAAAACACGAAAAAAATAGTGAAAAGAGCGATGCCGTTGTTTCATTGATGTCGTTCTGCCATCGTCGCCGGGCGGCCCTTCCAGAGCACCTTCGTGTTAGTCACACACCTCTTCCAGTGAAGAAATCTGACTGTCGTTTGCGTTTCGTACTGCGTCGAATGGCCGTTTCCATGGCGCGCGGCTCACGAGCGCTGCCTGCTGGCCAATCGATCGATCGATCGCCTCCTGCTGGTGGGCAAGCGGCCACATGACATTACATACCGCAGTACCGGTCCCACGGATACCAGGCCGAGATACAGCAGCCGCTGATGCTTGATGTTTCTGCTGCTGCTGCTGCTGTTACCACCAATCGAAAATCCGTCATCCCTCATCCGCGGGGACGGCGAATAGTATCATCAAGCCGCCAACGAGCGGGTTCCTCCAAGCGAGCGCTATTCCTGGTAAGGTAGGCCACACCGCATCGTTCAGTGTAGCATCGCGCCAGGCAGCACCAGTGTTGTTTGTCGTTGGCTTTGCCAGCCAGCTCCTCTTGCCTCGGATGTTCTTGTGGAACACGTCAGTTGACGCTTCTGCTGTTGATCTAATCGCCTGCTGTTCGCAGGCGTTAACGCACCGAAAGCTAGATGCTGTCCCCGCAAACCGCCGCTGCCATCGTCTGCAAACTCTGGACAACAGCTCGTCGCGAAACTCTAGCGCGCAGCAAACCCCCGGCGGATGGTCACTGCCAGTTGCCTTCTCTTCTGGAATGCCGCCGAGCTGGCAATGCAGCAGCTACGCCGAGAGTCTTGTCGCGTCGGACGACAACCAGTGACGCGCTCGGCAGCGACAGCGGTGGTGTGGACCCACCCGAAGTTGCCCAGCGGCGGCAGCGGCTGCCGCCGCCGCCGCGCACCGAGCGCTTTTTTGTTTCGCTTTACTGGCCGCTTGCCACAGCATCTTCGAAAAGAAATCTTTAGACAGAATGACTATTCCCTCGTGTCTCTATTGAACCAGTGTTTCGTATAGAACGTTGAACATTCAGTCCTCACTATTGTAGGTCCAATGGCTGCTGCGGCCGCCGCCGCATGTCTGACATACGATAGTCCACTGCAGCAATCGCATAATTGGATATGAAGTCCATCTTGTCTCAGGGATTGATTGGATGAGATCAATTGACTGTTGCGTCAGTAGCGTTAGAGACAGTTTTTGGTTTGTTTCCGTGTTTTCGCTTATTATTAGTTGAGCCTCAAATGAATACGCCTAGAAATGGCGTTATGATTATCTATGTGCGCATAGGATCAAGTCGGCCTATCGCGGGAGGAAACTTAAAGCTCTTTCATGATATGCAAACTAATATATATATTATATATATATATATATAACAAGATGATATAAAGATGACGACATGCTCTGAGGGAACTTCTTGACAAGTCTGTGGACACGAAAAGAAGTCGAAACAGAGGAATTGGTATGAACTTGGCCGATGGTTCGATGTCGTCTATCGATCTCCGATTGTAACCAAACGGCTAAATGCTGTCGCAATCTTGACCGGCTTTCGATTCCTTAAGCCAATCTATAGTCTGGTTGACTTCGAAAATAACAGCCACGACGGTAGTCTTTAAGTCGTTCAAGCGGAGCGATGTAGAATTTCTAATCAAACGGGTGTAGTCGTCGATACATAACAATATGCCAGAATAAGCGACTGAATCATACAATGGTAGCTAAATCGTACATCGATAAATCAATGCGTGTTTTCGTTTCTGCTGCTGCTGCTGCTGTCGATGCGGCCGATCAAACCATTTGCGCATGAAGAATAATTACCATTGGATATCAGTTTTCTAACAAATAACTACATTATTTACAAATGACTAATTCCTCCTCTATGGCTCCCTCCTTCCTGCTCATTGTGCTAGGATAATCTCTGATAGGGCAGAATATATAAAACGCTCATGTTGAGGCCCCTGAGAAGAAAGTCGAAACGCAGATTGATTGGGTTATCGGTTAATCGGCTCCTGCGTTGGAGGTGTCAAACGATGTCATGTTGTCGTTCCAGAGAGCGTATTTTACTACACAAAATGATCAACCGCACTATTTGCACAGATTCCCTATACAAGGTTCTTCACCATGAACTGCGAGTTATTCTCGTCGCGTTCTGCTATCGTGTTATTATTTAGAGAAATTATCCCGGGGTCGATTATCCAGCGCGGGACGACACCCCTAACGATGGCGTCACGGTACGGCGTGGTACCCACTATTGGTCAGTCCGGAGGCAGCACTGCAATTCCATCTTTCTGACAGTCTCGTGTCGAGTCGAATGGTCTTGAGCGAACGACTGGATAAATCAATCCTTCTAGCTGATCATCCGCCAGCAATCCGCAGGCCGATATGGGCAATCGTCGCGTAATCCGCCAAATGTATTGCGTGCGCGCATGAGCGCGCACCGCTGATCCCAACGCTGGAATGAGAAAGCTGACTATAGAGGTTAACAGTACTACGCGCGGTGTTGGGAGCACCCGATACGAGACGCTGAGACATTTCTGTTACGCCACGCTCAAGCACTACACAGCTTCCTTGTGGTGGTCCCACACGGACGTTACGAGAAACGATGCGGTAGAGTCACCGGCGGAGTTGCCGGCGTGCTTATGCGTCCCGGCGTTTTCTCCCGAGCCTCAGCGAGCGGGAGATGCGTCGAGCGATGACACAACGTGCCACATAACGATGCAAAGATGCCAAGCCCCACTGGCCCCCGGCGCAATTGAACCACAGCACCGGAGCAGACTGCTGTATGGACGAAACGATCGTGGTCGTTTACTGCATGATCAATACTCGCATGATCGAATACGTAGAGATAGACACAATATCAGTTATTACTTCGTATTTATCGCGGTATGACCCCCGCACGAGCGACGATCGAACTTTACGGGGACGAAACTCACTCCGTGTCTCACTTCGTGACCCGCCTTTGTTCTCTTTGAGCTCTATATAAGCTGTTGCTTTTCCCGGTAGGGTTTTTTTTCGGGACGATCGCAAACCTCATTCTGAGAATACAAATTTGGCCATCCGCACTCCTTCGAGGTGGGATAACAAACCTTCCTCGCTATGTGCGCTTGTACAAATCTGATACAAGCAATGGGGCGAGGACATTCAGCAACAATCTTGATCTAGTGTCCATCACTCAGGAGTCGGGTCGAACGATCGACAGGAGCTGATATGACTGACGCTCGGTGAAGAACAGCGTAAAAATCTAAATATTCTCGGAGATGTCGACCACCGACATATTGTCTTTCTATATAGGTAGAAGAACCAATAAACACATTGTCATCCGGAGTCGTTCGCGAAACGCCATAGGGAATTGACTTTTGGTGGCAAGTAGCAATAGAAATCGTTGTAGCGGTAACTTTACGAGAGTCGTTTGTTGAGCGTCCGTCAACGATCCGCCACTGATTTCGTCTCTGTCAATAAGCCAACGTTGAAGAAGAACAACAAAATCGGGGTTTTATTTATTTTTAAATAAAATCAATTACTTATCTTACTGCCTTCTGCGCGCAGTTTGTCAGTCAAATTTGTCTTCAGCAAACGTGTACACTTAGTGTTGACTCTGAACACATGCACCGCCTAAAGGCAGACCTCACCCTCTCGAACGCTCATCTCCGGTCACGTCAACACTGGTCAGCGCACGCAGTCCCTGCTACGCTGAACTTCTACACTGCGAAGAATGAGTGCCGCCCAAAAACGCAGAAGTTGAGCAGAAGTCATCGATGTCAGTCGCCTAGTAACAAGCGACGCTTGATGCTACTGGCCGACAGTGAGCGGTCAGCCAGTGGGGCTTTTTCCACCTCTATTGTTCGTTCATTGCAAATACGTTAGTAGAATATAGAAAAAAAAACAACAACCTATAAATACTTGTCGATCGAAGACAATGTGCCGCATCCCGGACAGCAAGTGCTTCCGAGATAGCAAGAACAAAAAAAGAAACAAGGAAGAATTGAGATCGAGTGCGAAACTAACGAAACAATTCAGCTGGCTCGTAGCATCGTGCGCATGTGTCTCTTTGTGCCGTGCCCTGGCCATGTGGGTATATTGCTGCTCGGGACTCGTGGACTTCCGATGGGAAAACGAGTTGCAAAGTGACCGCAAAGAACACAAGGAATATTGGAGGTGGAGAGAGAGAGAGAGAGAGAGAGACGTTTTTGCGTTAGTCAGCGAAGTCCGGCCTTCGTATCGAGGAAAATAAAGACACCTTCGATGGTGGTGGTTTGGCGCTCGCTAGCGGGTCTCGCAAATGGTGATAGCGAATGGGAACGGTGGATAAATGGAGTCGCTGAAATGCAGTCGAAACTTGTGATGTCGAAATCAAACCTTGGCACTTCCATATTTCTTAACTGTTGGCCAGTGGCGGCAGGGAGCAGCGAAGAGACATGTAGCCGGCAGACGCTGAGGTGAGTGATGCGCGGAATGAGCCGGCCTTGAGCGCGGCGTCACCGCGGACGCGACAGCATCGGAACAAAGTTCTGATGTACAAGTCAAGTCATCAAGCGGCCACTCGGTAGCGGGTGGCGCTGAGAAATCAACCCTAGGCAGGCTACGGTGATGTGATGCAATTGGTTGAGTTCTCCAATATTTTGTTGTGCGCTTGAATTAGTCGATAATCTGAGGATTTCGTGGAAATATAACAGTAATATTTAGTATAAACCGGGTGGACTAACTGGACAGCTTCGAGAAGGATGTCAACTGTGGTTGCATGCCGTAGACGTGCACATGTAGTGGTCAAATGATTTATGGCAGAACAGGAAATCACTGGTATAGATGACGATTTCTCTAGGCTGGGGCCACCTGAGGTTTCATTAAGAAAAAAATGCCCATGTTAATGAGACAAAGACTACCGGGGAGATCAACCTGATAATTGATTGGTATCTTCGAGTCGGCAAGTCAACGCTGAGATCGGTGATGATATACTCTAGATGAATCGTTTTTGAATTAATTCCGTCCAAATGGGACTTACAGATCTCAGCTACCGATCGCTAATCACCGACGGACAAAATGACCACGCAACGCGTTCGATATTTCCCACCGTGGCGTATATCTGTTGTTGTATAATATTGACTCTTGCGTACAACCTCGTTCGCTGTCGACAACCATTGGGGCAGCCCATAGATCGTTATTTTTCGACGGCAATCCTGTCTCACCCTGGAGTCAACACGAACAATAGAACAACCTGAAGGAGAAACACAAATATTATAATAATTATGATGATTACCATAGAGCAGCGCGATGAGCAGTACGCCTGTTGGCGGACAAACAGGGTTGGGCTGTCTCGTAGAAATCGTTCAGGGAATCGTTCCAATAAGCGGTGGATAACTGCAAGAGTCCATTAATGGCAATTCGTGCACCGACAACGAACGGCTCTGGGGTGGACCAACCGGTGCCTTCGTCGAAATACCGAATCGGAGTCATACACCAGGGTGACATCACCGTCTACATCGGGCAGACTAGTTTTCGCTGCATGATTGTCAGGAGTAGTCAGTTGCTGGACATTTCAGTTTTTGGCATTTGGAAGACGGCGTCAACAGCTGTACGACAACGTGAACATGCAGTGACGATGATTCACACGTTTCGACATTGGGCGAAACTATCGAAATAGCAGCAGCTAAATCCAAGTTAGATCTTCCCTCCCTATATATTGTACTTAGTTGAACATACAAGAGAGATGTTGTGAACCATAATTTAACTCACACGTGGAACGGTATTACCATTCAGACCCGTGGCACCGATTCTACTATATATATATAATAATACAATACTATCCGGGAACACTATTAGACAAAGATCGGCATACAGATGTCGCAGATGATCCGGTGATGTTCGTATGTAACATAACATAGCTCGAAACCACCTCAACATGTACGGCGACATCAAAAAATCAACAGCAATGACACAGCAGAGATCGTCGTTGTCGTCGGTGGTTTTCAATAATACGAAGAAGATACATGAGAACGTGCTGCCGGTGGCCGGCTCCCACCGCTGTCCGCTCTATCAAATTGTGGGTGGGCGTAAAATCGATCGTCGTGATCGTCGACCGATTCAACAGCAACAACATCAACTACAACAGCGAGAACTGAAACAACAAGAACGAAGTCGACAGCGCCGAACGGCAACAACAACAACAGAGAGACAACAGCAACAACAACAACAACCACAACAGAGACACAACAACAGCAACAACAACAACAACAACAACAACAGAAAGACAACAAGAACGCACGTATCTGTTGGCTCGAACGCTGCTGTTCTCTCCTGCTTCACTCGATGCTGCTGCTGCTGCGGCTTCTGGTTCCACTTCTGATGGCGGGGTCTGCAGGCATAGCCGGCGATTAACCTTACGATCGTCCCCGGGAGAAGATCATCAGCGCAAACGTCATCTCACTGTCCTCCATCTATCGGCTGCTGGCCGGCCAGACAGATGGACGAACGAACGAACGAACAGGCGGATGACCGGCCGTTGGCTGGCTTGCCGGGCCTGGTTGATTCGGTTTCCTTTTCCGAGTTTTTCTGCTCTCATCGTCTGCTGCGCTTGTTTGCGTGGGCGGAGGTGCACGAGCCGAAGAGCAGACCGAAGCGCACACGGCAGACAGCGACGCTGATTGACAGACACCGATACAGATACAGACGAAAGCAAATAATACACAATCTGTAGAGGCAAAGGAAGACAAACCTTCTATACAAATGAATGAATGAATGAATGAATGAATGGACAAAAGGATCAACGGATGGATGAATGCAGAGCGGCTCTCTCCCTCTCTCTCTCGGCGTCTTTGCTCTGTTGCCGACTTCTGCTGGCCTGGCTAACAGCCTTCAGATCAAACGCTCGATTATCACTTCAATGCCGCCAGCGTCTGGAAGTAGAAACACATTCGCACGTCGAAAACTAATGATCATCCGAGGCTATACATGATGGACACACAACAAGCGCCGGTTGAACTCGTGCGAGAATTGCAAATTTGATCGAAAAATGTAGTGACCGTTTACATAGTCATTATTCACAACAGACGACGGGCCCGGCACAGTATACGATCGTTGTACTCACCTAGCACGCTGTTGTTCTCATTCTAACCCAACTAACGCCTTGTCGGCCTCACTTAGCTTTGAATCTTCAGCCTCCTCCGTATGGGCTTACTCAGCTTTGGAACGATTTGAAACGTCTATTCGCACGGCAGTGTGCTGCTGATCAGATGTTATCTAGCGGCCGTGAATGTGCTGATTCGCTCCTGGCTAGAAGTCGTCTTATAATAAATAACACGAATCATAATAAAAGTAATGATAATGCTTATTATCATTACAATAATAGCAGGTTACGCATTTTAGCCAAAGGCGGAATAACCATCATATGAGGAGTTTTTCTTATTTATACAGCAAAGCAGTTGTACCGCAGCTTTGTGACCGACAATCACTTGCCAATCTGAAAGGCGACGTCATTCTTAGCAGTTTGCGCAGGAAGTCCGCTGCATCCTGATGAAGACATTGTCGTTGCCATCCATCCGCGCCACCGTCAGACGGTTACATCTACCGCAGGCTTCGTATGGTGACGAAGATCCGATGCTTCTTGATTGTCGCTGTCGACTGCATTTGTAAAGCAGTTTTTATTCAAACGTAAAATGAATGCCATCTTGTATATACTAGACATTATATATCGACGTTAAAGTTTATCGATAAGAACAGTTATTGCAATGTATAGCATAAACGAATATAGCATTGTTCTAAAGAGTACGCGCTTAGCACATCAGATCGTGCGTAACGCGAAGCGTTTCTATGATATCTTATCAGGAAGATTTTCGATTTTGAGAGAATACGCTGCAGCCGATTCGAGCCAAAATACTTTGTTGATAGTAATGCAGAGGGTAGCTATTACTTGTGGTCCCTCCGTCCGCTGTCCCGTATATTCGAATCTTATGGTTTACAATCATGTCCGAGGTGCACATCAAGTCTGTTATTCGATGTTGTTGCGACCGAAATGCGACCGACGCGATAGAAATGCTCTGTTAGTTATAGGCGCTCTGTATCTCTCTATATCATCAGTGCTGTGGCGCACCTAGCTACATAAAGTACCTAGATCGCCATTTCATAGTCTGAATCACCGTTAGTAGTCTACCTGTTATCACTGTTTTCACCTGGCTTCGAAGAGCCATAAATTACGCGCCTAAGCTATCCATTGAACTTGGCTCTTGCGGTTGATACGATTTAAAAGCATATCTGGCCGTGGGCGTGTCTGTGTGTGCCTGTAGCATATACATAAACATTCTTACCTGTTTAGGGTGTCACCTCATCATACAGCCTATACATTCGTAAGATAAACAACCTCAGTGCGCAAGGACGCCACTGAACTCCACTGTCAACTTCGTGATATGAAATGTCTGAGTCGGCAATTTTCGATGACTTAATACGCTCGGAAACAACGAGTACATGACAGGGTTCGCCATTTCGGCAGTGGTAAGCGTGGCCATTTCGAGCGATAGGTCATGGATATCAGGTACGCCTGAGTTGGCGTCATATAACCAGCCTTTTGCGATGTCGACTATAGTTGATTCAACTTCAGTCATTCGAATTCGTCCTGTCTATGAGCTCCACTCGACCCACAGCGCGAACACTTGTTAGTTTCCGAACACTTGTAGTCTACCTAGCCGAGCTGTCCTAGTCAGAAACCATCGTCTGCGTGTCCCGTCGCGTCGAAAGAACCATAGTTATTTCGCTAGCAGTTGCTATGAAAGCGGTTAGAACTGTTAACACTTCTTCCGTCGTCCCAATCCCATTTGGATACACAATCCACGTATATAAGAGGGTGCTGACAGCTTCAGCTATACTTGAAAGCCTGCTTCGATATGTTTCCCGGACGATTCGAAGCCTTTACGATTCTCAACAAGCATAGGCTGATATTTTTCTTATTCGTCTCTTCTAGCGGACTCCCCGTC
This sequence comes from Stratiolaelaps scimitus, assembly GCA_019614645.1. NCBI lineage: Eukaryota > Metazoa > Arthropoda > Arachnida > Mesostigmata > Laelapidae > Stratiolaelaps > Stratiolaelaps scimitus. Next base: position 10,300,663 of record JABWDB010000003.1, read on the forward strand.
CGCGTTAGCGGAAACGGCCAGAGACAAAAGCGTTGCTGATAACTGAACGTTTCATTAACAGGCCTACTGCGTTGGCCTGTTGTGAGTTTAGCTCACTCCGGTCCGAGCGTTGAATCAACTGGAAACTCACAACGATGATAGAATGCGCGTGCTGTTCCGAGTAATTCCTGATAATCTGGTCGAATGTGTGTCGCTTATATCAGGCGATGTTGATATTTCGCAGCTAATCATAGCAAAATCACCATGAACGCGGTACTCATTAGCAAGCCTCTTAGAAACGACGTGATGTCGAACCTGCTATGGCAACACTTAGCTTAGCAATAACCGTTCAATGGACGACCTACGTAGAAATGGTCATAAACATGATGAATACTTGTTGTTGGTACAATTATCACATGTCGTAGAGAATGAACCGTAATTCTTGTCCATTTACACGTCTGCTAGTTGAAGTTAGTAAACATTAAACAAATAAGTAGCATTTTACTGACGAAGGAGATTTCGATCAGATATATGTAACAATGAAGGAGCCAGTGTATGGGTGCTCGGCCTGGTTAGGAATAGTTTAATGGATGATTCCTACTAACAATTGCTCAGTTCAAGCCACTCTCACAAATATAAAGCAGGGTGTGTCATTTATTCGTATGATATATTCAAAGGAATATTCCGACATTACCGAATTCGGATCGCTCTCGAAATCGAGATCTTTCGTTGGAGGAACTAGGCATTATCAGCATTGTTACACAGTCAGCATTGTTATGTTCTAATAATTCAAGTATAAGAAATATCGTAGGTAGTTTATCTACTGTCTGCTGCATCGGATGTTCGGCTCTCCGTCGATGACAATGCTCCACTGGGCTGAATATAGCTACGCTCAACAAAAGCATCACTGCTAACGCTACTCTGGTCGTGTCGACGAATTGCCTCGTCGGCAACAATTCAGGCATATTGTTAGAAACTCGATAAATCATAGAATCACGCGAGAGGTGCTAAGTGCGGAATATTGCGATCAAACACCCATACAGAGAGCTCGGAATTGTTTTCGTCTACCTGTTTTGTGTGCTTCACAATAAATTGGAAGCAGCCCATAATCGATTCGAGTTGAAGATCATTAACCGCGGCCTCGCCAACATTGGCTATGCAATAAGACCAAAGGTCTTGCTACGAATTTGCTACGATTAGTAGGGTTCAGCAGATTCGAACACGGCCAGCGTGCCATTCGGAATAGTTACGATCGACGAACCATAATAGTTACGAATGATTAAAGCACGTTTTTTTTTGCTGCCTGGAACCTCAGTTACACATGGTTGCTGGTTTTCTTATTGAGAATACGATACGGGGAGGCCTGCAAAAGATCTTGGCACATGGTCGGCGAGGTCGACGTTTAGAATGTTACAACAATACCTGACTATGGCAACGCGGTGCATGTGATGACGATCTGCGTAAATCAGAACCATATTACTTGTATATACGAAATGACACCGAATTGTACAACTTTGTATAAAACTACCCTCGCTTTCTCTTTCTCTCTCTCTCTCTCTCTCTCTTGTCCTTGCTGGTATTAGAGCGTATGTCATCAAGAAACTTTATCGGCACCTCGGTGAAATCACAGCCGCGAACTTATTGATGTTCAAAATAGAGGAACAATAGAGTCACTAGAACAAGCAACGAGGCAAGACCGGTGGTCCCTTGAAGAGTGTTTGCGATAATGTCTTTTTTTTGTGCGAACTCGCTATAAAGAGAAGCTTTAAACAAATGACTCGAAAACGATTACCTAAGATACGGGCTGTTTGCTCTTCCACCAGGATTAAGTCTCGGTATGTGCTTAGAATGAAGGCAGCACTCGCTCATCTCTATCACGATGTCTAAGTTGATACGCGTGTGATTGTTTGTGCCAGCCTGATCTTGTTCAAGTATTAGGATGTTGTAACAAGGCTCTACCCCGGCGAGAGCTACGGTGCTCCTCTGAGTTTAGATTCAATTACTCTACCACCCGCAGCTGAGAACGCTGGAGAGAAATAATAATGCGATACGTCTTATATCGATCGGCAACGGCGGCAGCAGCAGCAGCAGCAACACACATCGTATCACCATCTGTTGCGCAAGGCTAAGACCGATGGTGTAGAGGAAACAAGTTAACGGACAAGAGCAATGGTTGATTTCTAAATCGGTCTCGTAGCGGATCCGGGATGTGTTTGATCATGAATAATCCCTGTGGTATTTTGCGCCGCTGGCTAAATGTATATAGCTAAATGAGAAATGTGATAATTAATGCGCTGAAGGAGGCTGCTGCTATCTTGATCTGATTGCAGTATTGGTTACACACGACTACTATGGCTAATATACAACAGCCGTCGTTAGTAAGACATGTAATAACATTCGATTCAGCATAATGCTATTTGAGTAAGCGAACGCTTGTCGAACACATTCGGAGGCTATCGAGGCGTGAGGTATCACATAGTTGAGTTTATGTGTGCAATTATCATCATGTACTATATGATGATAATTGCCCACATAAACTCAACTAGATGTTTACCAGCGGGGTATATAACTAACTAAGTGAAAAAAAATGCGAAATGTCAGTAATAACAGCAATGGGTTCCAAAATAAAAATACTAACAAACTCGTAATATACTATAATAGGAATTGGTCCTCACCGTGCCAAGACGATATTGCCTGTAGCGGAGGCATATCGGTGTTGTCAGGCCTTAAAAATATATTGAACTCGTAGTATCATGAAGATGATAAATGGTATTTACAAATTGTATTTGGAAAATATACTGCGGTGATTCAAGATAGTTCGGGAAAGAGCGGACTGCAATATATATACATATATATATATATATATATATGTATAATCGCAAGTAGAATTTGACGAAATCTGAACGTGTGCGTGATATTTCGTCTCTTTTGTTGTTGACAGGTCCGCCTGGAATCGATCGGCGCAGAAGATATCGTCGACGGAAATCGTCGCCTCATCCTCGGTCTCATCTGGACCATCATTTTGCGATTCGTCATTCACGACATCACTGAACCCATTGAGGTGAGAAATACAATATAACAACACAACATTGTATTTATTCACGAACGCATTGAAATTTAGAGGGCGATACAGAGGTACAGTACTGCGCTGTTTCGCTTTCTATAACTCCTATAGTCATGGGTATATTTAAGAGTTATCACTAGAAGTGTTGATTCGCTTGTAACTAGTCTACAGAGATATACCTTTCAGGGATTTTACAAATTCCAGCTGTGACGGCTCACGTTACCAAAAAAAAGAGTAACAAACATAGAAAGCTCAGTTCGGCGAGGTTACTGCAGTGTAAAATAGACCTGAAGATATTAGATTGTTCAATTTGTGTATCCCGACTTTAAATTATTATTCCAGGGAGATGAGTTTTTTTTTTCTTTATACTTATTTTATTCACTTCGTCTATTGTCACTGTTCAAATGATCGATACGTTTGTCATGTTTATTCGACAACTGAACACATCCTCAGGATGAAGAACATAAGGAGGACTCGGAGAAGAAGTCGGCCAAGGAGGCCCTCCTTCTCTGGTGTCAACGGAAAACCCGTGGCTATCCTGGCGTACATATCGCTGACTTCAGCGCTTCCTGGCGCAATGGGCTTGGATTCAACGCCCTCATCCACTCGCATCGGCCTGACCTCGTCCGCTTTGAGGAGCTTCAACCGCAAAATCACATCGAAAACCTCAATCAGGCCTTTGAAATTGCACACAAGGAGCTGGGTGTGCCAAAGTAGGTTCATCATTGCGTTAGACCGGTTGTCAAGCCGACCTCACTGTGATTATGGTTAATAATAATAATAATCTAGTTAAATGCAAATCCCTTCTAATTACGTTCATATACAAGATTCCCTTCTTGTCTTTCGCAATCGTACAACTATGGACACTATGCAAGTGCACACATACACAAAGGACACTGAACAGTAGTGCTATTCGTTCAATTAAATTCAAATTTTGTGGCATATTAACTAAACTATAGCTTTTACAATCCATAATTCTCATTAATATATAAAGGTGATTACTGTATCACTCACCGGCTTCTAACAATCGAAAGTATTAAAAAATCGTTAGCATAAGACATAGAACTCGGCATAAAAGTACAAATAATCCGTAGTATAAACAATGATAGATGCGGCGGGATGTACAGACACAAGTTAAATTATTACAGCAGTACCTTTTTAACTTCGAACGAGAACTTTTTGGCTGACGAAAGTTGTCGGTTCTCTCGAGAAAGCGGGTCCCAGGCAGCAGGTAGCCGGTAAGCTGGCGGCTGGCTCCCTAAGCTGTGGCGATTGGACACTCTTATGGCATTTGGCTCCCTAGATTCTCTTGCATGACGGGTCGTTCCTTTGACACGGCAATGGTTATTGGAAAAGAGATGTCAGACGGGGCAGGACCTCTAACCATTTTGAGAGCCAGAAGCGCAATATGCTCCTGGCACTGTTTGCTGATAGTTCGAAGAAGGCAGTATGTCCGAAAAACGCCTGAGGCTGAATCCGCAGAACGTCGTTCTGAATGATCTGCGCGTTACGACTAATACTTTATAGCCACTATGATCGACAACAACCGGAAGCTCCCCAGTAGATCAAACCGCCAGACAATATCGAGATTTTTCAGTATACAGTTTCGTCCACCTGCTATATGCGAGACGCAAGCCCGTCACGAACCAAAGGAATAATTCCATGCGGCATTCCACTGTTGATTTCAAGCCAGAGTAATTGGATGTGTTGCCGATCTTGACCTACTGTCGTCTAGATACGACTGAAACCAGTTAATGACAGGCTACCACAGCCGAGGCAGTCAAGCATTTGTAGCAAAGACGAGTGTCCCAGGCAGTTGGAAGCGACCGCTTCATGCAGAAAGGCCCTAAGACAAAGGAGATTCTTTTCTATATTGTTCGTAACTTCTCGTCATAGGCACTTCAAGGATAGCTGGTTGGAACGCGATATCCGCAAATCCAAACTGGCACGACGCAAAGAAGCTCATTGAACTGAGGTGCCTGTCCAATCTGACTATCGTAACCTTCTCAAAAACCTTAGATAGGTAATCAGTAAGGAAAAAATAGGTTTGCAGTGGAACGTGGAGACCTTCAGTCATGTTTTTTCTTGACTAATGGGATAATCTTAACCTCCGTTATCTCACGTGGCAAGGACCAAGAGCGCAGAGATGCATTGAACAGATGAACCAGTGAGAGAGCCAAATCGAAAGCGGAGAATTTTCTCAGCGCTTTTGGCACACCGGTAACTCAAACACTCCAAGGTCGTCTTAGTCGAATCCACTGCAATCCGAAATTCAAGCTCGCTGACGCGAGTGATTTTAAGCGGCCGACGTTAGCCGACCTGAAGTAGGCCGGATATCCCGAAACCGATGCAATATCCTGCTCCGCTTGAATAGCGGATACCGCTTCCGAACAAATCTTAGCCAAGTGCCGATTTAACTCTGTAGCAACAACCTGTGGGGTTTCCAGTTTACCTACCTTGTTATTATTATTATTGTGACTTACGCAATAATCATTACAATCAACAATAATAATAATAATAATAATAATAATAATCTGTGCATCATACTGCATTCGTTCCGATTCAGGTTGCTGGACGCTGAAGATCTTGACGTGGCAAAGCCTGACGAGAAGTCCGTCTTGACCTACGTCGCCTCCTACTATCACACGTTCTTCCGAATGAAGGAGGAACTCACCGGCGGACGCCGAATCGCCAACGTATGTTACGCCAATGAACCCCCAACTCCACAATTACCTATGCAATTCACATCGTTTTATCGCTGCTGCTGCTGTTGTTATTTTTATTGCTTGTTATAAGGACGCTCTTCATCTTTTCTTGCGAAAATCTCATCAAAACATTTTGAAGTACTGAGAATGATCATTGTCACATGATTTATTCTGAGCATGCAGATAGTGCACTGTGGCGGGACGTGGGTAAATTTCGTGTGTGAAATGTGTGAATTTCACTCGCCGGTACTGATATTGAACTGATGAGATGACTGAATAGGAAGTCCCATGGCTAATACGCGAACGTGCGGAACCGCCGCTTGCACTAGCTGAAACGGGTGGCCAGCTGATTTGCACATATAGTTCTTACCTGTGTTTCTTTTCATGACGCCGCTGTAGATTGTCGGACGCATGATGGAGATCGACAGGCAGAAAATGACTTATGAGCGACTCGTGTCGAATCTGCTCGCGTGGATCAATGGCAAAATTGAACAGCTGAACGCCCGGAGCTACCCGAACTCGCTCGAGGGCATTCAGAAAGAGCTGAGCGCCTTCAAAAAGTACCGCACCGTTGAGAAGCCTCCACGATACACAGAGCGATCTGAGATAGAAGCGCAGCTATTTGTCATACAGACGAAGCTGAAAGCACTCGGTAAGTTCTTCCGCGGAGGCTAACACCGTACCAATACACAACTGACACAAGTGGCTTCTGTTACGATGCGTCAATAAATCAATCAATTATTGATTCATTGTTAATCTGCCGAAAAATCAAACAAAGACTCGGAAGGGATAAGAGGGAACGGGTTTGTGGGGTTTGCATCCCGTTCGTTGTTCATTAATTCACCATGTCCACCGATCGGATTAGGCCAACCTGCGTATGTTCCGGCGGAGGGCTTTCATCCGAGTGATCTGGAAAAAGCGTGGAACGAACTTGAACAGGCCGAACATGGACGAGAAGTTTCCCTCAAAGACGAACTCCTGCGGCAGGAGCGACTTCAGACGATGGCGCTTCGTTTCCTGCGAAAGGCTCAGGTTTGTGTGACTAGCGTAGACGGGCAAGCCTGTAGTTATCACGTCGTCAACAATTCGTTTTGTCTCTGTTGCTCCTTAGATTACGTTCGTCCTTGACTACGGCCTGCATATCAAATGTATACATAATCAAACAATATGCTAAACGTAACCAAGGATATAGTGGAAAGCCTTATAGTCGTATATCGCTTCGGATTCTCTTGGAATATAAACATTAACAGCATAATGTAACTGAATATATTTTCGGTTTGTCATCCATTGTCACCGGGTTCAGATTCGCGAGAGTTATTTGGATGACATGATTACTGTTTTAAACGATCCTCGCTACGGGTCGTACGCTCAACAAACGGTTGACGCGACCCTAATGAAGCACGAGGCCATCGGAGCTGACGTTCTTGCTATCAAGGATAGGTTCGAGAACCTAAGTGAAATGAGCGACAACCTAGTTAAAGAAAAGTACCACAAGGCCAACGATATCAAGCAAAGACACGACGAAATTATCGATAAGTACAATACAGTACTTGGTTTGCTCGACAAACACAGGAAGGCACTCCACCTATATGGTAAGTATTTGCCAGCGCCTTCCATTGCTATTGCCGATGATATGCAAGGTTTTATCTTTGTGAGTCAATACCTCGACAAGCGAAATATTGTATGACATATTCGACCTAAGTATGCTAAATGAGGTCGACTGAACAACAGTTTTTTGCCGACTGACTATCCCGAACGAGAATCAGGTCACTGGTTTGATGCAATTATGTGCGGACCCAGTCTAGCAGATGGCAAATAGCTACGTCAGCAATATTTACATACCTTAGTGATTGAATAAACGGATAATATATAACCGTAAAATTTCGTGTACATTTTGAAAGCACCTGCCCTGGCAAAAAAGTATTAGTTCATTGTCGTCAGTAGCAGTAACATGAATTGTTGTATTGATGTCTGATGACCAGCACTCCTTGCGGCAACACTGCGTGACATCGCAAGTTTGCGTGAAGATCTACGCGTATTCGCTGCGCAGTTCGCCTCGACAGAGTGTGGCCGTCACTTGATGGACAATGAGGATCTTGTTCAGAAGCACTCGATCGCGACCTCACAGCTGAAGCCACACAAGGATACCATCACAAGACTGGCCAACCAGATCCAGCAGCTGCTCAAAGGTAAGTGACCATGATTACAGCAATGCTCCTTCTCAATGTTGTCTGTTCGTTCTTTTCTTTATCAATTGTTGTATACCTGTATCTGAATAGAATCTCTAATAGTGACGAATTTGAGCTAATTTCGAAATTACTTAGTACTTTACAAGACGGTCCAGGCTGGTCGTGCCGCTTTCCACACACTAATTAATGCCTATTTAATCGCTCACGACTGTAGGTGGCCATGGCGACCAAGCGACGATGAAATCCGAGCAGAAAGCACTCGAGAGTGAGTTCGACAAGGCTCAGGCATTGGCCGCAATCCGCATGGAGAAATTGCACGCCGCTCGCGACCTGTTCCGCTTCGTCACCGAGTTGGAAGAGCTCGAACGCGAAGTACTCGACAAGCAAAGAGCATGCCAAAGCTTCAAGCCTGGAAGGGATATGGTGGCACTTGTTGCTGCACAGCAGAAGCACAAGGCGCTTGAAGGCGAGATACGTGCTGCACACAAGAGGTTCCTGGGCATCTGCGCTCGAGGGACGGAACTGGCAACGAAGATCGGTGGGGCTCAGGCAACTCCAATCGCCAAGCAACTCAAGGATATTGAAAAGCACTTTGAGGTCCTTAACAAGGTTCGTTTGTTTGTGGCAGCTTTTCAAGAATCGAACCGCAGGCGAGGCAGTGATAACAACACGTCCTCGTGGGCTGCAGCCAGACCGGTCGTTGCCGACGTTGGCTTCATTTAACGTTAGACGTTTCTGCGAAACTCGGTAACGTCAACAATGGCGGCGTATTGATTTCTACTGTTTTCTGTTCTAGCTCTGCGAGGAAAAACGTGCCAAACTCGACGACGCATATCAAGGCTTCCGCTATTTAGGTGACGCAAACGAGACCGAAAGCTATCTACGCGAAGTTCTACCACTTCTTGCCTCTGAAGATCGGGGCAACTCGGTACTCTCTGCGCAATCCCTATTGAAGAGGTGAGCTAGTTGTTAGTCTGCAGTGACTTCTAGCGAGGTAATGCAGCCGCTACTCATTTATTGATTAGTCGCTATGAAAACACACGGATTATTTCGCGTTTTAGTAGGCAACAAAAACAAAACAATGAAATCCATTTTTCCATTCGTTTTTTTCTCTGCCTCAAGGGTCCACAATGATAGGGAAAAAGCTAAATGCATAAGAGTTATGACAATGTCAGTACGCCATCGTTATCTCTAGACTGATTCTTTTCTCTTTTGACGATAGGTAGGGGAATTGCGACGATCTCGCGAAGAGAAGGTCTCCTTCGGTTACGAAGGAAGGTCACTCTAACGATCTCAGTTTTCACTGCTCACTTCTACTCCTATCCGCTAGTTTGTACAACGCTGACGAGCTACTAACCACATTGTAGCGAAGTCAGACATCGTTCGCGGAACAGCCCCTAGACGGGTTGTTTAGTTAACCTCTGTACGATAGATCTCGTTTGAATGGCTGAGCCCACAGGTGGGCGTAGCCTTCTAGTCAGGCATCTTTCTAACATTAGCGTTACACTGGACTTCTTGGAATTTCTGCCTATCAATAAGACGTTTCGTAACGCATGCCTCTCCAATCTAATAGAGCGCTTGGTGAACGTGTTATCAAATGAGCCTAAAATACATTTGCGAGCTTCTGTTTTGAGCAAAATTCCCAAATATATATGTATTGTATGATAGTGTTTAAATGTGTGTCGATCTCACCTGTGAAATCGAGCATAATCCGTCTTACATCGGCATTCCGATATCACGCAAGACAATATATGATTATCTATGTATAGGCGATGGACACGTGAAGGCCTTGCTAAAATATTGAAGGCTGAATGACGCAATAACCTGAGAATGTTCACGATAAGCCAACCTGGTGCTGAATGGGTTCGTGGTTACTTGCTAGACCAAGCAGATAAACGCGCCTTGATGAAAATGTGCTATGAACGCAGAGGCAAGCATTCGTGTGTCTAGCTATTATAATTGACTAATTAGGTTGCTCCGTATTAGTTTGGCGGACCCTGATTTTGCTGCTAACTTTTCCTGCCAGATGTCATATGTGGTCTGATGAGCTTCGGTTGATTCGAACGGTATGTTTCACGCGTACCCCGATTTCTATTTATTTCCATCCACTATCGACAGGCACCAAGTATTGAGCGGAGAGATTCGTGCCTATAAGCCTGAGATTCAAAAGTTACGCGATTTTGTCGACAAAATGGTCAAGTCAGGAGTCGCACAGAATGTAAGTTAAATGTATGATCCTATTCACAAAAAAAAACAAAACACGATACATGTGTTGCGATGCCAATGTGTTCGCATTGGCTTGACCGAATTAGGTCTATATCAGGGTTGTCATAACGATTCCATTATATTACACATGCATTGGCCGCTGCAACTTCTGATATGTCTCATTTGTTCGAGCAGCTGGTGGAGAAAGTCGAGGACGACATCGAAGTTGTCGAGGAAACTGTTCAGGAGATTATCACCGTCGAGAAGATGGAGGAGCGTAAAGAAAAACGTGAGGAACCCCAAGTGCGAATGCTGTACGCTTACGAGGGACAGGGTATGCAGGTCGCCAAAGGGGAGGTGAGTCAACGGAGTCTTGTATTTTATTTAGGTATATTATATCTTGTATTATTATTATTATTAACATTACAATTTAGTTATCGTTATTAGTTAGCTATCTATCTATATGCGTCTTGCTGCCGGACGACGCGAAATGATTGAATTGCGTTATGAGCAATTATCGAGTATAGCGTATAGCGATGCCTCAATAGCTGTGAGCCAGAATAGGGGGCTTGCCCTCAGCTTAAAGTCATCGAGCAGTTTGGATGCATGAGCCACTTTGGAGGAAAAACGTCCATTGGCCAGTGACACAATGTAACTTTCTCATCGGCTTTAAGCTTGGGATAACTGTCGATGGGAAGTGAAAAATCGATAAATCATTTTCTATTACGTTCCTAAGTGCACAGTGCGGATTCTTCCATGTTGAGATGTAAGTTCGTAGTAGTAGTTGTAGTTGTAGTAGAGACTTTATTAATTGTTTGTACAAATATCCTATGAAGAGCTAGCGGGATATCCTGTATCTGTCAGCCCAACATACGCATAATCCTCCAAGGATACTGTTCTATATATTGTATTGTTGATGATCATTTGGATAAAACCGCCAGTAAATACCTGCATAGCCGGTATTGACAACAACCTCATAGTTTTTGCCTAAGTTATTCTACTTTGCCGATCTATACGTCGCGCTATTTTCTAACGATAGATTGTTGGTAAATGTGAACACATGACCACCATGGCCGTGACAATAATGAACCATTTAAGAAAATCCGCTAAAAGACAGGTGTCAAGCCGTTTTTGTCAGAGCTTGAAACGACCCCTCCCCTCTCCCCCCCTTAGAACCCTCTATATCGAGACAACGATTATATATATATATATATATATATATCGCATTGCAGCTACTCGAGTGTATGATTTCGACACTTCGATTTCTTGACCAGAACTTCACGGGAAGCAAGTTACGTCAGAAATTAATTCCGCTCAGTAATTTCTAATAATTCGAGTTTGTTCTATTATTTTTATTGTGCGAGCTTATCGTAGGCGTTTTGTTCTCCGGCCGCATCCTTCACCGTTCTCATACAAGTTTAACATATTGCATTATTCAGTTTAGTTTAACATTATATTATATCATTTATTTAGAGATCTGCCTAGAAATTAGCAGATCGATGTAACCGTTCAAAGGCGAACGTTCGAAGGCCTTTGAAGGTTGGCACCTCACCACCTTCGCCACTTTAACACTCCATACCTACCAGGACCTAGGCTTGTCGCTTCGTTAGCTCGCCTGTTCAGGGTTTGCCCTTCATATCGCGCCCACGTCTAGCCCAACCTCGCACGAGGCTTTAACACCGTCGGGTGTGTTTGTTTACACAACGGGCGTTCCTCTCACTCGGCGGCATGAAGATACAGATTATAGCTTTCTAGCAACAACGGTAATACCGGATGCATTCATTGGGCGCTGGCATTTTTCACATATAACAAACAGTATGGTTTTTATTTACACGTTGTATATACAAAAAAAAAATAAAAACAAACAAATCAGCACCGCTTTGATTCGGTTCTGCTGGGGTGACGGCGCCAGCCCGTGATGACAGCTGTTGGCTAGCTCCGCGTTTGGCCTTCGTTTAGCCTTCTACATCTCAATGTCAAGGTTTATCGTGTCGATTTACTTCTCTCGATCCTGTGCCTTCTCTATAATTGCTTTTCGTGCCGTCACTGTCGCTCTTGTTGACGTCATGACGACGGCATCACTTGATACGGGGTGCATCATCCAGTAATCGTTGAAAAAAATCAGATCGTCCAGATCCATCTGCGACGTGCGCGTGGTGATGCCTCGGCTTGTAGTGGTCAGCATATCCGTCGTTGTGAACGTAAAGGGGAGTGGGGGGAGGGGCTATTGTTTCTTCATTGTCTACGGCGAGACTTCTTTCTCCTCTCGCCAATTGTGCAGGATCCGTCCCGAGCGCGTCTGTTACTGGCGTTGAATCACTGATCGATGACGGTGTCAGATTGGCCGCGATGTTCTGCTCGTCATCGTAAGTTCGTTGGTAACCCGTAATATTGATGTTGGCGGTGAAGACGTGGAATTTGTTGATATTCATTCCGAGTTATATCTCAGATTAGAACACCTCGCACCACGGATAGAAATACATTGAGCATTTGTTTCTAAGGTTACGCCCCTGTCGTACCAATGCTTCCTGGAAGTGTTTGAGGCCGAGCGAATAGACGACGGGATTGATGACCGACGCGCTAAACTGGATAATAGTAGATAGCATATCGCACCAGTTGGGCACTTTATGTGGGCCAGCCACCACCTGTGATATCGAACAACGGGTACAGAATGTGAACAAACGTGTTAAATGTCACTGTGTTATCCGAATAGCCTCGTGTGAAACTTTGCTTGGATACTTGGTTAATATAATAATCGTGTCGACCAATGGCTAGTGTGGCATTTGCGATGTTGCATTTTCCTGAATAGTTGCAAGCTTGTCTGCTAAGCTTGTGAAATGCAAGTCGTCCATTAATTTGTATAATTCGCCTTTTAAACGAAAATACTAAAAGGTGATGAACGTTTCGCGTGGCTTTGCATGCTCATCCGTTTCTCTAATTACTATCCAATGTCTACCATAAACATGTGTATGCTCATACAAGATATATATAAATATATATATATATATACATGTATATATATGTATAGCCTGGAAAATTTACTTTTATATATATATAAATCTATATGTATATACCTTAATAAGTTTGGTAAGGCAGAACGGTGTGATACAGACGAAAAACACAACAATGAGGGTGAGGACAGAGAGGACAAGCTTCGTCGAGTTGTCTTCGCTCTCTGTTGTCGGTCGACGTCCCAGAAGCTTGAGGCTGATTCCGGATGGGGATTTCACCTGAAATTTGGATGCAGGGGCTTGCTTATCGCTAGTCCGCTACAAACATATTATGTAGGCGCATGACTGTAAGAGCTTGTCCGATTCGTAGACGTCAACAGGTGGCGATAATATGACATAACACATGGCACGCACTGTTTACTGAGTGTATTCTCATTATTATTATTATTGTTATGATTTCATTGTTGTTACAATTAGACCATCATCAATCTCTATACTGACCATGCCGTTTGTCGAGTTGTTCCGATGAGCGCTGTCTTGCGAAGGTGTACGCATCTTTAGCGTGTGAATCGAATAGATGATGCGAGAGTATTGCACCAGAATGAGCAGCGCCGGCAGAAAGAAGCACAGAGAAAATAAGGCAGCATAATAGATACGATAGGCAGGCTCAGGGTTCCAGTTGACATCGCAGGCGATATTGTCCAGCTGATACGTCATCCACTGGAGGCTGAACGGAATTAACGAGTAAATGATTCCTAACGTCCAAGGTAGCAAGACCTGAAACCGATCGCAAGGACATCGCACTGATAGATGTTGACACAGATAATCGACTCCTTCTTCTTCTTCTTCTACTGTTGCAATGCAACTTTAACTGCGACTATATCTTATACTTCATTGCTGGTTGATTGCTAGTGCGAAGATGGTGACTACCGCACGAACGTAAAATTAGAGTAGCTGACAAAGTCGGATTCTGCTCTATTTTTCTGTGACAGCGAAGAACAAGCCTTTGTGCTAAGTGTGTCTATGCGTACGAATGCTGTACATAAAATTTGCTATACAGCTAACGATGATATAGAGATATTCCACATAATATATGGCCGTCCGAAATGTTTTTTTTTAAAACAAGCAAGAGAATTACCGGATGGGAAGGTTCGGCGACGGTGACTGCCCGTCACAGCGTCAAAGCACAACACGATATCAATATTGATTAGAAACAATTGTAGAGCGATAAAAGCGATTATAGCACAATCGTCTATCGTCACTCAATATATATAATTACGGTTGCGCTCAGTGTACGTGATACGTACTCGTGAACGTATAGCAACGAGAATCGAAATGCAAACAGCAGCCTCACTTCATGGCAACGCCTCTAATTGCACAAGGCATTATTTGTCAAGGTTCGTGTAATTATTATTCGAGCTGCTGTACCGGCACCACCACCAACGGCAGCAGCAGCAGCAGCATAGCTAGCTGTGGGTAGTGTTAACCGTCGAATGCTTTGTTGGCTTTTCTTTACAACAGTCGTTTGATAGTTGAACGGCAACAGGGGCAGCAGCAGCAAGGTACCTCTCTTTTTTCATACCATTTTAATGACACGCTTGCGTGACGAGTACAACTGCGCGGCGTAGAGAAGAGGCTTCTGAATGGAGATGTTCCGGTCGATAGAGATCATTGCGAGCGTTATCGAAGACGTCGTTGCCATCCAATAGTTGAAGACGCCGTGCACCGAGCACACCTGCGGCTGGCACAATGGAAAGCCTGAAATAATAGCCAGTCCATCGCTCATATGAATTACACGGAACATGTGGCTAATTACTCGGCAAGGCTGCTACTTATACTACTACTACTATGGTTGTCATGACCCGGATTACGATCGTACTCATCTTGACGCTAAACATGTCATGTGCACTGGCAATTAGTGAGTCAACCGCTAAACACGAGCATCTATTCCATGGTCAATTGTCGTATTCAAATGGTGTGTCGTTTAACCAAGCTGTTGTATATGAACATCTCATAGATAGGTGACACTAAGGGAAACTATGTTGATTTTTTAGTGATATCTGTCTCTCTCTCTCTTTCTCCCACTCCCGATATCCGTTTCTAGTTCAACATGATCAATCTGCCTCAATCAAATTAAATCCCTCGCAACCATTGAGGGGCCGCTTGGGCCTGAATTCCAAAAACGCATAACGCTTGAGCGGGGGAGGCGGTCTCTGCGAAAATTGACCACTTATATATCTTTCACTTAAGCCAACGTGCTGACGTTTATGCTGAACGCTATGCATAGCCTGAATAAGCAGAGGGAAAGAGAGGAGGAACAAATAAGACTTTGAAAATAATGACACTTTATCATTGGTGTTCAAATGTGTACGGAGCTTGAGCGCAGCTTGCGTCCGTACGCGTTCGTCGTTCGTAATGAACGGACAATTCATCGAGTTTTGGCAAATAGAAAAATAGCGAACTTGACGTCGACGGGCCATTGTTTGCAGGGCATTATTAGGCGTCATAAGCTGTTAGCTGGTTGGTTAGTTACTTAGTTAGTTTGATTAGAGTAAACACAGACAGATGAAGATTTGATATGCATTGTTACACAATTCTGCAACGATAGCAACAACAGCAGCAACAACAACAATAACAGCATTATCAGCAACACTATCCGGTTACATGACATTCGCGACGGAGCAATCGACCGGCGAGATAGGCTCGAGTGAGCTTGCGCGAAGCTACATTCATTTGTATGTTGTTGCTGCTTGTCGCCGTCGTTATGGCCGGTTGCTTCTTGAAATGAGAAATGAGAATCTCGTCCGCTCCTTATTCGGTTCATTCTCTAGTTGCGCTTGCTGGCAGCGAACGAAACTTCGCGACCAAGCAAACACCGTGTTCCTATGTAAGTCGACGACGGCTTGTGGCCAATGGCCGGCGAACAGCGTCGACGACAATGCCATCGACAACAACAACGATGGGATCTTCTCCCGAAGATCGCCGGCTGGTATGTTCTTTCACTTGACTCGCGAAATCCTGTTGCAGCCAGAGCGTCAATCTCGTTCGTCGACGCCTGGTCAGCCTGCCGTCCATGTAGATCCAATGGTGTGCAACACCGGCGGCGGCCGCCGCGGGCGGAACAACAATGCTCAAGGTCGCCGCCTCCGCATGGTCGCTGCCTCGATGGCGAACAGAGGGGCATCGTGCGCGCGACGCCACAAAAGACGTGTGCATGTGGTAGCTCTATGATGAAGTGGAGCTGGTGAGACAGCTAACGACGTCCGTTATCATTATAGGTTTACATTTGTAGCACCAACCGTGTCAGCGACAGCAATAGGTACATTGGCGTCGGCGTCGGCGACCACCCACGAGTGGTCCAGCAAGAAAAACGGGAAGGAAGATATCGAGCGCAGCCAGGGCTGACTGAGCGAGTTGTCCGCCGCCAACGGCGACAACAATAACCGCCCCGACCAACGCTAACCAACAGGACAGATGTGTCGCTGGCTGGCTTGACCAACGATCGAACGGTGGCCAATGGAACGAGGGGTAAAGGGAACAACCACTGGTAGACGGGCTGATAATGTAGCAATTGCAACCAACTCGTCAAGTGTCTGTATCATTGCGACTGCTTTTGTCTCCATGGCAGGTTCGAGGGGGTTGGGCGGGGGGACAGCGGTAGGCAGAAATAAATAATAACGCGGACATTTATGCTACACTCGGTGATGCGACGACCTAGCGGCCTACAGTGGGGGCTGCTTCTGTTATTATAGATTATACATGGGGCGTCCCATAAGTGCTTGATAGGGATAGAGCACCGTGTCGGCGTCTATTGTACACAACCAACAGAACGCTGTTTGAAAGAACAAGACTCGGATGATAATGATGCTGATGATAATGTGACGATGCGGCTGATCATGGTTCACTCGCTCGCTTAAAACGCGGCTGGATACGGGCTCCGACGAGATAGCCAACCAGTGCTTCGTGAGACAATTAGCCGCACTTTTATTGTTGTGTTGTTCGCAGATTGTCGTATTGTGGTGGTGGTGGTGCCGTGCGGATTTTCATTCTGCTCTCGTTGTCGCCGTTTATCGCAAGTGTAGGGAGTTTGCTATTTGGGAAATACGCTATAGAGTTGTGGGATGTTAGATGTATCGGCGTGTGGCCATTTTGACACCTATCAAAATTGGGGGATGAGGTTGAGAGCTATTTCGCAACGGGGATAGATTTGAAGCTGCGGTTAACCCAAGTCACACTTGAAAGTTAGCAATAATTTTTGGACGATATTTGAATTAATGCAAATTATGACGCCGCTACATGAACAAATTCATCGGTTGTTTCACGGTGACAACCATAGAAACAACAACAACAACAACGACACCAAGCAATGAGATGAGAGTTTTCATGTTTATATATATATATATATATATATATAAACATGAAATAACATACTCGATTATTGTCTACGGTATCTATACATATATATATAGATGTTGAAATAGAGTCAAAACGCCCCAAAACATTGAGTTAGAGTTGAACGTACCGTTGGGATGGCTGAGCGAATAGGCGGATGGTGCCATTACGAGGACCGCCGTGATAATATCGTTGATGGCGAGTGAAGACACAAGTATTGACATGGCTTTGTGCTGCCGAACTTTCGAATCCACAGCCGTAATGACCAACACTAACTGATTTCCCGATACGTGACGTATGAATCCACGAGTGACGATAGGATAACATCCCAATTAAATGTAAAATAAAAAAGAGACAGAAAAACCTAATTATTATTGAAGTTATACATTGGGTCGAACTTACACTTATATATATATATAATATATATATACCGTAGACAATAATCGAGCAGGTATTGAAAGCCCGTTGTCCGATGTGCAGAACAGCCCATAACATCAAATAGTCTCTATGCGAAAGTATTAAGAGTTCACACTACTGGCAATCGTTGTATTTAATAGTGTTGGTAGTGTCACCATAATATATTATATATTATTGTTTATTTATATAATTATCTATCATTGGGACGATCTACAACACCGATTGAATTGGACATCTGTTCCGCATCACTGTCCTTTCCACTGACTCAAACAGTCAGGTATATAGCGGCAATTTATGACAAGCTGCTATCATAGCGTCCATTTCCAACTCGCGTGCTAGATAGACGGAATGATGAGACGCGGAAAATGGTGACTATATTTCTACCAAGTATTTAGGTGCATTGCGGTGGTATTACGCAAGATATTCAATTCATAAGCTAACGTATGATGAATGAACGCTTAACCCCCCAACAAGTTATAGAATTGATTCGATCGATTTCCTAAGGGGCCGCCCGTTGCATTCGCTGGGCGTCATCCATCAAGCGGACACAAACGATATGTACCAAAATGGATTGTATACGCTGTCACTAGTGACCTAAGTACAGCGCCGCCACTTGTCAGTATCGTGTCGTCTCGTGGATACACATACAGCAGGAACATTCGCAGTAGCGACAGCGAGGAAATCGCGGGCAACCTCAAAACTTCCAATGTCACTAACAACGCCTGTGACTACGGGTGACACTTATATTACACCTATCGAGATTGCTAATCACTTTTACGGAGGTTATAGCCAAACACGTTCGATGCTTTATCTCACGCTTTGGTGTGCAGTTCCCTCGATCTCATCGTGTGTGTGTGTGTGTGTGTGTGAAAACTTATAGTTTGTTGGGCTAATCAGCAAGTCAACCAACCAGATCAGAGTGAGTAGGAAGATCTCCCTTAGCTTATTGGGCTATGGTGATGATCTTGGTGATCGTGGTATTACTAGGGAAGGTGATACATCTCTCTCTCTCTCTCTCTCTCTCTCTGCTGTGTGGTCGCTACCCGACCACGGTTCAACCACGGTCGGCTTCCTATCTTGCTATTCATCGATCCATATACCGATCGTTCTATATATCATGTGCTGGCGGAGCCGTCACACAACCACATCTATCAGATATTGCTTGTTCGTGCGATATCTACCCTGTGCGTGCGGCGAGTCTGCTTCGCCGTCGTGCGCGCATACTCCGCGTGTGGCAATGTCTCAATTGCCTCAACTAATCAAACCAATGGCGGGCCACGTTGGGGGTTGAGCGAGGCGAGCTGGCGAAACGCAGGGATCGTAGATAGACAAGCGAGAAAACGACTATGGTAACGATCATTTGCTCGGCGGCCATCAAGAGTTGATGGATTGCCCTGCTCCGAGGTTCGGCGGCCGCCAGACTGAACCGCCCGACATGGTCCGAAATGACGGTCCTCATGTAGCCTCCAGTATCACTGCCCACTATAACCACGACGGTGCGAAGCCGGTACGCTGATCTGCGGCATCTGCACCCGCTCGACACGCGAGATCAGCAGCGGCGGCGGCGGCGGCGGCGGCGACAACAACAACAACAACAGTTGCTGCTGCTTTGTGATATGTGACCTTTGCTGAGATCTGTTGTCCGCGATCGTATGGAAAATAACAAAATGAAGTGCTGCCAGAACGGGTAACCATTACCACACAGTGACAGCCTCTCGGCACGGTATCTTCACCTAATAGTGATTATAGCGGCCAGGTCTTCTGGCCACCACCACAACAACATCTCGTGGTGGTTGGTGGCTTGCTTGCTTGTTATTCTCCTCGAATTTGGCGTTTTCGTTGCTGCTACTGCTGCTGCTGCTGTTGTTGTCGTCATCGTCGTCGTCGTCGTCACTTCGATTATACTCGGAAACTATGAGCATATCTAGTCGTTACTATAACGAGCGGCTTCTGTCTAATGTTATCTTCCATAGATAAAAGTGACACCTACGAAATTCTAGTCGGCAGTCAAAAACGCCGTAAATGTAGATAAAACAGAGAGAAAAACCCAACTACGACAGAGAGAGAGAGAGAGAAGGACAGCCAAACTGAGTGTAACGGTCTCTGTCTGTCGGCCTGTTCGTCTGTTGCTATCGAGGTTCGGGGAGGGAATAGTTTGGTTCTTAATGATGTCGTTGGGCGAACGACGACGTCGTCGTCATCATCATCATACGCGTGAGTGTGTCTCTCATCTATTTATGCAAGTGTGGTTTTGTGTGTGTGTGTGTCTATAGTCTCTGTAACCGGAGCAACGAAATGGCGGGAATATCTGATTGTGTTTGGGCTAGAATGAAGAGATGTCGTCTGAAAAAAACGGGTCTGAGTGATCCCGAGGGGATCGCGGCGGAGCGGATCAATTGAAGAGCCGACCGACCGACCGGCCGGCGTCCGCCGCCACCGCAACAGCGGCAACAACAGCAGCAGCAGTAGTAACGAGAAGCGGCTGTCTCGTTCTAATCAAGGAGGAAGCCGCAGTAGCTGTAACGCGAATGGCCGGCGGTACTGCCACTCGGAAGGGTTGGGATGTGCATTCCTGCATGCGACCTTCAGAGAGGAGACCTTGCTCGTGACGACAGTACAACACATTGCGAGTTTCCGCTGACCAGCGTTTTTTTTTTATTGGCTGTTCTTCTACCAGTGTGATGTGGTGCTAACACATGCCTCGCCGACCGCTTAGCACTATGCTAAAGCTAGATTTCCCCTTTTTCTTCCGTGCAGGTGGGGTCAGCCCTCAGAGGGCATAATCAGCTACATGTTTCGGCAAGAGGTATGATTCCATTCAACGAGTGGAAGAGCATCTCTCCGCTAAAAGCCATTCGGCTTGTGGCATGCTAGCCTTGCTTATCACGGAAGATATCTGACGAAACGACAATCAACGAACTATTTTGAGAGTTCAGCAAGTTTAGAGGTCGCTAAGCGTCGTCCGGAAATAGAACTTGGACCTTGTGGTCGATATCGCCTTGCCTGGGATGTGGGATTGAGCCGATTGTTGAGTTCCTGCAGGGAACGCTTAGATCGATTGTCCTCTATGATAACAATGTCCGTCACCTTTAGATGCGCTTCTTAAGTAGGATTCTATTGCCATGTCGTGTTTCGTCATGCGCGTCTCTCGCTTATGTAAAGATGCGACGATGCTTAGCGGTGATAGGTTCCCACAAGGGATGATCACCCCTTGACCGCGCTTTGCACCGAAACTCAAAGAAACTCTAGCTTACAGAGCCTATACAACATCGCTCCACTGGTTTGCTTGTCAACGAACTCACCGAGTTTGAAACTTTCGTTCAGAATAAAGAGCGTCCAAGTAAACTCTCGCGTTCGTTTTGTTCGAACTAAACGTCTAAGTAACAAACGAAATTGATTTGCGATAACGGCAGACACTGCGAATTGGAATTGACGGATACATTACACATAATAGATGCTTGGTTCGTTCGCTTCATTGGCGCCGGCTACCAAAGGCCGGCCAACGCATGCGTGGCCTTTGTGTAACCGGCGTTGCGTGGACGCTATTTCTTGTCGTGCCACCGTCAGACCTGTGGGGTGTCTCTCTATCGAAGTCTATAAAGGGCTTAGATAGAAGAGCTGGCCGTTATCTATCGTGCGTTGGCCGCGATGATGTCTGTGCGCCCGCGAACCGCATCGGCAGCATCGGCGTCAACGACAGCAGGCAACCGCATCATCTGCTGCAGTGGGCCGCATCTTGCCATGAAACGGTACACTATATTCCTCGTCTTCTTCGACAGCCTGCCGAGCCTACGCCTGCTGCGATGGCTGGCTGGCTCCGTGAGAGTCCGTCTTACGTTATGGTCCCTTTACGCGCCGTACTACTTGTTGTCAGCCGCGTTCTCGCCACGGTCGACCAGACACCTCTCGATAGGCATCTGTTCGGCACGTTCGCGGAGGGTGCGAGTTTCTCCAAAACCCAACGCCTTCTTCGCGGCCAGCCTCTATTTGCGTTCCATCTTCCATTTGGTTTTCCCAACGGCCGCTCCGTCGACAGCTCGGTCGCTACTGTTTCTTTCGCTGTTAACTTTAGATTGCAGATAGACGGACATCACACGCCTGCTCCAGGTGTGTGTGTGTGTGTCCCTGCCTGTGTGTCTTCGTGTTTGGCTTTATTCCCTGCTCATGGTCCCTGTTCTCGTAGGGAAAGCAGCTACGGTATATCAGCCGCCCGTTATGTGGTGTGGGCAAGATGTGGAAACTCTCCTAAGCTTAGGGTCCAGCGTTGTCAGGGCAGCGTTGTCATGTTTATTTCAGCTTAGAATAAGGGTCGTTTGCTAGTGGGAGGTTGGATGAGGGGAGTGTTTGTTTGCTAACCACGAAGGGCGTCGATACATGGGGGTGACTTGTGGAGCTGTGCGATATCTTGATATGTTCTTAGCTTGCTGACAGATAGTCACGGGAAATACGGAATGGTTTACGAGCTCGTCTCAGCATCTTATTTTGGTGCAACTAAACGAATAGACACTTTGCCAACAGCGGCTGCATCCATGTCACAGATAACACACAGATCGCAGTTAGTCTGCAGTTGCGGTGAAATTTACAGAATATGTCGGACCTTCCGAGGTAGAACATACTATATGGGCGCTTATATCAAAACGTCACTAATCACTACGTAATGTCACTTAAGCCCTACTTATATGTGTGAGGAGTAAATTTGTATTTCGGTATCGAAGCAACGTACCAAATTGCCGAAGAACGCGAGGAAAGCCTCGGTGGCGACGATCGAAGCCGCTACATCTTTCTCTCGCTGCGTCAGGGGTACGGGAAACGTTGTATTCCCCCCGTGTAGATTGCGACAGCTCCAGTCCATTGGGCGTTATGCAGTCGTGCAGGCCCGTCTGGCCGAAAATGAGACGATCAGATAGCTAGATAGCCCGTAATGACGAGTGGTCACTTTGTCACGCAGATCTGTCTTATTCCTGTCAGAACAATGTGCACTCACTACACATTGCCGCGTTGATGTACCGTAACCAGGCGACGTTGATGATGATCACAGGAAATCACGCACTTAGGGATTGATGTTCTTGGCCACCGCCACGACCAGCGTGTAATCAATGAATCAATCAATCACTGACGTTGTGTACGAGCGCTGCTTTACGCTCGCGGCAGTTTGTTCCCCTTCAGTAAGTTGTTTTTGGAGAAGGCGGCCGGTTTGTCACCTGACGTTGACGTGGGACAGAGCCGTCAGGGCGCTACTCGGTGAAAGCACAAAGAGGCGGCGAAGGAAAGGGGGACGTATCACTGTAAAATAAACGGCAAAACAGAGGAACCATACTACGATTACGGGTTTCCGATCGACGATCGTCTGGATATCTGTTGATGCTTGGTGAATGCGAACCGGTCGCGCGAACTCGGCACGTGTGCTCGAAGGGCGGTATGGCTCGGCGGTGGCGCGATCGCACGCACCGGCACGGTCGCGTCGAGGCCCGCTGCAATGATCACAATTGTCGTCGTTTAGGCCGGCCACGTTGAACATTGGTGACAATAGCCTCGGTTGGAATGCATAACTGCTTGGCTGCAATGTATCTATATGGCCATCTACAATAACTCAGCTGGCGACGAAAATCATTGAGGTCCACCTGGTAGCGAGTGCAAATAGCAGATGCGAATAGGCAGTCGTTCCCTGAACAACTGGGAACGGCCAGGGGTAGGAAGGCGTGTGAGCGGGCCAGGCGCAATAGGGCAGGCCACGGGATAGCAGGACGCAGATGGGGGGTGTGATCAGTGCCGAAATCGACATGCACGCACGCTGTACACTTTAGGGACACGGTTCAGTGATTGGTTGTCTCGATGTCTAGCTGGCTGGCTGGCTAGCTAGCTAGCTAGCTGCGGAACTGTGCCGTTGAGATTGGAAAATAGATATACAAGAGGAAAGGGAATGATACGGTGGTGGAGCACGCGGCGTCAAGCTTCACAGCAAGCGGCGACGCAAAATGAACCGGCGGCGCGGGGCCCCTCACCTGTGCGAGAGAGAGAGAGAGCGAGAGGAGTCGAAGGAGGAGGGGGGTTCGCATGGCCATAAGTAGGCGGATCTGTTCTCGAGGGGAGGGAAACTCGACTGAGGAAGCTGAAACCACATTGAAAAAGCTGCCGCATAGAGTGTGAGCTGTTGCCGGGCTATCGGGACTTCGCGAGAGTGGTACGGGAGAGTATGGGCGGTTGTTCTGTTCTGTTCAAGGCGGCTGTCGGCTTAGAAACGATCTGCCTCTCTCTTGCCGCCTTTTTGTCTTATTACCGTGATTGGTCAGTGAAGAAACGGGTTCAGCAATAGGTCTCGTGGTAATGAGTTGTCAGCTCTCCGAGCTGAGGTGTGGCAGATCGTTGATCGATAAAAACGAGACAGCGGAATGAAAGATGGGTGGGGGCGCCATCGTCTCGTTTGCGAGGCATACAAATGACGGTGGCGCCGGCGACCGCACAACGGCTATTGTCGATCGTATCCACAGAGTTGTGGAGTGTGCTCCATGCTCTTGCGGATTACACCAACGAAGTTTCCAGCACACGAGCCAGGGAAGGCAAGAGAGAGAGAGAGAGAGAGAGAGAGAGAGAGCGAGAGAGGCGAGGCGAGGTACAGCAGAAGGTCGTGTCTCTCGATGCAGTCGAGATGACAGAGGAGGTCTGTACTATAAGTGTCTCGCAGTTATGTTGCTGGTTCATGGTGACGTTTTTCCCGCTTATTCTATTATTCTATGACGGGGGATTAAAGTCGGTCGTAAAACAACACTGTCTGCTGACGCTGAACGGAGTCTGTTAGTCGACTTAGAGGGAGTCAGGCGCCTGACTGATAGAGCATGAGAGAAATATATTATTACGGCTGATGATCGTTTACGTTGTGCCGGTTGGAGGAAGAAAACAGTGTTGGAAAGGAGTTGCTTTTCAATGGCTCACGTTGAGTTAATGATTGTGTATAGTTGTCACCTCCATTCTAAGCGATATGCGGTCGACTCGAACCAAAAAAAAATTATACATGTATTGGTTTTATTAACGATTTTTACTGTTAGGTAATACGCTACTTTTTAGTGGAACCGTGGTCGAACCTTTTTTTGGTCGAGTGGGGGCGCTAGCAAAAGCTTACCCAGCTGGTTACCTTGGCACCTAGTTGGTTTACTTTTCAAATTGTCTGCCAATTATAGTATGATGTGCTATGATAGACATGTTTTAGATCCAGCAGGTAGCCGGTGACGTCTTTACCTGCATGCACGCTTGTGTATGCTTTGGATTGACTCACGTCGAGTTTACAAGTTGGAGGCTTTCGGTTGCACATCGCTTCCGTGTTGTCTTTGTACTATTTCAGCTGTTAAGTTATGGTATATAAATCCATGAATTGAAAGCTGTTTCGAGATCCATGAGGCGATATGGCATATTCGTATGACATGGCTATTTCCTTGTTTCGAATAGATATCGCAGTTAGAAATCGAATTTCTGCCAAGAGTCTGCTGAAATATTCACCGCAGCCAAAGGGGCAGTGAAGAGCTAGTGGCCAATACGGACACTATTTTTGCGACAACGACAGCTTATGAAGAATTTATACCCATCCCACGTGTATCTCATGAATAACAATAGTAATCATTAATAAAGCCGAGCGTAGATCAGGTATTGCGTACGTCCATTCACGCGAGTCAGTAAAGGCGTGGTGCTCGATCAAGGGGCGCTTGCTTAGATCGTCACGTGGGCCAGCTTCCTAAGGCTCTTGTATCTTCAAAATTTTTGTCCGTCGGTGACTTAGACCTGAGAATATTGTCGAGCTTACCCAGCAGTAAAGTCTTTACCTGCATGCACGCTTGTGTATGCGTTGGATTGACTCACGCCGAGTTTACAAGTTGGTGCCTTTCGGGTGCACATCGCTTCGTGTCGTCTGCGAACTGTTTCAACTGTTAATTTATGGCCTGTAAAGCCAGGAACTGAAAGCTGTTTCCGAGACCGCGTGATGCCACATGACACATTCGTATGAAATAGATATTTGCTCTATTTCAATAGATATGAATCATGGCAGTCTTATTTTTTACTAATAGGAACTATTATAGAATCTAAACGGATCTTTGTTGGGACACTACTCAACATATACGCCAGTGATCAGCGGCTGAAATGGTCGCAACCATAGTGAATTTCACACAAATGAATCCAATATCCGAAGTAAACGCTTCGACACTTTCTGTGCACGGATTCTGAGCGCCTTTTCTGACACAACACCCTATAGAGAGAGAGCACCTCTATTTAAAAAAAACGACGTGCTCTGGGGGCAGGTACTTGCAATGAACATGTTAAATACCAACGGACCCAATCAAACAGCCCTATATTATTTTGGTCTATCTGTCTTTCTCCTTTGTTCGATACAGGAGCTCACACTGCTGAACAAGACCAATCAGGATTGGTGGAGTATTCGACGTGCTAATGGCCACACGGGCTTCGTTCCCGTCAACTATGTGGTGGAAATCGCACCGAAAATGGTCGAGAGGCTTGTTCGCAAGATGGTACCAGTCCAGGAGACCCGCCCGGTTAAGCGGCCAGTCAAGAAGGTTCTTCCCCGTGGTGAGTCTCGCGATAGGTCCTGAATCATATACCGATGTTCACCCTGCTGCATGTCCGGGTCGCCGCCGGCAGGGGGACGCCAATGACGTGAGGCGTTTCCGCGGACACACGTCGCTTCATATGGTCCCATAATTAAACTGTCCTATCTATTTGTGCTTCGTTTGATTGCAGCAGCGACCGATCTCGGCGTGGAGTCGAGGCAGAGAAATATCGAGAACATGTACAACCACGTCGTGGACTTGGCTGCGAAACGCGAGGAGCTACTGAATGACTCGATCAACATTCTTGATTTCTTCGACAAGTGCGATGACTTCGAGAATTGGATGAAACAGAAGGTGCAAGGAATCCAGCAGGTGGATCCCAACGATACAGTCAACGACAAAAAGAAGAAGTTTGGGGTAAGTTTCTCGAGATCACTTGGTATCGATATTTATGATATTTAGGGTGTGTTAGCCTTGCAGTGAGCTAAGGCGCCTGTAAACATTGGATGTGCTCGTCGAGTTTTCGAATTAAGAATAAGTGACGGAAGCGGGGTGAAGTCTCGAAGTGACCGACTAATGCTCTCGTGTATGCGATTTCCATCTTGGGCAGAGTTTCGTCACGGACATCTCGGCGTCGAAGGCGCGGCTTAATGACATCGAGGACTTGGAGAAAAAGTTTGTCCAGCAGCGGCACCCACAACTCGCTGATATTCGCCGCCGAAGCAAGAGGGTGAAGGATATGTTCAACGAGATGAACAGTATCAAGTCTCGTCTGGAGAAATCACTTGACGGGGCTTCGTCAGTCGAGGTCTTCTTCCGCACTGTCGAAGAGGCCAAAGATTGGATGAGTGAGAAAATCGAGAAGATTGATACTGAGCTTCCGTTAGGGTCCGACATGAAGACTGTACAAGCCCTACAGCGGCGTCATGAAAATCTCGAGCGTGAGTTGCTCCCAATCAAAGATAAGGTTAGTACCGTCGTTCACATGGCTGACTCGGTAGCTGCCCAACACCCGAACGAGCGAAAATTGGCTGAAGCTAAGAAGCAAGAGGTCGTTGCTATGTGGCAAGACGTTTGTACGGCCGCACAGCAGCGTCGTACTAACCTCGAGACCACGCTAGGCTCCCAGCTGCTTAAGAACTCAGCCAATGAGCTCCTGACTTGGCTGGCAAGCGTCAAGAGCCAACTGAACAGCTACGAGCCCGCACTGGACGTGAGCACGGCGGAGGACCTTCTCAAGCAGCACGAGGATCTACTGCCTGACATCCAGGCTCACGAACCCGGCTACAGAGACCTTGAGGATCTTGGCAAGAAGCTTGTTGCCACAAACCCAGACGTTGCTCCTCTCCTCAGGAGGCTGAAGGAAGAGCAGGATGCTATCAAGAGGTGAGATTTGCTAGATTCAGCCCCAGTAACGTATTGTTTAGGCAATACCACTTAAAAGACCCATTTCTATGTCTTCAGCTGAGTTGATGACCTTTTTTTGGTCTAGTTAGGTAGCCGTCGTCCGAAAGCGATTAGAGCAAATAATAAAACCAGATAGGGACGTAGCATTGTCAACCGACTGCTGACTAAATCACGCTAACCTGTCGCTTTTCAGGGGGTATTTTGAGAAACTGTCACACCTCAAGCAGTCATTTGATCTGCAGATCTTCATGAAGGAAGCGAATTCGATCGACTCAATTACAGCGTCACATATGAACGTGCTGAAACGCGCAGGTCTCGGTCAAACACTTGATGAGGTTGAGAACTTGCTCAAGCGACACGACAATCTTATCAACACATTGCTGAAGCAGGACGAGAAAGTTCGTGAGTTCAAAGACATCACGGACAAGTTGGCTGAGGCTAAGCATTACGAGACACCGAAAATCCTCGAAACTCGTGACGCGGTTGTGGAGAGACGCAAGATCTGCAAGGACGAAGCGTATGCCGTACGTCAACAGCTCCTCGATTCGCACGCGTTCCAGAAGTTCAAGGCGGACGCCGATGACATGCTGAATTGGATTGCGGCAAAGAAGAAGATGGCTGGCGATGAAAGCTACCGTGACCTAGGCAATTTGCAGCGTAAGCTCAAGAAGCATGAGGCTTTCCAGGCTGAACTTCGCGCCAATGAGGAGCGAGTTGCCTCCATAAATAAGGCAGGTAACGACCTTGTACATCACAAACACTTCAAATCAGATGACATCAAAACGCTCCTCGAGCTTCTTAATACCGAGTGGGCCGCACTCCATAAGTTGAGCGATGATAAAGGCGACAAGCTGAGGCAAGCTGACCGACAGAAGAATTATTACAAGTATCTAGATGACGCTCAGGGCCGGCTGGATGACATTGAGAGGAGACTGCAGGCAACCGATATTGGTTACGATCTACGTAGCGCTAAGGATCTTCTGGGTGAGTGGTGTCGACAAGACTCTAAACAGATATATAATAGCACTATACAACAATTTAATAGTCGAACATATAAGATTGTATAAGGCTTTACTATGACACGTGATACAGGCATTTATGACACGTCACGTTTGATGAGCTAGAAACGAATACACTGCAGGCGAAATAATGCAAATCCAAGGGATCGAGCAAGATGATGTGGCAGTGTACATACTGACGAGTTGTATAATCCGTGATTGCAGCGAAACAGCAGGCAATCGAGAATGATATGGCTTCAGCTGAAACCAAGATCGGTGATCTTGCTAATCGTGGCGGCCAGCTGGCAAAGAACGGCCATTTCGACGGTGGTAATATCGAGACTGCAGCACGTCGCGTACAGGAAAAGCTACAGGCACTGAGATCGCCCGCCGACGAGCGTCGCAAGTATTTGAACGATTCGGTTCAGCTTCACCAGTGCAAATTCGATCTGGATAGCGAGGAGAAATGGATCGAGGAACATATCCCGCCGCACAACGCCAAAACGGAGCAGAGTGCTTCATTAACAGATGCGCAGAACGCGATGAAAAAGCATGAGAAGCTGTCTCGTGAAGTACAGGCACATCAGCCGCTTCTCGATAAGTTCTTGCAAACGTCGAAGGCCATTGAGACTAATCAGGGCCGAGGAGACAGTCCAACAACTCGTGCGGCGATTAAGAAAGCGGACGAGAGTGGCGCAGAGCCCAAAGCAAACTGGAAGGATCTGATACAGGTTAGTTTCAAATAAAGTGTATGCACTCTCACTAATTGCGTACGTTTGAAATACTGGCAAGTTGTGCGTGTACGGCAAGCACTAACAGCACTACCAGACAATTAAATATGAGGCTCTTATTTGGTCTTTAATATATTTGATGACTGCTTCGTATGGAGGTTAAACACCAGTTTAACGTGATAATTGTTGTATTTGGTAAATCTGTCTTCAGCAACTGGCCAAGGATGTAGGCCACAAAAGGTCCGCCGTTGAGAACGCATGGGAGCGTCTACAAAAGGAGTTGAAGAAGCGGAGGGCTGCACTAGAGTCTTCTCTAAGAGCGCAACAGTTCTACACCGATGTCAACGAGATTGAGCAGTGGATTAATGAGAAAACAAACTACCTCAACTCAACGGACTTTGGTCGCGACGAGGCCAACGCAATCAAGCTACTCACGAAGCACAAGGCGTTTGAGCTTGAGCTCGATAGCTACTCTGGTCTTGTGAATGAGATGGGCAACGTGGCTCAGAAGATGGTCGATCAACAGCACCCCGAAGCGAAGACGATTTCCAACAAGAACGCGACCCTCAAGCAGCAGATCAAGAATCTACACAAGTTTTCGGCTTTACGTCGGCAAAAACTCTTGGAGTCGAAGCAGCACCACGAATTCATCCGTGAGCACCAAGAAATCCTCGACTGGATAAAGGAGAAGATGACCGTGGCCTCTGTTGAGGATTATGGTCCCGACTATGAACATCTTCTTGAACTGCAGACCAAATTTGATCAGTTCGTGATCACCGTCCAGGCTGGTGAGGAACGATACGTACAGGCCCTTGTGTTGGCCAAGAAGATCACCGAGAGTAACGCAACTAATGCCGCGCAGGCTGAAGAGTTGGCTGAAGAACTGCAGGAAAGGTGGGAGGACCTTCAGGACGCAATTGAGATCAGGAAAGATAAGCTGCAGGGAGCCGGCGAAATTCACCGCTTCAACAGAGATGTCGCCGAAGCCCTGGGACGGATCCAGGAGAAATTCGCTTCCATTCCTGATGATATCGGACGAGACCTCAAGGGCGTCCAGGACCTTCAACGAAAACACGAGAACTTTGAAAACACCCTGCTCGGCCTCGAGGGGCACCTTCAGACGTTGGTTGACGATGCCAACCGACTTCAACGCGAGTACCAGGGTGGAAATGCAGCAAACATTAAGGACAAACAACAGCGCGTTGTGGACGAATGGAATCGCCTCAAGGACATTGTCACCAAAAGGAAGTATACGCTGAATGACAGTATACGATTGCAGAAGTTCCTAGCTGCTTGCCGAGACTTCGAGAACTGGGCGAATCAGCTGTGCGTATCTTTGGCAGTTCGAGAGAACCCGCGAAGTTATGAGCACGTAGAGGCGCTCAAGGGTGAACACCAGAACATTCGTGCTGAGATTCAGACTCGGGACGACAATTTCGTTGTTCTCGTCAACCACGGCATAAAGATGAAGGAGGCCAACCACTACGCGTCAGATGAGATCGATCGGCGTGTCAAGTCCCTTGAGAAGACACACGAAAAACTCTATCAGCTCTTCGATCAGCGAACTTCCTTCCTTAAACAACTGCTAGACCGTAGCTTCTTCCTTAGGGAAGTGAAGCAAATCGACACCATGTGCGCTCAGCAAGAAGCCCAATTGGCAAGCAATGAAACGGGTACATCTGTCGATGAGGTAAAGCATGCTCTGAAGAAGCACGAAGCTTTTGAAAAAGTACTGCAGAGCCAAGATGACAAGATTGTCACGATGAAGGACCACGCCGAAGCTCTCATCAAGCAGAATCACTTCGACAGTGCTCTTATTGGTCAAAAACTGAATGAGGTTTTGGCCAGACGCCAAAAGGTTGTCGATGCTACGAACCTCAAGAGGAGGGAGCTGCTCCGACTATTGCACCTTGCCGAATTCCTCTTCGATGCCGAGGAGGCTCAATCTTGGATTGAGCTTCGCAAGAAAAAGTTGGACAGTGAGATTGAGGCCAGCCAAGGGAAGGTTACGTTAGAGGAGAAGATGAAGCAGCTACAGAAACATCAGACATTCAAAGCAGAGCTCTTCGCCAATCGATGCAGTATCGAGGATCTTCAACGTAAGGGCCAGGAGCTAATGCAGCAGGGCCATCGTAACGAGGTAGCTCAACCGTTGGACAAGCTGCTTAAGTCGTGGCAACAGCTTACGAAGTTACTCAATGAACGGGGTATGGGTTTGGAGGAAGCCCAGGATATCCTCGAGTTCAATAACCAATGCAACCAAGTGGAGTCGTGGATTCGTGATAAGGGTTTCATGATTCAAGCAGGGGATATCGGTGTGGACTTCGAGCATTGCACCACCCTCGAGCGTAAGCTGGATGATGTGGGCTCCGATATGAGAGTAGACGAATCGCGTATCCAGAAGATCAATGCACTCGCAGAGGAGTTCATAACTGGTGGCCATAGCGGAAAAGAAACCACGCAGGAGATCGAATGGAGGCGACGACAAATCAATTACAACTGGAAAAAGCTCCAAGGGGAACTTGAGGACTATCGACTCAAACTCAAATCAGCGATGAAGGTTCACTCATATGTTCGGGACCTCTCAGATACAATAGATAGAATCAA
Organism: Stratiolaelaps scimitus; assembly: GCA_019614645.1. Classification (NCBI taxonomy): domain Eukaryota; kingdom Metazoa; phylum Arthropoda; class Arachnida; order Mesostigmata; family Laelapidae; genus Stratiolaelaps; species Stratiolaelaps scimitus. Next base: position 10,332,860 of record JABWDB010000003.1, read on the forward strand.
GGAGAAGAGCGGCCTCCTCCGAGCGGAAGAAAATCCAACAAGTCTCGCAGTTGTGGAGTCTCTCCAGAGAAAACAAGATGCCATCGAGCGAGAGATCGAGGAGACCATCTCCAAGAAGCTCAAAGACCATGAGCAACAAATGGAGGTCCTGATAAAGGTGCATGCCGTTCCTTGTACTACCCAGGTTCAGCCAAAGATGGACGAGGTTCGGTCACATTGGAACGAGCTGCGTGGCCTAACTCAAGGGAAGCGTCTTCGGCTGCAGGACGTTTATGATGTGCACAAATTTTTGAACGATGCGAAGTCATTGATCAAGTGGTACGATGAGATGAAGTCTGACCTGCAGGCACAAGAACAGGCACAGAACTCGGCCGAAGCTGAACAACTTGTTTCAATTCATGACGAACGAAGAGCGCACATGAACTCAAAGAAAGAAGTAGCTCAAAAGATCTTGGGCGACGGACAGAGACTTTTGGATCAAGTGCAAAAAGGCGACTTCCAGAGGGCCAAAGCACTTGATACTCAGATCGAGCAAGCGACTCAGTCCATACGGTCTACCATCAGCGACTTGGACCGATGCTGGGAGGAACGCAGTGTGGCACTTAATGAAAACAAGCAGCTGCTCATTTTCAAGGAACAGGTATCGCACACCGAGTCATGGCTGCTTACTTGTGAAGGTTTTCTAAACAACGAAGACATCGGAGATTCCATGACCAGCGTACGTGCATTGCTTGGCAAACACGCTAATTTCGTTAACACGCTTCAAGCTCAAGGAGATCGTGTCGACCAACTAGGCGTCTTTGTCGATCAGCTCGTTAAAGCCGGCCATCATGATCATGAATCAATCGAGGCTACATATGGCCAACTGGTAAAGCGCCGGGATCGTATGAGGCAGCGTCTCGCTGAGAGAACTAAACAACTGCAGTCTTCTCAGGTTCTGCAAGTCTTCTTGCGAAACATGTATGAGCTGGAATCGTGGATAAACGAAAAGATGCAGGTCGCGCTCGATGAGAACTATCGCGATTTCACCAACCTGCTATCGAAGATCAAGAAACATACGGCGTTCGAGGCGGAAGTGATCGCCAACCAGCGTCGCTTCGATAACGTCGTAGAGGAAGGTGAACAAATAGTTGCTACACAGAACTTCGCAGCAACCCAGGTGAAAGCGCATGTTGATCGCATCCAGGAGCTATGGCAGGACCTACTCAAGGAGGTGTCGGTCAAGAAAGGCCGCCTCAACGACTCATATCAGTGTCTGCTGTTTAACTGGATCGTCGAAGATTGTGCAAATTTCATTCACGAGGTGGAGATACAGCTCAACTCGGAAGACCATGGCAGGGATTTGACCTCTGTCGAAATCTTGCTCAAGAAGCATTCGCAGCTCGAGGCGCAGGTGAACAACTACTCAGACAATATTGAACGCGTCAAACAACAGCGTGATGCACTAGTCAAGAATGACAGCTACCTGGCAGAGGAGATTGAAGAGCGCACGAAGGCCATCGTAAAGAAATACGATGAGCTCACCGACCCGATGCAGACGCGTCGTGAGAACCTCGAGGAGTCGCTCATTCTTCACCAGTTCATCGATGACGTCGAGGAAGAGCTCGCCTGGATCCAGCTTCGGTTGAGTCTGGCAACAAGCAATGGTGAGTGCGACAAGAAGAACAATTGAACAATTACCAACGATTGCATTCGTTACGTTGCTGTAAGTGTTGAAAAACACCTATAAAAAGCACAAGGACAGATACATCCTTATCATAAATGAAACCCCGGTAACAATGCCGGTGTAACGTACAATATTTTCTAAACTCTTTCAGACCTCGGAGAAAACTTGAACGCGGTGCAGGCGTTATTGAAGAAACACAAGAACTTGGAAAACGAGCTGCAGACTCACGAATCCCTCGTGCGCAGTGTATGCGAAAAAGGCGAACAGCTTGTACAAAGCAAACATCTAAACTCGGAACTGATTGCCGGTAAGATTGATCAGCTACGAAGTGCCTGGGCTGCCCTGCGTGAGGCCTGTACAGCGCGACGTGTGAGGCTTCAGGACAGCGCCGCAGGACAAGCGCTCCTTGCAGACGCCGCTGAAGTCGAGGGGTGGATTAAGGTAAGCGTTCTAACAAACTCATGTTGAGTTAAGCGGATCACCTTACTTAAATGAAAGTACCGCCCCACTACACAAAGCCGTGTCGAATTCTTATTTCTAATAGTTCACATATTGAATTAGGAGTATAAAATTAAATCCTGCTGCAATAATTCTTTCGTTACTCATATCGGAAATCCATAGGAGAGACTAACAGCATTGGCGAGCTGTGATCAGCCCAAGGATGAGAATTCCTGCTCGAAGGCTGAAAAGAAGGTTGAAATGGTGCTTCGGGACGCCGAGAACTTTAGGCAGCACGTCATTCGGCTACAGGAGTCAGCTGAAGCGCTTATCAATAGAGATCACTTCGACTCGGCTAATATCCGCGACCGCGTCACCAATGCTGAGCAGCTATGGAAGACCCTTCTCGAGGACATCAAGGCGAAACAGGTGAAGCTCGAAGCCAGCTTCGAGTATTTCGTGTTCCTGCGCCAGGTGGATGACACCGTTGAGTGGATGAACCAGCAGATGCTTATTGCATCGTCAGATGACTACGGAAATGATGCCGAGCGGGTGGACATGCTCGCCGAGAAGTTCGACGCTTTCATGAAAGGACTTGGCTCGACCGAGGAACGCGTCCTTCGTGTCGTTGAGACGGCACATAAACTTAAAAACCAGAATCACAAGGATTCGCTGGCGATTGAGCGAAATTCAGACCGCGTTAGCAAACTCTATCGAGAACTTAAGGAGTGTGCCGACCAACGGAAGGATGCTCTGGTCGGAGCGAAGCAGGTGCACACCTTCGGCAAGAACGCGGATGAGCTCATCGACTGGATGATAGAGAAGGACGCTGTCATAAACACAGACGAATGTGGCCACGACCTCGAGACTATACAGGTGAGTGACTCGATCAATGCGACTGATCAAGAGATGAAGTCCCGTCATGAAACCTCAAAGGAAGCCGAGGTCCCGATTAATGCAAGGAAACTACCTCTAACTCTGAATGTCTGTATCTTTATCTTCCATTTGTGTTTCAGCGTAATGCTCGTCTTCACGAAGGCTTCGAACGCGAAATGCTTGCGATCCGCAGACAAGTCGAACAAACGCTACTCGAAGGCAAGCAACTCTGGGATACCTTCCCTGATGCCCGAGACCACCTTCAAGGCAAACGCGACGAAGTGAAGAGCATTTTCGAAAGGGTTCAGGAGCACTGTCAAGAGCGGAAGCAACGACTCGCACAGGCTGAACAAGGCCAAACCTACTTCGACGAATACAGCCAGCTCATGTACGATAGGTTTTGCAATGCAAGCTCGCTATACAGTATTAGTACTACCTTTATTTGCCTCTATAGAAGAACAATAGTTTGGCTTATTTATGCTGAGCATCGCATCTGGAACAACTTGAAAATTATTTACCTTATTATGGATTGCAGGGCTTGGACCAACGAGATGTTGGCCATCATCACGGCCGATGATCTTCCGTCCGATGTTGCCGGCTCTGAAGCTCTCTTGGTCCGACACGATGCCAACAAGAAGGCAATCGATGCTAAGAAGCCCTCGTTTGACCGCTTCGAACAGGACGGCCAGAAGCTGATAACAAGCGGCCACTTTATGTCCGAAGAGGTCCGCGAACGTATGATTCGACTCGACAACTTCAGAGCCATCCTCGAAGAGACTTGGGATCGCCGCCGACACGCATATGAGCAGAACCTCGACGTGAGAAAGTTCATGCGTGACGCTGACCAGCTGAACGCTTGGCTCACGAGCCGAGAGGCGGCACTGACTGACTCGAACGTGGGTGACTCCTTGGAGGCCGTCGAGGACCTCATCAAGAAACATGAGGATCTCACAAAAGTTGTAAGTAGCACTTTGCACCGCTAATTTCCACCTGAATGACAGTGGTAAATAGATGTTTTTAAAATGGCATGGCACAATTTCGTTGTATGTGTTCTAATTCACTAGTACTGCTCCACATGTTAGCAATTCGTTCCAATTATGAATGCTACGAAATGCACGTTGATGTAAATTTGTTTCAAATTAATCAATCAATGCTCTGTCACGCCGCTTTTCCCATTCCGGCAGATTCTGTCACAAGAGGACAAGTTCAACGTTCTACAGAGGCAAACCTTGCTTGAGAAGGACTTTGTTGAGCTCAAGAAGCGGGAAGAGCAGGACAGACAGGCCGAACAGCAAATGCGCGAGAAGGACCGTCTCGATCAGCTTCGACAGGTCGAGCAGCGTCGCGTTCTCCACCACCGTTACAGGGAGTACCTGACACCGGTCGATGATGAACGTGGCCTTGGTCGCTCAGGCCTTAGCAGAACTTCATCGCAACGAAGCATGGAGAGTGAAAGCAGGGTTGGCCTACGTCGTGCCGAGAGCATGAGGCCATCGACAGATTCAAAGAACTACGGTGTTGTACGTCGCGCACCGAGTTTCATCACACGTCGCCGAACAACGTCCACCATCTCACAGCGTGCTGCCGAACTGCCGCCTAGCGACATCGAAGGATTCCTCGATCGCAAACACGAACTGCAGGTCGGAGGAAAACGCGCTCCCGTACGTAGCTGGAAGGCTCACTACACCGTCCTTTGTGGCCATATGCTGGCCTTCTTCAAGGACCAAGAGGCTCTGCGGCTAAAGGATACCAATATTCCTCCGATAAATTTGGGAAATGTGAGTAACATCAATGGTGTTGCTTGTCGTTAGACGCCAACCACCGACTGTGAGCGTGACGCTTCATCCAACGCAGCGCGGCAACGACCGTATAAAGTAGCTGATGACATATTCCCCTTTGCGATATTGACGCTCGATCAGCGAGATCATGAGATGCTGTTCATTTTGTGTGTTCACGGGCTGGGGCGCCGTGGGTGGCACTGCGCTGAGTCATATAATATTTTGGATATTACTAGAAATATGTCTTTACCACGACTAACGATGATGTCGTTTTAATTGTATCTCCTCGGAAAAACTTACTTAGGGATACACTAAGTATGTTTTGTTGCTTGTTGAAGTACAAACACAGAACGAAGTCCGTGAAGTCGGAGTGTTAACATAATTGAGAACTTACGATGACCCGTCGTTGTTCGTCTGTCGAATCCCAGGCACGCGTCATTAAGGCGACGGATTACACAAAGCGTAAACACGTTTTCCGTTTGACCCTGTCGGACGGTTCGGAGTTCCTGTTTAGCGCACAAAGCGATGAAAAGCTTAACCAGTGGGTGAACAAGATCGCGTATCGGGCAGCGTTGCCTCCCTCGCAACAGCTAACAGGGTACCAGAGCCATATGCGGGCACCCCTTGAGTCTACACCTGAACAGCCGGTTAGCGGTAGCGAACGAAGTACCCCGACAAATCTCGATTCCCACCTTAACTCTTCGATAGGCAGTGCCAGCCCAACGCCTACTCTTCCGGAAAGTGTCGAAGGTAATGGCAATGGTTGGAACACCACAACGACCAACTATAGTCCTGGAAGTGTCCAGGACAGGATACAAATGTTCCAACAGCAGGACGATGGTAAGTGGCCTCTGTGTGGTAACAGGTAGCCAAAAGGTTAGAAGCGAAAACGGAGTACATCCCTGTTCTTGTGACGTATGTTACCCACACGCATTGTGTGAAATATAATATATATATAATATATATACAAATCCTATGCCACCTGGATGCATACATGGAGTTCGAAATATGAATTATTTCGAACTCCATGTACAACTTAACTTTTACATTGACATTTTTCAGAAATTCTCAACGCTTTTCGCAAAACATCAGATTTATTGTAAATTTTAGAAATATGCTAATGCAAATTGTTTCATAATTTTCCGCGATTTGAATATCTAGCCGAAAAGGAATTTTTTGTAAATTCAGCATGATTTTCCAAAGTAGCCGCTGAAATATTTCTGATGAGGGAATTAAAATTTATTTAATTTTTTTTGGTAGATTATCATGAGTTCTTAATACAGAAAACCCTAAATTTCTGCTAGCCAATCCAAATGTGGCTACCTGTTACGTTCCACGCGCACACGGCTAACGTTATCCATTGGCACTTGCAGATTTCGGCCGGCCAATGTTTACCAATCTTCCGCCCAAGGAACCCGTTTATGGAAACGTGGGTGCGGGCTATGGGGACGTGGAACCCGAGCGCAATCCCAACCTGAGCCGAACGGCATCTCTACCGACAGGCATAAGCCCTTCAGAGAGCCTCCGATCACACTCCGGTTACTCAACATCGACACTACGATCGGAACGAGCCGACTCGACTATACCGACAGACACGACATCGGGACACCGAGATTCTAGGCGAAGAATTGGCATGTTCGGTAGCTTTTTCCGCAGACACCACCATAATAGCAGCAACAATAACAGCGGCGGCGGCGGCGGCGGTAGCGGCGGCGGCGGCAGCAGCAACAACAACAACAGCAACAACAATAACAACAGCAATAATAACAGCAATCACCATTAAGCAGGAATCGTCACGAAACAGTGGGACGACATCGCGCATTGATTAAAGCGGTGCTGTTTTTGACGCGGGCCTACTTCACGCATCCTATGGAACGCAAACAACGTTGGCGCTAACAAGACGAGACGGAACCTGCGCAGAAGTAGCGAACAACAACGCAACAATCCAAGTCGAGAACAAGCGAACGTAACAGATTCTCCCAAGCAGCTTTGTCCATTTAGTGAACTAAGTTCGAACACTGAAACGGGTCAGGGAGGCTAGGAGACCTCTGTCCCTCGGCCGACCAACAGACATCAGTCTGGAGTTGGGCCCTGATCGAATTCAGTCTTAGATCGAATACAGCTGTACTCGGCAGGATTTAGGAGACCATTAACGAGATGGGGAACTCGAGAGCAGCTTCTATGCAACAAACTATATTAATGAGATACCCATCATATTTAGGTAGCAAGCGAACAGAGGTCTAGGTAGAGAGGCAGACACCGCGAAAGCGAGAGAGAAAGAATGATTTCAACCGACCCGAAAAAGATACGAGATGATTCTGCACCCGTTTTATCATCATTAAGATAAGTATCGTGTGTCTTTTTTATTTTACATTAAGCCCACGTCGACAAGCAGGAATAATGGACGGTAGAAATGACAGTATATACGCGGATCAATTGGCTCTCTCTTCCATGTTTTCCATGTTGAACCCTTAGAATGATCGTATTCGATCGAGAAAAGCTAGCATATAAGGTTTAACGCCTATTTCATAATTGATTCTAGTGTTTTTATCTTCACGTTTTCCCACGAAGTCGACACCCGCGTCAATTAACCGATAAGCCGATTGTTCCGTCATGTCGAGATCGAATCGCCGAAGTTGGCCCGACTTTAGGTGATGAAATTTCTATGATTAAACGCGCAATAATTTGATCCCTATCAATAAACAGACTGGACCCAGCGACGTCATTATCAGATCGGCACAGTGGTCCATGTTGATCTTGGAAAGTATTCATGTTCGTCGGCCAGGGAAGTGTATATCTGTTTCTGTGGTTTTCTTTTTTGATTTTATTTTCTATTTAGCATTTTTTTTTGTTTGTATTCGTATAAATCCTGCAATAATAACTGGCGCACGCGAAAAGCGAGAGGTAATATAGAAAAGTGCCATTGGCGACATTCAATGATTGAATGGTTCTGCAGGATACGTTACGCGGGAAATATTGCCACAACGGCATATATATATATATGTACTCGCCATATTCTGCGAGGTAACGGAGCTCGGCGTTGCCTTATTGGTCACGGACAAGGCGACGGAAGCCGAGAGAAAATAAATGAAAAACAATGACACACTAATAAACGTATTTAAAGAACATATTTACAGTAAAATAAAATGATACAACCTGATTATATCCACTACTCTTAATAAGATGCACAAACTTTGATAGAAGCAGCAGAGGTATATATATATATATATATATATATATATACATACATAAATATTATAGATTTTTTCGAGATAAATAGTTGGCCTTCGCGTGACATGTCTGTGACTTGAATTATCGCATACGATAAATAAAAATTGTTATTACTGAGAGTGCTCGTGTGTTTCTTTCACAGGTAGAGCATTTCCCCTTAAATAGTTTGTTGTGTAGATACGGGACAGATCGTCGTAGAGAACCTCTGCAACGTTGACCAAGGTTGTTTGGGATTGTTTTATTTATATGGCCGATCAGTTGAAAAAACCATAACAAAACCTATAATATGGTTCACACGCAAGATGAAGCTCACAGCCGAAGCTGCTCCGCGCTGTTTTGCCGCTTTCTGCCTGTCTGTTTCGCTTAATACAACGATGATTCCAGTCGACTGTCTCACATCGCCTTACTTCCACATGCTTCGATGGAACTCGATGTACGATTACGACAAGTCTGCATGATCATGAAGGAAATAAATTTCTACAGAAATGTCTCGGAAAACGACGCTCGCTTCCAGTTGCTCGAGTCATGATGATGATTCGAGGGTGTGTATGATACTGAGAAACAAAAGAAGTATTCTTTCGGAGGACATGGATGTTCCGGCAGCGACTCGTGGTTGAATACGGTTTGACAGATCCTTCAGATCCAATCGTTCAAGCAGCCATGAAAACGACGGCGGAAACGAGCAGAAAATAATGCGAATGGTAGTCCATGCCCGCGGATGTGTATCGAAGTTGTGTTTCGCCAAGAACAGGTAGGCGACGTAAATGCTAAATAGGAGGCCCATTGAAAAGAGCTTGAACTAAACAATGGTCGTAGCGCGGAAGACGTGAACAACCAACGTATCCTATTTACATTACAATAGAATTGAGCGGCATCTCTTATATATATATATATATATATATATATATATATATATATTCAAACTCTGTGTCGGACTTTTCGGTGATTAAAGCTGACGACAGCAGCTGTATGTACTCTCACCGTGATGTCATAGTCATCTTTAATGGTTTTTTTGACGAGAAGCAACTCAAGCATTGAAAAAAAAAATAAACTGCAGCTCCGTTAATACGCCACAATTTTAATTTGAATATATTTCAATACGTTTTATTCAACTAACCCAATCACTGTCAATAGTATTATAGATAAAGCAAAATAATAGTTATCAACAACGCCGAACTTCAGCCGGCGCAATGGCTACAATCAGGGGTTGAGGACATGAGCGACGCACGCAAATTAAAGACGAAAATGGTGACACGAAGTGTGAAAAGCCTATACGAAAAAAAAACCCAACCAACAACTGAACAACAATTCGGATACCCTGATGTATCAATCAGTTCAACTCACCGTGCGCAGCCCGGATCAACCCGTCCAACCCGAACGAGCAGACGCCGTACGCCGACCAGCAGGCAGCGGCTATCGCGGTGGACCGTGGCTGTGATGAATATCGATCGTCGATGAATGATCGAAGGAAGTATAGTAGCAAAACAGTATTAGCGCCTCCAGCCCTGAAGCTCTAGCAAACACCAACGCCACCCGTTGTCCCCCAAAGCCCAATCACCCGACTGATTAGCCCCTGTTCAATTGCGACGCCACTGAACGGCGCTTCTGAGACGTGTTGCACTGTTGGCTCTTGTGGCGTGTCAGTGTCCGCCGGCCGCTAGTTGGCCAACGAAGTTGGCCACTGCAATAGCAGCAAAAGGCTCCTTCCACCCCCCCCCGTCTTGGTTGGATATCTTGACGTTCATTGCTATCTATTTGTTGGCTACGTTATGGTTACGACTACTGTACGGCTACCAGCAGTTATGGATAGATACACTTCGGCCCTCGATACCCGATCGAGTGCCGAAGCCATCAAAGACAACGGTTGCTGATGCAGAGAGGTGTGCTTAGGAATCAAGCAGCAGGTCTGCACGTTCAGTAGTTGCGACGAGCTGGCACGCGGTATTCGGCGTTGCCGATGTGTCTACCTGCGGCTCGCTGCGATTTTGAGCAATAACACCGGGATACGAAAAAAGAAGAAATTGTCAACGATCAAGTCGCGGAGTGCCGCCCTGGGCCACTCGCCGGCAGCAGCGGCAAGAGGCGTTTTGAAGGGGGAGCGTTACAACTTTCGTTTCGTTGCGTGTAATGGGCAAGAGTGAGTAATAAACAACGCTCAAATTCAGCCCACATCGTACGTTGTACAAATAAGTACGATATACATTCGTACGATATACATCGTTTTATTTTTAATACGAGAACTTAAGGGTTGTAACATTTTGCAGTTCCGTCAGTAAGGAAATAATTGAATTGAATTGGATCCATGATGTGTAATCGGCCCGCCACGGAAGCGGTGGGGTCCCCTGCGACTTCGAGAAGGGTCAGATCATAAAACCGTATAAAAACTATGATGCATACATACGTTTTACACCATGGTTATCGATTAATATTATATAGTAGCGAATGGGGTTTGTAAACGAATTACCAAACAACGGTGTTGTTCGACGTTCAAATGACGAGACGTTACCTGGCGGTGACATATATCATGGTGACCAAGTGTGAGCAGAAATCGATCAGTGCGTAAGAGTCAACAGTACAATACTGTACGACCAAGTGGAAATCGGCTCGCGCTTTTTTGCCGTTCGAACGTTATGCAAATACATTCGGCGTCAACAGCACAGCGCCATCATGGTTCGGAAGAAAACGTCTTCAAATCTCATGTCCATAACACGATACTCAAGTACATCATGCACTAATCATACATATTTGAACAAGAACACGCTCGACAACGAATGGCCATCGCGCATTGCGTTATGTAAAGGTAAAGGTAAAGGTTTTATTGGTTTATTAAAGGAGCTGCAATTTTACAATGTAACACATTGTCCATTTGTCCTCGAGCTGGTTAAACGGTTGATCCGAAACGGACTCCGATGAGCAGATCAGTGCGACAGGTTTCCACAGTGAGCCATACGTCCTTCGCAACAACGATGAGCACAGCAAGTATAATCGAGTACCGGATTATCAGCAACTTTCTCTCTCTCTCTCTCTCCTTCCCACACCGCAGGCGGGCATTAGTCGAATTTTGACCTTTCAAGGGGAATTCCATTTTTCTGCAAGGTCGTTCGCTTGAAAAAGAATAGCGATGCTAAATAAATGCGATAGAAAAACAACGAATTCATCACGAAGCGCCCGATATCAGACACTGTGGAGAGCAGCAAATGCACTCATCCATCCGCTCAGTTTTCGGGCGACAGATGATTGGTAAATCAAGGACAACAATAATACATGAAGGATTGGACAGTTGATCATATCATCAGGTCATTCTGCGTGCATATCGATGTTTATACTTGCTTCCTGGATGCCTCCTTGGAGATCTATTTTGCTCACATTGTGAATTGCATAGACCGTGAATTCGATTCTGCTGGGGCCATCCCCGTCGAAGCTATCGGAAACGAGCACGCTTGCTTCGAAGGTTCGCTTTCCTAGTTGTCTGGGTGAATACCTTATTTTTTTACTAGTAGGCATCCGTCCGAAAATAGCTGTGACGAATATCTGGGCTGTCATCTTCGAGCATTTCACAACACGACTGGCACAACTCGCCCACGGCTCGGTGGGGCCACTCTCGAGCAGCGTTTTTTAGTCCTGCATTCGCTGTTCTGGATGCCCGTGTCCACTATCAATTTTGATATTCATCGAGATAACCGAATACATACTTCTATTCTCCTCAGTATTACCTTCATGATGTATTTTGCTTGACTTATGACAGAATCATCTGGCGTTGACACATGTAGCAAACACCGAAACCAGACGAACAATACGGACATAAAAGAACAATGTATGAACAAGTTCAATAGCGCGCGACAAGGGTAGTACCTAAAAGGAATACCTGGATGGTATCAATTCTCGTATTCCTTCACATTGCAATGATATATATATATATATGTATATATACTCTAAGGGCAGTGTTCACATGAAATAACTTATACGACATTGTTCTACTGTTTCTCAAGTTACATGAACATTTGTCAACCAAAAGCTTACTCATTAGCTTGAGTTGAATTTCGACAACAGTTTGAATGCCTGGGGAGAACCTACACCAAATTATTGGGTGGATTCAAGCAAATCCGCGGCATTTTTTATAGTAATAAAGTTATTCATTCATATTATTGCCATGTGCTATTATACTATTATCATGTGTTGTAAGTATGACCCCTAACTAAACTCGGGAGCTTTTGCACATCCGTCATATAACCTCCATGCGAGCGGTCACACTATCTCTGAGTACTCGTTTCAAATTTAGTTGTTGGTAAAGCTCAACTACCTAAGGCAACAGAACTCCAGCGGGCTTATATCGGTTGTCTCTACAACTTGATTCCCTTCTTGGACAAAAGCGCCTCAACAACAGCAACTTTCGTGGAATAAGCGTTGTTGTGGTAAGACGACGCACGCGTACACTTGTTTGCGGAAAGCCACGTGTCCAGATTCTCTGCCCAGACGTTTTTATACACCTCTCCGGTGATAGAGATTTTTCCGAAGTAGAAGCCGATAGAGGGCGATTCCGACAAAATGCATGATCATAATCAGCATCCTTCTGTCGCCGACAATCGGTTCATACACCTCCAGTTCATCCGTTTCATGTGCGTACAAATACTGTCGACGCTTGTTCCTGTTGAGCTATATGTGCAATTCGACCCATGGCTCATAAATAGTGAGAGTATGTTCCACGGTTGCTTTCGTCTTAGAATACTAGCGTAAATTCTGCCCACAGCCAAATTACGCGGAAATCTCACTGTTCCGACCCCATTTGGCGAATAATTCCTCTCCTGTAAAGATCATCCTTGACGGTGCGCTGACCCATGCAGGACGACTGTTTTGTGTGCCTAGAAAGCGAGCCCACGAACAAGTGCCGCGAAATCATCACATCACCGCATCACCCCGACCACCTCCAAATGACCCTCGGCCACTCGTTGTTCCTGCCTTCAACTTCGCACACCATTCCCGTACACTTCTCGCGGGCAGAAGCAGACAACTTCACCAAACTCAAGTGAATTCGACCATTGCTATGGTTTTACAGAACTCCGAGGAAAATTGACGTTTAAATACATTTCTGAAAATCCATTGGTCGAAATTTGTGTCTCGGCACGACTCGACGCTTTCAGCAGATGTGCGAACCTATCTATTTTCGTTTTGAAAACAGCGCAGCCATAACTTCTGACGTTGTATTTTTTTGAACGTTTTTTTTTTATTTTTTCTGGCGTTTTTGCTTGAATCAGTCTAAATTCAGTTGTCCGAAGAGTTATTCAACTCTTGCTCCACTTGTGTGCGGTGCTCGTACTGGTCTTCAGTGACGGGAGTCGTCGAAGGTATAACCGGCGGAAATATCACACCATGTTGTATACGATGGCTTTGAAGAAAAATCAAACGAGACTCACGATCTTCGAAGATACCGTACAAAAAATCTTAACATGCGGTTAAAACAATGTATAGCAATGGAAAACAGCAATATGTTAACGACGATATGCTATGCCGCTTGCACAGCACAAGTTGTTGACTGGTAGAAACTAGTCGGTTCGGTAAAGGTAAAGGCTTTATTGGTTTATTAAAGGAGCTGCAATTTTACAATGCTTAAGCTCTCTTATATGTATCACATAAAAACTGTTTTCGCCACGTGTGCTTCCGAAGGGTGAGGGGGCAAGCTCTCTAGAGTAAGGTTTTCTTCAATGTCGTCTCAATCGGTATACTCTTTATATACATATGTGTATTTATAAATTGAAAAACCGTCTGTAGGTAAGTCTCTACATCGGCAGTTTGTGCGCTGATCTGTGGACAGGCCGGTCGGGCAACTTGATGAAACTTGAATCTCTCGGGCACGACGGCGCAATGGATGCCGTGCTTGCAAGCAGGGTATCTTCACGTTTCCAGACCTACCTGAAAAGGCTGATCTCACACTTTGAAGATGGCGTTTTGCTCGACGATTTCCTGATGCATTTCAAGGAGTTGAGCACTGCGCCGCTCGGATACCAACAGTACGGATTCAGCTCTGCAGAGGATATGATTGTCGCTCTGAAGTCTATCTTCAGGACTGAATACCATGGTCTGACGCCGTGGGTCTATCCAGTAGGAAATCAGCCAAAGTTTGTTCGTCCCAGTGTCCCGCCAAGCATTGCTGCGAAGAAGCAAATCGTATCAAACACACCTGCTAATCCATATCAGTGGTCTAGGTGCGTATAATGTTAAATACTACGCAAGGGAAATGCCGTTGGCAGGGTCGTCCGTAGAGGCCGTTAGCAAAGTATCTAGTGAAAGTACTAAGTATATATATATATATATATATATATATATTCACCGGCGAAATATTCCTCGTGTATGTCATTGGTACATCCTTGTGTATATATTGTACAATTTAAAGTTCCAAATCAAGTTGTGTAGTCTTGGACAGAGCAGGCATTGGCGAAACAACCCAACTCAGACTCTTCATAATTAAATCTTCATATGCTCCTTTTGTTTTCTTATTCTTCAATGTTAGGACATTCATAACCAAAGACAAGATAATACAGGATACCGTGGGGACCTCGCTGGAGTCCGGCGTAGCTGAGGCTGAAGACGTGAACCAGCCAGAACAGACACTACTCCAAGAGAACCTTCAAGGTTCAGCAGAGCCTGAACATGTCTCCGAGAGCACGACTGAGCGTCAAAACCTTGTAGAAACTGTTCAGAACCAACCGTTGCGAGGAGATGACGGAGGCCCCACATCATTCAGTGATCGATCTCCTGCAACACCCGTCATCGCTGATATACTAATCATTGAGGATCTCGCCGTCCGCCTGGCTGACCACGGCCTGTTTGTTCCTTCCATTGCCCTATCGGCCTGCATCGGCCTGTCAGGGGACGAGCTGCTGCAGCGAGTCGTCAATAACGGCTTGAAAGTACGCGGCCTAAGGACTTTACAAGTCGGTGAACGAGACTACGAGCTTGTTAAACTGAGGTTGATACCGTATGGCATTGTCATTCCAAAAGATCAGGTTAGTACTAATACTGTTATATATTATGCGTATACTCGTGAATTTACATTTTTGAGGCTCGCTCGAATACTCGAAAATTCATATTGCATGACTCCACACGATCGAGTGTGGAGTCATGCAATATGAATTTTGTTTAATATATCCCTAATAATTACTAATATATTATCCAATTCAGTGCAGCTGATGAAAGTGATTAACCCCCGTAATCTGGCTCTCACACTGACCCCGTAAAGTGTCACTTTGCATTGCGTGTTCCTCTCGTAGTTTCGTTGAAGGTCAGGAAGGAATCCGAATCAGTGGGAATTTATTTTGTGTATACTTTCCGTGCGTTCTGTAAGGTGACGATTTCAGATTAGGGGGAACCATTTCAAGAAAATGAGTAAGTTAATGAAAGATGAATTGACGAAACCTTTTTGTAGGACTGTACCGAAAACGCAACCTCATTCGATCGGTTGCCGCGCGAAAGGTTTTCTGTTCAAGCGGAAGTGCTTATCACTCGATATCATCGTATTGGCCTGTATCTCACGTGACAACGAATATAGTTCAAGTCTATAAGATGTTATAAATGGAAATTAGCGCATGGTGAATCCCCTGTTAAATGTGGTAGAGTGTAGCGCTAATGAGTAGCCACCTCGCATCTCTCCGTGTTTATAACAGTGTTTATTTTGTTTTGTCTCAGGACAATCTAACAATGGTGCCCATGAGGTCGTGCATTATGCTACTGTCAATTGGCCAGCACCGTGAAGAGAACGACCTCTTGGAGAAGACGATTCACGAAATCACCCAGCGATATCAGGAGCGCAACTGCGCGAACACAGCAAGCTCTGTTAACGGGAATCGTCCGACGGCTACCGCTTGAAAACACGGGCAGGGGTGCATTTTCCTTAGTACGATGCGTTCAGGCTGAATTAATCAAGCTGTCGTTGCGCGTTCACATTCGACCGATCAAGCAGCTCGTATGGAAGGCTCTCCTGAGGGAATTCTGTCATTTCAAAGTCGATGACTGCAATGGTCACATGCCGCATTGGGTCGCATGCAATCGAAATTCAGATGCATCCGGTTTCGCGCCTTCCCGCTGAATATGTAACGGTCCTCATTAGATGCTTTGTAATATCATTAACTTTTTTCTAAGACCGCCAGTGACAGCATAGCACAATAACAACAATAATGCCGCTAACGGTATAATGTTGGAGACGAAGGCGGCCGGCAACTATAGTTTCCGTTATGAGAAATAAACCATAAATATATTTAATTTACCTACGGCAATTGCCTACTATACACAATAAGTGATGGGTATTTTTCAATCTTCTAGCTGTCGTTCGTTCATTTATTTAATACTTAAGGAAGGAAGATCGGACACAATTTGGTTCGATGTAAAGTGTGACTTTTCGCTTCCATTTGCGCCATCTCAGTGCCTTGTTACATTAAGCTGAGTGGTTCTTTCGAAAGGACCCCACAGTCGAACCCCCCCCAACGCACAAATTCGAAGGAGACCAAGTGTCTCAGCCAACGGATTAACCGTTTCATGTCGTTCTACATATCGTACTCGAACATGACATAATACAAACAAAACAGGGAGAGCACAACTTTCAAGAAGCCCGAATACGACGGGCGGCAACAGAACACGAGAGATCCGGAAACATCGATCGATTACCAGAGAACAAGGGCCGACCGGGAAACGAGTGTTGTGAATTGCCTCTGGTGTGCACTTGATCCGCCGAATAGCGCATAGATAGACGTGCGCGCATAGGTAGAGCGTGTTGAACATTTGAGGAAAATGAGCTAAGCGTCAAAGCAGCTGTCCAGAGGAACTTGTGAAGAAAGAACTGGCTTCTCTCTAGAATATTGAAGGGTGGGGAGGTATACAAAAATGGGCAACGAGAAAGGCCCTGGGAGGCTCAATCGGTATTCAAGGTAAGAAGGCTGTAGTAAAATAAGAGTGAAGGGTCACGGGACTTCAAGTGATGACTAGCATTCAGGTGATACGCAGCACTGTACCAATGCACATCGAGTCCCGCTGAACCGCTCCAACTGCACTCTACATTTTAACCCAAGCGTGTCCCCCTTTACTAGGTGTTAAGTAACAAACCAGAGCTAGATGATGGGAAAAATACTCAGCTAGAAGAATTGAAACAAAGCTGTGGGAGCGAAGAGCAATTCCGTCTATTATATATGAAACTCAAGCTGTCCACGCCTCTATTGTATTGCGCAGTGCGTGAAAAAAGTGATGGTGATCAAACGCACTGTGAAATTCACAAATCAGATATTGTGGATGGAGAGGACAATAAAGTAGGCCGAAGATGCGGACAATTCTTTGTGTTCGTTGGTTTTGCATGCGCCAGCAGAGGTGACAGCTTTCAGCCTCTTTTCTATTGATGAGTCACGCTCTTTGGCTTGCGTTAGTAGCTGGAAAACTTGGCACTCCCAATCACCGAATCAATGGATCCATCCCCTTCATTTAGGGCCGTAGTCGTTTGTGCAAATTCAGCCGAAAAAACCCTTAAATAATTAAGCACAATTCGCAGTTAGTAAGTTTGACAGTGAGTCTCTTCTGAATTCGAGTGGTTCTTCCCGTCTTGATTCCAGCCGAAATTTGTTGGTCATCGAAGTTTCTTACAAGGCCATCGCAAACGAAACATCTAAACATCCAAACTAACTCCCTAGCACCACATCTGACGTGAAAACCCTCGTGGATCTTCTTCTAGCAACAGACCTAATGTTTTTATTGACAAAAATGAGCTCGGTTTTACATTTGGCAATTTTTTTGTCTTTATTTTTAGTCTACACCGTATATAAATTTTACGATTGTCACTTTATCAACGTGTATGCTAACTCCTTGTGCACTTCGAGCATTTGTCGCTTTTTACCGGTATCTCGCTGCACGAGCGTGATTCCCTCAGCTAATCGTTTGATATGTCTTGTACACAATTTGATGAAAATAATTGCTATCCTCTTCATAGGGCTCACACGTTTCGGCCCTCCTTACGGCTGACTAGCACAAATTTCAGAAGCGAACTCAAAGCAATGCCACGATCATCAGCGTGCACAATACCCGTCAAAGTAGCATCGTTCCTTTAGCCCTCCGATGTGTCTGTGTGTGGCGTTCTTGGATTGTTTCGTCTCTAATGTATAGTCCGGGAAATCGTTCCACTGCTCGATCTAATAATAACAACGGTATTATAAAATAATCTATTTAGATAATACTGCCTTGCCAAGCGCACTAATCCACAACAATATTTGTAGGCTAGGTTGAGGATAGGGTCACGACCAAAATGTTGAACCGGACGATCATCGATCTCAGAGATAACAACACAATTAACACTTAATGAGAACTCCCTGATGGGTCGGACAGGCGAAGAAGACACTTGTATTTCGTTCGAAAACTGGCTACCAATTCATCTCCACAATTTTATCCGCATCAAACAGGTACATCTGAATGAAGAGGTGTGCATTCTCCATTGTCTGACGATTATAGGAACAAGACAAAAATGGCTGCTTGGTCTTGTGCCCCGTCGTCACGTAACAAGACTGATAAGCCTCTGGACTCGGCTCAATATATTTTCAATAGAACTACTTTAATGGGGAATATTTTAGTACAGTGGTGTACTCTGAAGCGTGGGCCAGGGATTCTTCTTTGAGTTCGAGTTGTGCCCTATGAGACACATCCCCTGGGTTACACAAAAGCACGTTAATGATGGCTGCCCTGGAGCTCAAATGTTATTGGCTCTGCGCCGAGCACAGCCGAATGTTTAGCGAGAGGAGTTACTAGTTTATTCTCCCAATAGAAAAATCATCGTCAAGTATATTTGTCCGATCCAAATATAGTCCACATGGTACACAACTCCGAACATGTTCGCATCGAACAAGCTTCACAGTTTTGCAAATTTGAATAGAATACATGCAATCAGTTGACCCATGGCGCCGTGGGCTGCTAAAAATAATAAATAATGCAGGTGCGTTATTAAGTATAATAACCATAACTTGTGCGGTAATTGCTTATCGTAGGAATGGCGTTTTTCGAAACGTGGTTCATGTTCTATAATAGGTTCTTAAGCCTGACGAAATATCTTGAAAAAATATCATCTGGTAACTCCACTAGCTAGCGTAAATCCGTTCGAGTATCTTGTCGAAATGTCAAAACACAATCTATCGTATTTTGGGAGCATTTACTTAATTGCGTCCGCTTGTATCCAACATAGCTCACTCAATAGTCAATCCAATTACACTCGTTGCTCAATTCAGAGATTCTCTCCGGTACCTGGAAGATATACAAATCCCCTCGAAGTGCAAGTTCTCCATAAACGCCTGCAACTTCGCCCTCGAGTTCGCCAAGTCGCAGCGCTCGCGCTTTTATTCCGACCTTCAATACGAGTATGCTGTGCAACTCGATCGAATCAAGTCGAGAGGCGGTGTTTGTCCATGAAAACTGAGTGCAAGTCAAGTCGTGCCAAAATGTCAACCCAGTTGCGTCGCCGTGTTTGCGTCCGCGGCGAATTCCGCTCGTTTTTTAACACTGTTTGCTGAGGCGCGCACACACGAATGACTACGAGTGCAATAACAAATCTAGTCTGGCGAGTTCTAGAACTTGACGTCGTGTGTCAACATGTTTATGTCACAACTTGTCATACCGTATGCAGTCAATTAGACATATTCTCGTAGTCTAGCCATGGTAATAATAGTGGATGCATTAGCCCTCCATACAGTATGAAAACTAAAAATATACCGCGTTTCAGCACTGCACACAACACTGTGGCATCCGTGGATCTAACACTAGTCTTGGCACTATCGGGTGCTTCCTCCAGAACAATCACCAATCAGGCTGTGAGAGCTTGCAACAAATGAGCTTGCACTCATGAATCAATCACTTTCCACCACTGAGTAACCGTTTCCGCTGGAGGGCCTGCTTCACCTGGTCCTCCTCCTCAGTGGTGAACTCCAAAGCCGTGGAGATAGCCTTCACCATGTGAAGTCGTGGCCCCGAGCTGGGACAGAGCATGTACTGTAGTATGACATTCTTCAAGTACGGCTTTTCAAGCTCCTTCAGGGTTGAACAACTCTTCTGTAGCTCGACGGTCCGCGTAAGGGCTTCGACTTCGGCTCGCAGAAGTCGTTCCCGGTCGCCGAACGACGTTGACTGCTGGTACACCTTCATTTCTGCCTCTTTCTTGTCCTTAATCTGAGAACAGAGAAAATGATCAGCAATGATCACGTCAGGCACACGCCATAACCATAAGGTCCACCAAAAAATTCAGCACCATCAACGGCCGTTTTGACGCCCGTAACCTCTCAGCACCATGCCCCTTCTCAAGTGGCCATTTCTGATATTTCGACTTATTATCTATTAGTTTTTTGGCAATAAATTAAGCAGTACGTGACGAATGGTCTGCAGTGAACGGACCAGCGATGCGTCTGCACTCTGAGATTCGTTTACCGTATTTATTCTGAAATATATTTCCACGGTATCGTAAGCCATTCAATAGCGTCTCACTAACTATCTTAACAGCATGAAACAGTTCTAGTTAAATTATATTTTGTTATATTTAATCAAATTATTAAGGGTATGATCACCGAGAGGAAAAATGCCAAACACGTTTACTATCACGTTTACTGATCAACTGCAGCTGACCAGTTATCTCCGGCAGACATGAAACTTACCAGCTGCTGAATCTCGGCGGTCTTCCGAGCAATCTCGTGTGTATAGTGGAGCATCTCAATTTTTCCGGCTCCGCTAGTGCCGAGCGCAGTTGACTTCGATAGGCTGAACAGCTCCGCAAGCATTGAATCCTCGTCCGAGGTTTTTGACGTACTGCCCGATGCAGACCCTTCTCGCCGCAACTCATGTTGCCGTTTTTGTTGCTGTTTTTAAGAACGCATTGAAATCAGGAGTTGATTAATCAATCATATCATACGTTTACAGCTGCTTATACACACATTTCAGGTAAGTCGATGTAAAGGCCCACAAGAACAGGCTAGTACAAGTTGGTCACGCTCAACAAAGAGGATAACGTCACGTCTTCTTCAATGCGCATGCCGCTAACTAGCAAATCTGATCAAGGCTTCCACCTAGACAGCACGAGCCAACAAATGTAAAAACAGCCGCAGCAGCAGCACACAAGCTGATGGGCATCCTTTAATAAGAAAAAGGAATAATTATTTTCCTTTTCAAATCGCTTAACACAGCCACTTTTCTTTCTTCGCTCATTGTAGTCATCTTGCTGCCCCGTCCGTTGCTCAACATGGCGAGCAGCACGGAACAACAAGCAGTCCCCTCACCTTCGATAGTGTGGCCAAGAGTTGAGCAGCTTGTTGCGGATTGCCGCTGCCAGTCGAGGCACTGCCATTCGTTCCGTTGCCGCTTTGAGCGTTACCACTTGTGCTGTGTAACAATCCCGCAGCCGTGTCCGGCCCACCGTCTCGTTCCCGTTCTCTCTCCGACAACAGCTGCATGCTGCGCTCTCGTTGGCGGGCCATACTCTCCTCCGATGCGGCTAGACGAGATCGCCAGCTGGACTCCACCTGGAAACGGTGACGCAATGCCGCGAACCGAACATTTACCAGGATCATCACACATAACGTTAGACAGGCACAATTTGGATTAGCTGAACTGAATGCCGTCGCCCTCGGTCAGTAGATTTATCGTCATCGTTAACTGCGATATCCACCAGCACGTGCGATGTGATAAATGCACTATTGGTTTGTTAACGAAATAGTCTGTTTTGTAATGCTTATGTATTATAGATATAAAGGGTTCAATATATAAATAAATAAATGAATAAATAAATAGAGGGTTTTTTCTTTGCTTAAAGGACCTGTGCCAACTCCTGCCGGTGCTTTGTCTTAAGATCAACAATCGACATCTGCAGCTCTCGAATTGTACGGTTGAGTGCGGCAATATTCTCGTTGTACTCCTGCTTCTTCACGAGGAGTTGCGCCGTAAGTCGGGCCACTTTGTCGGATTCCTCCGAATCGGTACGGGACAATCGGCGGGACGAGGATTTCGAGCAGGTTGCTGCGTGTAGCTCCTTGTAGCTCTCGAATTCCTGTGCAGGCGAAGCATGATGGAATTTGAAAAACAAAGATATTAAGGTGAAGATCTGGTTTACTCAAGATGATGCTCGGTATGTCTGTGCCTGTATACGAGTCAAGGTCGAGCCCGGTGGCCTGATGGGTGCATTCGTGTGTGCCTTGCAGTCGGTCGAGGAGACCCGTAGGTGCGTGGGTTCGATCCCCACCGTTGTACATTTGCATTTAAAGAGGTGATACGTCTTATGAAGCAATGCTAAAAGCAGTTGTACCGTGGGCGTTAAATGTTGGCTGAGAGTCAGACCAGAAAACCTTTTTGCGTAAGAGTCAATAAGTCTGAACGATTGAGAGCGAACAGATGAACGCACAATGTGCATATGGGTTTCACTATTTACGAGTATGATATAAGTCAATGCTACAATACGAGTAATAATATATATATATATATATATATAAAATAAATTTCCGGGTAACCAGTCTACGATCTGTACCTGTTTGATGTCGAGTACATCCTGTGCACACCTTTTATGCACATCTAGGTTATGCTTATTCAGGATACGATTGATCTCGAGTGCCAGATCTGTGACTGACTCCTGAGAACGCTGATTAGCACTAGCGAGCATCGCTAATGAGCGGCCCACACTTGTGAGCAACGAGCTCACATCGTGATTTGATTCCTCATCTGCAATCGATTGACATTACGATCGTGACCACATATTGTAGTACAATGATTAGAATCTAAGAGGGGCCCTCCTTATCATGAACAGATTTTGCCCATTTATCGATTGCGCAGGCCCTGATTGGAGTTTAAGGGAAAATATATGCACGCAAGGAAAACAGAAATTCGTCATTAAGGGCGTAACAACGAACCTATGGTGGAGTAAATGGCAGCAACACGGGTCTGAGCCACTGCTCGAGCGAGTTCCTCCTTTAAATTTTGGATTATGTCCTGTGATTGCTGCCGGGTTCGGTCGTACAATGCCACACTGCTACTCAGCTCTTCGACCTGTACAACGAATCAATCAATGTGTAACTGCACCTCTATAGCGCTAAAATGTTATGGATATATTTAGTTGGGTGATCAAATAAAGGAAGTATATACATAATTATGTAATTTAAAGGATGATCGTTTAAAGCGCAATGAGGTGTAGAGTTCATGTTTTAGCAACTAAAATATAAACTCTACACCTGGTTGTGCTTTAAACGATCATCCTTTAAATATTATATACGTACTCATTTAGAGAAATAATAATATTAATTATGGAGAAATTTCAAAGGCTTAGACTACAGCGGTTTGATGAACCGGAGATAACTATTGTCACGTTAACCGAAACAGAACTGGCAATGTTGTCATCATCGCCCTTCATGAACGACAGTTCAGCAATGCTCATAGCGTACCTGAGCTTCGAGTTGAGCGATCCGTGTCTCAGTGACGCTTTGCAGATGATTAAGTTTCTCGTCAGCGAGGTTTGCGCGGGCAGAGTTCTTCGCAGCTCGTGCCTCGAGGTCACGCATCGCCTCTGTGAGCGAAGGAAGTGAGACACAATAATGCACCATAGTAGAAAGAACAACTATTAAGCATTTACCGCTCAGAGGGTAGATAGTTATACAAACATTGCCCGATCACTTTCGAGTTTAATAATTCGCGATGATACGTAAATGAGAAAGTAAGAATCAAACATGATACCGGCGATGCAATGAGGTGCGTAGCAATTAGTAATATGTATATTGGGCTGATGCATAAGTACATAAGCGAAATTAACTAAGTATATTCCATTTTCTGTTCAATGAATTTCTGCCATCTTTCCACGAGCTTTGTGTTGGCCCTGTTTCGCAGGATGCCTAAGATCTATGGGCAAACAAATCATCCAAGGTGTTTTCGAGCGGGTCCAGGGAACTGCACATTTGATCATTCCAACTCTCGCCGGAAACAGGTGACACCCTGAAGGCGCAAAGTCCGGGGTACACGTTGGGTAGATCAAAACATCCCATCCAAGATGGGTCCTCTGAGTTTTATTGAGTCACCAACGAAGAGCAACGTGGATGAACGCTGTCCTCATGCAAGCCTGCCTACCGTCCCAAGATTCCGTCGATGTGCGACAACAATTGACTGGTCGACGTTGTGTTTGCATCCGATGTCTCTAATCGGCAAACGCGGGTCGGAGTCGATTAAACCCTTGATTTGATCGACGTCGCAAAAGATTGGCCGACGGGGAGCGAGGAGCAAGCACATAGGACAACAAAATCTCCTCGACGAAATTTCGGCGACCTTTCGGAAACATTTTCGCTCACGGCATTTCTCTCTGCAGGCGAGACATATATTGTTGGAAATTTGCGACGACGTTCACTTCGTCGGAAATAAAAAAGTGGAATTCATCGGGAAAAAAACACGCCCTTTTCCTCAACCTTCGAAATTCAATTTAAGCTCGCACAGGTCACGCAGCACGATTCGTGTGATCTTAAAATGTCGGTACAAGTCTCAGCTTTCACAATAGAGTTGCTGGCGTTCTTGAGACATCGGCGAGAGGACAGACGGACAGATAACGGACCGCTTCGTATCTATACATCCACGCGATATTAAACATAAATCAAGGATGTGTTAATATTCGATTCGAGAGCAGGTCATACCATCGTCTCGTTGAGCATCTCGTTTGCGCCCGGCATCTCGTTCGACATCGCTCTCGCGGCGTTCTTCTTCGATTTCCTTGAGGAGATCGATCTGAGCTTCGAGCGCATGACATTTTTGTTCCCATTTCACGAGGGTGTCCTTGTGAACAATCTCCCTGAAACAGCGCATAATGCGTACAAATATGGATACCTCATCATCAAATTGTGCCGCTATTATCAAGTCGTAACTCTCGGATGAGTGTCAAACGTCATGATCATCCGCATAGCGTAGATGTATTGTACTGAATACATACGATAGGTGAGAATTCTGCCCGATCATGGGCTGTAAGGCTAACACCACTATACATACCTGGCATGACGTTCCTCTGTAAGCTTACTCTGTAGCTCTTTCATCATCGCTAAGTTGTCGGCAGCTTCCTTCTCCCTGTATTGCTTCTCATCCGACAATTTTGACTGCGTCTACAGTTCGAGAGACACCGTTAATTAATTAGTAAGTTCAACAATTTATCGAAGTGAGATAAAGTATCTGAGTCAACAAAGGCAATTTGATAAAGCAGCATCTAAATGAAAATATCTACTTAAACCCTGGCAATTTGACAATGGTACCCAGTGGGGCAGCGTTTTCCAACTGAACACGCAGGTAGATTTTACAGGTAGATACAGGTAAACACATTTGACGTGTAGAAACCCAGCCTCTTCAAAGAATCAATTAATTATATCCACATTTTTATTTGTACTCTATGTTCACGATGTGAGTTCACAGAAAACAGTCCGCTCTCATCGTTATTTATGTGTATTCTAAGAGGTGCATTTAATATTTAGCATTTGCATAATTGTACTTCAAATACGGAAATGAATTCAGATCAGACGGTGTAGCAGCTTGGAAGTACTTATTCATCTAGTTAGTTACATATTGCAAAAGTCGAGCGACCTGTGAGTTCTTTGGAGATTGGAACGACCTGTCTGTTCTTTACCTGCTGCAGAATCTGCTGTTTCTCATCTATTTCCCTCTTCAAGGTTTCAACTGTTTTCGTCAACTCCAGTTTCTCCTGTAAGATCGAAGTGAACATTTGGACGTAAGCTGGTGCAAGTGATCGAATCGGAACATGATGGAACATTGGTACGCGTCAAGTGTCACCGTTATGATCTGCTTGGTTAACAAGCACGCGACGCTAAGCTCCGTAACTACGTTATGATCAGCAGAGAAGTTACGCAATTAATTTACTCACACTAGATTCCAAGCCGTATAGTCGTATAAAGAACACAGCCACAGTAGCATAAAGGTGTCGTTACAAATCAATAAATAAGCGCGAGTTCAAATCGCGGATAGCTTAAGCGCCGACAAGATCTAAGATGAATATATATCAGACAATACGCAAGCGATAACAAAAAACGATGGTCCTCAATTAGCGAAAAATACATACGCACGGGTCTTCAGTCGATATACGGACGGCAAAGTAAAATATGAAGACTCAGAATGGTATCGGTGTACAGAGAACGACCGAGTTCAATTAATCGCTCACTAACAAGGGTCAAACGTCAAGATATCAATGAACGGGTCGGAATCGAGTTCCGAGAATCTTTCACAATAGCTGCTTGATTTTATGTCAGTAGATCCCCCATTTGTCATGAATTCTTTCCATCAGTGGCCATTGTTGTGGCCACTGCCCTACGAAGGCTTCATATGGCACTGGATTCATCTTGTACTCAGTAGGCGGATAAACACACTTGATCGGCTGGGAGAAATCACCAGCTAAAATAAGCAAGCGGGATACTGGTACCAATCCAAAAGTCTACCGTATCGCAGGGTTGGGATAGACACTGGCGAACTTAGTTTAAAATATAACGCGTCGTATCCAGTGATACCTGTAGTAGCTTCTTCTTATCAGCATGGTATGCTTGCTCAGAATGAGTTTTCTCCACCCGAAGAGTCGCCAAGGCATTTGTGAGAGTGGATATTTTTCCTTGGAAGTTGTCATGAAACGCCTCGGAGCCGTCTCCAGATGACGAGCTGGCACCCGGTCCTGTGAAATTCAACAACACGCCACACTCAAAATGTGCACTCAAATTCTGGATTTTGTGTATTTTGAAATGAAGTGTTTTGCTCTGAAAATCCCACTCCATTGCCTGTGAGTTATATATATATAATATATACATATATGTATATATATATATATATATAACTCACAGGCAATGGAGAAAGAATATATGATACATATATATATATATGTCTGTTGGACGAAGCTGCAAAACGGATACGGGAAGAAGTTTATGAAGATTGAGTAAATCGAGACATAGCAGAATCTAATTTCAGGCCAAGCCACTAGGCAGATGATGTTCATTTTTTAGCCAAATTTCTATTGATTGATTCTATTGATGAATTATTTCTATTGATTTGCAGCGAAAACTAAAGCTCACTGAAAACCTCATTTATGTAAAACAAATTGTGTCGGATCAAGGCCGATTGTCCATATACAAGGTTCAAATAAAACCCGTAAAGATCCATGCTAATCTCACCATCTCCTGAGCGCTGTTGATCTGGATCTGCAGCTGACGATTGGCCTCCGTCCTGAGTTGCCCCTGAAGTTGTCGACTCCTGGCCAGTATCGTCTCTATTCGATGCAAGTACTCGTATTGTTTCGTCAAGCGTATTTCTCTCCGCTTGGAGACGTTTATAAGCTTTCACCAGATCTGGAACGATGCAAACAGTGACATACATCCGAGTAAGCTATGTACGCACATCACTGTACCTTGTCCTGCTCGTTTTTTAGAGAAGAAAATTTTCTTCGAACTCGCGGACACTACCGGAAACATTCAAATATTCATAGAATCAGGGCCAATCCAGTGCAGTTGGGTTGACGTGGATGACAAAACATCTCCACCTGCTAGAGCCATCATCCTCTGTCGAGAGTCTACCTCTTGCCGAGTTTCGGCACGCTAGATATTTTACATCGATAACACTACCTTGGTCTAGTCGCGCGAATCAACGACACGGCGACAACAACATCAACACGTGGTCACTTAATCAATCTGATACAATCAATTTCCTGCGGCTGCCTGATTTCGTGAATTAAATTAATGTCACGAAAACGACGATACTTGTAAAGGTGAACCGACGATGCTGGCAATGTTACAGCATACGACGTACGGCTGATGACGTATGTAGTCAACATACTCAATTAATATGAAGTGTTTATGATTATTGAACGCTTACTATTATTATTATTATTAGCCGAGTTTATGATTATTGAACTCTGTGTGGGCAGGAGTTCGATTTGTGGCAAAATAGTTCGGCTACACTAGTCTACACAGTTGTTGTTTGGCGTTATGTTTTCCCAAAGGAACTAATTGTGATTATAATAGTTTCATGTCCTTATCGATCATATTGATATTGGCGCTACGAGACAAACAAAGTTAATAGAAACCTCCAGGAAATTAACTAGTTCATTACATCATACATCCGAGCCAGAGAACTCGACCGCAAAAACCTCTCCCAGGTGGCCCAGTCATACGTGACGAAATTGAGACACAATTAAGAGAGGATATCACGGCAAACAATCTACGGATATTTCATACACAAGTCTTTTCAATCATGCTATTATATATGTCCAATCAAGAACGGTGAAACCGTGTTCAACAGAAGCCAATTCCACCCACATTGTCCTGTAAAGGACCACCCTTGGACGGCCTGTTCGTTTACTAGGCTATATAGAATATTGTTTCACTAGTACACATTCGATATACGAGTCCACAATGTGACGTCTTCATACAGCGACTACAGAAGCAAAAATTGCCTGTTTGTATATGATCTCCGAGGATTCCTTGGATGGGTAGCCCGAAACGCTCTTTAAGCTAAACCCGTTGCAGCTGTTCGCCTCTGTTATGTGACAGGCCTTTAATTTGAACCTTCAGAGTATTATTATTATTATTATTAATATGATTATTACTACGAGCACACGTCGGGACCACCTTTGCTATATTTGAATAGGCAGCATATTTCATATAGGAATGAACTCACCGCTAAGTTTTGTCTCATAGCGTTGAATCTTTTCTGTCTGCTCATCAGCCTTCGTCTGCAGCTCCTTCAGCTTTCGCCGATCTGCCGATAAAAAGCTCATGTCGAAGCCGTTCGTTTTCTGGTCCGTGTCGAAGACTTCGCGGGGACCAGTTTATGTCATATCGCACCTATCAGGCGACTTTGCCTGTACAGGGCCACGGGGCGCTCTCTGGCAGGCTCACTCGATAATAACACTTTTTATTAATTAGCACAGCAAATGACGAACCGACTCCGAAATAAGCTGTGTGCGGAACAAACGAACGCACTCACAGTCAGCCACTAGTTATTAACTGGTAATTAGTGAGTTCGCTAGCCAGCCCGCGGCGCCAGATCCGTCCTGTTGATATGCCCTTCGTCTAAGCTTACGCTAGCAATACTCCATCGTGCATTGCGTATCGAGTGGACGAAAGTGTTTCTGCACCCAACAACATCAGTCAGCTGAAGGACTAATCATCATTGTCGTATGAGACCACGTCGAATTTCGAGAGCAGAACGCGAACTCAGGTGGCTGCCCAACATTTCAGATAAACGTCATCAGTCAAGCAGAGATAACTAACTGTGTCAGACCCTCGGATAGCAACAACGGCGACGCGAATTAACATGAGAGCAACAACAGCTGGTCCGTTGCGTCAAAATAGTCTCACTCCGCCTGTATCGAGTTGCCTGTGATTCTGGTGTTGTTCGACGGCTGCTCTAGCGACGACAGACATCAAAACAATGGTACCCACTGCCAGAAGCGCCAGCACCAGCAGCAGCAGTATCACCAGAGCGGTACGACGACGATGGGGCTGTTCGACCAGCTGAGTTCCATGGACAGCGGCCAGCGGGAGATAGCGGCAGAGTCGAGCTCAGGGAAGGGGCGCTGCTTATTAGAGCCATAGGCGCAGAGGCGCGCAAATGTCGTTCGGGCGATCACCAAGCATCTGTTGTATCCCGATCATTTTCCATCGAGTGAAGAGAAACGGATGGATAATGGTGTTGGATAATATTCGCAAAATTGTCGCTTATAAGCGACCGTGTCGCAAACACAAACGTGCGATGGGGATGCTCGAATGTTGAGATTTTCTTGCCGGCGATATTAAAAATCTTGTTTTCCCCTTGTCTCTTCGGTTTATTATTGGCGTTTGTGTGCGGCATGACAGGCTAATTATTAGCAACGTTTCAATGAGTACAATCTCATTATGTGCGTATCAGTACTGGAAAGGGGCCAGATTCGTCGATCTGGAATCGAGTGTGCGTTGTAGAGCCTTCCTTTGGGAAGTTCGCCTGTTTGTTTCTACCCGACCTAGTGAAAGAAAGCTGCCGCGGGTGTTTAGGATCGTGGTATGATGCTTGGACAGCTTAAAATTGTGTCCAATATATTTAAAGAGTACTTACCATTGGTACCCTTTTGTGAGAATCTCTTCGTTGACTACCACGAAATGTAGTCGGAACTAGTTGCTTGTAGCGTTTAAAAAGCATTGACACCATGACCACCCGTTGATCCGCTTGCCTGACCAACTGTGTATTATTTAGAACGAGAAGGGATGGCTGGCATATGCAGATGTACATGCTCGTCGGTCATAACGCCTAGTCATCGATCATCGTTCGGATAACTGTAGCTTCAACCGGCTTTAGGGACCAGTTTAATTTGAGACGAAGTTCAAACACAGTATTGTACAATATAAATGATTTCATTGAATCTGAGAAGCAGAACTGACGAGTGCTTAATGGCTGCTTCAAAATGCTATTACAGGTGCAGAGGTTGCAGCTTCGAAGAAATCTAACAAACAAAGTTCAATCGTTGATGTCACTTAAGGTGTAAGGCCTGATAAACGCCTCGTTAAATCTTTCGCAACCCAAATTGCACGCACTAGGACGCACTTGAACGTGCATACACGTCAAAAGCTCGGCCGAAACCGACCTTGAGCGCTGAATATGGTTTTCCAGTATGTATGTCCTGCAATAATCTCGGCACCTAGTCATACACTTAGAAAGTAGAATATAGTTAAGTCATATTAGTGAGGGAAGTTATTAAAGTCACGATTTCTTATTCGTAGATGCAGACAGATTATAGACAATTATTAAAGCGCGATTATTATACATTTAAACAGGTAACGTATATTTGATAATGACTAGAGTTGGGCGACAATTGTGCCCCATGAACATGCAATGATATGTCACGTTAATGAATACCTATTATCGGTTATTAGTTTGTCTTGCCAAATTTGTATATTCGCCTGGAGTCAACCTCTGCATCCGTTCACCCACTGGGGATCCCACCAGTATCACCTGTTATCTCGTCAGCTGTTCTCTCGCCGGGAATTGAAAGGTAGTAGTTCGAACTACCTCCTTCCCGACCGCTGTGATATCCATATTTGGGTGAGCACAGTGCTGTGCAATCGGCCTACTTCAGGAAAGTGTCCCCGATTGTGGCAAGGTGTTGAATTTACCGTTCGAGCGGTAAGTTTTCTCTTTGAAGGTTGTTACAAACGGCGGCTTGGTTGCGCTTAATTCACTCATAATATATGAGGCGACTCAATTATACTAAATTATGTAATTATTTGTCATGTGAACGTCCTGGTGAATTTGTTTTCCAGTTGTGACAAACTGCTAATAAGCTCGTGTGTAGTGATTGGTGTCATGCGAACTGCCGTTGTGTGTCGGCTCCGGAAAAAGTTTTCGAGCATTTGTTTTACGCGCGGCGCAGTATTGCAGATCTAAAGATTATATTATTATATTATTATTATTAATTATTATTATTATTATTATTATTATTATTATCACCAGTCAGTGTATTTTTTGCGGAATGGAGTGTAATGAATGCGGTGTAATGGAACCGGATGTTGGACACAGACGATCAACGAAAGCTCAACTATATGAACATCTTGATTGAACCTTGGTATTCTAAATGGGAGATATTTTAGACACATGTTGAGAACTAATTACAAAGCAAAGAGAGCTCCGAAGGGGAAATTCTATTAGCTATCACCCTTACCTCAAATAACGGCGTTTTTGAGTCGAATTGAATAATATCGAGATGATTTACTTACCATAGAGATTACCCCTGGAATATTAATTTAGGGAACGATTATCAAAAAATGAATTATTTTAGCAACATCCATGATTTCACAAAAGAGCACGTATCTTTATGTCGCATCGTAAGGTTAGCCACCTTCGAGTTTGACTAAAGATACGAAATCCCCACCAGGAAAAATAAGGAAGACTGATAACACTAACGTGTTATCAGTTTGATGTCTTTCAATTTGATGTTTTCAAAACAAAAATAGACATAGATTCAGCCAACTGTTGAAGTTTCATTGACAGGTTTAGACGGAAAATTTTACCAATAGATTTTAAGAAAAGGTTCAATTTATAGATTTCGACAACTTCAATTCAGTCTGCCCAG
This sequence comes from Stratiolaelaps scimitus, assembly GCA_019614645.1. Lineage (NCBI taxonomy): Eukaryota > Metazoa > Arthropoda > Arachnida > Mesostigmata > Laelapidae > Stratiolaelaps > Stratiolaelaps scimitus. The sequence goes on from JABWDB010000003.1 coordinate 10,364,946, forward strand.
CAACGATGTTTCGTTGAATTCGCTGTGTTCTGCAAGCGCTGGCTTAATTGACCCTAATTTGGGGAAGTTGTTAGACCGGGAGGCTCTGTCCGCGAGACGTATACGAGAATGTGTGGGAATTTTTAGGGCGGAGGAGACGATTCGCCAAAATGAAGTTGTGAACTGAAATGAAGTGAACAGAATTAGCAACCGTCCACAGTTACAGCCCTTTCACAAAACCGGATGTATTTACTATCGCTAGAATGCGTTGATAATCGGCGCGAAGGGACCCATCATGCCCCAACAGTTGAAGCGCAGTCACTGAATTCACGCGGCATAAATCAATCCACAATCAACAGCAAACCCGGATTTATCCTCCACACCAACCCCATCAAGATCACCTTGGCAATCGTCTGTCGGAGGCACTCCATACACGTGTAACCAGGCGGGCACTTCCGCTCGATGACTTCCCAGCCTGTCAATTGACAAATTCACGAGACATAACAGTGCACGATAAAATGGTCTTGAGCGAGTGGGTGCCCGGAGTTAGATGTACAACATACATTTGTCTATTGTTATACCACAAAGTATTTGACATAATAATTGAATTTAATCGAACATATTGGTCGTACATTTGATCGTGTGCTCCAAATATATTATAGCAGTGGAGCGTACATATTGGACAGACATTTCATACCTAGGCTCATAATCCGTGTAGCGACGTAGAAATTCAATCAGTTTCTTAGTTTATTATCCGACCTAAAACTCAGTCAGTTTCTTAGTGACATTGACGTTAGCATATTGTGGACTGTGCATGCTTCGAATTGGTGGTTACAGCTAAAGGCGGTCTATCCAATTATCGGCACTTTAAGATAATATCAGGTCGTGTGAATCGATTGTAAGTTAACTGATTTCGATCGGGGACGTCTTGATATCGCCTAGTTCTCGAATGCGTATAAGCAGATTTCCATCCTAACATGAGCGAGAATGTCTGCTATGATTATATTTCAAACTTGGGTTAATTGTGACAGTGTATCAATTATATTCTATAGCATCATACTTTGTCTAGTACTGATTGTCTATGGAATGTGAATCTTGGAATAAATTACGCTTTAATGGAGAAAATTAAAACAATTGGCTCCAGAAACCCGATTTGAATAAAATGTACCAATTTCAAGTATCGTATAACCCATTGATTCACGAATAGATTTTAGCTAATGAAATTAGTCAGGCTAGCCTACCGATCGACCAGCGGTGGTCGATTACGAACGGCTGGAATCCAGTACTATTTAATTGTTGAAATATTTCATAATACTCAATGATCGACGTATTCCGTATCATTACAAACTCATTTAATTTACTAATTACTCCTGTGATAGCGGCAGGCGACTGAGTCAATCAACGAGATGGCTCTTCGTGGAATCAAAGTCCTGGAGCTTGCTGGTCTTGCTCCAGCGCCGTTCTGCGGAATGATTCTCGCGGACTTCGGGGCTGATGTCATCCGCGTTGACAGGGTACGCATCAAATTAGAAGACTCGTTGAATGCATCCGCAAAAATTGGGCTAGCAGTATTCTTTCTCTAATATGTTCTCTGCATCGAGGAGGTCTTCATCAGCTGATTGAAGTTGGTCAAATGCCCCTCCTTCGAGTTCTCTGGATAGCTCAATTTGCCACACTCGAATATACCGATACGATTAGATCACAATACTCAATTCAAGGTACACATGTGAGCCCAATGGCGCATATAATTCATTCATTTCTCTCCTTCATTCAAATTTAGGTTGGTTCATGGAACTGTACTATTTACAGTGCTTAAGTCCTCAATCAAATAAATATTGGGGTTGTAAAGAACAGTATTGATCTACTAACGATAACACTCGATTGGACTCGGATGTTTTTCTAGGCAGGCTCTCGCGGTCTTGATGTCGACCGTATGGCGCGGGGAAAGCGTTCAATATCGATCGATTTGAAGCAAGACCGGGGTCGGGCGCTGGTTAGAAAAATCGCTGACCGAAGCGATGTTCTTATCGACCCTTTTCGGCCTGGTGTTCTCGAAGGGATGGGACTTGGGCCTGGCGAGCTCCACAAGTACGTAGCCGCACCACCCATTGCGAATGATTATTGCTCACGAACGAAGGTTCTGGTTGGCACTGTTTCAAGGAACTAGTACATCCGAATGACTGCGTTGTTATCAGTTCGTACACCGCTGTCGGATGCTGCTCATTAGCTTAAAACTAAGACGGGAAATTGTTCTTTATTTATAGTGCATATTGTAGAATGCATACAGTAGACAAGACAGATTGTAAATATTCATAGCAGACCAGATACAAGACCGTTCAATCGACCGTTCGCTGAGACGGTCAGAAGTATCTTAACATTGAATCGAATATGTATTGCATGTATGGCGTGGCGAAAACCGAAGAGATTAACTAATACTTTTTCATCTCGTATTGCCAGAATGTTGCGCATTTTTTCTAATTTTACGACTGCGTATAACGGCCACAGAGTGACAATATTTAGATTTTTTTTTTCAATCCCGGCCAAACAGAACCAATCCCGGTCTGGTGGTGGCGCGCATTACGGGCTATGGCCAAAGTGGACCCCTGTCGAAGGTTGCCGGCCACGATATCAATTACGTCGCCACATCGGGTAGGTCCGTCCAGGCCTTGCGTGACACGGGCGATTATAATCCCCGGCAAGTCAAATAACACAGACCCACCGCGTAACTACAAAGTGTGACACTATGTACGTGTATATTACTATCATAGGGAACTAATCACTAGTCAGTGAATCGACTGCTGACGGTGTAAGTAGACTAGGCTACATCGGACTATATAATGTGAAAATCAACTTACTAACGTGTATAAATGGATGAAGTGCTCACATTTCTCGAATCTTCTCGTTATAGGAGTGCTGTCAATGCTGGGCAAGACACGTAGTCCACCCTTTCCACCAGTTAACCTGCTGGCCGATTTTGCCGGCGGTGGTCTGCTAACGGCCATGGGAATCTGTGCTGCTCTGATTGAACGGTCGAAATCTGGACGAGGACAAGTGGTCGATACGTCAATGGTCAGAACAGCCTGATTGATGATTATTTGACCGATACCATACTAATTAAAATAGCCCGAGTCTCTCCTCTCTACTTCTGTCTCGCGCAGAAGAAGCAAGTATTTCGGGGACGGCTTAATTAAAGGTCATGTGACCAAGTCAACGAACGATCATACCCGATTGTATCTATATATAGAGTATATACATCCAACATATGATTGTGGATGCACGTATGCATGCATGTCTACAGCATCAACAAAGGTCTCTTGGTATCGTAATAGCAATAACGATTTTATGCGAAACGCATTTCTGTTTGCCACTGAAGACGGAGGGTGCTGCGTACGTGTCAAGCTTTCTGTGGAGAACTCGCTGCGCTGATACAAGTATCCCTATCTGGTTTGCCGAACGAGGCGGCAACCTTCTCGACGGTGGTGCCCACTTTTATCAGGTGAACATGAATTTGCTCCTAAATGCGAACTAGTTTTCACCCGTTTTTCGCTTGATCAACTTTTATAACAGCCTACCCTTATTGAGCAGGCGTATGATAAAACGTACCATCGATTACTGATCTGTTGACATTGGACCGTTAGCAACAAGGTCTTGGAAATGACAAACAATATGATGATATTCGAGATGCAAAACGTCGCAAGTTATTCTTTGCGATTTTCGCAGACATACGAAACATCAGAAGGGAAGTATATGGCTGTCGGTGCATTGGAACCACAATTTTACGCCGAATTCGTAAAGGGCTTGGGCATGACTCCGGACGAGTTTCCCCAGATGCAGGATATGGACGAAGCGAAAGAAGAGGTGTCCAAAATATTCAAGAGCAAAACACAATCGGAGTGGATTGCCATATTTAAGGACACGGATGCGTGTGTCACTCCGGTAATTGACTTTGACGAGGTGGCCAAAAATGAACAACACAAGGGTACGTAGTAGTGGTACGTAATCGGGTCAGTCCTGATATATCACCTACGCTGATGTATTTATGATTTGCCTGATTGCTTCAATTGTATGTTTATGAAATATGAACATGATAATATTCTAGCACTGTACGATTCGATTGATGTTACATTGATACTAGAAATGTCCCTTAGCTTATCAGGAAACCATTTGAAACGCCTCACTTCGGCTGATCTTCGATTATATAATGATCTTACGGGATCTGTTTCAGCGCGTGGTGCCTTCGTCGAGTATGGTGGTGCGCTAGCTCCGTCTCCAGCCCCACATTTGTCTCGTACGCCCGGGCAACTGTCGAAGCTTTCCGACCCTAAGATCGGGGAGCATACGCTGGAGATCCTCAACGAATTTGGCATCAACCAGTCGGATACAGACGGCCTTATCAAGGAAAGCGTCGTCCAAGTTGCCAAGGCCAAACTGTAGGGCACAACTGTGGAACAGTCGTAGCTAGTCTCCCAAACGTTCGAACCAATCCAACCAGTGCCACAGAGCGACCATCACCAGCTGGAACAATTCACAGTAGTAACGAAACGCCCTATTGAAACTCTATTGGACAAATGAGTGCAAGAGTGGTTCGCAAGAGACGTGTCATTTTGTTCTAGCTGCAAATTTTTGAATGCCGAATTTTGAACTTTGTAATAAATTCTTACCCTGTAAAAAACAGTTTATATTGCTAGAATAGAACGTACCTACCTTCACCAAGGATAATGATTCGTCGGAACTAGCCAATCTCAGACGAGTACAGCAGAGTTGAGAGCGTGCCTAAACGAACGATTTTCAACGAACCGAAATTATCGGCTTGTACAATGGTGAAATATCAGTAAGTCTGTTGTTCGCCTTCTCATTTAATAGCAGAGTGCAATCGAACAATAAAGAGGACAGATTGTTTTCCATTAACCAGGTTGTGGTCGTGCGTTTCAATGCCTAATAGATAGCTTGATAGTAACTAGAGTTCTTGGTTCGTTGACCTGGTAATTAGTTTCAAGGCACACTAATATACTAAGCGTATCACCATTTTAAATATTCACAACTTTTCAGGTAAATGAACCCTTAAGGTGAATGATCTAAAGACCTCGTTGAACCGTCCAGTATGCTCCATCAGACCATTCAGGGGCTCAGAACCGCTGACTATGCTATCTCATTAAAACACGTATCCTCTGAGATTATATTTTTCGATTCTCGTTTTGTTTAGATGAACTACATATGTGAATTGATATATGTCACATATCATTATACAGTGGTGTGCATAAACTTAAGACACCCCTAAATTTCAGCAAATTGTTACAAGGAGCACACATTTGAGGAATTCACTCTGTATCAGAGAAATCTACGTATCAAATAACATACACACCACAAAGAACAACGGCGCATGCAGCCTGCTACAAGGAGACGTGCAATTTTTCGGGTGTGTAAAATGATAAGACACCGTCAATTATCGAGTGTTCTCGCTGAATTGGTCCAGTTTGTGTTGAGCACTCGCGCCGTACTGTAGTCATGGCACACACTTCGAGCCTAACTGATGCGACGAAGCAGTTATTACTCCTTTACACCGAGCGGGAATGATCCTGGTGACGATTGCCAGAGAAATTCACAGAAATCGTTGCGTAGGGCAAAGTTAATTACGCAGTCCGTCTACGTATGATACTAATTAGTCTAAAGGACGTCCACAAAAGATCAGCTAGCGGACTGCCATGCACATTTGTCGATTGGCCTCGAGCTCGCCCATCAGTTGTGAAGCAGTTGGGCAAGGGTTAGGTCCATACTAGTTAGTTACGTTCAACCATCAGGTTCATAGATCAACAATTTTAAGGACAATTAAGCGTTACCCGCATATCATACGGGCGCCAATCAAAACAAGACCTCGTCTTCAACGACGCTGCATGACTGCCCGACTAAACTTCGCCCACAACAATATGGCCAGAGACTGGAAATTGGTGAGTATTGGGGCAACGTTTTTTTAAGAGTATCTTGTGGGTGCACATCTATCTAAAAGGTACTGTGTTGTTTCAGATCATCTTCAGTGACGAGAAGAAGTTCAATTTGGATGGGCTAGATGGATTTAACGGTTATTGGCATGATGTACGTAAAGAGCCGCGGTACTTCTCAAAGCGCAACTTCGGTGGCGGGACCGTTATGGTTTGGGGAGCTTTCACCTCTCTTGGCAGACCCGAAAAATTACACATTTTGTTGTAGCAGGCTGCATACTCCGTCATATGCGCTGTTCTTTGTGGTGTGTATGTTTTTGTTGTATGGATGACTCCCCCCTCCCTAATGGATCCGAGTAATTCTCCGGTTCTTATATATGACACATACATTAATCTGACACCGAATAAATTCCTCAAATGTGTGCTCCTTGTAAGGACTTGTCGATATATAAGGGTGTATTAAGTTTATGCACCCCACTGTATTATATAGATCTCAATACAAATTATACTTGCGAAGCAGTAAACAGTATCTCCAATTGCCAAAGCCGGAAGCGAAACCCGTACCTGTACCATCCGTTGGTCACTTCTAACTCAGCTTCGTTCCAGTTCTAGATAGCTATACTGTTTTGGCACTTAGCAAGAGTTCATGTAATTTGTATCACACAGAGCTGTCTTGCTTAGAAACCCTACACAATCAGACCGATATTGTATGAGATACATATCATAAAATGATAGAATTTGTATCTCCTAGATCTGTGCATCCACCTGGGACGAAGTCACAATGATTCATAGCGCTGAACGAGAATTTAGTAAAAACAAACATGATACAAAATCATCAATTACGTGTATCATATGAAATTTAGCCAATGTCAGGAACAATGAAATAAATATGCTCTTACATTATCGCCTATCATATGTATGGTACTGAACAATCATAATGCCGAATATGATCATTGGAACGTTTACAAAATAACCCAAAGCCGACATTCTACTTCACTTGCGCACTCGCCGTACTCATCTAATTCGTCAGCGTCACACATGAGATACCGTATAGTAAACGACATTCACCACTTTATGTTCTTTGAAACGGCTAATTCGATACGAGGTCTTGCTCCAAACTTGTCGTTCATATTGGAGATTAAGTAGGACAGTGTTTCAGTTGGATACAGTTTACGGTTTATTCTTTTGCAGAAGTGACCGTAAACATATATATATATATGTATATATAATAAAGGTAAACGTGAGTATATAGGTTCGTGGATGACCTATAAATGTGAAGTTAATAGAATTATTTTGAGCGAAGATATCTGAGGTCGACTGAGTGATGGTTGCTGTCGGCCTGCCAATCAACGGGGTCATCCCTTGAGGGAAGCGATTTTGGCGATGTACTGCTTGCGAGCATCTTCTTGGCTGAGGCCTGCAAAATCGAAACATAAAGCAAAAGAAAAGCATTACTTTCGCGTATGCTTAAGCTGAATGCGTTCGCTGGTGATCGGGTGCGATTAGTTCACAATTGTCATCACTCAGCATTGTTGTGCCTCTGCACACACACACACACATACACTGTACATGTAGCGCTGATCAGCGTTAACATGGAACTTTGTCAGTAACTTGGCTCCATTCAAAATGCCTCATTGGATACACGTTTGAGGAGGCATATGTGGCAAGCCGGCCACAATTTTCCAATCGGGTCTCTGCCAAACTGTATATCCGCCGCCATCATCTTCGCAATAATCGTGTCGGCTATTAAATCAAATATTATTATATATGTGAAAACAATAAGCTACGATGTAATGGATGTTACTTCGAGACCGATGTCGACATCAACAGAATACACCCGAATCAGCATAATTCATAATATGTTGTCATAATGAAAATACGATGTCGAATCAATGCAACAGACCTTTCTTGCCGTTCCACGCGTTCCATTTAGCCTTCCCCTTGAGATCGAACATGCCGGGAGCTGAGGTGTTGCAATCGCCAACGGTGGCCTGCTTGAACAGTGCGTACAACTCGAGCAAGTCGTTGTCCGACGGCTTTGTAGGCAGCTGTTTCGCCTCCTCGGCCGCCTGTCAAAGAATAAGCATGTTTTTAATAACAGCACCAACATGAAAAAAACGAATCGAGTCGAGTTTCAAGCAGCAATTCTTATCAGGGTCCCTATACCATGCGCCTGTTTTACGTGTCGGCTAATAAGCGATGCAAAATTTGACTTTTGACAACATGCGTAGATATTAGTTACGGCGAGCTGGGCGGCAAGATCAAGGACAGGCAACAGACTGAAATTTTGAATTGGCCAAAAGATACAAACATGATGCAGATAAAGATTATTTATACGGCATGATATCAAAGGGATAGTGATATCTAAATGACTGGTTGGTTCATATTCTATAATGGCAATGGATGCTTTTCACAATTATACTATATTCTATCTCGCATCCGGAAGCGCTCCGCAGTGTTGATTCTCCACAGCGCTTCTATGCTTGATCTAAGTAAAGTCATAGATCGCTGTCCGTTTGTTGATAGCGATGGCGCCACGACTATAATGGTTAGAAAAAATCACGGCCGACTTCGGCCGCTCGGCCGCGCGAGAAGACGTTCACCATCAGATTCGCAGATTCCACGCTGCGAGTGAGCGGTCCACCGAAGAGCGCATTGCAACCGAGTGAGACGGCCTTATTTCTACCGGCTTCACCGTAATGAAATTGGGCCATGCCGGACCGCACGCCATGAAGCATGAAGAAGTCGTATTAACTAGCAGTAATGAGAAAAGTGAGAATAACGGCAGGAGCACCAACGCCCGATGTCACTGGTGAGGCTTTCCGTTTGCGCTGAGGCCGAACTGCTTTCAATGAGAGGGAGTCAGCTGTTGCGAGTGAAGTGGCATTGACTTGCGAAGCGGTGGCTGGGCACCGCTTCGATAACTATATGCATTTTATCTGGCTGCCGTTATTTATCTAGTCTTGCTTGCTAGTTAGCTGTGCGTCTTGTTGGAACGCTTGAATGTGGAACGTGTAGCGCATCGGATGGCTGGCTACACATTCACGGCACAAGCGAAAATTAGATTTATTGCAGTTCATGACAGCAAATGACTGCCGATGTTCAGTCGAAAAAAAAAGAAAACGTCGAATATAAATAATGTCCCGTAGCGAACGAATGTTTGAGTAAGTTCAACGATTGTATTATGCTTGTGTGTAAACTTGAGCACATCTATCCGCCCGCAGATTAACGAAATGCAGCAAATCAACAGTAAATTGATCGCTGCAATGTTTCGATTCATGTTACCGATACGGGAAGGCGTTAATTTGTGTGCATTAGTAATTAAGCTGAGCCCGCTAGACACCGCTAGACGAAACACAACGGTACAATAGCACAACCAGAGATGTGATAGTACAATCGATCCAATGAGAGATGCAACGTCAGCCTCCGTTGAGGAATCGTTGTTATGAAGGCAGCTCTAAGCGAAGCGAACGGCTGATTTCGTGTATTTGCATACTAATATATAGAAAGCCTCGACAAATTGTCCATTAATGTGAGAGATTTGCTGTTTCTGCCACTTCTATAAGAATACTTGTTCTTATTAAAAGCGACGCCGTTCCTTTTCGCGTGACAGCATTAAGATTCGCCACTGTCAAAAACCAATTTGACAACAACATTCGTCAAATTTCAGCCAGCCAGCAACTCGCCATCCACATAAGGCACAACATTAGATTAGATTGCTTTGGCGCACAAAGCATAAGTCGCACAGCCGGCGACGCGCAAACGGATGTGACGGCCCGAAGCGACATGATATCCGCATGATTCCAACTTTATCGCGGCCGAACGAGCCTAGTAGTGACCTAGCGGCACGCGTTCTCTCTCTCTCTCTCTCACCCTGGAACAGCTCCTCCTCCATGTTTTAGAAAGGCCCACTCTTCCACAAAATTTTCTCATCTCGTTTTGTTTAGCATACCGGCTCCTCTACAATAGGCAACAGCCCACCTGAGACAAACAGCAGCAGCAGGCAAGTGTACTATATAATATAAGATGATATACGAAGGTAGCAGTTTCAGACAGTCGTTGACAGGATGACGACAAACGGGAAAAATCAAGGAGAGTGATTCGTCTTTTCGAGGCGACGAAAATAAAAAGCACACTTCACACACACACACACACACACGCAAAAACATCCAGCACTAGTGACGTACCTGATTAAATTCCGCTTCACTCATGATGTCAAAGTTAAAGTTACGCTCAATGTGTCCTCGGCCACAGCAAGTTGTCGTTCCGCAAAGCAAACGAACAAGTTAACTGGCACCCGCTCACTCGGTGGCGTTGCCTGCCCAGCCCCGGTGGCCGCTTCTCGCTGGAGACTCACTGGCCGATTGCTCTCACCCGAATCACCTTCCCTCGTCCGATGGGAAAGTGGAAAACAAGAAGACGGTTGTAATCTGTGGCCACGTTGCATTGCTATCCCTCGTGGGCAAAAGCAACGAGTCACCCGGCGGCGGGTTGCTGTTGCGAGCGTTGATTGCATGCGGCGCTCGTGGCGGTCCATTCAGTCATAGTGTCTACAGCGATTGCTGACGTCGCCGCTGCTGCCTGTGGTAGTAATGATAATAATAGTAACTGGAGATACTGGTCGGTCAGATTCGGCTCGTTGAATACTAAAAAAGCGCACTTCACACTTGAGCGAAACATGGACTTCGTCGACTAAGCGACTCGAGAAGCATCACTACGAGAATATGATGCTGGAAGAACAAATTCACACCTTTCTATGGCCACGAAATAATTTGAGTTTCCGACCTCGGACATATCCCGCCATACGTATATTTATCCAAGTCGTGTACCCCGGTAGTGGCACCTCAGACATTGTAACGGTGACTTGAACTTCCGTGTTTCATATTTCTATTTATTTTTTTTCATATTTCACACATTTATCTAAGGATTTATCGAGTATAGTCGGTCGGCGAACTTGCTTTCCATTAACGAATACAAGTCCGACAGTAGCAGTAGTAGTAGTTCTTTTAGAATAGTTTATTATAGTATAGTCAGTTATTAGTCAGAAACCAACAACATTAGAGCCAGCAATAACAATGACGATTGCGATCACTTAGGATCAATCCACGTCAGCGACCGCTTCGATTTAGTCACAGATCGAAGTGTTAATTACAGCTTCATCTTGCATCGCGTCCTCATATGATATACATGCCAACGTTAGCTATGAAAGAGGTAGGTATAGCGAAGCATATTGAGACACATCTTGGCTAGTCATAACTGACTCACTTTCACTGCTGTCGACAAGTAACACCGGTTGCGTACTCCGCACAGGTATTAGCGGCACGAACAGCGCAGTATTGTCGTGCACGCACGTTTTATGTGAAGAACATCGCCGAATATGCTCCTTGAATGACCCTGCATATTATGAATAGATTAGATGTCCCCGTATGACTACGTTTCGCCACCAGATACCGCCTTAGGGCACGTTTGACCAAGCTGGCAAACCGGGCGAAGTTGCTAACACATTACCATTATGCAATTTGCATTCGACAAGTCATTGCGAAGCTGTCATTTGAATGTCCACTTTAGCAATATGATGGCAAATTTCTCACATGTCAAATTTGAAAATCGCTCACTGTTCTATAGATCTAACTCAGCTTAATATTTCCGAATTCGATCTCATTCTCCAAAGTGATTTCCCAGTTCGATTTCAACCCCGAAACGATGCCTAGTTAAACAGTAATCAGAATCGAACACAAGCCGTGCATGCTGGATCTCAGGCAAACCGAATTGCCTTGTTCACTTATTATTCACCGTTCATCTATCGGTAACGGTCGACTTGCAAAGAAAAATAATTACACTTAGCCCTGTACAATTCGAGCATGTGACTAACTCTATAATGGCTCTACGACTCATTCATGTGAAAATTGGATCGCATGTTACCACCTGATGCTATATGCCTTGCTGATGCGGGTCTCGCCGTAAGCTTACTACTAATAAGACCTAATTATATTACAAATACGACGATGAGTAAAAGCCAAGCAAATCTGACAGCTACAACATGTCACCTACGGATCAGTCAATCATGTTCTCCCTCCCGCTACCGTGGACGTGCAGCGAACCTTCCATTTAGCGGTAAACAATCCAAATCAATCATCAAGTGACATTACCACCAACACGAGTGACTAAATAGTATTAAGGTTAGAGAAATTACCACCGTTAGCTACCGTCAGAAGTATACGGTGCTCAGTTTCATAGCGTCGATTTCAAAGCGAGGTAGCGTCCGTTCTCAATTTGTTTTCCGTGACTGTCTCCTTTGTCGGAGCATCTACACACGTTGATTAAGTGTCCGATAGTGCAACCTAACAGATCCGAGCAACAACCTAACCTACCTGATCCAATTATAACGGCACATGTTCGCTAGCGAGACGAACCTCAAGAGAGACACCTGCTCACATATGCAACCGTTGAGCACGACAACTATGACGTCCATACGACACATGACGATCCCAGTTGCTTTTGATGCGACTACATTAATTGCGTCATCCGATATGGACGCTAATATGAAGCAATAAATCAAACGGGAGTGGCGTTTTCCGTAAAAACTGCCTCCGTGCTTGCGTGAAAATGGGTTACCTTCAATAATATTTTGTTCTCTAATACACGCAGGGTACGAACAACGAAATTGTTACGTGTAGCAAACATCTACAGAAGAACTAATGATTCGGCCGTTTGTGGCTGTTTCACAACGGCGCTATTCTCCCTATTCGCTGTTCAATAGGGTGCATCGAACAGAGTCCAGTGACAATTTGCTGAGCAGAGATATTAGCTATTGCGGGTAGCTCACATGGTGGGACAAATGGAATCTCCACTGAGCATCGGGCGTTTCGCATGGGTGAGAGAATATCTCGAACGTTTGCTTGATCACAATAGCAAAAAAGGAGCCGAGGAGCGCTCGAAATATACTAATGTCTAATAAAGTTTGGTACCTTTAGCTTATCTATGGGGCAGGTAAACAAATGCACTACGCTAGAGGCTAGTCTTCAGCAAAAAAAAGACAAAAACAAAGCGAGATTATTTGATTACGTTCATTGTTCAAGACAATGTTCATGTTGTTTTTTGACAAAGAAGACATCTCTTAGAATACAAATTTGGCGGTATGTTCAACCTCCTTAGCTTCTCGGACAATTTATTATAAATAAGCAACCAGTAACACAGAGGCACGTAGGCGAAGCGAAGCTCATCAATGGTGCATTTCTATCACATTCAGTATAGAGAGAGAGAGATGAATACATGTCTGTGAACCGATATAATTCCTCAATCACAGCGAAAATGTACACTTTTAGCATAGATCCGCACCGAGATCGCTGTGGCGTATCGATCGATGTACAACGATCTCATCCGCATATACACACACATACACACTGTTCGCACTCGATTCGACTCAATCAACGATAAAGATGGCTACGATTTTAATATAAAATGTACACAATTTTCTTTTTGATCAAGCGGCCTCAGCGTCGTCAGATCGGACACCGGCCGACGGCACATCATTGCTCACTCAGCGGTGTTCTCGGAGATGGAATCGACCTCCACAATGATCTCGCGCTATGAGCTCGACGCGTCGAAGACTAGCCCGCCAAACACCAATCCACTAGCGAACCATTGGCGATCGTTGAGCTGACTACCAAAGAATAGAACCGAACCGAGAATGGTGAAGAACTTGCGAACGGTCGTAATGATGGAGCAGACCAATGGGCCAAAGTCGACAATTGTCGAACAGATGAAAATTTGACCCAGCGCCGAACTCACGGTGAATAACGCCACCTCGCCGTAGAGCCGTGGAAATTGATGCACGAACGTCAGGAAGCGCGGAAACTCGTTCGAGCCCATGACGAAGAGAACGATAATCATGTAGGCGACAGCGACCGCATTGTTCGCGTACATCATGTGCAATGCGTTCAGGTTACCACCCGACGCTTCCTGCTTCATATGGTCCTGCAATGTGCTGAGGAAGCCGTCGGCAGCCAACGACATCGCTAACAGCACATTGCCAAACCAGCTAGTCTGACCTGTATGCTTATGTCCGTCTTCGAGGATGAACAGCGCTACTCCCAATACGATGAGGACAACACAGAACCACTTGAGAATCGAGTATCGCTTCCTTGTGAATAGAACGCCTAGACACATTACTGGCAGTGGTTTTGCACTTTTGGCTACCACCTGCGTCGGATAGTCGATATACTTGAGGGCAGCGAAGCTTGCCACCATCCCGCCAAGATATAGGCTAGACCCTGACACGTAATAGAAGCGGGCCGTATGATCCGTGCCTAGGCGAAATATCCATATGAGTGCTTTCGCCACAAACGCGTTAACGAGACATTGAACGAAGAGAAGTGAATAGAAATAATCGAACTGTTCGTCACCAGGTCCATAGCGCTCCTTTAGAATGCCCTCCTGGACGACACCGAATATTCCGTACGAAATAAATATCCCTGCAGAGTACAGCATCATCTTCGTCCACGAATGCGATCTTCGGCGAACGATGTTAAAGCCGTATCTGTGTCCATGGCCAGGCTCATCCAGCTTGCTCGAGCTAGACAACAACCCCCGGCGCTCGAGCAGGGGTTCCAGTGACACGCGGTGCTCCAGCTGCATTCGGCTGCAGGATGGCCTGCTAACATCGAACTCTTACAAGAGGCAATAATCATAGAGTTAACCCGTGCGTCATTGCGACATACGCTCATTCATACGCGTCGCCGTTACGAAGCGTATGCCAACAGTAACTCGCTAGACAGAGAGCGAGTGCCATCTCAGGCGGCCACACAATGGATTCTACCAAGGACTAGACTACCGCGGCGAGCTGATACTGGTGCAACGTGACCAGCTGCGTAGGCATGTGGCCTGACGAGGAGGGCTGTGGCCTTCTCGGCCATCACCAACCACCAGCACCACATCTCGCGTCCCTGTGAATACGCTGGCCTTCCTCTAATACAAGTGGTATCCACGATGGTGGGTACGAGGTGGCGGCTGCGGCGGCGGCGGCGGTGGCAGCCCTCGAGCCAACTGTAATAGAGGAAAACTTGTGGCCGGTCTGCAGCTGAGATGACATAGACTGTGCACATACGAACTTACAGAATATGCCACCGTGACGCCACCAACGGTGATAGCAACGCCCTCAGCTGACCACCAGCTATTCAGAACGATATTGCAATTAGTTAATTCACTCACCTTCGAAGCCTGTCGAACCAATCACAAGGTTGGGAATGGCGACCAAGCACGACTCTCGTCAGAGCAGACATGTTGCTGTGCTGACGGACACACGTTATTTCCTATGTTCGGATCACGGTAAAAGGAAGCAACGCTTTTTACTCTTTGTTTTCAAGCGACTGCAATTACAGGAAACTAACGCTTTACTGAGGTTCAATCTGACATTTCATTCGAACGTAACACATTGGCTCTGAGGGCAACAAACGGAAATGAGCTCTGACGTGGTCGTCGTCGATTTTCGAATAACTGTGACGGCCACAGCAGGATCCCACACGCGTGTCCATCTGAGTTTCCTTTCAAGTGGCCGATTTAGCTGTGCCAGGAATGACTTAATTCTAAAATGTGCTCGATACTTCGAACATTAAGCTATTCGTTATATTTCCGTTTTCGAGGCGCCAGTGAAATTGTGTAATCAACTCGTGTTGATTATATCAGATTAATGTGTTTTGGCTAGACAAGTACATGAGTGATTTGGTAGTTCGAATCGCTAATCTTTTTCTTTGTGTTCTTTTCCAAAATGCAGTATAGAGGCCTAACTTCACTACTAGGCCATTCGCCTGGAAGCGTTAACAACACACATATAGATTATAATAATTGGAACATTTCAGACATTTACTCTGGTTCTTCGTAAGTGTTTTTGCGATGATCCGTTACTCCAATGCTCTCATAGGAAAATCTATCCTAGGGCTCAAATGTTTAAGGCCGATATACACTACTCCCGGTCAAGAGATCTCAATGGCAGAACCGCCGGCGGGACGCGTTTCCATTGTCACAACGACTCCACACGTCAATAATCTGATCTTCTGCTGCTCGCATTGCCCTGGCACAAAATGGTCGCGAAAGAACTCAACGAAAACAATGACCGCAACAGCTATATAGCTAGGGAAACTGGTCAAGATCGTTCCGTCTAACTAATATATCACTTATTTATTTCATATTATTGCGTGTCTTTATATATATATATGTTTTTTTTTTAATTTCAGCCAGCGTATAACAAAACAGCTCACGTGATGAAATATTACGAAAACCCCTTCATTGCGCAAACACATGAACGGGATAATTGTACGCTCAACTGCAACTGCGCACAGCTTCAAGTTCCAGTAATTTCTCAAGATACAACAAAGATTATTGCCACGTGATTATATTGTATTCAACAAGCTAAGTTCCGATAGAAGACTTTACATGCATGCAATAGTCATTCATTATTATCTGGCAGCCGAGAACGAGCAGACATAGTAAAACCAAATCAGTTTAGCACGACCGTTGCGCTCATTAATCAACTCGAATATCGACTAACTCCTCAATCGATTGATCAAATCCGCGTGATTAGAGACCAGAGATACGTCGGTTTTATATAATGCAATGTGAAAATGTATTAAACACTTCGCTCAAAATCGTTCAACTCGACCAGTATGTGTGTGTATATAGAGCACAGAATCGCCCCGGGCAAGCACAGACTAAGCCCTTGAACAAAAAGGTCACAATTTTACTTCAACTCGATTTCTTGTCTCGCCAAATATTAACTTTTCTCATTCGACGGACGGTACGGAATAGATGGATATGTGTCGCTTAGTATCATCCTTGGAAATATCACGAACAGATGTATTATTATTATTATTAGAGGACGTACACGTCTGGCTGGCGCACTAGAAAGTGCCGCGAGACGTAAATCTACCTCTGATGTGAATCTACCACAGCTGCCGATTGTGCTTCCGGAGGACAATGCCGGTCGAGCCAATGACGACTGCTAAGCAATTCGCTTTTTGAGGCGGAAAGCAGCGAGCACTGCCTGATGTTTCATACTTACTTAAATTGAGTAGTGAGCCTCGTTGTTAGAGAATCAGGGGGGCGCCTTGCAGAGAGGTCTGCAATATTTCGATTCTTATGATAAGGTTTATTAGCATTACTAGAAATGCTAACAGCATGATATACCTCTGTTATGATTACAATTACTAATTCGTGTAATAAAATATTTATTATACACAGCATAACCATAAAAAAGTGCACTGAATAAATGGACTAATTTGATACAAATAATTTAGAAAGCATATGGGCAATACGAAGAGCAACACTATGGCAAATTTGAGCCGTTTCTGCTATTACAAGCGCCGCTATTGTTTGGCTGCTCCGAAAGTTGCTAGTTTTAACGATAAAATATTTTGGACATCTGCTCGATTTCGACGGTTTCCTGTATAGTCTGAAAACAATGGGTGTCAGATATATATATTTTTTTAATGAGTAATTTAACTCTTCGCAAAAGGAGAAATATAGTAGTGACAATTATAATATTTATTATTATTATTATCATAATAATGAGTAATGAATCTGTTCTATCCTACACAATAGTTTGTTATGTTGTCAAGTCTACTGCAGCTCTATCACGAGGTCTACAATGTCTATACAGCGGCGCCGTGCCTAAGTACTAAATATAAGCCGTTTACCACTGAGCCCAAAGTGTCAAGGCTCTTTGTTTGTGTCCTATAACATGGTTGGGTATGCGGCGGTGTACGTTTTGATTAAGAAGTCACGCAACTCTTTGGAACCTTGTTTAACAAGTGGCAAATTCTAAGCGCCAAGAAAATGTCGATTGTGCTACCTCGGGATGTGTTGCACAGTTTCTCTCTCGGCCCTGCATCTCGACAATCATGTCGTTGAGACTGGAACACATTTTTTGAACTGACTATCAGCTGTTCCCCTATGTGACAGGCCTTAGCGCTTAACCTTGAGGGATTATTATGAGGATCTGTCGGGGACACCTTTTGCTTATTGTTGACCAGTCGTACCTGGCAAGAATCCACAGATCAAGGAAGGTAATTGAGACTGGCGACAGTATTGGTCAATGTGCCCGGAGCTATCTGTCAAGACGGATGCTTATCTGGTACCGTCTACGAAGCAGGCGATCCCAGCAGTTAGCACACAGTATTCAAAGCTCGCCAAATATCCCCTGGGACGTTAATCGTGCAAGATGCACTTCCGCGCACGCAAGACGAAACGCTGTTTTGGGAACATTTAGGCTACCCTGCAAAACTTCTGGACAACCTGCATCAAAACTGCCAATTTGCACGTAACTAAATTCTACCTTGGATGGGCATCCACATTTGGTTGATCAGTAAACACAAGAAGATGGTATCCTAACACCGATTCACTATGAAGCACGCACATTTTTCGCTTCGAGAGGCTTCTTTTCCGACAAAAAAAAATTAGTTAATTAGTAGGACTCGGCAAATCCAACAATCTAGCCCACAAAGGCATACTTCCACCTCAAGGGTAACTCCGGAGTCAATCTGAGACTATGTACGCTGATTCGCCTACTTTGAGACTAATTTACCTAAATACAGCACGATATACTGTGTTCTACTACGCAACTCTTGTGTTCTAGCGATCGAGGAAATATACGATATCATTTGTACATGGCATTATCAATTATTGTTTTATACACGTTATTTATTGAAGTTATTTTTTTATGTACACCATTAATAATTAGTCCAGTCCATATATGTTGCAGTTGATTAGAAGTTGATGTTACGAAGAGCTATTTGTCATAATCCATATTTCGGCTTTCCTGTCTCGAGCTCTCGCATTGCTTCAGTAGGTGCTCCATACGCTGCTTGTGCTGGCCTAAGTGATTGCATAAAAGTATCATATATATGTAGATATATATATATATATAATTGCAGAGATCATTTCAATAATGGTATGTATAATTTATTCAAACATACAGTAGTTCGGAATTTCAATAATTGTTATCACTGAACACTAACTTCCGAGTGGCGCAGGATACTTTGCGTTGTTGAAAATAGTTATGCAACCTTCCGAGTTCCATACAAGTACCAATGGAATCATCAAGGTAGAATAGCTCGCAAGGAGTCGATATAGAAAACTAGGCCTGATTGCTCTATAACGCGAGACCCCCCCCCCCCGCGCCGGGGGTAACGGATACCCACGAGAGGCACTTTTACTTACTCTTTTCCATAGCGCTTAGTGCGTGTCGAACATTGTAATCGACCATGATTCGATGGAGCGCTTCGTATTCCCTCGTATACTCTTCTGCAATAACAATAAAAAAATAATCAAATTCATGTAAATCACCACAATTTGAAGATAGGTCGTCATTTCGACAACGAACTATTAGAACTACATGAATGTAATCACGAAGCAATCACGTCGTAATAAATATCAACAATGTAGAAGTCAACGTCATTACCTATACGGAAAACAAGAACCAAGAGGACACCTCGACGATCCCTGGGGGATGAGCCCCTCACTCGCGTATAGCCATTCTCAAGTCAAGTAATATTCTTCTCAAATCTGGTAAAATGCAAATTCATGGCATGAAATCGCTGGCGATTATTGTCGAAACGGGTTGAACCCCAGTTTATGAAGGGTGTAATGAATTTGTAAAGCCGTCAGTCTCAGTGGCGCTATTAGCAGCATACTTAGTAATAGAGTAGTAGCAGTAGTAGCTACTAACCTTCATCGTCGGCGCTCTTCGAAGCTTTTGGCGGAAACAGGATACGAATTGGTGGTTTTGTGCTCAAATCGTTTGATGAGCCCCGTCGATTTCGGAACGTATTCATTATCACACAACGTGGTGTACTGTCACTTCACTCAAGCCGCCTGAAGGGTTCGTTTAAGTCGTAATTAAAATCTGTAAAAAATCAAACGTCTAATCTAGACAGATAGATGTGTAGATAGATGTATGGATGAATAGACAATGAGAGCGAGGGAGGGCTGATCCTTGACGGCGCAGATCACGGTATTGAGGTATTGTTGATAGAACACACAGCTGTTACGCTGCTACATGCCTGGCGGTTATCCGCCAATTAAGCGATCGGAAAGTACGGCTCGGGCACCGTTTTCACGAAAAGCTCGCGAGGCTCACACGTCCACATTAGTGCCAAATTGCTCGAAGAACGAATATCTCCTCTGTGAACGTGTCCAATTTATCGGCCGAATTTCCATATGAGAAATACTAGTACCGCCAAATGATATCACGAAGCAATGTGGAGCATCTCTAGTGTCCGGCCTCATTCGGCTGTTGTTTACTAGAACGTCCGAGACATATCAGTCGCTAGCGTAGGTCGCGAAAGGTTCTTCTTTCAGTGATAGTGGCCAGCAGGCAAAAATGGCAAGCCATAAGATTTTCTGTAAGTTGACCGACTCAATGTGTTGGTGCCTGAATGACGGGTGGCGATACGTTGTTCCCCAGCAAAAATTAGCTTCGCGGCTTAACGGGTTTTTCCTGTTTCTTTTTTTTCTTGTTCGATTGAACACATAACTAGTTTTCTAAGCTTAAATTAGGGTGTGTTGCCTGCAGTGCTCAACTTGCGGATTAAATATCTAATATATGTATATGTATACATTGTTATTAACTACTCGTAGATAATGCGGACTTCTGTGTAAGCTATTATTTTAATTTATTGTTTAGTGTTAATATGTTGCACTTCAATTTATTCTATAATGCTACAATATATTATTCGATAGATACGAGGATGATTTTATATTCGCGCGTATCAAATTATGTTCAGTGATCATAATAATAATAATAATCACAATAATACGAATAATAACTTGATTAAAAGTTGCGATATATCCCAATTACGCATCCACATTTCAGCCCAAGCTTTTCTCAAGGATGCATTCAACAGATTCCCAGACCTCATCACGATGTCCACGGCCGTCATCATAAGTGAGTTGCCGGTTGGATACGGTTATATATATATATATATATATATATATATATATATATATATATATATATATACAGAACACCGCCGTATAATAATTTCGGTCCATAATAGTCAGCCATCAGTTACGGACACATTACGTCGGAAAAATATGTCCCCACATTATAAGACAGTGAAACAGTTCAGTGGCTTGTTTGTGCTTATTTTGCGATTCGCCTGTGATGGAGCAGCTCTTCCTGTCATTTACCACTCGTTTTACGATCACCGGTTTCTTCCAATCAAGGGCTCACTCTAATCGAACAAAGAAACCTGCTAGGTTTATACAGCAGCTTCATCTTGTCTGCTGATGGGAAGATTTACCCGCAATGGTCTGAAAGTCTGCTGCAAATCTTCCGAAGAAATTTGTCAAAAATATATGAAATAGCAAATTGTCCTCAATTATTTCAGCGTCGACATTTACGTCGAAGCCGACGTTCACTTCGTGTACAGGACTGTCAGGATTAATACTATTATTATATTATACTACTACTGTGAAGTAAATACGCATTAGCATTACCAAGGATAAACTAGTATCATTTTCGGGCTGAAAATGCGAGATTTAGTGTCTCAGATTTGGACTTAATTTTGCACTTATATCATCCCTTCTAGTTTGGAGAGGATTCTCATCATATCGTTCAGGATAAATCATTGATTTCGACGATGCGGCGTTTGTTTGTGTTTGAATTTCAGCCATTCCGTTTGCGTTTTATAAGCTCCACAAGGACGAGAAAGAACGCCCATTCACGTACCGACTTTACTATACGGTCTGGCGTCAGGATGATCCGCGCGCAAATCAAATGGTGAAGAAAATAGAGAAATACAACTGGACGCCGGAATTGAAACCCGATCTGAAAGTCATCAAAAGGGAGCGTGCGAACGCTGGATTGCCAGTGGAGTAGAATCAACCACGGATTTATGATAGGGATAGCTAATAATAATAATAACAACAACAACAACAATAATTATAGAGTTAAAATGTTCAATTCATTCTAATTTGGAACAATAAATAAATGGGTTTGTTTTGTTTTTAGATATCAAACAGCGTTGTTTCTATCGACATAACCTACAGTGAGCATATAACAGTGCAAGAAGACAACATGATAAGCTGACAATAAAAGACAGTAGCTACATAGGTATGTGCCGCTTGCTCGTGTATAATTTGTTTGTGCCGAGTTCATCGCTCCTCTAGGACGTGAGCCCGTCTACCAGGTACATTCGTCTAAGGTCAGTTTAAAGTGATGTTAGGCAATGGATTCTGTCTATCGTAGCCGCATTTGCTCGTGTATATTAGGGTTCTGTCACGAATGCAAGGATTCGCCCACTCGTAGTTTATGACCCCTCAATTATATATATTGTATATTCCAATGAGCAAGACGAAGAGGAATCGACGTAAGGTGTTTTTTTTTATTTAAAAAAACACGTGCTGCTTATGTTTACGTGAAAAGTTTGTTTGTTTGTCCCGTTTTGTTGTCATGGCAAACCATGTTCGTAAAAAAAAGTGAAGCATTAAGAAAAACAAGAGCCATTAGAAGACGCATACAGGACAAGCTACGAGCAGTGCTATATGAATAACGTAGAGCGTCATATGATTTTATTGTGAAAATATTAGACCAGCACTAAGAAGACGAATTCCTAAGCTGCATACGAAGATTACTTTTTATCATCTGATCTTCATGACCGGCGGCTTATATCCGGATGTAGAGGGAGCTTGCTGGTCAAAAGGTTTGGGAACTTTCTCCTCCAACGGCCGATGACTTCCGATGAAGCTGGTATAGTCGACGAATGGCGTTGCGTTTGCACTGAGGTACACCAGACCTTGGCCGAAGGGGTCAGCGGCGAGCCCGCTCGCGGTAGGGTCGCCACCCCCTACACCGGAAGCAGCGTCTATCTTTGGTGCATCAGCACTCTTCATTTCAATAAACAGCTTCCTAACGTCGACCTGCAATAAAGCCATTTTCAGAGATCAACCAGAATCACTGTAAACAGCGTTAATCAGACTACGTGCATGTCTAATGCATTTCATAACCAACCCAATCTCGGTGAAATGTACGTGCTGATCAGACGTCAGTGGAGACCGTGATATTTCCACGAATACTATTATATTTCTTAGCTTTTCATTACGAGCCGCTAGACTTCGTTTAAGTAAGACACAGCAAAGCGGCCAGCAAGGATTAGTTTCACATAGTCTCGACTTTCGTCCTTGAGTGCCAGCCAGATCGGTGCAAATTGTTGTTGCCATCGGAATCTCTGCCTAATATTCACCTTGGGACGAGGGGGTGAGGGTGGCCGTGTTGGGCTGCTTCGTCGGCTGTGCTCGGCTGCCTTTGCAGGTTTGACCTTCGTTAAGGGTAAGGCGCCTAGGATTTCGCAAACAACCTCAGCAGAGCAGCCTCCAAGGATACCAACAGCAGTTATATTCATCTTCAATGCTAATGGAGCAAAGTCAAAAGTTATACATACGAATTACAAATGAAAAAACGGGAAAAAAACAGCTAAATAGTATGAAACGGTTATTTTATAGTAAATAAAATATAGTTTTTTTGGCAAGCTTAAGTTTTCGAATGTCGCGTCGCGGGACCCAGAACCTCCGGAATAAAAAAGCGACAAGGATAAATATTGGCACCGGATTTTGAGAACAGTTTCTCCTGGGAAATACTACAGCATGTTTGAAAATTACAACAACACGTACTATCCCGCGCGACAATATATAACATATATATATATATATATTTGCAATATAGCAGCGAGCATTATATAATCATGATTGTATAATAATCGATTATCGGCATCGTCACGTGGATCACGATGAAAAGCTGAATGCATGTTGTTCGAATAAATGCCGACGTTACGCGCATCCCGTGAGCTTAAGAGTAACATTCACACTCGATTGAAACGCTATTTCAGTTTTACTGATAACGGCGCCGATTTTCAATGAACGGCGCATCGAGAACGTCTCTCAGAACAGCTGGTGGACACTGACGAACATCTGAATGATGACATAGAGACATCTAAATGGATGACTTTTTCCAGGGGAGAGTTAGAACGTCCACCAAGCTATTAAAAGTTCTAACCTTTAACCGTGCCTTGCAGCGCTCTCGCAATTTTATCCATCCCTCGAATGGCTGCCACCGGGACACGTTTGTGAATACACAACTGTTGAAGATGAATAACGAGCCTGCAACGAACAACGCCGGTGTCTTGATCGTGATATTTGACAGAAACGTTCGATCAGATGAAACTGATTTGAATTGATCATTGGCAGCCCAAATCGATTTGTCGATCTGTTCGGCTGGCTGATGTCTCAGTGCAGATGATAGTGAACTCATTAGATAGTTACCGTGGTGGCCGAACGTTTGCGTTGATGAGGACCGCCTCGAGATGCTCACTACTTGACTCCACGCTACGCGTGATACTATTTAATCCAAGCATGATTCGCCGACTGATATCACCCTGTGGGAAATAAAGAAAGAATAAATTACTTCTGCTTGGGAGGGTTGAAACGTTTCAACTATTATATATTCACTATATTCAAAATCAACTACGAATATATTTTTATTTTATATCGAATTGTACGTCTTATTTTTACGTTTGTTGATACCGTCGACAGTTAGTACCCGCTCTGTGATGCACTAATTATCTATAAGCTCTTTTAGCGAGAACTTAAACATCGCAAAAACTGCAGTTCCGTCAATAAACCACAAGTTGAATTAGACGTTGTTAGAGATAATTGTTTATATATATATATATATATATATATATATATGTCCGCAAGGGTGGAAAAAGAAGACTCAACATTCACTGGATAAACATCGCTGCTGAGAGATACTGTTAACTTTCATACTCAGGTTCCATTCATTTATTCGATTGCTTGCGTTCGTTTTTCGAATGTATATACATCCGCTCACCCTATTGCTGAACTCCTTCAGGTAGTTGATCAATGTGCTCTCAATCAATTCATCTGCACTTTTATCAATCGTTAGCAAACTCGGCTCCTCGAGAGCCGCGAGCATTACACGCTTGAGTGTCTTCTTCGGCTTTGCCTTAGGTATCTTTGCTACCGGAGTCGACGTCATCGTTCTGTCTGTCAGCTGGCAGCAAAATCCCGAGAACGCTGAAAAGTCATTCATTAAATTGTACATCGTGAGACAGCTTTGCCATCAAGGCTATTCCATTCGGGTCTCTCTGGCACGCGAAACGCATGGCAAAGTTATTTACGAGCCTCTCAGTCAATATGTGAAAAGCACTCGTTAAAACATTGTAAATACGCTCGAATACTGTATATAATATTAACTGCTCATCGATTATCTTTGTATATATTTCGTAATTATCGTTGAAAAAAAATATATATATACGATTTTCTCAACAAAAACAAAAAAAAAACATTTAAAGAATTTTTTTTAAAGAGTAGCAGTCGAATAAAGAAAGAAAAAAACACCCTTACAAGATCGAAATTCAAAGTTTAACATTCGCTTCATGTCTCATATATGTATTTATGCTCAAAATGACAGCATTCGTAGACCGTGCACTAACCTAATCAGTGTGTGGTAAAATACATGAAATTATAAACACCTATTTATTAAGGCGCAACAATGTCGTTGGGCTGAAAGTTACTACATGAATCCGTGTTGCGTTTCACTTTGCTATATTTCATGAGACACACACAGCCAGCAAAATTATACTATTCACTGCAGAAACACCAGCACGTTTTAGTTAATTCCAGAAACACAATAGAATCACACAGCGTTCGAATTCGGTTTAAGCCGAGCTCGAGAAGAAAACCAATCACTTTATCACCTGATTCGTGAGTATAGAGATAAACAAGAGGCGGGCAAGCAAGACTGTTCTGTTTATTTTTAGCGAACCCAAACAACGTGCGGACCCGCCAAGTTTAAATTCGGCTAAAATCGAACGCGCTCACAACGTGCTCACCGTCCTGCCACGGGAAGCCAGTAATCAGTTAGGTTGGTACTCGCTTTCCTGGTCATGTTTTCGGAACGCTGGCGACCACCGGGGGTGTAGTCTTGATGTAGTCGGCGATGTAGTGCCATCCCACGTTGGAGCAGGAGGATTTTTTGACTCGACCCAACTTCACGACTTGGCCAGATCGTGGCGTTTTTACAGTGTCTGCCGTGACAGTTATTTGGGAGCGACCGAATCCAGAAATGGCGATATTCTAGTAGAATTTATTGTTACGATGTGATCAATTCTAAACTTGCGCGAAGTCACAATAAACACCTGTAGATCTTCGAAAATAAGAGATGGTGAGCCCAAATTCCTTTCTATGGTTGACTAGTAATAACCGGTCAGCAGTTACACGTTTACCTCACGGCTACATCTGAAGTAGACCCTCAATAGTTCGCATAGTAGTAATATTTATTCAAACATACAATAATTAGTAATTCTTTCTACGGATTTATGGGGGGGGGGGGGATTAGCTGGGACGGGGGCTGAGGCCGACATTGTCCCGAGGAAGGCGATGTCATTGCCTCTCTGCCTCACAGCGAGGGCCAGGCGTTGCAGAAGGAAAGATCCTGCGCGCTTGTCTCCGGTGGCGCGGTTCAGCCTATGGTAGACCCCTTCGAGGAAGTTCGCAAGACTTTCAATTGATCCTCTCATCTGCGACACCGCGTGCTTACTTATTGCCAACCCACACACAACTTACTGATGAGTTTGATTCATATTAAATATCGAATGGTCCGTGGGTGATATCTCAGAATGTAATATTCAGTCGAGCCATGAATGGTGACCCGCTAGTGAATTCGTGTGCGCCTACGTTGCAATCGGAGGAGACACATTGGTGATCCCGACCGTTTCACAATGGCATATTTAAAAGTGGTCCGTCTTATAACGCAATGCCGAAATCTTCCGTGCTGTGAGTCAGCGCGCAAATATTTACTACAATGTAACATTCAGATATTTCAATGCTATCCAGCATCTTGTTGTCAACTAGCGGGAAAATATTCTCGATAGCATAATGCATATTTTCTGATCTGTTAATCATGAGGAACGCTGTAAGTGAAACTTTTCTCTCTGAGTTTGAGTTGCGTGACGACAACAACAACAATAACAGCAACAACAATTAACAAGCATTCTATCAGTGGTAATTATTGAGTCGTTTGTAGTGCTTCCTCCATCTGTGTATGCTGCCTCTTCCATAAACGATTTATGGTGAAAGCTAACGGAAAAACGCATTTGAATGGTCGGCATTGTCCTATTTTTAGGTGCGTGTCAGTTTGCTGAAATCGCTTTGCTGGATTCGACGTCTCATTTTCAACCGCTTCGAACTAAAAGTGATGTCTTCCTCTCGTTCACCGCCGCCACCACCACTTGTTGTGGTGCTCGGATCAACAGGCGTTGGAAAATCCCAGCTGGCTATCGAAATAGCAAAGAAGTTCAATGGAGAAATTATCAGCGCAGACTCGATGCAGGTAGCTAGTTGTCCGCGAGGTGCTCTATGAGCAATCGGCAATATCGATACTGTCACACCTATGGCCGGCTTATGTAGATCAAAATGAATAGATTGATTGACCGGTAGAGCAAATAATTAGTAGCGTGTAGCAATTTCAATTCAGCCTGTTTCTGTACTCCTCCTGAGATGTATTATAACAGCGACCCTTAGTATTGTAATTGTTATTATCATTATAAGAATAGATTTTCGTAGAACTATTTGAGTCGTTCGCGGTTATTTGTCACACGGAAAAACGTCGGATTGGGTAATAGATGACGATCCCGAGCCGAGTCGAAAATTCTTTAAGCAGTCGGAAATGCATACCTCGGTATCTTTCAGCTGCTTCCACATCACCGTTGGGACAGCACGAACCACCGGTGTCGCAAAATGCGCTAAGTTCCTATAAAATACCGTGCAATAGTTCACCAGTGCAGGTCTACCCATGCGTTATTGCCGGCAGATAATTTAATAAGCTGTATATATGCATGAAAATCATCAAACAAAAACTTGAGGTGGAGTGAGAACTTTGGATAAGCCAACCGTGATGAGTTTTTTTTTTGTTTGTTAACAAAAAACTTGAAACGTATTGTCATAGATTGCATGGTTAGCTCCATTGCAGTATTATTATTTACCGTTAATTATACTCGCGTTGTACCCTTTTTTGGGCATTATTGGCAAGAAAGACGGCTATTATTGTTAGTATTAATTACTTGCATATCAAACTTACCATGAACTCCCCCCCCTATGTGCGCGTTTCATTGGTGCATACTTAATTAAACCCTCATTCGCAAACAATTGAACGGAGCTTGATGCACAGTATTATGCACCAAGTAGCACAAGTATTATCAATTTGTAACGATAGAATACAATGGTCCTATGCAACGCAGGTATATAAGGGATTGGACATAATTACGAACAAGGTGACAGCTGAAGAAATGTGTGGCATACCACACCATGTTCTCGACTTCCTCGATCCTCTCAAGGAATTCACCGTTGTTGATTTTCGAAATCGCGCGCTACCAATTGTAAGTGCAATCACAGCTATTTATCTTAGCTTCGTGTATGAGGCTCCGAGAAAGGCGGATACACTTCGGATTTGTTCGAGTGATTCATTCCGCTCATGATCATTAGTATATCGTGCCCGTCGTTTTGTAGCTATTTGTAAGCGATTTGTCGTTCTTTGATAATTACCATCGTGCTGGGCAACTTCCTCGAGCTCGTTGTTGAACGTACACATATGGCTAGGCAATTACAATTAATGATTTTGTATGGCAAACTATGACTTTGTTAATTTAAGGGCAGTTCTCACCCTGCTTCTATAACACCATGGTTTTATGCTGTCCGTAGTCAATTCAGCGTTGATTAGCTTTTGATCCTACTTCATAGTTCGATAGTTCATGGTTGCTCTAACTCATAGTTGATCGAGTTGAGGTGGACGTAGATTCCCTGAGGAGGAGATTCCCTATAACCGGCTTTCCAGATGTCTATCCTTATGCTGTTCACGTATGATCTTGTAACTATTTCGGCAATTTTGTCTTTCTTCAGGGAGAGAAATGGATTTTTCCCGCAATGAAAGGTTATCGTCATAGATCCTTTGAACAATATACATTTGCCGGAGAGCTACACAACAACAACAACAACAACAACAACAAAAAAACTGGTCTAAGGGTGTTCTTTTCTCTGTCGTTAATTTGTGTAGCTGGAACGATTACGCGCGGCAGGGAAAATGCCAATCGTCGTTGGTGGCACAAATTACTATATTGAATCCATAATCTGGGAGACCCTGGTTACGCCGTATGGTGATAATTCCGAACACAATGACAAGCTTGTTGCTGAGGTGCCGACAGACTGTGACCCCAGCGAGAGTACCGCAAGTCTTTACAGCCGATTGAAGGAGATCGATCCAGAGCGAGCCCGCATGGTATCTGCCAGTGCAACAAGTGGTTATAGATTTAGCGTACCTTGTCACCGGCATCTCTTAATACTTGTTCATTATTCGGTGATATATATATATATATATATATATATATTATTGTACTTCTATAAGCTAATTAATAAATATATATATATATATATACATACATTTGTGAACTTGTAAAAAAATATATCGGAAATTTCAAACTGATTATTCTTCTGTGCTTAGCTCCACCCAAATGATCGGCGTAAGATCGAGCGAAGTCTACAAGTCTTCCACAAACAGAAAATACCTCAAAGCGAAATTTTCAGCAAGCAGAGGAAACGAGGCGGTGTTTTGGGTGGACCTTTACGTTACAGCGATGCAATTGTCTTTTGGATCCAGTGCCAACAGGACGGTAGGTCGCAGGTTAAAGCTCATTTCAAACAACATTATTAATTTACTTATACTGTTCGCTGCTTACCATTTTGCCCCACACATCACGCTGATACTTTAAAAAGAGACTATAATACAGTACAAATGCACATTTACTGTAGGGATATATATATATATATATATATATGTATATATATATATATATGGATTGCATTTATTTATAATATCCTGAATCAGGATAAATGAATACAATCTTGAATCGTATGAAGGGACTTTTATATATATATATATATAACAACCCCCTCTTTCTATAAATATTGCTACTCTCGAATTTAATTAACAAGAAAAAATGCCAACCATTTTAATTAATGTATGTTCTTCGTCGACAGTTCTGGAAGCTCGTCTCGATGCTCGAGTTGATAAAATGATCGACCAGGGCCTCATTGACGAGTTACTCAACTTCCACACAGACTACAACGCCCGCCGTGGGGAGAATTGCGACTACACTCAAGGAATATTTCAATCAATTGGCTTCAAAGAATTTCATCCATACCTGATCTCTTCGGTCGAAAACCGGAACTCGAAAGCGGGTTAGCCTACCAGTTTGTTTTCGAATTATGGGATAGTTTACGGACTTCACGTTGCTCAGAATATTGGGTACTGAAGTCATGGGTTCAATTCTAAACGATTTTAATTATTCTAAAAGCACAACGTCACCGTTGTTTTCCTGTGTCAACCTAAAAACTTGCGTTTTAAACACCACAAAATTCAATAGTTCTGCCAGTCAAGTGCAAATGCATATGGCTATATATATATATATATATATATATATATATATATATATGTCGCTTAGACAGGTCTACTTGTTGCTACATGGCGATTTTTACTAATAGCAAAATGTCGTTACCCTTCAGGGAAAAAGATGTTCGATAACAATCTTGGATTAATGAAGCAAGTCACGAAGCGGTATTCAAAAACACAGAAAAAATGGATTAATAAACGATTTTTAGGAGGTGAGTCCGGGACACGATGCCACTATGTTGTGATGCTTGTAGTGGTCGATGTTTGTTCTTTATTAAATCAAGCCAGTCACGTAAGGGCTAGCCATTGAAGTCAACACTGACCAAACATCCCAGATCATTATAAATGAACACAATCTTGAATCGCCTAAAGCGACATCAACCATTGCATACATATGGATGTCTCTCTCTCTCTCTCTCTCTCTCTCTCTCTCTCTCTCTCTCTCTCTTTCTCTCTCTCTTTCTTTCTTGCTGCAAATCAGCTAAAGTTATTCAATAGCAAGTCCACATTTTTCTCTGCTCCTAAATCACGATGCTGCAGAACCCGAACGTGAGGTCCCTCCAATGTTCGGCCTGGATGGTACCGACCTGGCAGCCTGGGATTCCAATGTACGGGATACTGCCATCGAGATCATGAACGACATCCTCGCCGGCAGACAGCCAAAAACGAAGCCGTTAGAGAAGATTGACGTGGTGAGAAGTCGAGAAGGCATACTCACGTGCGACATATGCAGCATCACTTGTGTCGGCGCAGTCAACTGGAACGGTACAGCTGATTCAGTAGTACTGTGATTCTTGCCTCTTTCCAGGTTTTTCTAATTACGCAATATCATTATTTGACCGCTATTGCGGCAATTGTGTCGCGAAACGTATACAAAGCTTCGTCAACTACCACCACCACTACTACTACTACTATAACTACAACTAGCACGTCCTCATGTAAGAAAAAGATTTGTTTTTCAGCTCATATGACATCAAAGAAACACTATAAACAGCTAGCAAGTAAAAAGAAAGCTGCAGAACAATCGCAAATGAAAGGGGCTGCCGTCGACGGACGGCATCATCAGGACGAGCCTCGGGAAAAAGACGTTCCTGTAGAAAACCCGCATACGGATGAGCCACCTGAGAAGATTCCGAGGGTTGAAGGAGCTGCGTGAATGTCACCATACGACACTGTGGCACATGCGCTCCTCCTACGTGGTGTATCCCGCAGAGGACTATTCAATCGAGAAGGTTCTTCCGTGCCTCTAGGACCTTCGAATATCATACAGGATGTATGAGAAATATGTGTTTTAGCGATGCACATTAATTGTACAATATTATTATTATTATTATTATTATCATCTATTATTGGGTGTTTTTGGGTATTATTGTTCTTCTTGTCACTAGCAGTTTAGAGGGATTGTTAAATAAAGCAGGTCGTCGTTGTTGAAGTTAATGGGCTGAGGTCGTTAATCGTGCTGATACTTTCTGACTCTGTTACGTGTGTGTATGATAAATGCAGTTATGCGACGGTCCTCCGCGCCTGCAGAGAGGCGATTTGGCTCAAAGCAGTTTTGATCAATTCATGCAAGTCGTACTATTAGAAAATCATCTGTATTATGCCTCATTTAATATGCTTTACAATCGTAGTCTAATGCTAATTATAATAGCAATCGATTTCTAAACGTATAAATAGCATGATGAGGGTATGAGTGTCTCATGTCCAATTTAAATCAGTTAAATACAGAATGTCATTGACAAGGCCAGATAGTACATGCAGAATACTAATACTGTTGGTGTTGTTGTCATGGACGTGGCAATTTGTGACTTCGTGTCCTTGAGAGTAGCGCTGTAGAGTACCAGGTCGTTGGGCACTATTATTATTATTATTATATATGTTTATCTGTACCAACAATTTTACTGCGAACAAACTCCGGCAGCTACCTCGAATGTACAATACAACCTGTTTTTAACTGATCGTTGTCGCGGTTCGGATATTCAGGTACCCACGTTCGCACCCAGATCCTGATGACTTGAGTCCAACTATAGACAAACACACCAGGGAAAAGCTACTATAGCAGGTGGCAATAAAACAAGATGACAAAACATCCAATTGATGGGCTTAACCGACGGTCAAATTGCGATCTAAATGTGTGCGTACATTTATGTTAGTTAAATAATCATAATCAAGCTTTGCAAGCTGGCGTTCGCACAAAAATGTATCTATTACCTACTATTAAAGTACATCGCACTTCCGTGAATTAGAGTTTCAATTGTGAAGGCCAAACCGCTTCGAACCTTTCTCTCAAACTTAAGTTGTTCGAAACCTTGACGATTCGTAACAGATCGCGTATATTTAATAATAATAGAAGCAATGATCTTCTCAGTTAGCTCGTAACGCATGAACATAGACATTGATGAGCTGATGCTATTTTTTTTACCTCCAAACGTACAGCAAAGCAATTAAAAATCAGCTGACAAGCTCAAGGCGATAAATGATCTATTTGCTTCAGGGCATTTGAACCTTGCTGTGCAAACTCGACAACGACTAGACCAAGCGTCTCCATGAGAAGACCTTCTGTTGACTAGCTGTCCAATGAGCTGCCTTCCTATTTGTCGGTAGATAATGTTGTCGTACACAATATAAGGGTATGGGCGCTTACGCGAGCTGGGCGTTCCACGTCATACCGAATATGTAAGGTGGAAATTTGGCCTCCAAGTTGATAACGGTCTGAATAGCAGCGCTCGGCCCATCAAATTTCATCTGTTCTAGATATCGCCATCGATGGAATGGTCCCGAAAATAAAGCTTTCCAAGCTTCGTGTTTCAGTGTTCATCGAACGACTCGAACAAACGAAGGATTTCGTTATGCAGAATCACCTGTTGAAATTCTACTGTTTCTCTGCTGGTGCCTTGAACGAGTGCAAAGTCCATAGTGTCAATTAACAGTGTACCATTGTATACATGGCAGCTGTGCGCTAACAGTCCCCCTTCCCAATAAGATTGAGGGAGGGTTTGGAAGGTTGCGGACTTTGAGCTTCAGAACCTCTTTCTTACTATGTAGCCCTCCGTTGATTGGGCTCACATTATCCTCTCTCATCCCGTCCCCTCAATCCGATCTATCTCTTTCTCTCTGTATATACATATGAATATATATATATATATATCATATCGCTTTTTTTATCCTGATAGCTGTCACTTGCGAGTTGATACCTGTGACGCTGGTAGTTCCGTGTGCTACGCGATCGTGTTGTGTCCATCATCCTGTCCAGTTCATCCCAGGTGAGTGTCTCCTTCTCAGCACTTGACGAATTTCAAGCCACATATGATACATATGCCTGAGTTTTCGTCACACACGTGTTTTTCTAGCATTAAGCACTCGACCTAGAAGTGTGCTCCCTCTAATGGAATTGCCTCCGTGAATGTCTTTTGGGTCGCGTTAATTTACCCTGCGTAATGGTCTGTGTCTGAACATGAGGTTGAAAAATTGTCTTCTAAGTGATGCCAAGGGGAGTAACTAAGCGACACTAGTTCAGTTTTCCCCAAGGGTGCAATCCTCGGCTTCTGACCAAGCGGCACGAGCATCGTTACGACGCTTTGTCATCTGGTAGGAGGAGACCAATTGGTGTTTCTGCCACCATTATCTCGTGTTGTTTCGCTACATAAATAGTTAACACTTAGATCGATCCGACTCAAAATTTGGGTCGGGTCTACCTAAGCAATATCTGGCAGCGCCATGTCAAACAATGGATATTTTGCCGCTTTCTACGTATGTACCCCCATGCTCGATAAGAACGCAATCATTATTTTAGCTTACCGTTCTAGTACGGTCAATATCCCTTCCAATATCTATGCAATTGCCTCGATAAAGAAAATCAGCTTTCCTCTGAGGGAAATGACTATGCTCGATGGCCAGACTTTCGTTTAACACGATCATGCGTCATTTAGGTCACGCCCCGTGAATCAGCTGAAGAAGTGTTTATGTTATATTGCACTAACAGGTTTCTCCCCATAAAGGACTGTGTTCTCCGCTAATCTTCATCAACGCATGAACTAGGCGGGTTCGTTTATCGAGGGCGCACGAAGCTACAATGCATCACCAAACCGCGACAAAAACTCCCCCTATGCATTGGTTCATTGTCGCAGTCATCTGCTGCTGATCTGCTGCTTCGGCTGCTATTCATATGCGCTGACGCTGTCGCCCTGCTCCAAATTAGGAAACGATGGGCGATAGTAGCCCATAACTGAAGGAATTGATTCCTGTTCGCCTGTTGTACAGTGTCCGCCCATTTCTCGTCATAGTAATGCTGCTGTGCGGATGTGTCGCCGAGAGGTATCTGCTGGCAGAATGCCTATGGGGCCAGCCGTCAAGCAAAGTCTGTATGTCCCGCCCAGCCCGAGTCTACTATTGTACGTCTCATGCGGCCGCCATGGCCTCCAGATCCGGAGTGTTGTCTGTCAGCTTGCAATACATATGCACAACCGGCTACATTTTCAGGACCGCTAGATCTCTCTCCCCCCTCAGCCCACTCGCACCGAGGTTCAAGCGAAGGCTGTTGCCGTTTGAGCAGAGAAACGGCGGGGCTCGATCCATGTTGGGACGCCCACGAGCCTGGCCCGGCCGGCCAGCCGGCCGGCCGGTCGCCAGCCGAGTGTACGCGTCTGCCGCAGCGGCCGTGTAAATGAATGGGTCCTTGAATAGTCGGTCGGTTGGTGTCTATAGCAGTCATCAGTAGAATCGTAGCGCATCAATCATCATCGACGTCAACCCTGTTGTTCGTCGCCCGATACGCTACTCGTTACCTGGCGCTCATCCAGTGGCTACCAGGTCCCGCAGCAGCGCGCCACACGACACACGACTACTAGCAGATTGGGATCAGCAGCGGCCGCAGATTCCGCGGATGTAGCGGCCGCAGTAACAGCGACGACCGGCCATTCAATACTCGTTCAGCCGCCTGCAAACCGCCGCAGCCAGAACAGCCCCGCCGTTGAGCCAGAAACTTCTGG
This sequence comes from Stratiolaelaps scimitus, assembly GCA_019614645.1. Classification (NCBI taxonomy): domain Eukaryota; kingdom Metazoa; phylum Arthropoda; class Arachnida; order Mesostigmata; family Laelapidae; genus Stratiolaelaps; species Stratiolaelaps scimitus. The sequence continues at coordinate 10,400,363 of JABWDB010000003.1, forward strand.
CAACATTGGGCCGACGACGGTGAATTTCGCATGTGAAATACGCCGAACCGACATCATGTTTAATTGTCGAATTGTCCAGCGCATTCACCAAACGAGATGCGTAGGCGAATTCTGGCCTCTCGCCGACCGCGGCACGATGAACTCGAGTGAAAATTCGAACTTGCCGCCACCCCTCGCCCAAGATGGCGGCCAAAGGTTCGAATCGCCCGCCAGAATGGGGCCTTCAGAACGAGCAGGCTTTTTGTTTACCACGAGGTTGGTGCTGCCGAAGGCTCGGTCGGTCTCTTTGCAAGTTCTTCCTTGCCAGGTGCGTACACGTGTCGACGAGTGCTCCTTGATTATTGTCTCCCCAAGCGTTCGTGTTCCCTGACAACGGCTGATTAGGGGAGCTCGGGCCGCGGTTCTCCAGCGTCGCTAATTTCCCACCTGGATCAGAATCGGGCTTGGCTACTTTAGCTGCCACATGGTGCTCGTCCCACTCTCGATGTCGCCTCATTGTTCTTGTTATTGAGAGTTGAGAACATCCCTGTGTGCTACTGTTCTCGCTGCGGCTGCTGCTGCTGCTGGTTCTACTGTTATCTCGACTTCTGCATAATCTGTGTGTATCCCTACTCTCTGTCATCTCTCGGCGTGACCGCATGTACGACGCAACGAGCAGCTACTGACGTGGTTTATTCGATTGGGCTGTTGCACGTGATTTCAGCTCAATTGAATGAGGCCAACGCAGAAATGCACAGCGGTTCGATTGCGTTTGTCGATTTAGGTCCCTTGTTTTTTCATGTTGTCCGCTTCTCCCGACGATGTGCGCCACCCGTGGCCGTGATTTGTGATAGGGATAGCGCACAATTACCGAGCCGGACCTCTGACGGGATATGCTGCTTAGGCTGAGACGACGACTGCGGCGGCGGCGGCGGTGGCTGCAGCAGCAACAGCAGCAACAACGAATGTCTTAATTATCACTACCGCTTGATGACATGGTCAATTTATCATTAAGCGTGCACTACACCCGGCTTAAGTGACACGCCTTCAGCTTGCCTGTCGAGCGATCGACTTAATTGTTGGTGACAATTCTAGATTTGTTGCTCGCTTGCTTGCTTGCTTTCTTTCTTGATCGCTTCGCCTGCAATGCTGCCCGCCCATAGATAGACAGTCGGCGGCAAGATATGTCTCGTCTGTTGCCAACGTGGTTGCAGCGAGGCCGTGTATAGCGTCAGCCCCGGCATCTGGTGTCATCATCGGCGTACGCCGGGTGTTCGAGTCTGCTCTAACAGTGCGGCTTCTGTCCGCGGCGGTCCGTGCTGCTGCTGCCTTGCATAGCGAAGTCGTTTTGACGTTGAGGTGCTTGCCAATCACGTCTCCCACAGGCAGTTCAGTGCACGATGGACATTATCTGCCTGCCCGTACCTACCTAATTGCTTGGCACTAGGGTAGGTGGTGGCAGTAGCAGTAGTAGTAGTGGACATGTTGGTATCGTTGTTATTGTTTATGTACAGTTGTCGTTGTTGTTGTTGTTGTTGTTGTTGCGGCTGCAACCGCTGCTGTTGTTGGTTATTTTTGTTATCTTGTTATTGTAGACGTAGATATGCTTTGTATTGTGCGTCTCTGACTTTAAACTTGCTGTGTAACGGCAAGTGATTACCATTCGTATCAGTTCATGTGCAAGTTCTTTCTCCGCTCGCTCGGTCCCTCTTCATCCCCGAGATCTGCTGTGTGTTCAAGCTCCGCGTTCTCTCTCGGCTGCTCTCCCACGTTCTGTGGCCTTATTGGGTCGCTGACCACGGTGACGGTCTGCTAGCGATCGCTGTTGCGGCCTGTTGCTCCTGATGAGCTGGCGGGCCCAAGTCAGGAGAGAGTTGGCCAACAAACCCGTAAACGGCCTCGCGCTCGTGAAAGAATCTCAAATATGACTTTTCTGGTTACCCCCACCGAACTGGCCGTTTGCTTTTCTTGCTGTCTGTAGCTTTCATTCGCATACTTGCCTAGTTGTGTAATAATATATCGGCTATCGACATGCTCACATGGCTACATAGCTCAGGCGGACACTTTTTCCCTCAAGAATAGCAACCCTGTCCTATCTGAGAGTTGTCTCTCAGCTCCCCAATGTCCTCCGCAATCTTCCCCTGCTTTACTTCGGAATCAGAGATATGACCCTAGTCGCGGTTTGAAATGAAAGCCGTAACAGCATTGGCTGCTTCTGTTGAAATCCCGTACTGTATCCCAAAGATCAAGTAGCCGCCTTTGGTTCGTTCCGAGCCTCGTTTCGGTGTTACTCTCTCGTTGCGCTTACTGCCTGTTGTCGTTGAGCGCCACCAACCAATGATCGTTAGCGGTGTTGTGTTGGCTATATCAGTTGGCAGTAGCCGCTATCGGCTGGCGCTGGTCGCAGCCGTGGTGCTGCTGGTGGGTCAGGACCCCGGGGCGAACGGTGGCCACAGGCCGCAGAGTGGAGTCGTTGACCTACCCGATTTTGCTCTCTTGCCATTCGGTTTCTGTCCTCGCTGTGGATGGATGAGTGTATTCGTGTGGCCGGTGTTCAGCAGGTTCCATTTGGGCGTATGTCTGTAGATGTGAGTGTTCGATACTGTAGTGGCCTTCAGGGCAGTACTAATCGAATCGGTGGACGGTATCCTGTTGACAATTCATCGTTAGTTAGTACCCTTTACCACTGACTGGTGACAACCCGCAGCTTTTACCGGTCCGCCCGGCAGTCTGCTGTCAGGAGTAACAGCAGCAGCAGCAGTCTGGACGGGTTGTATGGTACCGGGTGACGGCGGCACACGTGTACACTGTAATAGCGGTGAAGCAGTGTGGACGGGACGTTGTTGACGCGCCGGCGACCGGGCAGTAGCCATACCAGGTACCATCTTACCATTGCCGCCGCCGCTACTGCTGGAGCTGTTGATGCTGTTGCTGGTTACAACTGCTTGCTCTGCGCCCGTCCCGGGCCATCCTCTACCACGACGATGTGTGTTATCGTCGAGCGAAGACGGCGGAATCCGCCGTGGCGCCGTTCAGCGGTGCACTCTGCTGTCGTATATGCTGTTGCTGGTGCTGCTTACCGTGGTGGCGGTGGTGATGGTGGTACTACCTCTGCCACTGCTGCTACGCCCCTCCAAGATAACGCTTCCGTCTGCTTGTCTATCGGCCTGTGCGTCTCATTTCGGCAGACGCCATTGCTACCGAGGGGACGAGAGGGGGTTGGTGTTGGCCGAACGGCACTGGACAGACAGATAGATATACATTCAAAACCGTTCCTATACTATGCATGCTCTGCCACACGTTGTTGGTCGAACGGTAAGCGGTCGAATTTTTCGGCTGCTGTAGTTCAAACCAATCATTTGTTTCGATAGTCGCAGTAGAGGCACGAGCGGCCAGTCGCTGATTGCTAGTTGTGGCTGCAGTTCGAGTGTGACGAGAGAGGTATTCGTATTATCGGTAATAAGATCCACTATATATATTTATTTTTTTGTTGTACTTGCTTTGAATGGATTTGATTTTGCGGCATATATAAACCCTGGAGACTTCGGAGAGAGATATTGTATGCTATGGCTCAAGCTGTCTCGTCGACCGATGATCGGGCACATCTACTATGCATATAACAATGACGCAAGCTACGGGCAATAAGAGATGGCCACAACGCGAAAGCGATTTTAGATGTGTGATAACGACGATTTGTGTTAGTCGTTGTGCTAACCGAGAACGTTTCGAGAGCATTTGTGTTTGCCGGTCTGGTGAGAACTAACGGTGGTGTTTGCTGCTGCTGCTGCTGCAGCTGCATCAACATCAACAACAGCTCCTACTGTTATCACCTTTCCCCGCCCTGTTGACACCGTCATGGTGTGGAGTGGACTCGTTGGTCGTCGGTCAGTCGGCTTCTCCGTCCACCGTCATGCTTATCAAGCACAAAATACGATTGCTACCCTGTTTGTATGGTTGATTTGCAACACATGACTTGTCAACACCTTGAATCTGTTAGCTACCTGCTAGAGATGTGACAAATACACAATGCGCGCTTAATGTATGTGACTGAGGGCGACACGACTCGTACTGGTGCCTCCTTCAGATGTCGTGTCAACTTCTTGACACTCCAGCTTGCCTTGATTTTTCTGGGTACAAGATATGGGCAGTTTGGTCTATCCAAATTTGGGAGGCCATAGTTGTCCAAGATTAACGTATCAACCATGAACACGTGATAGCTAACCGCTGTTTGTGTTAGTGCAGTAACGCACCAACTCAAATCATGGTGAAGTTGGAGCGGTTATCTGTGAAGCGTGCGTTTCGCATATGCAAGGTCGAAGCGTAGAGTTCGCTTGTAGACTGAATATAATGGTGCCTGTAGAACGCTCTCGCGACTGTAATCTCCCTATGGCAGCGGTATAGGAGGAATAATCGATCAAGTTCAAGACGAGCAGAAGATGTAACTCCACTCTGGGCCTCAATCAGTTCAAGTTGTCCTTTCTTAATGAAAATAGTGTTAAAATGTGGTGGTTTTAAAAATGAATTATAATTGGTGTATTTCGGTAGAACGAACATCCCACTTTTGAGGCCAGCGCAGCATAGTAGATACTTTAAATCTTGGACAATATTTTTAAATGTCGTATTTAGGTCATCTTTATTTGTGTAGTCTGTAACGTTTATATGGCGGAGTTTCGAAGAGCGAATGGAACTTTCCCAAGTATTGTAGAATGTTATCCAAAACAGTTACCATTACCGTTGGAGGTCGACAGTTGTCGATGTGTTCTCGTTTCTAACCGAGGGTGTTGTCGTTGTGCATTTTTCATTATTTGTTTGTCTCCCGATGATTTCAGATAAACGCCCCGCCGCAATGGAAGACCATGACGATACTCACTTCGACCAGGTTGCCTCTGGTGCCTCGGCCACCTACCCTATGCAATGCTCTGCTTTGCGTAAGAACGGTTTTGTGATGATTAAGGCTAGGCCGTGCAAGATCGTCGAGATGACCACCTCGAAGACTGGTAAGCACGGCCACGCCAAGGTGCATCTCGTGGGTATCGACATCTTCACCTCGAAGAAGTACGAAGATCTGTGCCCCTCCACTCACAACATCGACGTGCCTAATGTGAACCGCAGCGACTTCCAGCTGGTCGACATTTCCGACGACGGCTTCGTGTCCCTGCTTGATGAGAAAGGCGACATTCGTGATGACCTCCGTATGCCAACCGATGAGGAACTCGCCGTGAAGATCACTGAGGACTTCAGGAAGGGTGATACAACCATCGTGCTCACTGTGCTGTCGGCTGTCGGCGAGGAGGCCATCATCGCCTGCAAAAACTCCAACTAGGCGTTGGATGACAACGGGCGCCGTTGGCTGGGCAGCGAGTGTGGACAGTCAGCTCGACAACAGACGACTGAGTATAGCAGACAAGTTACGTTACAGACGCTTCGATACAGACACACACCTATACACACGCACAGAAGACACCCATTCGTCCCGCTCATGCGAACGCTACAACAACAACAACAACAACAAAAACAACAACAGAAGATTTCCACGTTTAACACGACTATCACAAACCACCTCACTTAATATTAATTATTAATGCTATTGAGAAATTTCAATAAAACATGGACGACAACCGCTGAGAAGAACTGACTGTCGCGGTAGAAAAGTAAAACGACGACGCTACGTTAAAATATATCGAGGGTTAGAAGGAGAAAGAGACGGGGAGGGGGTTGGGGTGTCCGTGAGGCGTCGATCGGTCCCATGATTGGGCCGCACGGGGAAACAATATGGGCGGTAGATCACGGGGAGTGGGAAATCAAGGTTGACCGGGGTGGTGCGGTGCGGCGTTGGATGCAGCAGATAAACAGCAAACAAACGATAGTGTGTGAGGAGAGAAATGAGGAGTGAAAGAATACCCGAGTTCGGCGAACGCGAAATCATCTGCGTCTATCTGATGCAGCTGGAGACGAGGTAGTTGTGCAGACGGAGGGGGACAGACGTGTGAGATCTTGTGTAGATTGCGCGACTTCGAACGAATAACGATCGGGCTGGGGACGCACGCGCGCGCGCTTGCGTGTGTCGCGTTGTCAGGCCGGGTTGTTACGGGAAAGCGTGCGACTTTCCGAGACTTGCCACTATCGACGCGGCGCACCCGAACGATAATGCAGGTGAAGGCGATAAAGCTGCTAATTATGATAATGATGATTATGATGGCGGCGACGACGACGATGATGATGATGATAAAATATAAATAGACCTAAACTAAAAATGATGCGAAAATAAACTGTATGGTGAGGAAAAGCGAGAAACGAACTGTAAGGTGAGGATCGAATGAAAACAGGCCAGTGGCGCATGTGAGATATTATTTTTTAACAAAAATAAAATAATATGCTGCTACTGTTGGGGCGGAAATTGCGTGTGTATTCATTTTTTTGCCTGCTCCTGCGGAGCTTGAGTGAAGGTTGACAGCAGATAAGTGATTGTTGTGAGTATCAGAAACTAGGTAAGATATTTGCTTTTTCTGTCAGTTTGGTACAGCAGTTGTTTAACAACCAAGATCGAGAAGGTTTTCTTTCATGATATTGTAATTACTCCGCGTGTCACCGCTGAACAGGAGATCTGCTGGAATTCATATGAACCCAGACTCGAACTTAGCCATTAATGGCTATCCTGGACCTCGAGTAGCATAGCCGATGTAATTGATAACGCAATTTATGAGATACTAAAAAGGTGGGATTTTGAGTTATATATATATTTTACTTTATCGTGTTCCTCTGGCACAATGCGGTTGTCTAATTTAATGGTACACAGATGTTTTCCACCGCAACTTAGATTTTAACGTCAGATTCTCGAGACAGTGTGATCTGTCCCTAACGGCGTTTCCGATTCGATAGCTTTTGAACTTTGGAGTACAATGTGGCATCTCACTGTAGCTGTCTCAATTTAAAATTTAGACGCGTGAATTCGAGAACCGAGTGACAGTTCCACGTTTTACCCTTAAATGATTATAATAATAATAACCATAACATAACTGTTTATAAATAACTTTATTAAATCAAACGTTATTAACGTAACTTTTCTAAAACACTCATGCTGAATCGTGATGTGTTAACCTACGGGTTCGAACTGCTTCGTGTGGCCTTCCACGGTGACTTACAATCTGAGTTACCGAATCCACCGTGCGGATGCTTCGGGTCCATTACAAGACTCGGAAGACAGGGCGGAAGACTCTACTGTAGTTTCCTTGAAGTACAATTGCAGACGATGAGTTGGGTGCGCGTTAATCTTAAAACTGTTTCGTATTTTTGAAATATCGTTCCGAATTTTGAACCCAACGGAGTGTAACGTCTGTTTCTTTTTAACTTCATTTTCTCCGATCCAAAATACAGTGCAACCCAGGGTGGTGTCTGGACTCATCCAGAGCTACTCATGTATTGGATTGTTGCATCCGTTAGCATTATGCATAGCTTTGAATTCGCTGTTAATTATATGAAAGAGAGCTTGGATAATATTGTAATTCAATTCTAGCAATCTTAAAGGTTTTCCCTCAGCCAACATTTAACGACTACGGTACTGGCACGGTAATTCTAGCAATCTTGCCTAAGCATATACTCTACATACTTATTTTAATGCAAATGTGCAACGATGGGCATCGAACCCGTGCACCTACGTGTCCCCTCCGATTGCAAGGCAGGCGCACACGACTGCGGCACGCCAGCGGGTGGACATGCAAACATGAACTCGTTTTTGTATGGGATGACACACCGATCTCGCCTGCGCTATCGATTCATTCAGGCGAGTGGGGACATCGTAACTCATTTCGACGGAGTATAGACAGCACAATGATCACGGAGCGAGTTCACGACGGGAGGTTAACACCGTTTAGGTGGAATGTCTACTGCTGAAGAACGTGGAATGTGCATTAGAATGTCATGATGCATCTGTGACCGACGGCTTCCTGCGCTATTCCTGCCCAATTTAGTGGAAATAGAAAGTTTTAAAGACAGCAGCGAATAGTTTGAAATCGAAACGCGTTCGAGATGAGCTGGCAAAGTTTCTAATTTTTGTTTTGTTCAACAAACAGAACGTAGGCAGAAATACTGTACTCTAATGTGACTCTGTCAACCCGTACGCCATCATGTTTTTGCCACCCTTGGAATTCTCTGGATTTTTGTATTGCTGGACAGGCCAATCGTGAGCGCCGGGGAATTGACAGCCCTTCGTAAACACGAATGGCATGGGACTAGCAATTAGTGCTAGAATATTGGTGTCTTGTTTGTCTAAAACTCCGAGCACCACATATTGTTCTAAATAATAAGAGCCGCGTGTTAGGTCGTTTTTTAAAATCACCAAAAATCTGTTTGTGTTCGAGAATTTCTAATTGGCCCCGAATAAACGAGATGAACTAACTCATCTAGATCTTACAATTACTACCATATTTAAAGACGCACAGTCGTGATTAATAAATAGTATCAGGTTAGGTGAAGTGATAATTAATCAGCTACGAGTGCGTAGCTACACGAGAAGTCCTGTAGCAAAAATACACAACGATTTTCTCATAACCAATATTCTATGTTCCGTGGTGAGAAGCTGATGAACAGTGAAATTTATGGGTGCTACACGAGTACTCGGTAAATTCTATATATGCATATGTGTTTGATTCAAATTTTTTGCGTCCCAGTCATTGAAAACCGCGATGAGATCTGCCGTATTATGGTTGCCAATGCTGAAACAAATCACTTAAACACAAGCCGTTGAGCATTCTCATGCATAACAGGAATACGCTAACATTTAGTGCTTGCATAACCTATGATGTAGCCCTCAGCGCTAATTAGCGCAATATGTGCTGTACAATATATCAATAACCCTGAATTGACTGCCAGCCCCAATAAGCGTCCGTTTTTCCAAAAAAAGTTTTCAATCTCCCAGAGTTCATCGTTGACCCGAACCGTAATCGAAGAACGCGGTGAATCCGTCGCTCGAAGCGAGTTCTTTATGGCACATGCGTGACAACTGCGCGCTGGTCTATTATAAGTCGGAACACTCCATTTGTTTGGCCGCCTTTCGAGGAGCGACAAATTTGCCACTGCTCACATCTGAGTGCGTCCCATATTTATTCTGCTGGGTCAGATATTCGTCTACGCTCCGAGTTGTTCGTCATTTGGTGGCCGCAGTTCGAGACGTCAGGTAAATTTGATGCCACGGATCTCAGCAAGGATGTCCATCCAAAATGGCCACTTTGAGCCGTCGATCTCTTCATTCTGTCCGCCTTCTTTTGTAGTCGTACGTCTCTCTTAGCAAGTTCGCCGATAGCTAAGACCATCGAAGCTCTTAGTTTTTGCTCGCCGTAACAGTGCGTAGTGCATTTGACGTGCGTATTAAACGAAAAAATCGTTCTTCGTTCACATTTATCAGAACATTGTGTTAATTTCAATAGTTCGTAAGCGTATGTGCTTAATGCGATATGTTAGCTAAGTTGATTCTGAGATCGCATCATTTGCATCGTCGCATAGGGCTTACAAGCAAATTTCGCAACGGAATTGTGTACCCTTTGCACCCAAATTGAACAAACAAGCAAGGAGTACTCAGCACTATGTTGTATCTTCTTCAGATCTTCTATTGTTTTGCAGCTCTGCACGTCTATTTCGTAACACGATATGTCACTGGATCTTTAAACAGGTGCCGTCTGTGTGAAATCCCACAGTGTGTTTGGACTACTATGACTGTTCTCCCATATAATGTGAAGGATATTTTGATAGGAGACTGGTGGAAAGACTCTACATTCCCGCCGTTGAAATATTAAAAATGCTGCTTGTTAGTCATAAGGTGAATGGAAATACCCTCTTTGTTCGAACGGGTCAACACTTCCTCTGGGGCCTGGGTTCTAGTTGGCTTGCTGAGTTACGCAATATATGTGATCCACATCATCTTACTTCACAACGATATAACACAGATATACAACCAACAATAGTAGAGATATATTTCAGGTCACGCACCAAATATTCGAGCAGCAACAAATGACTTGCCTACCGATACACATACACAAAAAAAGGAGTGCACGCTTCATTACTTAGAACAATCTAATTTTTTCATGTCACAGCCTCCATGTTCTCCCGTGTGATTGATTGAGCAATTCATTCAGCGCCATTGCGAGACAATCCTGCATGCTGCCATGCAAGTGCGCTCTCTTCAGAGAAATTCGGTGAGTACTTTTGCTGAGAGAACTACACATGTTGTGTTTCAGCGATTGCTAAAATAGCGAAATCTGTGAATAACAAATGAGAAGGATTCAAATGTTGTTGAATTAAAATTGATGTTCTCCACAGTGCACCATTCACGAGTCACAAGAATACCACAACTGGGACAGGCTAGAAATCAATAAATTAGCTAATTAAGCGTAATTGATTGAAGCATACCAGAAGTGGCTTTGACGACGTGTGCTACCACGGGGGATGTCTACAGAATGTCGGACATTTAGATTTGAACATACACATTTTCTCTACTTTGTTACTAATTATCACCATGTAAAGGGTAAAGGGTAAAGCTTTATTGATTTATTAAAGGAACTGCATAGAATGCTTAAGTTCTCCTGCCTATGACGCCCTTGAGGATATCACTGGTAAAGTGAAGGTATCATATCATACCTACCTTAGAATATGGTTAACATAGAGTTGTTATGATGCCGTCGATCATCCCCCACCTTATCTCATACCTAAGTTCTTGAGGAGCAAAAAGTTCAACAGCAAATTACATGTTGATCAGCCACTGAGACACACTGCAGGTTGTTATTTTTACTTAGCTCTGGTACTTTGTCGAGAGAACTTAGAATGCTAAACGTGAATGTAGCAAACTGGATTTGAGGTGTGTTCACGTAATGACGTAAAGGAGTTCGAACCATAGGGCCAATTTAATTTTGTCAGATGCAGATGTTTGTGCCATTAATAATAATAATGGTAATTTATTAATAATTTATATCGAGTTAACTCAGCTGTGTAACACAGTTATGCAGTTGTGTCATCCCTGATCTGTTGCCTGAGTTGTCAAGCCCTTAAAAACAGATGTTGCAAATAGAGCAAGCAGTTGTTGCCATGTCCAAGTGGTCTACCATTGGCACACGAGCCTGCGTCCTGCCCGGTGGTTGATTTTTCTATCGGTATCGTCTCTATGTAAGTTCTGAAATATCTCAACCATTTGCGTACATACCTTGAGTGCGATGATGTTGCATAAAAATTCGCTGACCAAGAAAATTATACCTGAATTCAAAGGAAGGTAGGAATCGAAATATCAGGCGGTGCTATGCAGTGACACGATATCTCTCTATGTTTATTCAATATCAGCTTTAGACTTCAGAGTGTAATGTTGGAACCTAAAGGAGTTGTCTCTTCAGTTATGCTGCAAGCATTTTCAGTACTCATCGTCAACCCATTGCTATGCTTCCCGATTTAACAGCTACTTTGTGCATTCCGCATTATTGCCAAACGTGTGTGCACGAACTTCCCAAACGACGGAAAATTGTCCCTTGTAATTTCGTCTTGAATCAGTGTCAACGCACACACTTCGATATGTCGAGATCCACGATACGAAGCATGCAACTTTCTAATTCGGGTCATGTTTAGTTACGGATATTATAATCCGTCGGGATAGCGTTTCGGCTGTCTGATTTTCTATATCGGTTTGTTCTGGTCAGGGCATTGCAGTGATGGTTCCATCCTTCGAATGAGCGCTGAGTCAGTTTGAAATCGAATGTGATCCTATGCGAACCTAATCAATGTTTGAAGGTTTCGGTCTGTGCAATAATTGCACATATCTAGAAAGTAGATTGTATTTGGAAACGAAATAGGAGGACAAAATCTATACATCAAAACAAACACACAAAATGTATCTCATAGAACGCCAAATAATCTACTTTCTAGATATGTAAAGTAATTGCGCAGATGGTCCTGTTCGAAACATTCAAATATTTGTCTTCTTTTTGTTTGGAAGCGCATATTACAGTTTAGACATGCACTTAAGTGTCAAAATTCACCGAAGATTTCCGCCGTAACCGTCAAGCATTGCGTAGTCCTTTATAGGGGCACGCAATTTCGCGGGCACCCTATACGTTCATTGACGAAATTTCGCGTATACTAGAGTATCACAGAGATAGAGGCCCCCTGAAGACAATTAATGAAGCATTCGATGTTTACGGGTCTGCTTTCAGTAGTAAATTTGCAGTAGCTACCTACGAGTGCCTACGCATTCGAATGAATAATTGATGAATGAACGATAATCGGCTGACCACACCTCGACTATAATGCTCACTGAAGCTTCGCGACAGTGCTACATGAGTACTATCTGCTGTCGATTTCTAATAATGTAACACAAATTCACCTTTATTGCTAAGGCCAATTGGGCATGGTTCTATTCAGGACAGTAAATTGCAGGTATTATTACAGGTATTACAACTATTATTGTTGTTGTTTGTATCATACGGTCATTTGTTATGAAAGGTTTCATCTGACTATACGAGCTAGTCTCCACGAAAAATGGTTGTTCACACGCTCCGGTTCGTGCAACTTCGATAAGTGATTAGAAACTAACTATGCATGTTGAGCTGTTAAATCTTTCGGCGGCGTCGTGAAGTTTATCTATTGGCTTTAGCACAACTGCCTCTTTTGTAACATTGAACCTTGCGCTCACCCTGCGTCTGAAGTTTTCTTATATTCTGTGCAGGTCATCGATACGTTTCTTCAAGCAGGGCCGCCATATCTCCGAACGATACAAAAGTCCTGGCACAACTAAACTGTTATACAGCGTGAGGTAAAACTTGACCCCCTTAACAATAAATCGACGAAAGATCGTGTTACAGAGACAGCTGTTACAGATATAACTGCTCCGCTCCGCTCACTGTTGTACACCGGTGTCGTATGTCGTACGTTTAATAGATCCTTTTTACAGAGGTGCTGTTTTAGAGATATCTAGATGTTACCGTGGTTATTTCCATTCACGATATAATATTTTCCAGGCGCCAATAGACTTCAAAATGAAGCACGTCCTGTTGCTGTTCGCGTTGCTGATATCGGTCGTGATGAGCTGCCCCACGATTCCATCTCCTCAGACACTGGAGAGTTGCACATTTGGTGAAAGGTAAGATTAGAAACAATGGCATGTTGCCTCCAAATACCGACATACGTTAGATTGCACGACACAGAATGCTAGCAAGACCTAACTAGTGCCATGTGTCAATTAAGCACGTCCCAATAAGAGAGGAAGAAAGGGCGTCGAAGCACACGATTAATTATCTTTGTAAATATTGCATTGCTTTCTTTCGTGGCTCCTTAGCAGCACCCAGCACTGGGGACTTTTGGTCTTAGATTATTACAAACGGGCAATATTAGTGACTGAGAAGAAAGCATGCATCCCTTAGTTCCGTTCAGTGTGGAGTTTTTTTTTAAATTCACCTTTAGTGCTCTCTGTCGCTTCAGTCGTAAAGATGAATTTCGAGGCGTGTGTGTGTTTGTGTGCTCGATTTAGCAAGTTAAGAGATTTTGCGAACATGTAAATTAGAGCCGAATATGAGGCGTAATTAATTCGTAAGCTTATGCAACGTATTTACTCTAATTTTGAAGATATTTCACGCCGACATTCATTTACCCGTGACTTTGGTTGTCACCACTTGAACATATCTGACCCAATATTTTTCCTTTTTATGGATGTTAAGTGAACAAAGTGTTGCAGCATGCCATTTTCGTATTGCGCTCGTCATTGTAAAAAAACACGGTACACTATTACAAACTACTCTGACGACGAATGATTTCAGCACCAACGAATTAACGGTTTAGAAGTAATTCACCGAAAACCCATGCGAATGAGATAGTTCTATAATTTCGAATACTTTTAAAGGCTATATTTATACGGGTCATTTGGCTGCGTCATGGACGAGAAAGGGGAAAATGTGTTGAATAATCCCCCAATGATCCTGGCCAACGCTATAATTGGTCGCCTTAGCCCTGAGTGCTTCTTGAATCAATGTTACAAAGCGGTAGCGAGTCCTGCCATAGAAAGAACACAGATGAGAATAGGCAAGCGGCGAAAAAGCAATACTGTGGTGTCCATCACTCTCTCTCTGTTTATTATATATATATATATATCGTTCTCTCTCCTCTCACTCACTTAGTTTTGCAAAGATGCTTGCCCCTGATTTTCAGCCAACATTGAACGTCTACCGTACTGCTTTCAGCACTGCTTCATAACCCCTTAAATGCAAATGTACAGCGGCGGCCATCGAGTCCATGTGTCCGTTCCTACGTGTCTCCTCCGATTGGAAGGCGAATACCAATCCACCACATATATATATATATATATATATATATATATATATATATATATATATATATATATATAACGAAGTGGTATGAAGTCATGGCCAAAAGTCAAGACACGATGACATGCTCAATATTGTATAATATATTGACACAAGATGTATCGTTTATTCAAACATACAGTAGGTCGGTATTTCTAGGGATTATGGGGGGGGGGGGGGGGGGTGAGGACGACACAAGATTGATACAGATACGGGGTGCGGGATGCTATTTCCGACAGCGGCGTGGGCTCTGTGGCAGCCGCCTGTCCATTTCGTGTAACGATTTCGTCAGCGGCGCCAAAGGATGATATCGCCGTTGGTAGTAAATGATTCCACAATCTGTGATTGTTGTCTAGAGTTGAAAGTACGTAGAGAAAGCAAATCGTTGTCAGGCACCAGCGACGCTCATGGCTGAACTATATCGATGTTGACAGTTCATGATTCCAAAATCCCCGGATGCGTTGGCGTATAATAGCGATAACAACGCTGAGGAAGCAAGTTGCACACTCTGTTCACTGGAGTCAGCGCTCTCAAGTGGACACTGAATACGCTCGTAGTTCACGCCATATTACCATTTCGCATACGTATCTGTAGTTGATAAATGGACATACACGAACAGGGTTTGTTGCTCGATAGGAATAGTCCATTTGCATTGTATATCTTTTGTCTAGCTAGTGGATGAACGAGTGAGAATAGGGTGTACATTATATAGTATAGCCAGATTATCTCTACCGCAGTCGTAGTGGCGTATAACGAGGTTGTGAGGTATGAACGTCTATGACATATGCAGAAGTTAATTGTTCAAATCAGTTATGGTCAATAAATTCAGCCCCCCTGTAATGGAAGAACTGGAAGAATTGTCTCCAAAAGACAGGGGCCACGATTACCTCTAGAAAATAAAGAAAGATGTTTGTACTTTAGAAGAACAACGATTTTATCTCATTCTGTATATGCATACTTGCAAAATGTAACGAGCTATAAGCTATAATAAAATGGCTTTTGTTTAAAAGAAATGAAATCGTTTCCTTCATTTCGCATGGCCTTTGCTTGGCACCTTAAGCCATGGTGGCAAAACGACATTGTCGGGAACGATAGTCATCTTAAGATATGCCTCTTTGTGTGTTTCTCCCGTGAATATATATATATATATATATATATATATATATATATATATATTTGAGGCAGATTTTTAACGAACGAGTCAGCATGCTTCTATACGTGTTGTAACGAGCGTGATATCGCTGATGGACTCTGTGAAATAAACACGCAGTGCGCTAACCTCGAAAAGAGCTGGTCAATGCTAGTTCGTGTTCTGAAGAAGGTGACGGTCTCGTCTGACCAGCTTGGAAGGTACGGATACAATCTATGATATTATTGACAAATCGCAGGCGTATGCTGTCAATCGAACCAGCTAACCATTTCCTCTACAGTCTATAAGAAACTAATGGAGCAACTGAATTGGGTCAACAAAGCTGTTTCTTTGACGGCTTCGAAGTGACTTCCGAGCCCGAATTTAAAGGGTATCACCACTGAGCTGTAGCTCTTTTCTGAAAATTCGAATTTACCTAGTATCGAAAGGAGCCTTCCTGATGACAGCATACAATGACTGCATCGGTCAGGCGCTCTGAAGAATTCGTATTCGTCTTCATCCACGTTCAACAATTGAGTCGATTTGCATTATTAGACATAACTAGCTAATGACAGTTGGAGATAGTCATCAGGGAATTGAATTAACGGGCCGCCCGACCACAGCCAAGCAGTTATTTGGTAACAGAACGTATGCAATTTCAGGTGTGCCGAATACAGTAGCATTAAGGAGGAGACTAAGTCAGCAGACATCTTCAGTGCATGGGAAGTGAAACGTAGCTGTCCTGCATTAAGGGTCTGTAATTCACTTCGCTGTGGTGGCACCTACGTATACATATAATGTCAATGCGTTTCTGTCTATATACGTATCACTTCGGCTCAGTTGGACAAAGTTACTTCGAAATTGATATCTAGGCGCCCTTTTGGTGGCTCAATAGCCGGAAACAGGGTCAGTGAAGGCTAACCAGCCCCCCCCCCCCCCCCCAACTCTATTCCCGCTATTCTCACTTCATTTAGCGTTGTTTCATTTTTGGAAAGCATGCTATCCACTTATGCAAATCATCATCGGTCAATGAGAATCAGTGTCAATCTTTATGATACTGCAGCCCCCTTGTGCCGATGACCTCCACTATTTTTATCTCGTGACGGTTGACCGAACAACCGCTAAAAAAGCGCCTAAGTCAATACAAAACCTCTGTCAAATTTTTCCACACGTTTGCCACCAATATGTTGCTGTTGCCCGATGCATATTTGCAGATACCCTCACTCAACGTGTGTCCATTTGGATACAACCAGGAAATCCGCGATGGATGTCCTACCTTTACATGCTGTCTCGGGGAACTTCAGGGTTGCAGAAAAGGGCCCTGCCCAAACTACATCAATCCGAATAAGTGAGTGTACGCTACATTGTGTTGAACACATTTACGGCACGTTATGCGGTAACGGCTCCTCAGCTACGAAAAGATCATTGTTAATCGTTATTATGCTACAATAATGTATTAGCAATGCCTATATATGACAGCGCATAACGTCACGGAAATCCGGTCAAACATTGACATCAGAAAGCGTTCCTCATCCGCTGTCCAGTTCTGTGTTCCCGCCTATCATATCTGCATAGCTCGGCAGGTCGCCAAAAAGTCACAACACAATTGGCCAGCTTACGCAAGACGCGCCGAAGCGATCCATCATCCATAAGCAAAATAGAAAACTGCTTCCAGAACGGCCATTTCTTATCGATGATCACAATGTTTTTTGTCGGTGATATATTTGATTCTGGCGTTGAATAATGCTGTGTGAATGGAGTCGTACCCGCTCAAGTGATGACCAATGTTTGGTCAAAACGCAAACTATTTCGTGCACAAGCGTACGGGTTAGGTTTGACAATAGCAGCAAAATAGGAAAATAATGATAATAATAATAAATACCAAATAGGAATTCGTATATGTTTCGCTATTGGCTGCTCGAGTTTTTTTTTTTGAAAAATTTATGCGACCTCAGTACATGTGCTAGCTACAGCTGACCTAGGGGAGACCTGTATCAAGCGAGTACAGTAGGCTTCTATGGTACAGCTGATGCTACGTGTGGTGCCAAAAGCGTAAGTACACCATATCATATCCCCAAATGGGAGCGGATACGGCACACGTTATGGATCGAGGCATATCCGCAGATTTCGCACACGTTAACACCATGAGAGTGTGTCACTCTCATAGTGTTAACGGGTAAGTAAACAGCACCCAAACCAATGATAATAATAATCCAGGACCATCTTAAACAAACAATGACCGGACCGAATGATTCCATCACCTAATAAGTAATTATCTATCTATCTATCTATATATCTAGATGTGTGTGTGTGAAGTTATTTACTCGTTTATCCGACATAACTAAATTTCGAATCTATCCACTCATTTTACGTTTCATCCTCGCAGTCAGCACTGTCCAGCTGGGACTCGCTCCTTGACCGACGGCGCGTGTACGATCAATATGTGCTGCTCGAAATTGCTCCCGTCGCAGACGGAGCCGCTAACAACACCATGTGCTCTACGAAAGAATTGCAATGAGCATCCAGAGATGATTCCCGGCGGCTGTACAAACGGCCAGAAACTTATGCGGACCAACATGGACTGCATAGCGTATCAGTGCTGCAGTACGCCGGATCTAAAAGACTGCGTGAAGATATCCTGAAGGTTATCGCACGGTGCTGGAGGGAGATAGAGAGACAGAGGTGTCATCTTCGCTGCGAGAACGCTCGAACTCGAAAAGGGGTCGACGACCCAAACGGAAGAATTCACCATGTGGCTAAATAAAAAAAAGTAAAGGTTTCGCTGATTCTGCCGTTAATATATCAAGTAAAAGATTACATATACGTATACGGTGCAGTTGGGCTAGACGTCTCGCGTCCTGCACTCACATATAGTGCAGGTCGTAACTTGGCATTTTTTTTGGTAGAACTTAATTCTTGTATAGTGTAAATAACTTAAGTGTAAATAACTAACTTGTAAATAACGTTGTAGTAAGGACAACACATTGTCCTTACTATAATATTCGAGAGCAAAGTAAAGAGTGACTCCCTCTGAGAAGAAATGAAATAAACTGCGATTATTGGTCGAGAACAAAACCCAAATGTACCTCCGCTTATACATAAAATCGATGCAATGATATTAGTATTACATTGATATACCGTTAGATACACACATATATTTAAGAACTTGTGTGTCATTATTATCAGATACTTTATCACTACTGATATAATATGTAAACAAAAATATGAAAATTGATGGAGGCTATTTATACAGGTCTTAGGTAGGTGTAAGTTTTCAACAGGGGAAAACCCTCATAATATCAATAGAATAACATGCACCAATATGTCGCTCTTGTAGCCGGTCCTATAAAGTAGCAAGCTACTTTAAACATCTTATGGATAAGAGCTGTAATGTGCTAATAGTCAATTTCTATCGCTTGATGTAGTTCAGTCAACCTTACCTATAATAATAATAATAATAATAATAATAATAATAATTAGACGCTGTTACTGTGGTACCCGCAATTGTAGGGTATTTTTGAATTTCGCTCGACCGGAGCGCGATATACGAAATAGTACACAAGTATTCCAACTCAATAGCGACCCCGATAGATTTCAATAGAAATTTGACCGTCGAGACGAGGAGATCAGCTAACGAGATGGATAGCGCACTTGTGTCGTCAGTGAAACGTGGCCAACGTCATCCATCTGCTATTTATGATTCATGAAATAGTGCGTAAGTGCTCCCATTTCTACTATATAAGCCGTGGCTTATCGAATTTCGAAATTTCTTGTGAAACATACTCTCCCCATCGTTCGTCTAATCATATCAAGATCGAGATTTCGTTAATGTGTGAACTTGGACAGAAAAGGCGCTGACGGCGTTACTACCACACTGTGGAGCGCACAGTGGCTTAATCGAAAACTTAAGCGCATAAATGGCATAATGAAAAAACCCTTTTCTGTGTCATCACGACAATGGGTGGCCGAGCCTCAATACACAATTCTAACAAAATAAAAATCACTGACGATGTTGACTTACTCATGCTCCAGCAGCTGCATTAGTATCTAGAAATAAGCATGGAGTAAGCTGAATGGAAATTTACAAGAAAAATGCACTGCAGGCATATATGCCGCTCTGTCCTGTGGCCTGAGAGGTTAAGCGAAGGGACTTGGGGGAAGCTTTAGTTCAAGATCACCTTTCCGGCCATACGCCTGCAAAACATTGAATTTAGTTTGAGTCTGGCCCACAGAGCTCTTCTCGTCGGCCATTTCTTCATACTTATCCGTATGATATTACAGCAAGAAATTTCAGACTGAAAATCCATACCTCGACTGGGGTCGAGGCAGCATTTGGACCTGTGACCTGCAGCATATCCCACTGCTGGTGAATTTCTCGAAGTCGCCGCCTCGGCCGCCATCACGAGGTCACACCTACATAATATATAGATATGTAAGAACTATGGGAAGCTCATATAAACACGTATCTCATATATACATGTATGTTGAGATTGCAGATTGCCTTTCGTCCAGCTCCCACCGTTTCTAGATTTAACAGTGCTCTGAGTAGTTCAACTCGAGCTTGTAATGCCCGTTTGCAATTGGTAATTGCTTGCAATCGAAAATCGCGCGCTCCTCATCGAATTATTGAGTAATCAGTTGCTGGACGACCCAGTTCTCAAAACGTATTACCCGCAAACTAAATCTACGCGTGTACAGATATGAACGCGTGCGAATTCTATCGTGTTGTTCAATAGTTGCCGCTTAGATACGTTTTGCCCGACCCCCTCGGAAGTTCGCCTGGTGACAACTAATCTAGCTGGCTTACTGATGAACTGATGCCGGTATGGCTCCCACATACCTATAGCAATAATCTGTTGTTGGTAAATTTTCGAAATATCTAGCTATCTGTCGATGGAAATAATATCGTTCTCGGCGAGCTCGGATTCAGGCGGAAATGGTGAGGATGTACACGGTCTTTTGCAGCTCACAGCTATACCTCCATTACAGCTCCGCTGTTCCATCCAGACACGACAATGTAAGGAGGCTCATCGGCTTCCCAAGTAACGCCTTTCAGCAGCGGCGGCAGCAGCCAGCGTAATGTTATCCTCAAGGTCTTTCTCGAAAAACTACACGAGCTTTGTGGTTTAGCTAGGATAGACACAAGCTAGTCCCTAAGCGGACATCACTGTCACCATTCGCTGACTCACTGCAAGCGCGGCTCGTGGACGGCCAGGCAGACTCACTGACGTCGGCTGAACGTGGAGATTTTTTTGCGCTATCTTGCCGCATTCCAGTGCGGCGGAGGATGAGAACGTGCGAGATCATGGAGATAGATGGACCTGTGGAATCAGCGGGCGATAGCTGCCGTAGTAAAAGTCTACGGTCCCATCAGCCATTCGAAAGCACAGACACTCAGCTGGCGTTGGCAGATCGGCCGACGTCAAACAACAACTGAGTTCACGCGAAGCAAGCTTTTCAATCTTCGAATAACAAATTATGCGTTGTCGATATGGTTATATCGCCGACAACTGGACAGACCGTAACGAATCGGGACAGATAGATACGTCAGTGCAATGAAAAGAATTGTTCGAAAATGGATAATCTTCTGGCGCCTACGTGTTCGAAGGTGGCTGGCAGTTAGAAGTAATTCAAACAGAATTCGCCAGCGCCTTACCTAAACATGTATCGTCGATGCCTATCAACCAACTAGTAGACGTCCTATGCTGCTCGTCGCTGTTAAAAGCTACCGAATCTCTCCCATGCACTGTCTATATGTAAATCTAGCAGACAAGTGTAACTCCATATATATATATATATATTTTTTTTTTTTTTTTGAAACCTGTTTGGTATATGACAAATAAGCTAGGAATGAAAAGTCCGGCAGTTTCTTTGTTTTATCTTTCTGAAAAATTTATTGTTTTCTGTATTCTCAGTGTTCTTTTTCCTCTGTTCTGCGTTCACTCATTCTAAATACATAAAACACACCAGTTGTTTGTTGTGTTTAGTTAGACCCATCCACCCACGTTCGGGCCATCGGGGTCATTATCATCGTTATTTTTTTCATCTTGCCTGGTTTTTTTGTTTTATTTCGTACAGATCTCGCCTGTCTAGCACAGCATACTAAAATATTGAACGATCACCGTACACTCGCTCGTTCCGTTTTTCACACGTAGATAATCGTAAGGTGTTATTTTATATGTATTAATATGTCTAGTTGTGGTAGTTATCTGCAGTTCAACCTCGTTATTGATCTATTGATTAATTGAATGAATTAGATAACAAGCGGTCGAGATGGCCAGTCACGCCCACTATAGTAGGCATTCATTGTCATCCAGCTCATCGTTTTTATATGTTTTAACTGTGATTCGCTCTCCGAGCGAAAAACGAGTCTGCAAGCTAAACACAGGATATCCACCAATGTGCACCGTGTCGATATCGGCCAAACCAATAACAAGGATGCGACAATTAGGGAACATTAATGACGTAATCGTGATATTGTTTTCGCTTTCGTATCATAATTTGTAGTTTGTAGAAAAGGCTGCAGCTCCACATCCGGGTGCTTCAGGTTTCATTTGTTTCTCACTTGAAAACACATCGAATCGAATACATTGTATTCATTCATTGTTCATCTATATTTCCATCATCGACCATCCAATTGCTGTACGATGTACGGTGATCGTAGTTTATAATACAACATCTAGAGGTTGGCCGCCACCTAGCAAAGGCGCCGATCCAACGGAGATCACACTGAAGAAGTTGTTGTTGTTGTTGTTGTTGTTGTCTGTTCTTATATTGTTGTTGTCGTCGTCGTCGTCGTCGTCGTTACCAGTAGTAGTTCTGAGACTAGATAAAATACAAGGACCCATATATATCATTGGAGACTATTTACAAATACACAAACGACCCATTATTATTATCTTTATCATCATCATCATCATCATCATCAGCAGCAGCATCCATTTCATGCTGCTCCTCTCCGCTTTCGCACTTATTATTATGTATCTTTATCATCAGCATCCTCATGTCGATGCCACTTCATCGCTCCTTCTCTCGCGTCGGCCCCACCTTTGTCTCTCTGTCTTTACTGACAATCGCGTAGCTGTTGTTGTTATTATTGTTGTTGTCGTCGTCGTTGTCAAGACCGTGATTTCGTGTGTCTTGTTTGTTTGTTTGTTGTTCATTTCCTTTTTCCCACCTCTCGATCTTTGTATCCTTCGCAAAATCACATATGCGTTAACTTTCTGTTCTGCTCGTACTGTCTCGCTTTCGTTTTTCTTTTCTTTTCATTCTTCCAGCCCGCCCCGTGTCTCTCCGTCCCCTCACTACACCCACCTCGAGCTGTTTTTCGTCTGCTACGCGTTTCCGGGTAACGCTGTCACCTCCCAGATACGCACAGATTTACAACCGCCAATCGGTTTTTACTCGATCCCGTTCCCTTCGATTCATCTGTACTCGTGTCTCTGTGTGGATCTATCGATCTGTCTGTGTCAATCTGTGCTTGTATATAGTATAAGCTATATGTGCTATTATGTATCTATATATAAATATAGGTTCGCCTATATACGCATTGATGATATATAGGGCGAATTAGCGTTTGATTCCGCGCAATTCCTCACACACGACGAGCCAATATATATATTTGTCTTTATCGATTATTAATCGTATTAGAATATTATTACGATGAGAAGCGTCGTCATCACCTTCATCATGTATTCATCTTAACGCCTTGTAATCTAGCTACAAATATAATCATATACCAATATTATAATAATGATTATTATTGTCATCATCATCATCATCGTCATAGTAATAGTAGTAATAATAATTAATATAAATACCAATATCAATTGTATCTGATCATAATCGCTACAATTATTGTCAGCAGAGAGATACGGGGCGGGGGGAGGGTGTTTTTTGTGTGTGTTTCGTTGTTTGTTTCTGTTTCATTATCGTGGACATATTATTTGTAACTTAACTCACGAAGCATCCGATATAGATGTACTGAATAGTATTTTATGTTATTGTTGCTGTCAGTTATTCAATATACGATGTATACTAACACACCTACATGCTCGAATTGTTTGTCAGTCGTCTAGTTCAGATATTTGATTGTTTTTGTTGTTGTTGTTGAATGGAACCTTAAGGCACCAGCTCCTCACTTTGGAAGCCGTGCTCTGTGTGCTACTGGTGTGGCTTATCGTTATTTTTGCCATTGCGGTTGTTGTTGTTGTTGTTGTTATATGTATTCTGCTAGACCGTCAAATCGTCTGCTAGTGTTGATGTCGTCTGCTCGCCCGCACATGTACACATGTTTTTCTGTTGTTATCACCCGTACCTCCCCCACAGCTTTGTCTCACACACCGTTAACCTCGCACACTTGCGTCGTTCATCCGCGCTTGTATGTTCTCATCATAACGCAACCATAAGACTCTCACACACAATCTCGTATTCTACCCATGTCTCTCTCTCTCTCTCTCTCTTACACACGCATACATTTGCTCTGTTCTTAGTCTCTCTATCGCGCTCTCTCGTTTCATTATCGCATCTGTATCAGTTTATCAGTTTTCCACTTCTCTCATTATCATGATATACTTTGAAACCTGCCTCAGCCTGCCAAACATTCAAGCAGTCAACTTGACTTAACCGGAGCGTCCTTCGCGCCAACAGCGCCCCGTCACAGCGATGGAGCGAACAACCAGCTTGAAGGGTCGCTATCACAAAGTATCATAGAGCTCAAGTGAGCCCCCGAGTCGGCAAATCGCCATCGGGGGGACCCTGCGTCTCGCCAACCGGGAGCCAGCTGTCGAACAGAAAACGCTGAGGGGGCTAGAGCTGGCAAGTGACAGAGACACCCGGGGATGCGCACGGAGTGAGATCAGTGACCAGCCTAACACCGTGTGCTTGTCCTCCGTAGCAGCCTCATCATTCTCATTCACCAGCGAAACCTTTTCCGGCGGCTTCCCATCCCACGGCAGCTCCCTTTTTTTCCCCATCCAAACATCCAAATGCCCAAGGGGCTTTCGAATGGCTGTGGCCCAATCAAATGTTATCTATCTCCGTGTATTGTGGTAGCAGTAGTGAACTCTGTTTTGTCAATTCTAAATAGTATCTCTCTTTCTCTCTCTCTCTCTATCTCTGTTTCTATATATAATATATAATGTGATTCATTAATTATAATTCTTATGATTATTATTGTCGTATGCGGCTGTTTGCTGTCTGTTTTTTGGTTGTCAGTGTTGATGTAGTACTGGAGAGATAATGTTTCGTGATTTTTTTCTTAGTTGTTTGCTGCTGCTGCTCTCGTTGCTATTACCGTAATAGTAGACAATGATTAAAATTATTATTATTATTGTTTATCACTCTATGTCATTCTATCTTTTACTCTTTCTCTCTCGCGCGCGCATTCTCTCTCTCTTCTTCATTCCTTTTAGTCTTTTGGGTGTGATGGCTGCTCTCTATTGAAAATCTATTGAGCTGCTGTATTGGTTGTTGTTGTTGTTGTTGTTGTTGTTGTTGTTGTCTTCATCGTTGTTTTGTTGATGTTCATGTGTTGCGATTGTGATCTGTTGTGTTGTTGTTGTTATTGTTCTGGTCGTTACTATCATCATCATCATTATCATCATTATTATTATTGTCATCATTATCAATGTTGTTGTTATTATTATTGTGGTACGGTAAGCTAATGCCGAGAAGATCGTATCACAGTAGAACGGGAGGGATCAGCATTCATCGCATTATCATCATCATCATCATCTCATTCACCTCATCAATCCTCAATCATCGTCGTTGATCACCAGTTATCATTATTATTATTACGAGTCTCTCTTTTTCTCTCTCTCTATCAACTATAATTGACTTCCGCTATTACCATCATTATCAATATTCACCACTAGTGTGTGTTGGGAACAGCAGAATGACGCGTCCACCGCTGGTCGGCGCCACTGACATTCCAACTCTGTACGGCGGCCGGCTGACTCAGTGGTGCCCACCTCCCCTGACTGAACCTGGCGGGATTGCTTTCTCTCATAGTACTAATAGTAGTAGTAGTATAGGCTCTCTTTCTGTTTCCTGTTGCTATATATATATACGCAACTTTCTCTCTCTCTCGCTCTCTCGCTCTATATATATCTGTCTTTCACATTCTCGTTTGCTCTCTTCGTTAATTAATCGTTCTGAGTTGCTGCTGGTCGATCATTCTGTTTCCTTATCAGTTATTCCTCTTATCGTCATCATCTTCATCATCATCATCATCATCATATGGTCACGCTTCTCTTCCATTTTATCATTATCATCATCATCATCTGAACGACGCTTTGTGGCGTTGACGCCACTCAGCCATATTGTCACCATTACCATCATCAATATCATCATCACCATCATCACCATGATCTTTCATGTTCAGGTTTAGCGTCATTGTTATATTTATGCTTACGCTGTTCAATTATCATCAGCAATCATTATCACCTGCTGCTGCTACTGCTGCTGCTGCTGCCGCTATACCACTGCTACATTTAACATTCGTAGAGAGTTCTGCGTGTTATATAGACTCTATCTGTCTGTCTGGGTCTGTCGTGTTATATGATCACATACACTCACACACATCAACTAGCTTCAATGTTCTTTTCAGGCCTCCTAGCTTTATCATCATTGATCACCATCACGCCTGTATCTTTCTCTCTCTATTTCTCGTACCTTTTTTAACTGGTTTTGTCATCACACTAGTATAATCATCAGCATCATCATCATCAGCATCATCACCATAATCACAATAAGAATAATCATAATCACACTTACTCATTCATGGGCTCTCGTGGGTGGACACCGCCGCCTCCGGACTTCCCGATTTCCGAGTACTTTCTTTTATCCGAGGGGAAGGAGGAGAGAGATCGAGAGGTCAGGCGGCGGCAGTATCACAACCCCTGAGGGTACAGGCCGAGCTGCTGCTGTTGTCGCAGACTGCTGTGATATTTCATGTCGCAGTAATTGTTGTTGTTCTTTGTTGTTGTTGTTGTTACTGTTGCTTTTCAGCGTTTCTATTCAAACTGCTATATATCAGGTAGAACGCACGTACGAAGCTCTCTCTCTCTCTCTGTTGCTCATGCAGATGACACGACATCACATTTTCGGATCTTGGCATAGGATAGAGGTTGTTAGGGCGCGTTGATCTCTTCGAGCATTACTATCGCCACACCTTCTTCTCTTGGGAGGGGGTCAGTCAACGTGTGCGCATCGCCACTAAGAGTGATGACCCCACTGTGGAAACGTTCTGTAACAGTGGCCGTTCGTTCGTTTGATTGATTGATTGGTTGATTGATAGATAATGGATATTGAGACGGACGATCAAATGTCGCGCGCGTGATAACTACGGCAGAGTGGCAGTCAGTCGTTAGACGTTGGGTCTGTTTGTTGTTGTTATTGTTGTTGTTGTTGTGATTGATGTTTTCGTTTTGTTAAGACCTGTTTTGGGGGGGGGAGGTTGGATGTTCAATTCGTATTTTATGCGATGTTTCCAGTCTTCCATGCGGCTCTTGTGTTGTTGCATCGGAACCTCGAGTGATTCATTCATTCGAAACGAGACGCTAGATTCGTTTAGAAACAGACCGTTGACACAGTTCGTTCCAGGGGAGGGCCATGAGAAGAGCTC
The DNA here is from genome assembly GCA_019614645.1 of Stratiolaelaps scimitus. Classification (NCBI taxonomy): domain Eukaryota; kingdom Metazoa; phylum Arthropoda; class Arachnida; order Mesostigmata; family Laelapidae; genus Stratiolaelaps; species Stratiolaelaps scimitus. The sequence goes on from JABWDB010000003.1 coordinate 10,427,424, forward strand.
ATGGCAACGGGGGGGGGTGGGGGGGGGGCTATGGTGGGCTTCGAATGGGACGGCAGTTGAACTGTCGGAAATCGGGACGAGTATAAATCGGGGAGGACACATGGGACAACTCAACAGTCAGGTTTGCTTGTTCACCAATCTTCCCTCGCGTAATTGCTTCTTCACATCGCTCTTCACATTGTCGCTTTCATCTGCTTTGCCTTCGGTACTAATATTATTCTCTCGCTCTTATTCGGTTCGCTCGGGTGGTTCGCTCACTATGACACGTTCGCCATTTATCTGCTCTCTTCGATTTGACGGGCCGCGCAAGAGAAAAAGTCTCCAAACGTACTTCGACCATTCATCATAAGGTCGTCTAAATAATAAAGGGTTCATGACCATGTTTCATCATCAACAGCTCTCTCTCTATCTCTCGCTCTCTGCTATGCTTGTTTGTTTGTCTGTCTGCCTGTCTGGATCGCATTGATTGATTGACGATTAATTAATTATGTAAGCATATATAATATTATATCCCGACACTTCGTATTCATCCTCTCGTCTATTCTCTTTTCTTGTTTTTTCTTTTCCTGTTTTTTTTCCTTTTCTCATAGCAAATAATAATAATAATAATAATAATAGCAGTAGTAATAGTAGTAATAGAGTAATTGTCATGTCAATAATATCAATATCATCATACTCATGAATACCTGCCGCCGTATTTTTTGCATTATCTAAACCCATTCACCGCGTCGCGCCGAATAAAGGCTGGACGTTGCTTTTTACTGGTGCTGCTGATGCTGGTGTTATTGTCATCAGCAGCAGCAGCAGCAGAATACGTGTTCATCCGTTTCTCTTTTTGGGTTTTTTCGGCATGCGTTTTTTGCGATTTTTTTTTTTTGCGATTTTTCTTTACTTTTTCGAGTGCTTCGATTTCGTCTTGTTCGTTTTGCAGAGCAGCCGGCGCCGCCATTTTCTCTCATTATCATTATCATCTCATCATCATCATCGCCAGCAGCAGCGCTACTCTAATTAATCAATCATTGGTCGCCCGATCATCATTAGCCAGATATTAGCCACAGGTGGTGTGTTGATCTGTTTGTTTCGACGTAAACTCGGTACAAGCGCAGGAGCAATAGGGCTGTTTTGGGGACAGTGGAGGCATGAGAAGTGTTGTCGAATGGTGGTGGTGGTGGTGGCCAATAAGTTGTATCCGATGTGCTCGAGGAGATAAAAGGATTGATTTTTTGAAGTTTTTCTAAAGGGAGGGAGGGCAACTTTGAAAAGCTGGTTCCCCTTTGATTTATCTCAGTTACTATTCCTTGAAAAATATAGCTAGGAGCAGACACACATACGCAAATACACATACACGCCTTGTCTCTCTCTCTCTATCGCTCTATCGCTCTGACTTCGTCCACTGATCTTGCTCTTATTGACATGAATACACCCAATCAGCCGTCGAGAACTACTATACATGGAGGGACAAATGAACAGGTGAACCACCAGGTGATATCTCACTATCATCTTCGTAAGGTAGAGAGATCGAGGGTATTCTAAATGAAATCGACGCACACATACACACGCACGCACACACAAACATAAAACATAATCATTATCATACTGAGATGTGAGACGAATCGCAGTACAACCACCATACATACACACCACACACGGAATTGTGGGACACAATGATCTCCAGAAATGCAATAAAGGCTGGAAATTGGGGCTAAATGAATTGAACTTCCTCCCGCAGAGACCGAATAAAGAAGACAACCGAAGTTCGGCTGTTCGATTTGCTACAGAGTTTATAGCATACATCCGCGTTTCAATTGTGGATCAATCGATCTTCGACTGAACATAGGATACTGCGAATGACGCGCGCGGTTCAGCAGGGTTTCAACATAGAGAAAGCGCACTATAGGGAGTGGCGTGGAAATAGGTACACACACACACACCACCACGACAACAAAAAGCAAGAAACAATTTCAAAATGATTGAGGGAAGGAAAATTCCCAAAAAATGCGAAACACCAAAAACAAAGGAGCAGCATTGAATTTCACGTGTGTCCATTGTCGCTCAGGCGAGAATATTGCCTGTGTCCTCTGTCTGCTTGTATGTATGTGTGTGTGTGTTTGAGTGAGTGAATTCGAAAAGAGCAATAGCTCCTGCTCATTAAAGAAGAACGGCCACTTTCGTTTTCTTTCTGTATCTCCCGTACGGATTTTTTCTCGTCTCTCGAACTCGCGTGTAGTGTCTGCTCGCTATTGCGTATTCGACAAACGAACATATATATATATATATATATATATGTGGGAGATGAGGCCAAATTTAAATTATTTCTTCTATCATCTTTCTATGATGACATTCAATAATAGAGTACACTATACGGATTATAATAGTGGTGACAAAAATAAATAGTTGGTGTATATATATATATATATGTGTGTAGTTTATATATATATGTATATTAGAAAAGCGCAAAAACAACTAGAAAAAAAAACAGTGTATTCATCTGTTCCGTGGCTCGATTTTCTACGATTTCAGTATTGCGCACCAACGTTTCTCTGACAGATGGACGAACGGACAAACAGCTATCAATCACCAGCAACCGCGATGGCACTGCCAACTATGCGGTTCCACCACGCAATGATATTCGCCCATTACCGGGGACAATGATTCTTCTGTTTGCAAAAGAACAACAACAACAACAAGAAAATGTCTTTCGGCTCAAGTCAGTATTCTATTAACTCGATAGCTGCTGCTGTTGCCGCTGTTCTAGCCATTGTTAGATGTTGCCATCCTCTCCTCCGGCGTTCTTAATTTGTCCCGGCGAGAGCTCAACAGTGTTAACAAGTCGCAACTGAAATCTCGCAAGCAACCAACTACTGCCAATGAAATCATATCGTCTCATTCGTTTTTGCAGTTAATCGATTATTATCTCAACGTGAGCTCTTAATGACGGATATTAAACTATGTTCGTCTTGTTGTTGCTGTTGTTGCTGCTGTTGTTGTTGTTGTTGTGACTGTCACCGTCGTTATTATTGAACTTGTTGCTATTTTTCTGTTGTTGCTGTTGTTGGTTGCTATAATTCGATTGGTGTTGAACTACCAATTGTTGCATTCTCGCACGTAACTTAAATAAGAACGAAAAAAAGAGCTTAGCGCCGGATGTTTGTCGTTCGTTTCTCATCGAGCTGATTCGCCGTTCGACGGGTGTGTTGTATTGTATTACTGTAAATTATATTCTTCAACCATTTCTTTCTATTTGAGGGGTCAGAGGAGAGTCCAGCTCCCCGGCGGCCGATAGCTGCGCAAGCGCTAGGGATCGATCACAAAGATCGGGCGGGGAGTGGGCGGATGCCTGTTATGGACAAGAAACATATGTAGAGGCGTGAGATATGACATATATCGAGAGATAGAAGACCAATGACCGACGACGAGCGGACGTCAATCAGAATGCCTGCCTTGCATTCGTGCGTGGCCTATTGTGGCCTTACGATAAAACACGACCGGTATTGGCCCTTGATTGTTATTGTTGTTCTTGTGGTGGTGGTGATGGTGCCGGTCAGTCAAGCATTTAGCCAGCTTTTACAGAACCGGGCTAAAAATTCGTCGGGCCCATAACCTGCACGCAAAGACAAAACGCATTCAGCAGTAGCTGTAGCGTAACAGTAAATAGAAGCAAAGGGCGGAAATATATAAGGCGACAAAAAGGCAGCTAATCGACAGACGCCGACAACAAACAGTCGATTGGTCATCAATCAATTCACCCTCGTATTCACCCATTAATTGTTACACGCACACACCCCGCCCCGATCATCAATCACCAGAGAGAACCACCAAGGAGATCATTTTCATCTTCAACATCGCTGCCATCGTCAGCATTATCATTAGTCGGCTTTCGCTTTGTCAAGCATGGTCACTCTTCAGTTCGTTCAAGTCAGCATTCTGCTCAGTCGATCGTCAGTACACGGGCACGGGTTTAAGCCTCTGACAGCTTCTGTTGACGACGAGCTAGCTTTGCTAATTTGCTCGATCGCACACGCATTCATTCAGTAATTGTTGTTTGGTTGCTTCCAGAAGAAATCCAACAGCTTCTGCACCAACTCCTCGCAAGCTTCCCCTCGCATCACAGGATGGTAATTAGTATAATATTCTATAGTAATAATAATAATGATAATGATAATAATAATAATAATAACAACAACATTCATAATCGAGGAATTAAGTGGGAGTAATAATGATGCAGTTGCTGCAGAGTACGACAGCTCGAAAATAGCCAACCTAAGCGCGGGAAAAACAAACCCGAGAGCGTGCACTACTCATTTATATATATATATATATATATATATATAGCATATGTACGATATATTCTTGTATAACTCTCACAGTGTAACTATATAGTTTTCGCTCGCCGTTTAAACGTATCCCATTTTTTGTAGGCCGCTTCAGTTCTCGCTTTGCTCTTCTAATCGGTCTGATCTGTTGCACACGCAGGCACGTTTTGCTTGCTCTCTGAGATGGATATGGGACAATATTCTAAGAGGAGGTTGCTAGGTAGGAGGAGGGACTGGATTTGGGGCATAGGTGATCCGACGGGTTGGGGCTGAATCGACTGAGGGATCAGTAGTTCAACGAAGCAATTGTACGGCGAATTACTAAAATTTCTCCGGGACAATAATCCATAATGAACAGTGAACGGAGGACTGTCAATATATATATATATATATATCATAGAGAGAAATGTGGACTCATTGCCACTCGTGTTTCTGCCATATCATGTTATTATGATTATTAGTTTTGTTGTAGTTGTTGTAGTTGCTGTTGCTGTTGTTGTTGTCATCATCTAGGTGGCATAGAGGGGTAAATCAAAGCAGAACGACTGAGGCGGAAAGGTTGGGTGGAGCGGAAGGGGGGGTGGGGGAGTGCTTTCGTGTTGTGTTGGTATCTCGAACGCATCCGATTCGAATTCATCTGTTGAATGTTGTTGTTACTGCGATTTGACTGCTCGACTGAGCTGCTACCACTTGCCGTCTAGGTTGTGTGTCGCATGAGCGCCCGTAGTGCGTACAACAGCTCGGCCTGCATACGAGCCTCAAGAATCATCAATGTCACATGCACCTTTTCCGAGTATTTAAACTCGCGCATCACGCTGTCATAATGCTGTTTCGATACCCGTTCGGGATAACAGCAAACAGCCTTAATGTACTGCTTCAGGTTGCGGTCGAGCAGCTCGTTCACCTCCCGATAATCGTAGTCGTCGTGGCGGATACCGAACAGACAGTGAATGTAGTTCCACACCGCGCGCCGGAACATCGAAGTATCGACATTTAGTTTTCCGCCCATACTAAATAAAAGGGAGAGAGAGAGATGGAAAAAGATAGAGGGATTAGAATTGCGTCAACACAAACATTTAATCAGCTGAATCAAACATCGGCGGCTATCGCGATTTTGTAAGCGATTTGTTCGTGGCAAACGTACAGTAGGGTTATGATGACAGAGTGACTCATAATTGATATAAACAGCTAATGGACTGTCCACCCAGCAATATTCCAACGATCTCTCGTATCTAGCTATCTGTAATCTGTTCCATATATATTATCTATAATACCATGCCACTGGCCAATAGTATTCTCATCGTAATCGTAATAGTACGCTGTATTTGTTGTTGCAGAGTTTTTTCTTATATATTATAGCATAATGAAGACAAACTTACGTGTAGTATGTCATGTTATACGCGACCTTAAACTTCTTATCGAGAAGTTTGCCGACATCGTTGTACAGTCGGTTGACGAGCGAGTATCCGTGGTCGTCCCACGAATAGTCCTGGATTCGGAACGTCGGGATTTCAGGCACCTCGCCCTTCTTGGTGAAGTCTTGGTAGCTGAACGACGGGTCGAGCACGAACCGTGACAGGTCGTTGTCCCGAACCAGGTATCCAGGGTTGCCGTTCTGTCCGTTCGAGTGGCTGCCACTGTGTATCGTTGAAATCGAGGCGCTTTCCGTTGCCTCGCTCTCGAACCGCCGAGCTAGCTCTTCGCAGGTGATGTCCTGCGACGATTTCGACTCGGAGATGGTCCGCATCTTGCGCATGAGGTTCTCCACTTCGCCGCCGGCAATCGGCGATCCCTGGTGCGACGGACTAGCGGTCGGGCTGCCCGACAGCACCGGGCTTGAGCCTCCTGATTTGAGCGACTCCCGGGACGAGTTGAGCCGCAGGCCATTCGACGTCTGCTGTTGATGTTGCTGCTGCTGCGAGATGCCGCACCCGAACACAAAGCTCGACAAGGCGTGGAAGTGCGCCAAAATCGTGATCGCGTGGACCACCTCCGCCAGCGACCAGCTATCATGGCCGGTCGTTAGCCGGAGGATATGGTCCTTCGTGACCATCCACGGTCGGTGCGCGAGCATCTGGTTGATGTCATCCAAATCGCGGATCTTCTTCGGCGCGTACTGCAGGCCTTGCAGCCAAGCCTTGTCGCCGCCGCATGATAGAAACTCCTGCGTCTCAACTTCAGCGAGATACGTACACTGGTGTCTGGACGCGGCCATCAGTGCAATAAAATGCCGCTGGTCATATGGGAGCGGGCCGTCGCCCTGCATCACGAACTCCTGCGTTTGCGAGAACGGCTCCTGGTATTGCGGATGGTACGCCATTAACTGGTTAACATGATTTAGGGCGCGATCCTGGTACACGCCCGTATAGAATTGACCTGTCCCCGTCACACCCTCGATGTAGAGCTGAGTCTGGAAACGGCACACGAATGATCGATACGAATGAAGGTATGTTAGTATTATACTAGAATAAATACAGACAATGAATACAAGAGAAGGCCAACAACAATCGCCAGCCGAAATAGTGGCCTCGAATCAAGGTTGAACCACAAATCGGTAAAGCAATTCAATGGGAACACAGATGAATGGATGAAGCGGCAGCATTGGCATCGCCTATATATATACACATAATTTTCTCTACATATAATCCATACAGCCGATGCGACTGAAAAGCGCCAGCGGAAGCACAGGATAGGTCAGGTAATCAATAATCCCCCACGAATCGAACGAATACACGCACACACACACGAAATATCTATTTATCACCACCAGACTCGAACGTACATCTTGGCTGAACCAGAACGGATTGCACCCTAACGGGGCTGATGGACGGCTTCGTTTACACACGGGCATGATAATTCCTTCGTTTCTACCTCGTCGATTTCCACACTTGTGATATCTATTTGTCCTGCGTTGTGGTAAGCACTCGGAGGCAGCGGGTTCAACTCGTATCGAAAAAATTGTCAGCAAACCGCTTGCATACTCTTGGCTCTGGCGCTAATAACAGCAGCAGTGCATCCCATGTTGGATGGCGTACGCCCACAAAGAATAACAAAGCTGACGGTGGATCGTGCCGTTGTTTATGCCACTGACCACTGCACGGCCGATGCGTTGCCCGACTGAATGTGGCCAATACGCGTGCACGCGTGTGATATATATTGTATAGAACTATGGAGGTGTGAACGCGGCGGCGAGACGGATTATCAGCTTACGGTATAATGAGATCGATAGTGTTAGCATCACACCAGCAGCACCAGCGTCGACCTGCTGCGAAATGGCGGTTGCTGCACGACACACGATAGCACTCTGGATCACCTGCTAATTCGCCTGCACTCAACTAGACGCAATGAACAATAGCATCAATTGCGAACTCGTTTCACTTGCGAGTTCGCACAGTGTGTCTGTGTGTGCAAAAAAATCCGCCGCTATTTCTCATTGCCTGAGGGCTGGCTTGGTCACCGGCTAGAGAGCACTGCCGCATCGACGCAAGCTGTTACGCGAGTGGCATATAGAGTGGCCACTATCATGCAGACCTGGCGAAGTACAGCGTTCGCGAGGGCGAACTATACCCACACAGCTACTATGATGACCGTGAGCACCACGACGTCCCCGCTGTCTTTAGTAGTAGCAGTAGTAGTAGCGGGTATGGGCGAGAAGTGGCAGGTTACCCAGCGGGACGGACATAACCTGCTCTGTCCAGACAGGCTCACCACTGGCGATAGACACCACTAGCGGTCGGTCGAATGGAAAACGGGCTGGTTGGTTGCTGTTGCGGCGGAGCTGAGTCTGGAAGCTTCTTTTTTTTCGAGAGCGCGAGATCGAGAGAGAGAGAGAGCTCCGCATCCATGGCTACCCCCCTCCACCCAGTCTCTCTCTCAATTTATCTATCTATCTATCTATGCCCATCTCTCGCTCTCACTCATTCACACAGACATAGATACAGACGCATACACTCTCTCGTCACCTATCTCATTCATCCAGTCCTTGAATGTAGGTCAGCACCGTGACGATTATCAGCGGCAGCAGCAGCAGCAGCAGCAGCGACGGCAATAGAAATTGAATCCACCGCGCACGGCGAGTGGATAGGTGTGCCGCAGTCCCCGCAGATCCATCGAGTAGTGACGTGTCCGAGACCACCAGCCCTGTCGCCATCTCTAGCACCTCCTCCGCTTAAAAATCTCTGCCACGCTCTCTCTCTCCCTCTCTCTCTGTTCTCTCTCTCCTTGACTTGTGCCTGTGCACACTCTCCCTGGCTGAGGACTTGTGGCCAACCAGCCAGCGCTGCGATAACGAGTAACGATTAACTGGCTAACTCTTGGCCAGCTGCAAGGGCCACTCTTGCTAGCCACTGCCAGCAGTGAGGCGAACAAGCAACAGCAGCAGCAGTCAGTCGAAGTAAGTGAATGCAAGCAATCGGATTCATATGAGCGTGGATTTTTTGGCGGCGTGGACAGGCCGGCAGGCTTCGCCGGACGCCGCTTACAGAGTTGCTCATCATTATCATCAGTGGCTGTCGAATGTGCACGTACAACGGGCACGGCGTTCGCGTAGCGTGCTTGCGCCGCCTGTGGTTGAGACAGACACGCATACATGATATATATATATATATATATATCGCAACAGACAAAGGCTAGTAAAGGCAAAAGTAACGGTAACGACCATCAATTGCAATCACAGCAATTGTCTGCCGTTGCGAACCGTTGCGCCGTTGGTAGCCTCCTTTAGCACCTAGCATAATCGAAGAGGCTGTCTTTTCTCTGCTGACCCTGCCCTAACATTAATACAATCGCAAAAGACACCGTGTTACAAACATTGTGGTAGATATGTCAATAAATGCTTTTTTTATAGCTTTATTAGATTAGACAGTGCTCGTATAGTCCGTATACAGTGGCCGTAATCCCCTAGCTGCTGCTGCTGCTGCTGCTGCTGTAACAACGACCAGAGAGAGAGAGGGAACTACCACAGAAAGTGACGAGATCCGAAGCCATCAGCGAGAAGACGACATCATCATCATCATCGCCAACCGCAGCAGCAGCAGAGAATAGTCGCGAATGCGATTGAGCGCTATGGAAGGCCACGTCAGCAGCGCCGGTATCGCCGACGCCGTGGCGACGTTGACGTCGACGATGACGACGGAGTCGAGGACTGCCATTGGCATCAGCAGGAGCAGCACCAGCAGCAGAAGTACACCGTCACTGTACTGTGGTGGTGCTGGTGGTGCTGAGTGCCGGCACTCAGGCCGTCAGTCAGTCTACGAAAGCATGAGCGTTGTCGTCACCAGCATCCGCATTATTATTATTATTCTTGCGATCCATCGCTGTTATCATCGGCATCCCTGCGATGGCTACGGAGGTCGGTAAGAGTACAGCGGCTTCATCTGATCATAGCAATATCGCCTATGCCAGCAGCAGCGCCATCGATTATAAATACAACTGTCGGCTACTGCTAGGACAACTCACTCAGTCTCGCCTGCCACTGCCTGACTTTCTGCCTTGCGAGTGACAAACAAGCCACAGATACTCTGTGTGTACTTGGCAATAGAACAGAAGCAATGACAACAACAGCAGCAGAAGCTGGTGCTGCTGCTGCTGGGGCAGTTGTAGTGTTTGCATGATTCTATTCGGCTTCTACCTCGAAGGACCGACCGCTACTCCAGCGATTCTTGGCACACGCGTCCGTACTGCTGCTGTTGCTGCCGTTGTCACAGTGGTGCCATCACGGTGGCCATAACCAGTAGTAGTATTAGTAATAGTGGCGGTAACAACAGCAGCAGCCACAGCAGTGGTTGCAGCATGAGGGCATATAGTTGCAATGAGAGCAGCTGCAGCAGCAGCAGTCGCAGTGCACTGCTGCTGCTGCAGCTGCCCTCATTGCACTGATGCTGGTGGGTGTCTCCGTTATGTTCGGCTTTCGGCCGATACCACAGCAATCACGAGTGCGGTCCCCCCCCCTCTCTCTCTCTTTCTCTGGAATTATTGTCCTCGACTTTCTACAGCGTAGCATACCTGTTATTTCATCTACTCGAAATGATTTACATCAATATTTTCGTCACTGGCCGGAGGATATTTTCACATATTCGTATTTAGATGCATGTATGCATACAAATATATGTTATTTTTGTTGTTGGCGTTGCTGTATTTTGCCGAATCGTCGCCAGCCGTCCACGGCTGCCGGTTCCCAAGCAACTTCCCTCGAGCGATACGTGTAACTTCGAAGACATTTAAATGTCGACATGTTTGTGCTTGTGGTGCTGTACGACAAACAAGCCGCCCCGTCAGCATTATATAGTACTTGCACCATCAGCATCGCCGCCAACACCATAATCAACAGCTGCCATACGACGTCATATGAGGCTATATATATATATATATACCGCGGCTTTTTTGTTTTCAACGGTTACTTTCTCTTTGGCATCGTGTCTAAACGTGGTGGAGGTGGCGCTGCTGACGTAGATGATGGCTTTCGCGGCTGCTACTCTGCTATTTCTAATGCTGCAGGAGCAGCAGCAGCAGCACGAACAGGCGCTTGTTGTTAGCTGCCAGCCAATCGCTTGACTATACCGGCAGCAGCAGCAGCTTCATGATCGTTGTTGTCGCTGTTGTTGTATCGCCAGCGGCAATACCGGAGCAGCGCGTCAGAGCATCACCACTCTCACGCTCTGGCCACGGCCTATGGCTTTGGTATATTCACACTAGATACACTGGCCTCTGCAACTGGCACTGCTGTTACTTCCTCTGCAGACGCCATCGCCGCTGGTGCTGCGGTTAATGCTGGCTACTTCGCTGCGGCTGCTGCTGCTGCTGCTGCCCGGTTGCTTGGCTGTTCCGTTGGTTGGTTGGTCGGCCAACCGGTTGGGCGGTCAATGAGAAGCGGCCGAAAGCAAGATGAGACGAGGTTGACGATTGCAGACACTGGTCGGCAATAACGATAGCGCCAGCAGGTGGCGGCGGCGGCTCTGCTGCTGCTGCTGCTGTTGTCGTCGTCGGTCGTGTCACCACTGTTCACTGACCAAGGCGAAAACACCGCCTATAGCGAATAGAACAGCGACGACCTCTCGTGAGGTCCAAAGCAATCGAGAGAGAGAGAGCCAGAGAAGTGTTGCGGCAGTAGCAGTTCGAGTCCGCTTTCAAGTTGCTAGCCAGAGTGGAAGCGAAAAAGGGAGATATAGAGAGATAGAGAGATATTATAAAGTTCGAAAGGAACCTGGGACTCGATGATGATCATGATGACAATCTATACGAGAAGTTACAAGAGAGAGAGAGAGTAACAGAAACCGCGGCAGCGCTTGCCCGTGGCCTGCTCTCGAGACAAGACGTCGTTGTGTCTGCTACAAGCACACAATTATAGCCACTGTCGCAGGCGTAACAGCCGCCCCAGAACGGGTAGCGACCGCGCGAGTCGCAGCGGTGATCAGCATCGCCAGTAGGGACGACACGGCGACATCGGACACGAACGAGACCGTGCCGTCCGGCAGCAACCGCTGCGCCAGCGGCCAACGGAGACAACTCGACGTTGTTTTCCGAATGCGGAAATACGACAAATGCGACTCCTACTCTCGTACATTGACACACGGCAGTCAGTGACAGCGTAGAACTACTGGGAGTGTGAGAGATAGGGAGAGAGAGCGAGAGAGAAAGAGATACTGAGGCCGAGACGTCGTTGTGGTGACGGTAACACGGGCGAGCACGGCGCGCGTTAAGATGTACAGGCAGGCAAGCAGCAAACTAGCAAGCGTTGCTTGTTTATCGCCGCAAGCGTACCGGGAACGGCGGTGGCTGCAGCGTAGCGGAGGGGGAGTAACAAGGCCGCTATAGTTGGAGGCTGCAGCAGTCGTCATGAAATGACAAGGTAACTGAAGTAAGCAACGCATACATGGATCATGTTGTATCGCTGTCTCCCTCTCGCTAGACTCGAGACTGATTTGTCGATATCGTGCGCTCAATAGCAGGAGAGCAACGAGTGTCGTCGCTTAGTTGGTCTGCAGTGACGGCAACCAACGCCAGCTATGGCTATCGCTGCTGTATTGACGGTAAAGTCATCGGCGATTCATCAATTCGCTCATAGCGAAAAGCAGCAGCAGCAGCAGCAACAACAACAACAGCAACAACGATGTATTAAGCATCCGCGGAGATCTTGCGCGGGTCAGCAGATGTGCTGGCGGCGGTGACGCCAGAGGTACGGCGAGACAGCAACAGCAGCACTTGTAAGCTGTTGACCAGACGACAAACGTGGTGCAGGGATAACTATGGAGTAGTGCGGCTTCAGCCGTAGCCGCTGTTGTTGTTGTTTGGCCAGTCCAAGCTGTCCGTCCGGATCATTGTGCTTCTGTTTGTTAGTCGCTGCTTCCTCAGCGGCATTCTATGCTGACCGGTGACCACAGCAGCGGCTACGCGGACGCCGTTAATGCTGACGGTAATAGAAACACGGGACGCGATATCACACTAATCACCGGCAGCAGCAGCAGCATTGATGCCACCGTTGGCTCGTCGCAGGCCAAGTCAATCCGTTCCCTTGGCCTGATCAACAACAAAGACGAGGTGGAGAGCAGGCGCAGCCTCACGCACACACACACACGCACATATCGAGCGTGTCACTAGCTAATATGCCCCGCATATTCCCATATCCCATTTAACTCGAATAGAATTGAATGACAATTGTAGAAATATGAACGCTGCAAAAGTGCTGCTATAATTGCTGTTACGTTCACTTGAGACCTTAATCTGACCTTAATCACCTGAGACCTCTGACATCTGAACGCGCAACACCGTAGGGGTTTGTCTGCCGCATTTTCCATGTGTGAGGCAAATATGTAACAATAAAGAACTTTTTTGTTTTTTTTTCCCTTCATATTTCAAGTATTTGAAATTAGCTACTGAACAGCTCTGCTGCTGCTGCTGCTGCTGCCATGTGCCAATGATCATTCGAGCGTCCCGGGCTGTGTCAATCGGAAATAACGACCTCCCGTAGCAATTCCGCCAATCGGGTCCAACGGGAGACAAAATGACACTGAATTGCCACCGATACCGTCACCAGCATTAAGATCATTATCGTCACCAACTGGATCAGACCATCGCGCTATTGCCAACAAACAGACAACAAACAAACAAGCCGACTGACGAAAGGCGCATATAGGCGAACAGCACTAACGCAGCAGCGCCCGAACTGGCCAACGTGCGTCCTGGTGCACTGCTGGCGCGGGTGCACTGCGTACGGCTACTGCAGGACCGGGCAGGGCAGGGCAGGGCAAAACTGTCTTGGCCCAACGCGGCTTGGGGCCGTGGGACAGACGGGCGAGGCCGCCCCGGCAGCCGTTCGCTCCGCAGCGTACACACGGCACGCGTGGACTTACTGCCGACAGCGTTAGGCAGACGCTCACTCGCAGACAGACTTCTTGTTGCGGGCAGATACAAACGCAAAACACGACATCATCGAGTACAGCGACAGCGGAAACGACGACGACGACGACGGCAGCGGTGGCGACGACAACAACAACAACATCAGAGCGTCGGCGGTGTTAGCGAAAAAAACGGGGTCATGATGCTAATAATAACTGTTCCGCAAGCTTCATAGTATAATAGCTGCGACGGCAGCAGCAGCAGCAGCAGCTGTTGTTACTCGTTGCAAGTCTTCTTCAACTAGTGCAACAGAGGCAGCTACTACGGCAGCGGCTGTGTGTGCGTCCGCGCGTCGAACTGATCGTCGCCGCCGCTGCTGCCGCGACTGAGAAGGGCCAACACCAACCGGGCGAGTGCTGCTGCTGTCGCTGCTACTGAACTTCAAAGCAGCAGCAGCAGCAGCAGCAACAGTAACAAGAGGCAGCAATCGGGCAGCTGCAAACCAAAGTTACGGTGTGTCGGCTAGCAGTCAGTCAGTCCCCGTTGGTTGGTTGGTTGGTTGGGTGATTGGTCGGTCGGTCGGTCGGTCGGTGGGCGTCAATCACGAACAACTGCAACACTCTGCATTTGCGGCGCTGCTTTGGGCTGCGTTGCTCCCATCATTTGCTATTCCCCAGTGCTTCTGAACGAGCTAGCCAGCGAGCGAGCGAGCGAACGGAGACAGCGCTCGTTTGCCGTTTCAACTGTGGCGGCCGCTGTTCCGGCTGCCGCCTCGACAAGTGCAAGCGACCCGTCTCAGCAGCAGCACCAGCACCAGCAGCACCAGCAGCAGCAGCAGCAGCAGCAATAACAGCAGCATCAGTAATAGTTCAGCTGACAGCCAGTGACAGTCACACCGTCAGAGAGAGAGAGAGACGGGCAGTCAGCTGCTACGAGAGTCAGTCAGTCAGTTAGTTAGTAAGTGAGTAAGAGCAAGCTAGAGAGTTAGGGAGGGAAGATTCAGTCAGTCAGTGAATGAGCGGTCCCGCGCACGTACACCATCTGGCATCGGACAAACAGCAACAGTACAGACAACAGCAGCAGCAGCAGCAGCAATAACAGGCAAACGATAGCAAATCCTACAGCATCGACAACGGCCGCAGACGATACATAGGATGCAACGACGGAGAGTCCGACATCTGACCGTGGATGTGTGTGGGTTTGTGTGTATGCCAGCAGCAGAATCTTCTCGGCCAAATGCATAGTAAACAACCTGAAGGCACGAGTAAGAACGACCAGATAGATATACATACACAGGATACTGACATAAACACGGGATAGACGGATGCATGAGTATACGCGTTGTCATCGTCAATCGTCGTAACAGTGCTCACGCCCGATCTAACTCAGTCACTTCATTATACTACAAAGATTCTTATTCGAAATAATACACGAATAATAATAATAATAATAATGATTATAACGGCCAGTAGTCCGCTCACCGTAACGATAGGTAATATTATTACTGTGCTATTATATACATCTGTATAATATAGTCCTATAATCAACGGAATCGCGAGGTGTCTGCATTTACTGATTATTTCCACTGCAGCCCTTCAGTGCGATTTTTCACTCGTTGCACAGCTTCAGTGAGTGCCATCCGCTGTTCAGGAGCGGACCGGAAATAAAACCAAGGTCAAACGACAGACGTGAATTGAGTCGCTAAATCGTACAGTACTGCCGCTTTTTCAATCTCCAACGGCGAATATATATATATATATATATATATATATATGACCAGATAATGTCCATCACACGTACGCAATTTCTCAACGTAGTCGATTGGGTGTATATCATCGAGAAGGTCGTCTACAGAAGTGTTCTTCCTTTCACATTCCGCCATTTGTATTATACGTGGGTGAGTGGGTGTGTGTCTGTGAGAATGTACGCCTATGTGTGTTCTATAGTTCTATATAACAGTGTACACAATGTAGCGGTTATATCATGTTACAGTGAGGCGCTATTTGAAGGGCCGCTCTCTATTCCGATCCGTCTGAAGGGAGGGCAGCTCGTAGGGAGGTCCCGAGTTCCCCCCCCGCCCCCCCAACCAGTCCGAGGGAGACGCCGCTCACAGGACGGCGGCGGGACTGGGAACAGCCGCCAGCAAAAGAGGAGGAGGAGAGAGCCCAACCCGTGGCGGTGGCGCCGGAGGCATCAGCAGTAGCAGCAGCAGCAGCTTCAGCCCAGGGGCGCCGTGTGCGGCGACCGGGGGGCTTCGAGGGGGACACCGGGCTCCAGCAGGCTCGCTTGGAACGAGACGGGCCCGTGGACTCGCGTCTTATCCACCAGACGGCGCCACCGAACGCTGATGCAAGTCCCCGCAATATCAGCGCCAGTCATCCATCCATCCATCCCCGGCGTATACTCGAACCCCGCCCCCCCCTAGCGGCCGGCCCCCTCGGATACCCCCCGCCCGCCGCCCCCCGCGCCGCCCCCGCCCCCACCCAACAAAGCAGGAAGCCCAAACGAGCTGCAACTACTCGAAGCCTGGTGGCATGATGCCTGTCCAAATAGGAAGAACGAGTGAGGGAGAGAGAGGGAGAGAAAGATGAACGCCTAGCGACAGAATACCTAGCTGCTGAAGATGCAGGAAAATTGCACCTCGACAAATCGGAGAGATAGGTTTTGATGTAATTTTCGTCGCTGTTGCTGTCCTCGTTATATCAGCGCAGCGGTCAACAAGCGGTTTACAGTATGGCCAGTACATTCTGATGAGGAGGGGGAGGAGGAGTAGACTCGAGAGAGAGAGAGAAAAGTGATGGTTAGAAACGATCCTCGTAACGCCGCAGGTCTGTCGGGGCCTGGCCTGGCTGACTTACTTGTATGCTCACTCGTCTCTGAGTTCGTTGACGGCAACAATGGCTACAACTGCGGCGAAACGCCAACCAATAACACAGCCATAGCTCGATGAAGCAATAACGGCTTTTGCTGTGTTCGTTGCGATTGACAGACATCGCGCATTGCTTGCTGCTCAACGTTATACTTATATATTTGCACACGTATTTGGTTTATGTTAATATATATATATATATATGACTTTGATATAAATATGTTCTACATGGCTTACTATTCCGTTGGAATAATATATAATAATATTTTTGAACAGATCGATCCATCGAGCTACCCAGCTAGTAGCAACGAGTTGGTGCCGCCCCGGGGATCGGTGCTCGATCGACCAACGATAAAAACACTCGGCAGAGTAAAAGAGGCCATTCATCTACTGACTGTGCAGTTTTTCCAACGATGATGGAAGGTGAAAACCTCCTTGTATATACAACGCGGTTTTCATTACGAAGCATTGAGAACAACATCGATGACCAGACAGCCTACTCAGATCTGTAGACAGTTCCCAAGGACACGTTCGCCGGCCGAGTGTCAAACAAAGTGCTCAAAAGTACGACGAGGTGTAGAGGATGAACGAGAACAGTGAGGGTAAGCGTTCACCTCTCGACACCGTTTTTATGCCGGTGACAATTTGAGCGCATGAAACCACTGTTTAGCGCGACTACTGTGTTCGTATGATTGTTTCCATGTACTCGTATCATATAATTGTCATACATTGAATACACGAACGGATAGACGAAGCAATTTGATATGGTTTTTGTTAGTGACACACACCCGCGAGCGAGAGAGAGAGAGAGTGCATGGATAGGTGGGAAGCGCTGTGGAGTTGAAATCGAGGCAGTCATCTACGAAAAAAAATGAGCTTTTTCAGATCATAGAAGACAATTCATGCGGACGATCGAATTGTACATTTACACGTATACATATCCAATCCGTCAGCTGGTAGTGTCCACAGCATCAGTAGCAGGCAGTGATAGCTTCAGCAGCCGGTATAATAGCCGGCTCGATAATATGCACCTATGCAGAGCTGGCATCAACCACAGCGGACGCCATTACCAGTATCAGCAGCATTAGTATTATTAATATTAATAATATAACAACCATGAGCAATCGCCGGTAGCAGCAGTGTGATAGCGATATGCAACAAATAGTTTCACTGACCGCTGCTGCTGCTGATCCCAGTGCCAGCGTCTCTACACAAAATAGCATATACATACAGCACAGGCAGCACAAGCCGGCCGGCATGCGGCTAGACCTCATATATATAAATATCTATCTATCTCCCCTATATATATATATATATGTATATTTCTCTGTCTGCCTGCTGGTAGAAAATATTGTTAGCCAGAGGGCCGGCTCGTTAACTGCTTGGCAGCAGAAACAGCAGCAATCGCCGCTGTTGGTATTGCTGCTGTTGTCTAGCAGCAAACAGCGGTCGCCGGTTGCCAAGGTCGGGTACCGGCGACCAACAACGATTGCTATGCTGCTGCTGCCTCTGCTGCTGTCGTTGCCGGTGAGCTAGAATAGCATTAGCTCCTACAGCTAGAGCTGCTGCAGTTACAGCAACAGCAGCATCGGCGGACGGTAGGCGGGTGGCAGCCAGAGCAGGCAACCAAGTAAAACACACGCACACTGGCAGAGAGACTGGCGGCTATCTGCTATAAATGATCAGCAGCAACAACAACGTCGTCGTCGTCAGCAATCGTCAAGCAATGCAGTTAGTTATAGGTGTAGCAACTAACTGGCGCTGAGGTACTACTACTGCAGGCGACCGTGGTCATCGCAGGCGTCGTCGTAATCGTCGTTAACAGATTAACAAATCGACAGCAGACACACGAACCGAACACACAAGGAACAGCCCGAGCAGCCTGGCGAAGCTTCGTCACACGAAGCCAATGGGGGGGGGAGGCAACTGAGCAAAATGGTGAGCTTTTTTTTTGCCCGGCTAGCCGGCAAACTGCCGAAACGGATGGAAATCGTCGCGGTTTGGGGGTCGCTGTGCCCCGAGCACCTACCACCTTGAGGACACACGCGCACAGACGCTCAACTCTTCGGCTAGCAGAGAAATGCTCATCGGACAGGGAAGAGATCGCCTCCGACGACATGGATTCAGGACGTGATTCAGGACTGATCACTTGGCAGTGAGTCGACTTCAAGCGGACGTTAACGTTAACCGATCAATGCCGACTCGAATCGGCCCAATACACAGCAACACCGATATATCATAGATTCGTGGTGGCAGTGGCTGTAGCGGTGGGCAGATCGAGGACGGCCACAACGCCTGCTACTTACAAACGACTGCAACTACTGTTGCGCTTACAATGAAACTACTCTGCGCCAGTGGCCGGCGGAATCACTCCAACGAACGGAACAATGGTGGTACCAAAAGAACTGAACTGAACACGACAGAGCGAAGCGTTGCGTTGTCGCCGCTTAACGCGAATGCAGCAGCAGCACCACCATCACCGGCAGCAGCATCAGTCGTTGCCAATGGTCTGCTCGGACTTTGGGTCAGCAGTCAAACTCATCAGCACAACAACGAAGGACGCTTACCACTGCCACCGTCACCCTATAGGGAGACACACACACACGCACACACACATATATATATATATATATATATATATATATATGTGTGCGTGTGTGTGTATATACTAAAATCCGAACTATTCACTGACTCCGAGCGAACGAGCCAGCAAAACTGAAAATGGCAAGAACGACAGAGGAACGCCGGCACTATAAAGCACAAGGAGACTCACGTTTCTGACGATTTGTCCCATGTTTGAAGGTATGGTGTGATAGTGTGATGTAATCCGCTTATGGGGGTTGAAATCACGGGACTCCAAGAGAGACAGAGAGGTTTCTCGGTATATTTTCCGTTTGACGTCGGCCAACAAGCGTACAAGGCACAAGGGGAATCCGTCCGTTGATCAGTTGCTTGAGCTGCTGCTAATATGCAGCCGATGTCAGCTACGAGAGGTGTTTGCCGCTCGTCGCCGTTACGGTATCGACGTCAATCAAATTGTCGAGAAAAACCTCGATTAGGGTCGAGATCGAACGTCGTCGTCGTCCGGCTGGCGTCGTCGTCCCGTTTCTCCTGCGAGTTTCTTGCTTTTCCAGTTTTCGTTTCAACATCGATCGAGCGGACACCGCGTGATGATGGCCGCTGTTGGCAGGATCGGTGTTCAGCGTTTATTCGTTAACTCGCTCGAGTCGGTCCGCTGATTCGGTCCCTCGTAACGCGGCTTCGGGTCAGTGCTGGCGTACACCGGGTAGTTTTGATAAATATCCTATTGTTGTTGTTGTTGATGATGACGAAGAAGAGGAAGAATCACTGTTCTTCGTTTTCATGGGTGGCTGTTGCCGTTGGCTGCTGCGATGGCTGTCGTTGGTGAACTATTTGTTTTCACTGCGGCTTCTCGAGCCTGCTGATCGATGAAATCCAACGAGCACGGAACCCGCACGACGAATAATTAAAGCTAAAATAGATAGATGCAGATGGGCTTTGCCGGTTAGGCTCTGGGCGTCTCGGCTACGCTCGACGCGACGCTTTGGCCTTAACTTAGTATTTGCACTTTGCAGCTTCACTCTACAGGAACATCTTTGCAACTGGCCTCGGCAGTCAGCTGCTCGAACGACTATCCCTCGCGGGCGAGGGTGCGCCCGACCCTTGCCGGTGGTCCGGCCAATGGCGTGCTGGCGCTGACACCAACAACGCCGTCTGGATTCGGAGAGAGTCGCGTCGAGCCGGCAGTTTGCACACCAGAGAAGAGCTCGCATTCAGGCTGCGACCGCCGTCTGGCGCGCACGCCCATGGAGGCCTTCCGTGGTCTCGACGCTGGTCGAGCGCCGGCCTGGGCCACCCATCCGTCGACGTTTGCTCCGAACGAGTGGGTGCTCTTGGCCCTGTTTCGGCTTGGCGTCGGACCGGCGGATGCGATCACGAACGCTTGGGGAAAAATTATAACTTTGGATACCACTACAAGCTTTTGTTGTTCTTGCTGTTGTTGTTGTTTGTTTGTTGTTGCTGTTGCTGCTGCTACTACTGCTGCTGAAATCGCTCCGTTGTTCTTGATGCTGTTGTTGAGTTGTTCTTGATGTTGTTGCTGTAGGAGACGCACTGTTGCTAGGTGGAGCGCCACACACAGTCCCGTAGTCACACGCGGACACTCGGAAATGTATTCGAGATGTTGCTCTGACTTCGAGACCTAATGCGCCTTCCCACACCGCTAAAGTGTTATCGTTGACGTTGTTACTGAAGCTGTTGTTGTTGTTGTTCGAGCAGCTGTTGTTGCTGCTGCTGGCAGTACCACCACCATCACAATCATCATCATCATCGCCAGCACCACCGAGGATAATATGCCGGCAGTTGCACAGTGTCGCAGCCGATGCTGCAGTAGCTCAGTTCTCGGTCAGCCGAGTCTGATAGCCCTCTTGTGTCTGGCGACGAAATGCTACCTCTGGATCTGCTGTCCTCTGTTAGTTGTTTCGGCCCCCCCAGATTCTAACGCTAGCCGTAGCTCGGAATCCAGCTGCTGCTGCTGTCCCCACCGCAGCAGCACTGAGCGTCTACGGAACGCGGCTGCACCGTTGCAACTATTATTTGTGATACCTGATCTAGACAAAACAGCAGCGCATCATCGACTGGCTGCCTTATCACGCTCGTACAGTGCTTCCCTCTGCTGCTGCTGCTGTTGTTGCCTATCTGTCGTCTGCGGGAAATACAAACTGTGAGGCCTCTGTGATGTCGGCAAACAAGCACAGAATTCGTTCACAAACACACGCACGATTCGCAGGCAATCAGGCAGTAGTAAGTCAGTCAGTCCGTCCGTCAAACAGACCGAATAGACACGGGAGTAAAGTGGATATATATATATATATATATATATATATAGGATATTCCTCCACCGGCTCCGCCAAGCCACGCCACGCGACTCCATACAATCATCACCAGGCTATACGTCGTGCTGCAGTTGAAGTCTCCTCTCACGCCCAGTGTCATAGCTATAGTGTCATAGTATATAGTAAGGACAGGGGAAGGTGGAAGAGAGCAATAGAAGACTCCTGTTTTGACTTCTGTGTATACCCAGGATATGTATGATACTAGGATACTAGGATTATGGCTCCTACTACTCGAGTCCGTACCGTGTACAATACGTGCCTCTGCCACTGATGGCTGCTGTGGCTGATACTTGCTAACCCCCTCAGCAATGTCATCAAGCGCACCCCTGTCACCACCCCCCGCCTGAAGGGCCGTATTGTTATCTACGGCGGCAGCGGTGGTGGCGGCTTGATGTTGATGTTGATATTCTTGCTTTCTGTTCTTCGCGTTTCTTTAATTCACTCATTCATCATTTTGCTTTGTCTCCTTCGTCTATGAACTCGGTAATTTTATGTTTCCAGCAAGTGAGAAAACGCGGTTGCCCATAATTTGTTAATAGAATTCGTATTTGTTATGTGGCTATTAATCGTATGATAGTTCTGGGTCAAGCGCACACATGCATGTACATATATATGTATATATATTCGTTTTTTTTTTGGATATACAAAATAATAAGATGATGCAATGCACTAGTTGGCTCCCGAGTGTCTAGGCTATTTCTGCTCAGCGCAAAGCACAGCTGGAGCGGCGGCCACATCGGCTAACACTGCTGAAGCAGCGGCGGCGGCGACGGCGGCACGCTGCTCTACCTCGGCGAGATGTACTACACATGTGAGTGTGTGTGCGGCATTGACTTCGACCTCCCGTCTGGCCTTCAACGCAACTGTGACTGCCGCTACTACCGCTAAACGTGCTGTGTCTCGCCGGCCTACAGCAATGACTATACACCACTGTATACCATATCTATTGTCTGTATCCTAACCAATCACCACTACGCCAGCAGCCATGCAGCGAACGAGTTGACGTGTCCACCATCCAACACGAGGCATAGCAAACGAACAAAACACTCTCGTCGGCCGTATCGACGTTGACGACGGACGAACAGTGGAACTGCCATATCTCCGCCGAATGGAAGCTGCCGGACCGCCGCCGCCGCCGTCCGGAAAATACTGACGGCCATCAGCATCATGGAGCGTAACCCACGCGAGGAGCCAGCCGACAGAGGGCAGGGTCGTGGTCAGAGGCACCGGAGCATCAGCGGTTCACACACAGGCTGCACTCGCAGATTCAGGAGGAGCAGTAGGAGAGGAGTCATGGATTCATGCAATTTCTGCATCCGCTGTTTTAGTGCCAGTGCCGCCTGTTGCGGCCACGTAGCAGAGAGTGGTGTCCCAAATAACGTGAATCAATCGATTCTCGTTTGGAGACACAGCGCAGATGGACAGACGAACCGGGCGGCCGGGCGTCCAGCGTTACTCGAGGCAATTCGCAGCTAACGTGGCCACAAACGAGCAGCTCGTTTTATTCATCGCTCCCTCTCTCTCTCTCTTTCCTCATCGTTATCTTTCGCTATATTCCGCTCGATCTATCAGAGTGGCGTCCAGACAACTGCTGCACCTGTGGTGGTGGCGGCGGTGGTGGCGTCGGCAGTGTTCATCAATTGTTGGTTCGTTTCACCCGGTTCCTCGTCCGACCCAATGGCCGGTTGCCTACCCAGCTCAGCAGGAACGGGATGCATGAATGCTGGGGAGATTTTTTTGGTTTCCAATTCAAACAATACATATATATATATATATATATATATATATATATATATATAGGTGCGCGAGCCCTGGGCAACCAAAGCTGGAACTGTGTATTTAAAGGATCTTGACTGTTTCGTTTTTACTTTGGCTTTCAAGGTTCATAATGGTATATTTTTCATCTGCTGCGTTCAGTGATGCTCGACTACGGCTCTATTGTTACCATTATTCCTAATATGAGTATTACGATCAATTGCTTTCTTGGAATTCTCCTTGTTACGCACGCTAGTATCTATTGATAGTAAGCTTTATTTACCCTCATCAATTAGTTTACTTATTAAACTGTTTTCTATAGTTTCTCTCGAGTCGTAAGACGTTCCACATCGCTTGTGCCACGTCTGTCGGTATTTGCGATGAAAGGCTGATGCATAAATGAAATCGGTCTATAGAGGTCACTCTCGCGAATGGGTTCGTGAGTTGTATTCGTTCAAATCTCGGTGCTTGCATGTTACAATCGCTATTGAATAATACATGCACTAAAATAGCGGTCAAAGTCAGAATGCCGTTTTATGCCGTGCCGACAGCGTGACCAGACACGTAGGTCACAGATTTGAGCAGAGATACTGGGGTCGTTGTCGAAATTCTCCTGTACGTTGAAAACCGCTTTGGAAATTGCCAATGAAGACCTCGACGTGCTCTCTCTCTCTCTCTGTCTCTCCCCCCCTGACTGCGTAAAGCATTCGCTGTCACCCGTTAAATACAGCAAAAAAAAAAATATATATATACATATATATCTGTTTGCGTGTGTGTCGGACGGGTATCTGTTCGATGCGTTGCATCGCCCTTCGATGCTTTTCTGAACAACACGAGTTCGCTAGCTGTACCATCATCCGATTATTGCGTTTCCTTATGATCATCTGAGCAAACTGACCGAATTGTTCTCGGCATATATGAGAAATTGGGTTCACTATCCGTCTAAGTGTGCCCCCACGCTGCGGCTAACCTTGAAACGTCGAAATTGATCGGCCTCGAAACGCGTAGACGGATATCGAATGCGCAGCGCTCGAACGACATCGATAGAGAGTAAACATTGATTATACCTTCGGTTTGTTTTTTGTGTTGTTGGCTAATCATCGAAACGCTCAGATACCAGACACTTGATACCTCTCGGCCACTACTCAGGGGACTTTGTCGAGCTCGTGGGAGGACAGGCTGGCCTATGGTTAACTGTTTTCTTTTGCTTCGACTCGGCGATTGTCCTTTTCATCGGATCGATATTGCATCTGTTTTGGATGAACACCCACTGCTGTTCCTGACGATTCTTCCGTATACACGAGTGAAACAACAGAAATTCAATATTTCCTATCCTACTGTACGATATGTATATTAGGTTCTCCTTTCGAGGTTTCGAGTTCGATGGGCGGCCACCTGATGAAGATGGCTCACTCATCTCGATCGTCTTCTCGTCATTCTCATCACACTCGTCATCATCATCATCATCGTCGTCGTCGTCGTCCGCATCCTCGTCACAATTGCAGTCAGTCACGGCTGCCAACGTGGACCATATCGTGATGTGACATGACGACGCTGCTGGTGTCAGGGGTCCCCGGTAACACCGAACCCCATCTATCAACCTACGTGGTGTGTCAATGCTTCGTTTACCCTGCATATATATATATATATATATATATATATATATATATGCTGTAATCTCGATGAACCGAGAAAGTCTCAATGTCATTGCACTACTACTGCTTGACTGCTGATTCCTGCCGTTGCAGCTGGGCTCCGTTTGACTATAATTTTTGATTACTGTTGCTGTCGTCTTCTGTGGGTCTATATCTGTTGTGTCTCTGTTTGCTGTTGTTGGTGCTGCTGGAAGATGGTCTGGTTTGACTGTTGCTAAGCGTTGTTGTGGCAGCTATACAGGAGATTCAGGATCGGTTCGCTCAGACGAACAATTGCAGCACTGCTGTAGTCACCTCAGCAGCAAAAGCAGCACTTCCACCGACCTGCCACAGGCGACATCAGCATTGCTGCTGTTGTGGTGGTAACATTTGCAGCGACATCGGCGGTTCGCCGGTTGCCGGCAACCGGTACCCGCCATTACCGCCAGTGCGCTGTTCTGCTGCTGCTGTTGTTGTTTGTTCGTATGTAGCTCTTTGGTAGGTAGATGCCTGTCTGATGGCTGGCTGGATGTTTTGGCTGGCCAAGCCAGCAATCGCCCTGCTGTTCGCCTGCTCTTTTGCTGCCGGCGTGATGTTGCTGCTGTTGTTGCTGTGTGGTGGTGATGCTGCTGCTGCTGCTGTTGATACTGCTGTAGTAGAAGTAATAGCTGCCGCTGTTGCTGCTGCTGTAGCTAGCAGCCATCCACACAGCGGCTCTATGGCCATCCAACGATGATGGCGGTGGCGGCGGCGGTCGCTACGGCTACTTCTACTCTGGCGGCGGCGGCGGCGGCGGCGGTGGTGGTGGCTCGCTGGCTGCTGCTGCTGCTGCTGTTCTGCCTGCGT
Organism: Stratiolaelaps scimitus; assembly: GCA_019614645.1. Lineage (NCBI taxonomy): Eukaryota > Metazoa > Arthropoda > Arachnida > Mesostigmata > Laelapidae > Stratiolaelaps > Stratiolaelaps scimitus. Next base: position 10,453,090 of record JABWDB010000003.1, read on the forward strand.
CGAGAATCGGTCGAGTCGAGTGGTGGGGAGCGGTGGCCGTTCGTCCCCATGCTGGACGATACCACCGTTGCCACAGCCACCACTACGACTACGGCAGCAGTCGAGCCGCCGAGCCGGCTACCCAACCGCCAGCCTGTGCTTGTGCCAGTCTCTCTCTTGTGTGTCTGTTGGTCTGTGTGTGCCGGGCGGATTGGTTGCTGCTGCTGCCTCTTGTTCGTTCGTTCGTTCGTTCGTTCCCTAGCGCCAACGGCGGCGGTGTTGGTGGTAGTGGCGAGCTCCCATAGCAGCAGCAGCAGCCTAGTACCCAACAAACGAACGGATGAACAAATAGTGCGAGAGCAGGAGAACAAGCGACTAGTTCAAGCCAACTACTACCACTGCTGCCACTAAGCAATAACTCTATAGAAGCAGGCAGCTGTACACCTGCACTGAAAACAGCAACAGTCACAGTAGTAGTAGCAGCAGCAGCAGCAACAACAACAGCAGCAGAAACTGCATGGGAAAAACGTCCCTCAGCAGAGTACACCTTCCGATATACACCTCTGATCAACACTGAATAATCTATCCGGCGAGCGTTGATCGGACTACGACAACAGCCCGACTGCTACACTCGGCTGTAATTTGTACAGCGAAGTGCTGTGCTCTCGGATCGATTTTGCAGCAGCAACTGGTTGTACTAATTATGCTGTGCGATAATTGTCAGCAGCAAATCTGCATGACCATAACAGGTTAACAAACTGCAGGTTAACTAACGGAAGCAGCTGCCGCTACAGCAGCCGTAATAGCCATAACCTAATGACAACAGAGTAACGGTGCTAGCATCCGCAAGTAGCAGTGATCTTTATCTCGATATCCCCTCGATAAAAATACAATCGATTGCAAACGTTATAACGGTAACATTGTGAGGCGACTTATGAGTAGCCCTGTGTCTGGCACCGAGGGGTCCTTTAACCGCGGGCCAATATTGAGGGCCTACGAGACGATTTTTCTTCGAAATCAACTTTCCTTGCAACTGCGGCGTAAGCGGCAGATGATGAGCGCCTTTCTAAAATGCCGGACATGCTGGCCGACCCCAGTTACAGGAACTGACTAGATTCCAAGCCAGAAGCAACGGGACAGAAATTATAGTGGTTAAAGGCACAGGAGCAGGGTGCTGTTGTCGCCCGCTACCATGAACCGAGACGAGCCGGAGAAGCCAGGTCGTCGGGTTGGCAGCAGTATTTATTCGCAGCGTCGCATTAAGGCAGGCTGCTAATGGATGCGACGCTCAGCGACCATTAGAACTGCTCACTTCTCAACGGCATCGTCCGGTCTCATATTTTCACAACGACGGCGACAACGACAACATCAACAATGTCACCATCAGCTGCATAGCAACAATCAGACACCGCTGCCAATTCCATGGGTGACTAGATGTGCTCAGATCCCGCCGGGAGTAATGTCCTTGATTTGGGAATAGATCGTATTTTGACATAGATTTTCAAGTGGTTCCAACGGTTATACCAGTAAATGAAGCTATCAGACGCCGTTCCGAAATATAGCTAGCAAGAAACGGTAAAAAAGGAATAAACTTTCTGACCAAGCTATAGTTCCTGTATTGTCATCATTCGATGATTCGGATTCTCTCCTTCAGGACGGCGTTAGAGGATAATTCGGTTCAGCCGCTCCTCACGCGATTCGAAAATTGATCAGAGTAGAACAACACGCAACGGGGTGCCAGAGTTTGAATCGCATTGAGAGAATGGGCGTCTCTGCGAATGATGAAATTTTCCGATGTGCAGTAGTCGAGAGCTTGCTTAGATTGTATTTTGTCTAACTTTGGAACAGTGTCTCTAATCGTATAAAATAATAATAGCACTTTATATTCAAACGAGTATATAACTTCGAGTGACTCGAACTCCTGCGGCCTACGGTATTCTACAGACGGTCTTTCTTATTGGCAGTTGAAGCAGCCTCTACGGAGGTGATCAAGAAACGACGCCGTTCTATACCTCACAAGGGAGCTCTCGGCAGAGGGAGAGAGGCTCGTATGACGCTAGGTGGTACGGGACAAGATGGCTACGACTGGACATAGCTGGCCATCGTGTATATGAAAAGTACATTGCACCCGTATATCGTGGACATAGTGACAGACAGAAAGAGAGATAAAGGGAGATATATATATATATATATATATAGAGGGAGAGAGAGAGCACTCTGCTCATCTATGAAGCTTCCTAGTAGCTCCTACTAATATATTTGGCCGAATTCGGCCGAATCTGTACATATCCGCTGCATGTTGTACGCACGAACGGGCCAAGCGGAGGCAAATCTGTTACCGAGGTAGAAGTGGTCACACAGAGAGGGTAGCTTAGGCAAGATTTGACGAAGCGATGTGACCCGAGAGAGAACAATAGATAGAATAAGGCCGGGAGGGGTCCGAGCAAAGGCGTAGGTGTGGAAGTTTTGAAAGTTCCTCCTTCCTAATACTAATTCCCGCTCGTGCTTTGCAGAATCGCTGATACGAGATCGGGCAGCGGGGTTCAACTAGTGGCTTGTCCGCTGCAGCTTGCGGCATCTGCTTCAGATTTACCAGGCTGTGTTGCATATAGCACATGGGTATAGGAGATATGTTTGCAGGGATAGACGAAAGAAGGACGAAGAATAACATCTAGTACAAAAATAATAATGATGATTATTGTATACAACAGCAAAGGCCGTTTGTGAAGCAATCGAATTTATATACAATTGCTCCACATCGCTGCTCTACTGGCAAAGCGTGACACGACTTCTATAGATACAATGTTCGTTCTAAACGTATGCTTCCGCTGAAACCGTCTTGAACGAATTGCCCGTCCTCATCGGGTTGGGCCGGCAGGGTGTAACGAGACTGGCGATCGCTTGGGATTACGGTTCGAACTATTCAGTAGCCGCGAGTAACTTAGCCAGCCAGATGAGGAACATTTAATCGATCACAGCGATCAGCCATCAGAGATCCTCCGGAGGTGTCTGTCTGATCAACTGAAATGTAGGCGGCTGTGTCCAGTTGGCGCAAAAAGAGGACAATTTGGTTCCGTATCCCTCGCGATGAACTGTACGAGCTGGCCGTCGCATGTGCTGCTGCTGCTGTCGAAAGTTCGCAAGGGCAGAGGTTCCGTCACCGCAATCAATGTCACCGCATGAGGCGTAGTTAAATCGACAAGCGATTGTACAGCCAAAAGTGCTACATTGTACAGTTAGCTGAAAACAAGGACACCGCACATTCGTGGCACGACTGACTGCAAAGCGGGCAGGGCGGGTTGTGTTCCAAGTACTGCTCTGTGTTCGACCTCTGTGTAGGTGAGAAGGCAATTGAAAAAGAACGATTATTGCATTATCGAAGTTGACTCGAGGCTGAAGTTCAACTTGAGCAAGGAGAAGTGTTGCATCGCGAGGCTTGCGAGCGTTTGGATCAGCAATTGCGTCTTGATCGCTCCTCAGCTTGGCCCGAAAGCAGCTGCTAGAATGTGACAGCGTTCAGGCGGTTTCGCTATGGTAAACAGCTTGAAGTCGTTCGCATCATATTAGTCGGCGCTCAGAATTGATATCACGATACTTGAAAATACCTGTGGCTCTGTTTTTCGAGTGCGTCCTTAGTGCAGCTGATGCAGCGTTCAACGGTGCAACAACGACGATGATAATAACAAGATCAAATTGTGAATGAATACGATTTGAAGGGAGCATCCATCAATAACATCGTTTGGGCACCGATCGGAGGAAGCCTCTTCCGTCAGCACTTCGGTGTCCGGCAGGCAGGCTGACTGGCTGGCTGACTGACTCACCCAGGAGTGGCTCCAAATACATAGCCACTGTTCGTTATCACACTAGTGAAGTTGTTTTAGCATTATTCTTATCACTGCAGGAAAGGCGAGCTTGACGTTCAAGCTGCAAGCTAACCATCGGCTGTGAATCAAAACCCAAAAATAAGCGCTAGAGCGAGAAATAATGGCCAGAACTGTTGGTTGATCCCAGTTCGATCTGCTCCTCTCGGCGACAGGAAATCCCAAATGAGAAAGTTGGCAAATTGCTCGGAAATTCGGTGAAACCAAAACATAGGGACGCGACGCTCGGTCGAGCCAGTTATCTCCTAATGGATCGAGCTGTTCGCTCTCGCTGTGACGGGCGCCAGACCTTTCATTTTCCTTCAAATGAGACCACCGCCACCGTGATCGCCTTTCACAGCGGCTTCATTGTACTGATAATACAATAATGGTAACAATAATGGAAAACAGCAACGAAAAAAATAGCCGATGAAAGTTCGCCTGGCCGACGTAACCGTATATGTCTAAGGACACCTTAGACAAGAAGCAGCAGCAGCAGCAGCAGTAGCAATGAAATAATAAGTGACTTATGTATGTCTCTCTAGCGATTGTAAATGCACATTAGAATGTATAGAAAAATGTGCGCATAAATTTCTCTTATTCATTTATATTCACTATGGATCAGTAAACACACACACATATATATATATATATATATATATATTATATATATATATATATATATATATATTATATATATATATATATAATATATAATATATATATATATTTATTTATATACACATATAATATATATATGTGTGTGTTTACTGATATATATATATATATATATATATATATATATATATAACCTAATAAGTATAAAAAAGAAAGGCGCATGACGATTAGATGGAATTTGTCATAGACTCCATTATACGATACGCGCGGATCTAGATCGCAATTTATTGTGGCCATTTACGGTGTTTGTCATAAAAGGGGCAATTATATTAGACTTGGATCCGGTGCCATCTCTCTCTCTCACTCTCTATATATATATGTCTATCTCTCGATGTGTGTTTACTTAATGCTTTGCTCGAGCTGCTCTGTGGTCCGTGCCATTACGGTCGGGCCTGCTGCCGATCGTCACTGTACTTCCAATTTTATTGCTGTATCGTACACTCCACTCGACCCTAGGCCTTCAATGCCTCTTATCATATTGGCTATATCAGATTGGCCCTTGACGACTTCGGTCCGCTAAGGTTATGTCTTCGTTGTATGGACCTGAGCAAGGAAGACGATGACAGCGGATGAAAGAATCTCTACTGACTTAGATTTTGAGTTGTTTTATTTTCGTGTCGCAACCACACGTTGCTCGCCGTCCTTGGCGTGCTACCGTATTTATACAACAATTGCATTTGGTTTGTCTATATCGGGATATCGAAATGGTTTTTATACATATTTGAAATTATTTGAGAGAACAGTGTCATTATGACTTAAAACCTTCCCAGACGTTTTCGTTAATAATCATAATACGCATATATTATATATATATATATATATATAGGGTAAATTCGGCAAATTTATCGCCGATTAGACGACGACCATGTACGTCTGAAGTCAGCGCGTACTATCCGTGACTTAGGCGTGATTACATTGAGTCATTCTCGAATGTATTTATGGGCATGCATTAGCCCATGTATACGTTCTCAGAATCACGCGTCAGTCGGCCATTATAGTTATCGCGTTGTCTCATTTTTGGCGAGTTTCAAATATATGACAAGTATTTGCCACATGTCTGATGCGGTCCCCAGTTTGAAGAAAGATAAAGATAGCTCACAGAATGTAGCTGATACGCAATTAAATTCTAGATGCAGTTCACGTCAAGTGAGCACAATTGTCGTCCACCTTAATCATATAACTGTATCTCTGTTCCCATGGAGAGCCTCTTCCACATCAGACACTCTCCATCGTTATACGAGAACACAACATGGGTGCACGCAGTGTTGTCATTGACCTTTGAATTAAGCGTGTGTGTAATTACATGAAAATATGAAAAAAACGTTCTAACTTGTGTGTGTGTGTGTGATCGGATATGTGCTGTTGTCGCAGCAGGGTGAGTATATGAATAACAGTGGCCTGTTGATCAGTCAGGATTAGCACGACGTTTGCGAGGGGGAGTTTAGTCAGTAAGATGATCAGGTATAAATAGCCTTAGTCCTTGCCGATACAGCAGATTAGGCAGTTAATTGAGCAAAATCGAAGCAGATATCGGCTGGGAAGAAGCTGAAACAGGCGTATAGAGATTTTGCGAGTCATTTATTTATATAATACGTTTGCGATACTGTTATATGGGTGGTTGTATGGTAAGTCAGTGCGAGCAGCCATTTGTGATCGAAATTATATCAATTTGTTGCACTCGTTGTAGAAGGAAAGCCACTAAATTGGAATGTATTAGCTTTTGTAGGCCTATTCTTACTACTTCTTTTTTTAGTATCATTTTTTTGCTGAAAAATGATATTTTTTTCTTTGTAGGAACTTGCGGAACAGTTTCCGGCAATATTTTCCTCTCTCAGTCGGTGATGCTCCTATAAAGTTGCTTCTTACGTGTCCATCTAACTGTACCAAAGCGTAGCATATCAATATGGTTGGGCGCAGATACATTTTGTTGGCATACAGGGAATCGTAGAAATATATATATATATATAAACCAACCGGTATTCTTTTGGATTACGACAATTCACGACTTTGATACGGGGCCGTGTTTGGTTATAGCACATGCGTGAAAGGGCACACTATATGGGAGTGCGATACATAGTCCTCCTAAAAAAAGGGCTGGCCGTTTTGTTGTTTCAATGCTGTGTTTGTGGATCACTTGATGAATAATGGCTCATGCGACGTGAAGCAATGAGCTTGATCAAAATTCACCCATAATGGCGAAAATCTTGACGGTGCTACCACGGCCAAACAGGATCAAACGTGTGATCGCAGTTCAGGAGATTTCCAAGGGCAATAAATGGACTTAATCCGTTTATCGACTTAAAGCATCCCGAAATAGTGAAGAGGACAATTCTGCTCTCAATGGGACACACCTTGTCTGGAACACGAGCTCGTTCTGCTGGTCAGCTTCGTGACGTCAGTGGTCAAGGCCACGTATCGAATATGCGGTCACAGAATCAATCATTCAATCAATCGGTTTGCACAAATAAGGTCTATCCAGATCCTGTCACAGGTTCATGGGAACGAGGTCCAGTCAGCGATTCTCCCGATGGGAACGGCATATATTAACATCACGCTATACCAATTTTTTTTTTTCCCAAACCAGCTTAGTGAAGTATTGCCGTCTATGGCAAACGTGAAGCGTTGGCTAGACGCTAGCTGTTTATATGCCAGTTACTTAATTAAATTTGTCGGCAGTGACGACTCACGCTGTGGGGTGTTGGTTTTTTTGTGGTGTATTACTCTCCCATACGACGGGGAGGACGGCTTCACGTATATATTCACGCAATTAATGTTGTCTGGGACTGTTCCCTAGGAGACGGTCGTCTGTGAGGCCTGCCAGAGCTACAACTTGCCCAGTCAAACCGCGTTGATCAAGGTTGAAGTTAGGTCTCGTGTATTATACTATATAAGCGAGCGACAGCAGCGGTTGATGGCCTCGTTTAAGGCATATCGCATACGACGAGTTCAAAACGAGACAGACAGAGCGAGAGAGAGAGGGAGAGAGACCCGGAGCGCCTTCCTGACGGGCGTCAGCGCTTTCGATTGCCGAGCAACGTACATGAGACACGAGGGTCACAACGACGATGAGTGTAGCACATCCACGCGTTCACACACACACACAAGCAGAGGCTTTTTTTTTTGGTTATATATTAGTACTTTCCGATGAATTATTTCTTCGTCTGCTCCAGCAGAATATTGCTTGTTTGTTCCTCTCTCGCTGATATAGGTTTAAGTCCACCTTCGTTTAATACGTTGTGACCTTTCGTCACGGGTCAACACAACTCGACGGAAAATGGCCGCGTGCATCTGAGCAACATGCATGGAATAAATATGAGAAAGAGAACGCGGGAAAAAACTGCATCGCGCTGGTAGACAAACAACATATGCGCTAGAATACATTAGCGAATGTTCCAACGACAATTTTCCTACGGTCTCAGAGTACAGACACAGGCGCCAAGTCGCGAAAGCGTTTGTCGCATGCGACTAGATATAATCACTGAGCGAGGCAGCCTATATAGCGTTTTCCATTTCAATTTAGCCGGCCAACAGCTCCTAATAATTAGTTCATGATGACAACAAGCAGCCCTTCTCGAAGCCGGTACAACCGCCATTGCGAGTGTACGTTGGCTGCGCCTTATTAAGCTGACTCGGCTATGAATTGAGGGTGCTTTCGAGTCTGGGCAATGGACTTGGCCTCATGGACGTTGAACTGCAACTCGAGAGAGATGCTAGCTTAGTTGCCAGCTTCCATCTTGGGTCTCCTTCGATCTCTTCTCAAAGATCGTCTAATTAGCGCGAGTTAATTGTTCGTCGTCGCTTCGACGCTTGCCATGTATGCGCATTTGTTTATATATTCGTTTTTGGTCGGATTGCCATTGCTCTTTTCCACACATCTATATAATATTTCGAGTCGATCGTTGACGTTCGTTGTGCCGAGGCAGCTCTATAAAGAAATACGAGACAGCGTTCTCTGCCTATCTCCGCAGCAATCGCATGGTCTCCTGTTTCGACGCGAGAGAAGTGGCTTCGTTTCAGTATGAAAAATTGCTTTTAACCACATGAGCAATTGTAACAATACCTACACTCGGCGGGCCAGACAGCCGTTACATCTGCTTAAATGCACTTACTACATACGTATATTCGTAATACATACACACAGATATATCCAGGTACGCCCGACCGTCAAGGCTGAGAACGGCGTCACACGGACACTCGAAAATAAGCGGGCGGACACTGCTCAGCCGTGATGAATTATATCCCATGCTTGGGTTGGCGATGACCGGCCGGTTCCACAATGCCTGACTGCATAACTGCCGTGGACGTTAAATGTTGGCTGAGAGTCAGCCTGAACAGCTTTGGCTACATAACTGACAGCAAACGATTGCCGTCTCGATGAGTTATCGCGGATAGCTATATGCTATACACTGTGCTTGCCATTGCCACACCTGTGTTAATGTTTCTCCTAGCTTCCTCGAGTCTCCAAAAAGGAGAGCTGCCATCCTTGGTTAGCTTTTGGTTAGAGATCATCACCATCATCATAATCTGCGGCTGCGGCATGTGTCCCCTCCAGTCAGTCCATCCCAGCTATTATTTTCATCTGGATGCTTTCTCCTTGGTTTTATTCGATTGCTATGGCATCGTCGAAAGGCACCGACTTGACGTCGTGCACTCAGCGATTTCCTGTAGCTTTTCGGTTTAGGTTAAGAAATGTGTGACTCACCTCTTTATGCAGCATCGTCCTACAGGCTGCTCCATGTTTGGCACCAAGTTGTCCTAATGAAAGCGAACAGAACGCAGGCCACTGTCATATCACACTGGTGTGGGCAACATCATAACATAGAGGGATCTATTCCTTCGTTCGTCACTGCGGACTTGACCCCTGCCGTAAACTCGTCTAATTTGACGCTAACGACCACCAGTAACGGCTCGAACGTCAACATTGAATCTATCGAACATCGCTCGGCGTTGGCTACAACCCCGACTGTCTTTGCGAGATTCGAGAATTCAGATGGCGTGTCACCCAAACAGCAGCTGACTACCACGCCAAGATGAACGAAAATAATAACAACAACAGTAACGGTAGCGGCCGCAGCAGCAGTAAAAGCAATATACAATTGCCACGACAGGCTACTCTGTGCACCGATTGAGCATCGAGCATCGAGATCTTGCCTACAAAATGCACCAAGTATGTGCCTTATGGTTACCAGTTTATGGCATAGATTCACAGTGTTCGCTATAGTGCCGTCCCTCTTTCGTCTTCTATAAATATTGTTTTTCGTACTAGGAGAAATCGATCTAATATGTAAACAGGGGTCTGCTACGTCCCGTTGGTAGACCTTGCAGTTTCACGTGCTGTCTCAACGGCCTAGAATCAATGCACATCTAATGTTCAGCAGTCGGACGAATGTCCTTGAGTTGGTCCTAAATGAGCCTCAATCTGTACTAAGGACCATCTATCATCGAGTACATCTCTTGTTCGTTAGCAGTTTTCTCCATTTCAGCCTTCGCGTATGTTTGTGCAATTCCCATGAAAAACAGCGGCAGGCGTCACATCGCATTAAGCGATCCCGGAGAAGTCGATGTCGTTTGAATCATGCCGGTCATTTTGTAATACTCTTTGATTGGGGGCCGTTTGTGGTGCCAACCTCAGACCTTCAGGGTGCTTCAACTGGAGATATGTTGTTCCCCCTGCACACCACTGTATCAGGGCGAATACGCGCCCCATTGAGAAGTGTCACTCGCAAACGATCGTTTTAGAAAATCCGTAACCGTAACACTCACTCATGTAGCAAGTTCAAGCCAGCTAGGTTCGATTGTGTGATAATCACTTCAGCTAAAAATGACGGTCACCTGTTTATCCAGCTCAGAATCCTGGAGAGCTCTACCCGCCCAGTGACTTCCTTCTATGTACGATACAGCGGAATAGTCATCAGTTGTATAGAGGCCAATGTGGAACGACTTCGATCATATACAGTGGTGTGAATAAAGTTAACGCACCCCTATATTTCAACAAATCGTAACAAAGAATACACATTTGAGGCATTTATTCTGTGTCAGATTAATGTACATGTCAAATAACATACATACGACAAAGAACAGCGCATATGACATCGCATGCAATCTGCTACAGCAAAATGTGTCATATTTCCGTGGCGAAAAATGATAACGCACCCTCAGTTATCGAGTGTTTTCGCTGAATTAATCCAGTTTGTGTTGAGCATTCAAGCAGTACTGCAGTCATGGGACGCGCTTCGAGCCTTACTGATGCAGAGAAAGCAGTTATTACCGCTTTACACCGTGCAGGAAAGACCCAGACTGCAATTGCCAGAGAAATTGGCAAAAATCGTCACGTAGTGCAAAATTATTGACGCAGTCCATCGAAATATGGTACTAATAAGTCTAAAGGACGTCCACGAAAGAACAGGCAGCGAACTGTCATGCATATCTGTAGATTGGCCTCGAATTCGACCATAAGTTGTGAAGCAATCAGGCAAGGGTTAACCCTTCAGGTTCATAGATCAACAGTTTTAAATACAATTAAGCGTTATCCACATATCATACGGGCGCAAATGAGAACAACACCTCGTCTTCAACAACGCCATATGATTGCCCAACTAAACTTCGCCCGCAACAAAATGGACGGCGACTGGACATTGATGAATATTGGGGCAACGTTTTTTAAATAGTGTCCTGAGGGTGCACATCTATCTAAAAGGTACTATGTTGTTTCAAATCGTCTTCAGTGACGAGAAGAAGTTAAATTTGGATGGGCTAGATTGATTTAACGGTTACTGGCATGATGTACGTAGAGAGTCGCGGTACTCTCGAAGCACATGTTCGGCGGAGAGTGCTTTATGGGTTGGGGAGCTTTGCAAACTTGGATTCACTTTCATCTCATCTCAAATGAATAGCGAGGACTATCAGCAGATGTTGACCAACAACCTACTACCATTTAGTAGCAGATTTCACCTACTTCCAATTGTTTTCTAACAAGATAACGCTTCAATTCACGTCAGCGCTAGTACACATGCGCGGTTAAGACGGCATGACATTGGTACCCTAGAGTGGCTAGCATGTTCTTCTTAGCTCAACCCGATGGAGAACCTCTAGGGCATTCTTATCCGAAGAGTATACGCGTCGAATCGACAGTATACATCCGTGGAAACACTAAAAAAGGCGTTGTTGGAGGCCTGGGGAGATGTCAGCAACCGGATCCTGCTAAATTTCGTTGATAGTATGCCAAACCGAGTCTTTGACGTTATAATTAGCAAGGGTGAGTCCACACGGTACTGATTAGCACAAGAAAACAAGAACTAATTCAGCGAAAACACTCGATAACTGAGGGTGCGTTATCATTTTTCGCCACGGAAATATGACACATTTTGCTGTAGCAGATTGCATGCGATGTCATATGCGATGTTCTTTGTCGTATGTATGTTATTTGACATGTACATTAATCTGACACAGAATAAATGCCTCAAATGTGTATTCTTTGTTACGATTTGTTGAAATATAGGGGTGCGTTAACTTTATTCACACCACTGTACTAACAAACGCATTCCCGCTTGAATCGTGTTAGTCAAACTGTATCTTCGATCTTCTGCACCAAAATCAAATGTGTACATCTCTGTGAAATCTCTTGAAATATGCACTTCTTCCTCATATATAGTATCATCATTATTAGATGTGCGCGCTGTTTCCATTATTCGTCACATGTGAGCTGTATGCGGGTGTCTCTGTGCGTGTTGAACTGCAAACATGCCACCATTACAGTATGTAATTCAATACAATAATATAATAATATCATGCTGCGACTTGCCGCCACGGCTGTCATTACTGCTGGAGTTATTGCAGCAGCTGCTGCTGCTACTGCTGATGTTATTGTGAATATTGTTATTATTATTGCCACTGTTATTCCATTGTTCCTTTTTGCCATATCTATATATATATATATATTTTTCCATTTTTCTCTGGCTCGTTTTCTGTTGTCGAGTTGGTTATTTGCTTGTTGCTTGGCCACCCTGTTCACCCTGTTGTTGTTGCGGCCGTGTTTGTGTCACCCTGTTTGTATCTGTCTTCATGGGCCGCCGGCCTATTCCATAAAGTGATTCATTCGTCCATCACTTGATCGGTGAATGATCAAATCGACGGGAACAGCCAACGTCACCGTGTCTATGACTAGAGCAGACACGAACCCGCCGCTGCTTTCGAGTGACACCGCAGTGGCTACGGTGGTGTCCGTGAGGACGACGAGTGGAATGATCTACAGTATCTGAAGGACGCGAAGCATGGCAATATCGACGGTGGTGATAGGTAGCCATTGGATGCTGTTGTTGCTGCTGCTGCTGCCGCCGCCCCTGTTTGGAGGATGATTTCTAGATGTAGCGCCCACAGCGAGCCAGCCGACAAAGCATGAATACTGTTCGCTGCCGGCGATGTCAATATGCAATCGACAGTAACAGCAACACCTGCTAATGCTGGTAACGTTGTGAATCCGCCTTGGCGTCGTTGGCTGATGCTGCTGCTGCTGCTGTCGCCGCCGCTGGTCTGTTGTTGTTGATGCTGATTAGACCGAATTTCTGATGCTGTCCCTATTGGTTTGCCTTCCTCCGCTTCGAATGGGAGCGATCGTAAGCGATACTATACCATCACGGCAGCCCCAATTTCTGCGCACTGATCGTTGAGGTGTTTGGGGAGAGCGGTTCCGGACTTAACGAATCGTAGATTCAACAAACGACAGGGTATAACGAATATAGTAGTAGTAGTTGTTGTGTTTTAAGGGAGAAACATTAATTATTTTGCATGCTGTGCGCCCATGATGTCATTCCAATGACGGGATGACACCAGCCAGTTGCTGGTGTCATTACAGGGGTGTCCGCTGTCGGGTATCAATTAATACTTCCTAAAAGATTAGTTAATGCCGGTTGAACTATAATTTCATTGGATTTCCTTCCTACGTATGTGTTGCAGTATCAGTAAAAAATGGTCGACTTTTGTGGATTAAAGACGTGGTAATATCTAGCTTGTAATCGATGAAAATATTTGAAAATATCTGTACCTCTGGTCTTGATTCCAGACACCCACGCAAGCACGACATTGATTATTAACCATAAAGGAAGCTCAGCATCAGCCGCTTCTGACTGCATAAGAGCTCGCTATCTAGGATGGGATTATATATTCTACTACCATACATTCCGAGAACTCTGCATACCCTAATACAGAAGCGTCATGAAAAACATATACATATATATATTACACAACTCGTGTGAATAAAAAAGAGATATATATATATGTATATACATATATATATATATATATATATATATATATATATATATATATATATATATATATATATATATATATATATATATATATATATATATATATATATATATATATATATATATTTGACCTGAATCTTGAAACTCAAATACCTAAGCAATGTGCCACTACCGTCACATGTTGTGAATCATAGAGCTACAATCTGATGAGGCAAACTGGCTCAATTCGAATTAGCGAACGTCTCTCAAATGCACATCAAGTCTCTTCGATCTCTTCAACGTTCCGTTCAATCTAGATGCGTGACCTCAATACGCCATCCAGTGGGCTCCAGTGGGCCAAGCAGTGTGGGGCTGTTGTGTGAGAACCCCATTATATAATACGGATCTAATATCAATATGAATACTGACACTATGTTATACTTTTCGAAAGCTTAGCATCGCAGCGACGCAGGATTGCCAGGACACTGACGGCTGCCGGGATACCTAATGCCCGGACGAGCGCTCCCCGTTCGGGTGACGCAACAGGACAGACTTTAATCACAACACGAGATCAACGTGTTTTGATATTTATCCAGATTCAAATTTCGACAACATCGAATCTCGCCCTTACTCTCTATGCTGCGAAGTCATCGTCGAAATATTTCGCCATTTTTAACAATTGTTAATCATTTCAAATCAAGTCGTATAATTGTGTCTAATTTCTGTTTTTTTTATTTTCTATATTTTTTTTTCTGTAATTCAGCGTCATCAGTTTCGCTGTCATTGAGATGACGGTGCTACTTTGACCACTTGAAAAAATATCGGGTTTTACCTAAAAAGTGAATTTTCCGGGCAAACTCATCTCGGCCAATATTTCGACGTTGACGGGACTGCTGTCGGGTTTTACCTATATTAAAATACAGCAGGTAGCCCCAAGAAATCTATCCCACGTCAGGCTCGGATGACGTGTCGCCAGTTGGCGTTCAATATCAGCTAACTGATAATCGACTATCGGTGTCTCGAACAATAGCATCATTGCGGATAATTGTAAATATCAAACTTAACCCGTAATACGAATAGTGCTTTGTTTATGGACCCGGTGAATTGTGCCGAAACATTGGAAATCTCGACTCTTCCGAGGCCGGACATAAGCAAGCAGTTGGCTATAACGCAGCGGTATACAATTATATATGAAATAATCCTAGAAGTGGCTTTTAGTGAAAAGTAGTATTGTGTTACTGACAGCAACACGCTCGAAACGTTCCGAGTGTTTCCATGTTATCTGTTATAAACTGCGAACTGTATCTCGCGTTCTGTTAACGCATCTCCGTTACAAAGTCACATTCTCATTTTTATGCTGCCGAAGCAAATTGTGCAGCGAGTTCTCTAAGTGATATATACTATATTTGGTTTCGTTGGTACGCTTCGTGTACCAACGCGAAAACCTGAAACCGTTCAGCCACTCATAACCGTTATAAATAATATTTCTCGAGCGGCAACACGCGTACTGATTATCGTACGGGCGATCACACTCACGGTGGAATAAGACTTCCAAATACTTTCTATTGAAATCTGTGGAAAGAGGCCAAGCCAGCGAATTTCTCACTGAACGCGTACCATAGACGCCCTTGATCGATGATTAACAGACAAATGCATAGTTAAGGACAGCAACAACAACAACAACAACAACAACAACAATAGCAAAAAACTCTCCCATCAATGTTCCTTGCTCGCAGCGTCGCTCCGCCTAACAACGGGGTCACTAGCGAAACAACCGGTGTCAGCATCGACCTTCCTCTCGAGAATCACAACGTGAGTGGACCGTTAGTTGCGAGTTATTCTATTGCGAGTCGGTAGAAACGGCAACACGCGGGTAGGCAGGTTCAGGCAACGCTAAACCTTTTTTTTTATGTTCACCCTCCATTCGTGCCGCCCTAATGCCTCATGACCAGTGGAAAATTTCACGATAACATTTCATTGTAAGGCGCGAATGTGGGGTCGTGCCTATGCCGGTATCAGCGGCAGCATCGTATGTGCTCGGCTGTTCTTTGGAGCTTTGTAGCAGCAGGTGAAGATTTCCGCATAATAATAATAATAATAATCGGAGCCGAACCGGAATAGAGCCACCTCTGTGTAGCAAAGGCGGTGTGGCCGACCGCCCGCCCGCCCGCCTGCCTATACCACCAACAGGCTACCGTGTTACGGCCGAAACAGCATTCGATTGTACAAGCCAGCTCGATCATCTCTGATGCTCGATAAAATTAATGCAACAACAACGGGCATTGCTGCAGTTCGCCGTAGCCATTGTTCGCCTCTCATTTGTGTTGCTCGATATCGGTGTAAGCGTCCGCCGTCGTCGTCTGTAGGCAGCTTTGCCAACAGTGACGATGTCATATCGAGGTATGGAAGAATATTATTGATGCGGTTGTATATCATTGATCGAGACGTTACGCAATTGAAGCGAGTCCGGCCCAACCGAGCAACGATGTAAGCTACTTGTGTCCATCTATACTCCAATGTATATTTGGGCACGAGATATATGTCTCAGATGTTCCCGTAGTTCGTCGTTACACGCCATATCAGGTTGTGTTTCGTTTTCACATAGTTGCTCAGCAAAACGTTTGATCGAGAATCGCAGTTTGCTCGATATGAGAGCACTCATATCGTGACTATCAACACGCCACAGGCGCAAATCTGTCTGCTCGAATTTCGAGCGACCCATTTTCTGACGCAAGAAAGTCGGATCGCTGCTCGGGCTGTAATGCCATCCATGTATTTTGTCCATTCGCCTTTTACAATAATACGAGCTAAATGGCGACTGATAAAGACATCATTGTATCCACTGCTTCATCGACAACAGGATGCATATCACTAATGTCAGCTTGATTCATGTTTTGCGCTCCTTATGTATATATGGGGCTAGGAATGTTTTGCACGAGATGTGACAGAGCTGTCAGCTTACAGAGGTATATAGATGTATATATATATACATCTATATATCGAATATAATTCACAACATGATGTAACTCGTTTTTCTGAACCGTGGCGCACTCTTCGCGCTCGCCTTGTTCGCCACGAGAAGAAATTATCATCACGTTTGTGAATCATTGTTCAGTAAGCTATGATAAACGAATTGCCGAACCACAGACTCTGACAACGACCCAGCGCGCCAACTACACGACGGGTTTGTGCCACCGGAGACGTTCCATTTGAAATTGGTCGTCACCCAATGCCGTCAGATACGGTGACGTACTATTTATCACGCTCCGCCCGACTCGACGTTCGACGTTGCGTATCCAGCGTCAGCAGCTCACGCTTGAAATACAAACGCTGTGCTCGAAGCTGTGCGAGCTCCGTCCAGAGTGGCTATGATTTACTTTTACCTCTACGGCGCGGTTCTTCGAGAGTGACTTGAGCGTGCGATATTGAAAATTGCCCGCTTAGTTTTGTCCGTGTACGGATGTGTTCGGTGTAATATATATATATATATATATATATATATGTAACTACCCGCTGAATTACCTGACAGAGTGTTTCGTACTCAGCGAGGTGACCCCTCGCTCTCTCTCTCGTGTGAAAACACCGTTGGGATCAGGCTCTCGGGTAGAACAGTGGTTCAAGAACACAACAGCATCTAGAACGTCCTCGACCTGTCTTCATAGTAATACCTAAAAAGTTGGTGAGCCGAGACGTGTAGCATAACATGGGCAACAGTTGAGAGAAAAAAGAGAGAGGAGAGAGAGTCAGCTCAAAGGAACAAAATCTGCAGAACGGTGTTTCCGGTTAACGAAACCTTTCTTTAGCTTGTTTTCAATTTAGGATCGGATGAGACGCGTGTTGTTCATTGCACTGCATGCAAACATATATCATATATGGACTTCGTATACGGTAAGGCGGATAGAGATACAAATATTATATTTGAAAGTTTTCAACCTAGATATGTGAATGTATTAGCTAGAATTACAATAAACCGTTGAATCCCAAGATGAACTGGTCGACTTCGCCCGAACGGTGAAACATTGCAACACAGTGAAACAAAACAAAGTCGTGGTCAGCATAATGACTTATACCGTGCACACTTGTACACGTAGATCTGCGCTTATTAAAAAGTCCTAATACGTTGCTAATAGTCCAACAGCCGTGGTTGCTGGTTGCTTGATTTTATCAGTTGATTTTCTCAGTGCGCCATCTCAGTCCGTTCGAATGTGTCAGCCACGCACTATGACGTTGGCCAGCAGGCAACACGAACAGGCCACGAAACTGTACGGACAATGATCGTACGGAACCACTGACAACGGCCATTTTGCTGCTAATAAACTGCGTCATCTGACATCAGCAAGCTTCAACCAACAGCAATCCGTTGTTTTCTTCATTCCATTCGTCGTTGGTGGCCGTTCGAGATTGTGGCGGATTAACAGATCTCGCAGCTCAATTCACCGGAGCTGCTGTCCCAAGAGACAATGCTTACGTACATATGTAGCAAGGTGAATAGGGAACAGTGTAACACAGTGTCTGTAGTTCCCACAGCAGACGATTGTTTGATTGATTAGTCGATGGTCGATTGACCTCGACGCCGATGCATGACCAAGTATCGCAGTCGAGCTGAGCGAGGAGAAAAAACGAGAGCGCCACATTGCGACTATTGCACTAGCAAAATTGATTGAAGCGTTCCATTTCTATGAGGGTACTGGACGGGTCACGGAGTCTCGTCTTCGTTGCGGAACATGCCAGCGGATTGCGCTGTCTTTTGACTGGTGTTGTCCTCTGTTGTTATTGTTATTATTTTTTCATCGTTATGATTATTATTATTATTATTGTTGTTGTTGTTGTTGTTGTTGTTGTTGTGGTGTACCTTTTCGTTAGTCGCCACTCTTTGTTCTTGGCATGGAGAGCTGAACAAACAACAATACTCGGTAGAGACCGATATTGAGCCAATCGATTTAGCTTGATACATAGCATCTAGTTTCGATGGGTGGTAGTGATTCGATTGCCAGCTATTGTTATACCATCTTTACAACAGAAAGAGTCAGGGAGTGAGGAAGAACTCTCTAATGAATTCACCATGAAAGCGAATCGCCCTCGAACAGGCGCAGGCATGGACAAGCTTCCACCTTCGTCACTTGATGCAAAAGCAAGAAATGGTTAGTTATTAGCAAATGGTCGTCGTGGTCTCATGGGAGAAATCATTTTTCTGTCACGATGTTTGCATTCGCTGTTTGGCGCCAATTGACTTGAGTTCGGGGAGGGGGTTGAATTATTCTGCCTTTTCTCTGACCTTCGTCTTGTGTTTGACCTCTATGTTTGCTGTCGGAGCCACCAAACACCAGCTGTGTAATAAGGTGCGTTTTTGCACAGGTCTCATAAAGCTAAGCAAAGCGATTATAGGAACTACAGTGCTGTTTACAATTCGCTGCTCGCTTCTGGCAATAACAAGCGTTCATTTCCTCGCTAGCTGAGCTTAGCATCTTGTGAAAAAGAATGATACTATTAAAGGATGTTCAAGAACTATATATATATATATATATATATACGATGCAGAAGCATTTTGAATCAAACGTTGCTACGGATTCAACGCTTACGGGAATATTACGGTTCATATCTATGCAACATGGATAGCAAGCATATGGGCGCATAGGGTCTTTAATATACGGATAACTGGTCCAAGTCGCATTTCAGGTAGATATCTCCTTCGAAGAACGCCGATCATACCCCGATAGCATGCGTCGTTCAAGTGCACTAGACGAAAGCTATGGCAATTTCGTCTAAAGGGGTAATCTGCCTGCAGCATTTCTTTGAGCCGCCCCCCAAATGGAGATCGCTGGAGATAGTCAACTCGTAGGGCAAAGGACAGGAGGGCCCTCTTGGGAAATATCCTTGAATATAGCCACGTACGATTCCATACGAAGGCTGTATGATCTCCAGATCGACATGCTCCTAGCTGAATACATGGTCATACCCCGCCGCCGACATCTCTTGGACCTGCCAACGGATGGGCCCTCTGCATCAGGCATCCTCGGCTCTTATGAACGAACCAGCTGAGGATTGCTGTACATAATGACCGATAACATACGTACGATTTGCTCAGACTGTATTTACAATAGTTCGGCTAGCTCAAGTAAGTCGATGTTGCAATATAATCGGCTGAGAGTGTTGAATGAGTTAGACAACGCACACCTGTCTGCTCCTTCTGACTATTGTGTTGTATTTGAATGTTTGCTGGAAAAATCCACCAGGTCCACTAAGGTAAGCAGCTTGTATCACATTTGAGATGTGCTACCCGCCACGGCAGTATGGGGGCAGGCGTCTCACGGTGATTGAATTTTAGATTTGACCGTTGAAAATCATACATGACCTGTATCCCACAAATGTACCTATTGCCGTTGCTAGAGGTGTATAGGATGACCCTTGCGGTTCATGAAACGCGGAGATTTTGTACGCGGTTGGGTTTGCTAAACAAAACAGAGTGAAACCAATAAAACAAATGATCATGTGCAATATAATGCAGAAATGCGCCTTTATTGACCGAAATGCTGTGGTAAATACTGTGATCATAGAATCGTCAGCGTTATAATATCCATAATAAGCTATTCCGTGATAATATTATTAATTAATGCATTTTTATGATACTGTTAATATTATGGTTGAAATTTTCGAAGGCTATCTCACAATCGTTGGGAAGCATTCTCTAATTATTAGTATATTTCAAGACTGTATATATATTTCAAGCTATAATGTGAGATAATTATTGGGAAAACACAATCGTTAATGCGTCAGTTGCTCTCTGTCTCGCGCACACACACACACTCGACTACGAGGAGAACGCGGATGACCCGCAGTGTCGATCGGTTCTTGCTCGAGCCAATGGCAGCCAATACAGCAATAACGACCTCTACTGATTAAGTGACCTGCTATGTAGGTTCTTCCGTGCTTTATGACCTTTCGGGCGTCTCGTTCCATTTTACCATACCCTTCTAAAAGGTGAGAGGGCTTATTGCAACATTTCGCAAGAACAACATGACACAAAGCGTGGCTGTTAAGGCCCCCTTACACAATGTGGTCGAGACGAGACGACGTCGCTTATCGATCCAAACAGCTCTGAGCAAATACAGCCAGAGATGAGACAATCCAATATTTATTCTGGGTGCTTCGAAATTTCCGCAAGACTATAGATGACATTTTTCGCCATGCCACTTCCTGTCGATGACAATGAAAGCGTTTTATTTTTATCATTTTCCCGAGGGCGACCGTCGTTGCTACAGGACATCGTTTGTAGCAAATTTTAAGCAGATGTTTACCAGACCGATTAGAAGACAATATGGAGACATCATTGTTGATTGTCCATCGAGAAACTCGAGAGTTTCATTCGCTATTCGTTAGCTCGTATAATCATCCATTAGTCTGTGATCCTAGATTATTAGAGCACATCGATGGTTTACAATATCGAAGCAAGCTGTATAGATCTGTGAGTTTGAATAAAGTTACTTCTAGTCTGTTGGATTTATGTGAAATTTTCTTGGTCGGTTAGAAGAAATACACCAAATGAGTTGTAGGTGAGCATTGTAATTCGCTAATATATTCCCATCCCTCACCAAGAGATTGCGTTCGTTTGATGTTCAATAATAAGCAGATTATATATATATATATATATATATATATATATCCATCGGGCGGACGAAACCGTGTGATTGTACATGCCTCACTCCTAGAATACTCATCTAAGAGCCTACTGACTGAGCCGTTTCGTGAGAAGCATTAAAAAAAAATATATATATACATATATATATATATATATATGTGCAATACGTGGACGTTCAGTACGGCAGACCGCAATGATATCTGGTGTATCAACGTTAAAATACCTACATTTTCTTTGTCCTGATACTGTTCATAAATATATCTATACAAAACAAATGAGCGTAATACGAAGTGGTCAACACGAGGCCAAGAAAAGGCCCTCGTACGAAAGCTTTGTTCTAGCCTCGTGTGGGTACTTCATCGATGATGAGAGCGCTGCAGGCTCCGTAGCTTCAACAACTGCGCAACCAATGAACAACGGGCGTTGCACTATATATAGACAGCGTTTGGGACTTAATTTCACATGTTCATATAAGCACGAATAAAGCAATGATTATTTCCGTTACACACCGATTCCATGTCTTAAAGCTTAATGTGTAAATCAGAATCTGGGTGTGGCAATGTTAAGGTCTATATATATATATATATGTATATATATAGACCTTATATATGACTTACTCATTTGAAATCGGTGTCCTGATGAACAAATGTCGAGAAGCACCTCTTCGAGTTCAATTATATTTAGCTTGCTAGAGTCAGTTTATACATGGCATTATACATGGACTAAATCACTTGGGTTTAGCATTAGAGCATATACCATAGCGTTGAAGTTCCATACTTGGAGACTTCAGCAATATATGATAATAATAATAATGCTTCCTAAAAGGTTGAACGAAAACAGGTTATGATGATGTATGTGATTGAACGAAGATATATCAACCTATCTGTGCGCATACAACACGTACACGAAAATAGGAACGCTGCAAAGGGAGGCGGTTCACAGGAACAGTTCGCAAGAACATACATCATATAATAATAGATGTTCTTGCGAACATCGAACGATTATAATATATTGGCTCCTATGTGATTCTATGATACGAATTACTACAAATCATCTCTGAAGAATATGCGCGTATTAATTAATGTTATCGTTCATAACAACTGCTTCTTGTCCTCCTGTAAACAAGTGTCGTAGAAAGAGAGTACCTCCGTCTGATGGGCGACATAGTATGCAGCAGCTGCGCTCAAAGTCAAACAACTCCACCTAAATTACTGATGAGATTTCTATATCCTCTATAGATTCCTGCAGAAACTGACGACGCGCAGACTGTCCGGCTACGAATTCAAGCCTGAAACAAATTTAATGGACCTCATCAAACGGAAAACTCTCAACATAGGGGGAACATATAATAAATTTCGAGATAATTATGCTAACTAATGCTAGTATTTTTCTGTTAATGCTCGAGCTCAATAACATGATTATCATCAGGATCGTGAGCAATCGATCAAACTTGTCACATTAGTGGGTTGGATATCGCCCATATTATATAATCCATCTGTATTTGCCTAATTGTTGAAATTGTCAACACTGCCGTCGCGCATTGCTATGTTACGTGTGTAGTCTTCTGAAACACAAGACATCATTCAAATTCACGAATATATTGCACTCTCAACCAATGTGTGTTAATGTGGTATACTCACCTCAATTGCTCTGCTTGACGTCCGATCTAAAAGACTAACTATGCGAATGTGATCATTTAAAGTCTTCCTCTAGACACCTTTAGATTCACATCTATCAATATGTATCTATGTGATGGGCACAATTACGACCTCATGCATACTAAATAGTCTCACTAAAATATTGAAATTCTGTTGCAATGTAATATTCTCGCTTAACTGTGTTAATATATATATATATATATATATATATATATATAATATGATATAACTGTGTGTCATTTGCAAGGCGCGCAAGCAATAAAAATCACACCCACACATCGCAGAAATACACAGCAATGACTATGCATGCAACGCAATATGATGGATTATTGAGTTTATTTGTTGCTGCTGCTGCTGGCTTTCTATAGCACCCATGTTTACGTGGTTAAGACGTCAGCCTTCATCCGCTTGCTAAAGGTATTTATGATGGTTGCTACAGGTGGCGCGTCCGATGCCGCAGCAAACCTACAAACTACTACAGCTTTATAGTGTCTTCCCCTGTCGAAAGAAGAGACGATTGCGGCTAGTGCAGCATGTGACCACCATCATTGTCGACGTCGCCGTCGGTGGTTCGCAGCTGTGAAGGTGGTGGTGGCGGCGGCGGCGGGGCCCCCGAGGCGAGGGCGCGGGCTGGGGCTCGATAGCATTTCTGACACATTCACATTTATTCGGACTTCTTATGCTTCGTCTTCTTCATCTTCAACATCTTCACGATCATCTACGACATCGCTTTTTTTCCGCCTCGTCGTCGTTGTCGTTGTCGTCGTTCTACGGATGAGAGGACCAGCGACGCTCTTCGCGTTTCTGACAGACCGACCGACGGCAACACATAAAGTAGCAGCACAACGGCATTTCGCCTCTGCCTCCATCGTCGTCGTCATCGTTATAAACTTGTTCCTCTTGCAACCGAGGGAGGTCAGGCAGACAGATACAGAGGCAGGAAACTGGCGAATGGTGGTCTACAAGAGCAGTGGGGAATCTCTACCTCATCCATCCAGCAGCTGAATTGCACAAAGAGGAGAGAGAGAGAGAGAGAGAGAGAGAGCAGGATTGAGGGAGGGAGGGAGGGTTGCCATTGGCGTTTCGTCGACGGCGGCGGCGGCGGCGGTCGTCTACCGCTGCTGCTACAATAGCAACTACCACAACTACTGCGGCCCTCAAGTTGTGGAAGATCAACGTGAACGGCCGGCGTGAACCAGCCAGTGAGACGCAATAGGGAAATCGTGCAGAAGTGGCTACAGCAGCAGCAGCAGCAACGACGACAGAAGTAGCAACCACAACAACAACAACAACCCCGGACCAACTGCAGACTGAACGGATCAGCTGACTCGCGGTGCCTTCGCGAGGCCTGTGTCTGCCGTGGTGGCACAAAGTCGCTGGTACCGGTCGACACCACCGCAACCGGCGCCGCCGCCGCCACCACTGCCATCATGAACTTTGGTGCGTCATCTCGCACATCTACCGTCATCTACCTTGCGTGGCTTTGACGCCAAGAGCCCCCACATCCCCATGCCTCCCCATGCCTTATATGTCTCGTCTACGTTTGTTGCATTCTGTCGTGTGTGGGCACCCTTTGCTCGAGAAGCACCCAGCTCCTGCTGCTGCTGCAACTGCCTCTGCCGTTGGCCCCGGTGCTAGCCAGCGCGATATCCTCCTTCGTTGGCTATTCGGCTAACCAACAATATATCTGAAATGCATAGAAGTGTAAATGGACGTCACTCAGCCAGTGAGTCGGCTGGCCATCCCGCCAACCACAAGCAGCCACACCGCTGGAGACCACTTCGTCGGATTAAGTGCCCGATAGAATCGAACGATTCGTATAAAAGAAATGCTGCTGCTGCTGCTGCTCAGCTGTGCAACCCGAGTGGTGAAGATTTTTGCTACAGCCCGCTGTAGCAACGGACAGGGACAGTGCATAATCGTCAGAGCGGGCGGCGTACGTCTATGACAAGCGTGCTTATATTTCGACATTTCACTCAGCGAAAACGTCTGCTTTTTTGTTCATTTGTTTCCCCTCCTACCGATCACGTATGGATCTTGCCCATTGTACAGCGACTTTTTTTTCCACAGCTGACCCTCAGCTGGCGTACTCACGACGGCAAATAGGCCTCGGCGCCACCGTGCGGCTGGATTGCTTCAAGGATCTGTCACGAGATGGGGCTCATGCGACCACCACTTGTAGTGTTGGGCCACGAGCGCTCTGGGATTATTCATCGCCTGTTGTATAGTGTTCCATCCCTTGAACAGCGTTGTTTGATTTACAGTCGCCGTCGGAACGAATAAAAATGACAGACCTGACAGCTGGCGTATACATAAATGACTACAACCGCAGCTGGTGGAAGACCCTTGAAAAAAAAGAAGACCCTTGTCTATCACCATCATCATCATCGATATTTAATTTAGCTCCTTCGGAGGAACCTTCCATCTGTACGATATCGGGTATTACGAAAGCGGTGACCGTCGGTCGACCTATGAAAATGGTAATAACCTGTACACGTGATCCTCGACGTCGAGTTTGCTACGTCAGTGGGTTAAATGTTCACGGGAGCGGTGTTGACCGGCTAGCCCATCTAGTCGATTCCTCTTATATTTCGAGGTGTCCAGATCGTCATCATCATCATTGTGTGTGTTCGCTTATTCGCCTCAATCGTTGTGTACGCCATCCAGGAGAGTCTCGTGTGGTTAATCAATTTTCGAATAGCTTCCAGCCAGTCGAACCGACACCGGATTACACCGAGCATGCTGCCATTTGGAGCGTATCGTGTTGTACGCTTCGTAAGCTATAGTAATTAAAGCTTGCTATAATCGACCTTGTATCGTCCGTAGGCTCCTACCCTTTAATAATACAAGCAGGTGAGAACATCTGCTTGAGAGCATTTGCTTTGCAGGCCCGCTCCGGGGACTTATTCGCGCTTTTGTTACAAATATATCACCGTGTAATGTTACATTATTATTATTATTATTATTATTGTTATCACAATATCTAGGTAAATAGCAAGCTGATATATGTAAACTGCTTGAGCGAGGCTGGTGCGTTGTTAAAATTCCCATCTTATTTAGCCTTTAGCCCCGTACCCACGTTCGGCTTTGTGCTGTCCAGCGTCATTAGCCTAGTAATCGTATTCATGCTAATTCACCCTAATGACACTCGGTCAGTGCATACGATACCCTCCGAGGGGTTAAGGAGCAGCATTCGCATCTTAGAACAAACGGATCGAATACACACCCTCACCCACCCAGCAAATATAACAGTGAAGGAGGGAGCTGCACTATTTCGGTTCTATTGCGTAAAACATCGGAAGAAACGTTCAAACGTTCAAATCACAAAAAAGAAAACCCGAGGTTTACCCATCAACGCTCTCTCTCTCTCTCTCTCTTTCTTATTCTGTTTGCTAGAAACGTCCTGTTCTTTGCCAGACATTCTGGACAGGCGCCTTATTGAACTGCAGGCCCGTTCGCTGGCGCCGTTAGTGGTCGTCTGCGTTGCGAACAGCTGCCATTACTGCTGTAGCAGCAGCAGCAGCAGTAACAATCACACACCCACGGTGGTCGCTATACGGACGCCATGGCCGTGGCGTCCCTTATAGGGTCACCGCTACAGCCTGAGCTACCACTGCGCTCGAACTCCTCCCCATAGATAGATATAAGAATAATGATAATAATAATAATAAGTGACCCCATATCAGTCGTATCATTTTGTGCAGCTGCCGTCGATCGTCCGCTGGCCCGAATTACTGCCGGTGGCGGTGGTGGCGGTGCAGGCCGCCGCCGCCGCTCGTCGGCTGCTTTGACGCGGTGCTGCTATATGCCATCAAATCGTTTGCACACGTGCAGCGACTCGACTCGACGATTCGGCAGTGAGATCGTTGCTCTCGCTATTTTGCTACTGAGTGACAACTCAGGTGTCAAGGAAACGAGGCGAGAGCGCCATGAGGAGGAGGAGACGGATATTTGCAGTTGAAGCGCATGGCAACTACGACGTAATCGGTGGAACTTTGGATCTTGTGAGCACAGCACCGATCTCAGTGCGAACTGAGCTTCTCGAGCTTCTGGAATTGTACATGTTGACCAGAAAGAGATCGTGTACGGATTGAATGTTGATAGCTGCTGCGGGTGTTGTTTCGTCTACTTGATCTTAAGTTGATAGGTGCAATTAGCGGGCGGTGTCTCTGCCTGAGGACTTCCACTCAGCGCAGTGTCCTTATCAGAAATAAGGAGGGTCGGCGATGGAAGAAAAGTTCTATATAGGTATATCCGAATATCCAATTGCGCGACCATAACAGAAAAAATCCAACTAAACCCAAACACCGGAAGTGTAATAATAATAATAGTTGCAATAGCACTAAGCTGATACATAGAAACACAGAGATATGAGATAGCGAACCTTGAACAGGGACAGGGTGGCTAATGAACATTTTATGGAAATGTTGAATTGGATGAGTCTATCAAGTCGGTAAACGGGCGTTCGAGAGCTATTCGTAGATGATGTAAATTTACGGAGACTAATAATTACTCAATATGCAATTTCTGTTGCTAAGCTTCCTTTGAAGAAGCACGAAAATAAAAGAACATATAAATGCTAGAGATGGAGATCACAATAAATTTATTGCGCATTAATTAATTAATTCATTCATTCATACATACATACACGCATATTCATTATCATTCACCCGTTAAACTAGCCCTGCTTAAGATGGCAGCGTGGACAGCTGATCGAGCGGACGAAACCATCAAATATTTGTTGAGCCAATCGCTACATCTTTCGTTGACACACCGTATTGAGCAAGGATGGATACGACTAGTGAATGCCGCGAAAGTATAAATCAGACCGAGAGACGGATGGACAGATCACAGGATGACGCCTCGTTCGAGTGCCGCTGTACAAAGCTGGTAAACGTCGCCGAATGCCTTGTCGGTTTCGACATCGTGCTGAGCACACGAACTGTTGACACGAGCCGAGAAGGCCATTGCACGGTATCAATCGGTGTTATACAGGTCATCTTCACGGCAACTTGAGAGCAATGACAAAACAGGTACTCGCCAGAACTCGCCAGAGAAAATGTTCGATTTTTTTTCCTGGCTAGATTGCCCGCCAACGTGATATTAGCCAAGTTCTACGGCGAGGGAGTTTCGATCACAGGGACGATCTGTGCTGGGAGATATGGCGTCACGCACTCCGACTTCAAGTTGCAATCGCCGGACCAACTGTACTGCATAATGGGATAACGTACAAGGTGGTACCAAGCGAATTATCATGTGACAGGAAAATCTAGTATTGAATCTCAGCTCGATGACTGTGAAGGAGTCCAGATGAGTCCAGCATGAGCACATGACAAAATTCACTACCGGCTCTCCGAAGGATTTCTCTCATCAAGTTGCTTTGAGCCCGGATCGCGTGGTAAACGGTGACCGCAACGTACTCGGATATCGAGAGGTGCACGAGTGAGCGACCGCTTCACTAGTATTGTTGTGATCTTCTCGTCTTCAGAAGCTCATAGTCGCTCAGATCTCCTGTTTGAGGATTAGCCGACCGTTCCCGAATATGAGGAGAACGCATTGAATACTCATTCAACTCCACACTGACGTATATACACAACCAAGTGATCTGTGAACCCAACGAGCACCCCCTGACACCACACACGCCACAAGCAAAACACAACGAGAGCAAATATCTTAAGAGCGCTAAGCGACTCCGAGAATCGCGCGACGGCGTACGAGATGAGACATATATATATATATATATATATATATATATGATGTATCAACTTGACCACACGTAGCAAGTGTGCTGAACAACGACGTGACGGCCGCTCTAATATTAAGTCGGCCACCCTGCAGCCACCGCCACTAGCACCATAGAGTAGTATTACTATTACCTACTTGAGAAGCTGTAGGGAGGAGACAGACAGCTTGTGGGGACCGCAGTCCCCCAGTGCCGGACCCGGTCGAACATCTCCCGTCCGAGACGTGCGTGCGAATCATACTCGCACACAGATATACAGACCTCTATAACCTCCCATAAATAACCCAACTTCAGCTCCGCCTCCTTCTTTATTAGGTGAACCACAGTCGTGGAAATTCATTCAGGACAATGGGGAAGAGAGTGTGTGGTGTGTGTGTGTGTGTAGGAGCTCAGGGCGGACGGTTTTTGTGGCCTTTCGCGGTACGTGACCCTTAGACACTTATTCACTTCTCAATGGGTAGTTGTAGCTGATGTCAAGGTGCGGCAGCTCAGCCACTACGATGATCCTACGGTGTCGACCTGTACTACAAATTTGTATAGGTATAGAGGATTCGTCGTAGTTGACTTCAGTTTTATGCTCCATCACTTTGTTACGTGGATTGCCTATTATACTCCAAGAGGATACGATACATTTTTATCCTACAGAATCAAATGGCGTTTATGAAAAAAAAAACAAGTCGATTACGCCCAAATGCTTGTTTTAACCAAGGATACCTATGCACCGACACCTCGATCTCTGCACACAACAATCGACGGCTGCTCCCTGTCGGCGAGAGCGAGATAATGATGACTTCCCAGCAGGCTCGTCAGTGACGAAGGTCATGTTCACCGTACCTGCATGCGGTGTGTTGATACGGTCTACTGATTTGGTGTACTATACCATATCTATTTATTACTGAACCTCGTTAGCACCAATCGCTATGAACTAATATACTCTCGTTAGAATAAGCCGGCAATCTCTCTCTCTGGACCCTACGACTTCTCGGTGACTTACAGACTGGCGGCCATTGTCGCCTAATCGAGCCGTCTACCGACTCGCCTACGCACCCAGATCGTTCGCATCGCTCGCTCGTCTCACGATGCAGCGTTTGCCGCTGCTGCTGCCGCTGAATCTCCTTAGAGAGAGATCACGGAGAGTCAGTCATCAGCTGGCTACCTCGTCGTCTGCAACTACTATAGCTCGGCCCGTGTTAGACGTTGGAGCTCGGCGGCCAGTCACCACTAGCCAAAGTATCGATGGGCGTACCTCGAGACCGAAGCTGGGCTGGACCGCGCTGCCGGATTCCTTCTCACAGCTGCCACTCGCCCAATGGATCCTATCATCCACTCGATGCTCAAACAGCCATGGTAACAACAGCGTTTTTTTGTTCTGAGGGTCGTTCCGGAACAACAGCGTCTTCCACTGCTGCTCTTTGTCGCCAGCGTCGCTACAGCGCTACTCTATACTGGTACCATACTACCACTACTACTGATGGTGCTGCTGTCGGTTTTGTCACAGACGCCACCGCTGGGTACTGTTGCTGCCACCGTCCGGTTGGGTCCAATGCTGGTGTATGTGTTCGCTGGCCGGCACCGCTATCGTCACATCCAGTGGCCGGTGGCCTCCCCTTTAACGTTGTCCACCCCAAAAGCTCCTTAGCGTCTCCCGTCGTCCGTCCTGTCTTCGTAGACGCTAGCGGTAAAGGGCTAGCTCGCTGGCTAGCTATCTCCCCACTCAATTCTCTTTGGTCCCTCAGGACGTGCCTTGACACTAAGAGAAGCGAAGCGCACATCTAGCGGTAGAGTGGCACTGCTGCACTCTCAGGCCACCTCGGCCAGGAAGGGCTGAGGACTCACGAAGAGGACCGACCAGTAGCGCCTCACTAGGGTCGGTGCTGCCGCTGCTACCACCGGTGGGTCAGCCGGCCGGCCGGCCGGGCGCTAGGCTCGTCTCCCTGAATGCCTGCCCTCCTGCCAGCTAGGGAGCGTCAGCTTGTACCGCTGCGACCGCTGCTGCTGCTGCTGCAGTAGTACCTCTTCACCTGCAGCTTTTGGAGCGTTTTTTCTTCAGCCTGCTGAGGCTGCTGCGGCTGCTGCCATCGCTATCTAGCTAGTTCTGCTTCGTTTTGTTGCCGCTGATGCTCCTCTGCTTTTACCTCTTCTTCGCCTTCTTGCATCGTCGTCGTCGTCGTCTTCTTCTTCTTCCTGTTCCATTGGCGGAACAAGGTAGGTACATAGAAACGACCTGCCTCATTTCTGAATGGCCACGGGTTGCGACATCGCAGCGCTAGCTGAGCAGATAGGGGCCAATGGGGCAACGGGGGCAAATCGGCAAAATGGGGGAAGCAGATCCCGAAGGGGATGATGGAAACGTTGCCGCCGTGCGACCCCCCACCCCCCGTTGGGGGGGCCAAAGCACGAGCGCGGGGGAGGGGGCGGTACATTGCTCTGTCCCCACTTCCAGCTCCCACCAGCAGCAACTGCTACACACTCTTTGTGGCTTCCACACGATTCCCCCCAGTGCCCCAACACCTGCCCCGGTGGCTGGGGAACGAGGCTCCCTGAGCCCCCCAAAAGCCCCGTCTTTGCGGGACATTTGGGGGGCTGCCGGCCGATTCGGCCCGTATTCGCCGGCTCGCTTTGCTCCCCTCCCTCTCCCCCTCTCCCAAACAACCCCCGGCTCTTACCCCAAGCCCGACCATTCTATCCCGTGCGCAGCCCCACTGTCGTCGAGTCGTTGTCAACAACGCTGGTGGCGCCCTCTGTCACACACTCGAAGGAGGAGGAGCGAGGGCGACGGAAATTGGAAGGCGGGATAGGAGGATGCTTGGAATAGAAGTGTATTTGGGGGTTGCGGATGGCCGGGCCTGAGGGGTTGTGGGGCGGGCTTGAGGGGTGGCTGGTGGTGGGGGGTTTCTGGGATCAGCGAGGGGCGGGGGTTAGCGTGGATAAAAGGAAGTCGACTACACAATACTAGTAGATAGAATCTCGGCTGGCAGAGAGGAGAGACATCGTAGCTGTAAAGTGTGCGCGGTGGCTGGTTCACCGCCCATCACCGCCTCGGCTGACTGCGCCACCATATCGTTCTCACGGTATTCGGAGAGGGAACCGAAACCAGAACTTCAAATCGTCCCTTAGCCCACCACCACCACCAGCAGTCGTCGTCGCCGTCGTCTCTCGCTGTCCTCCCACCAGAAAAGCTGTCGCTCTCGTTTAGTTGGCTCGCCGCCCGTTTGGCTCCCTCGACGTTCGTTTGCTCGTCGTCGTCGTTGTCGTCGTCGTCGTCGTCATCGGATGAAACCTGGCTTGAAACGAACAAACGGGACTAAAACTATCCGTCTCGGAGTTGGCTGCGGGTTCTGCTGCTGCTGCGGCTGTCGAGTCGGCAGAGGAGGTTGACTGCAGATCTGCTTGCTGCAGCAACCCGCTAGCTAAATATAGGATAGAAGCGGGCCAGTGCTGCTGCCAGCAGCAGCAGCAGCTATAGGACCCTCGCTCTCTACTGCTCGCGGCTACCCGGCCACCAGGCCACCCGGTCTCCCTTGCAGCTCCTGCCTCGCTCGTCTCCCAATAAAGAAATAAGCTAAGGCAAAGTAAAGCGAAGCAAGGCAAGGGCACACACCACACTACGCTCCATCTAGTCTACCGCCATCACGGCTCTCCTCTGGCAGCAGAGAACGATGGAAGGAACGAACTCCTACTACAATTCTGCCACTATGCAGCACATGTTACGTTGCTGCTGCTGCTGCTGCTGCTAATACTAGCATTGCCTGGACATTGAAGAAGACGAAAAGACGGGGACTGCCAGATTGGGTATATTTATGTACTGTGGTCTATCTGCTGGATGGAACTTGGCACTGAAGGCCCCACAAGACAGGACCGACTGGCAAGCCTTCTAGCTGGGTTACGCTGACGTACGGTGCGCGCTGGCCTAGATCAAAAGGGAAGCCAAACGGAGCGGTCAGCCGTTTTGTAGAGATTGTTACCAACTTTCCTGACCGCGTAGGTGGGAAAAGCGCCAACTAGCGAGCTTGGCCTGCTTGCTAACTCACTTGCCGGTCAGATTGCAGCCCGGACTGTGGCCGTGCTGGGAGCCAATCGTTGGCGACCGCCGACGGCGAGGTGGACAGCGTGGGCGAACGGCTAACTGCGGTAGGTGGCTGCTAGCGTTGGTGCGGCGACGAAGACGACCGACTAGGCCGTGGGCCTTGTCATGCCGGCCACCTTCACTATTATGTAGATACTTGCTCTCTCTCCCTCTCTGTCTGTCCGTCCTCTGGCCCCTCTATTCCTGGCCGTATTCTTTACTCGGCGCCGAGGGGGTCACACTTCATATCTCGGCACATAGCGAACCAACATAGGGTAGGGAGCAGAGACATTGCACGAGATGGGACGAGAGGAGTGAAGCAAACGAAGAAGGACATCGGGCCACCACACCCAGAAGGACCAAGGTTATCTCGCCATTGCCGTGGGCGGATCATGACAAGTCAGAGCTGATTGATAGTGGTCCATAGACCGACTACGAGTAGAGTAGTGTGCAGCTGCTTCTGCGCAAGCACACGGCCGGGCACTACCGCCGCCACCGACGTCCGCCGCCGCCGCCGAGACTAGCAGCTACGCATAACCCCCGCCATGAACACAAGGCAAGGCTGGCGGCTCGCAAACACACCACACACACACACACACGATCAGGCAGGCAGACCAGCAGATAGAGACAACAACGTTACTCAGTCACACACTAACTTATCCACCCACTCGCTCACTAGCGTCATGTTGTATGCACGCATCTCGACGAGACTACCGCCGCCACCTCTAAACAGCAACTGCCGCACATATGGAGAGAGAAAGCGAGAGAGAGAGAGAGAGAGATAGAGATACAGAAACAACAAAGCATCGCGGCACTCAGGGCTGCCTTGGCAGCGGAGGCGGCGACGGCGACGATAACGGCAATCACTGTCTGGATGGAATCAGGGGATAGCCACACAGAAAATGGCCTCTACGAAGGACAATACAATGGCACTGCCGGATCTTCCTTTTTTGCACAAACCCCTGAAAATGTTGTAGTAGTAGTAGTAGTAGCTTTACAAATCGGAAACGGCGAGGGAGGCTGGGGTGCTCCTCGTAGTTGTCATTGTCGTACATAGATAATCATATATATATATGTATACATATATATATATATATATATATATATATATATACCCGACAGGCTCATAGTAATACCTAAAAGGTTAAGAGCTGAGGCCTGTCGCATAGGGGAACAGCTGAGGGTCAGCTGGGCCCAGTCGTCTCTCCATGACCGCATCATCAATGATGACCGAATTCTTCTGTAGGATATCCTTCCGCAGACCTAGTATGTTAAGCGGCACCCAGTGACACGCCAGCTTTGAAAGAACTATCGTTCTGGACCCCGAATCAAACACGGCTTTGAAGTCTACAAATATTGCGTGGAGAAACTGCTTCGGACGAGCCATAGAATATATATATTTGACAAACTTGAATTGGACACCAAGCAGGACACCTCCCCCATGGCTTCGCTCAGGTCAGCAACAAACGGTCCAGCTACTGCTCGAAAAACAGTAGCTGGAAAAAACAAAAAAAAAACATATATATATATACGATTCCTACTACAGGATAGGTCCGTGTATAGGTCCTATATATATATATATATATATATATATATTCGACCTATACACGGAAACATTTAGCGGCTATTCGGTAACACCCTCCTCACAATCTCCTCGTTCAGCTGCGGCGGTGGCAGCTACAGGGAGACGGGTGGCCTGTTTGTTCAATTTAGCGCTCATACAGGCAGGCATTGCTGCAGGCCAGACAGCGTACGCCCGCTGTACGTACGCTATCCAGATTGTACGGAGACATGGGATTGTCCTCCCCGTATTACTTTGCTTTGCTCTCCATCTTTTTCTCTCTCTCTGTCTCACTTTCACCCACACAGACACACTCATGTTCACTTGATCTCTCACGTTATATCGTGGTGCAGCCGTAACATTAAAGAGCTCCTATTTCCACCTCTCTTCTAATGGTGGTGGTCGTCGAGGACGACGACAGGTCGAATACGAAGAGAGGCGGCCACCGCAACACCGGCCGCTTCTGCGAAGTATGGCTATAGCGAGCGCGGACCAGGGAAGCTGACCCTAGGCAGGCGGGCAGGCGGGCGGGCAGGCTAGCTCGATAGACGGGCTGGTGTCAACGTCCTCTTGCTGGGACCGGCTCTGTCTAGGTAGGTTGTACTAATAGTCGTTCGTTGCTGCTGGAGCTTTTCTTGCGACGATGGCACCCCATTGTAGGTACTAACTCAGAATGATAGCTAGTGGTGGCGGCAGCAGCAGCAGCAGCACAGGTATACTGCAAAGAGACATAGATCCCTATCCAGTAACACACACGCACACACACACACCAAGTCACAACCATACCTCCACGGTCCATGCCATCGTGGGATGGTCCTACGAGGTAAAGAGACTTTGCAAACGGGCGCGAGAGCGAGAGAGAGAGGGGCACCGATGGAGATAGCTGCGGCAATGTCAACGCCGGTTAGAGAGTCCTGTGGCATACCCTGACAGCCGAGGGATTACGGTACCGTGTGGCCATACAATGACACAGGGTTTGGGAGGGACGGTTTAGGTAAACGGAAATCTTTGCCGTATCACCACCGGCTTGCCACAGACGAATACACTGCACCAGACCACATCCTGACTTATCCTGGCTGACGCTAGATGAGCCGCTCATCGGTGTATCAGGATGACGATCTCCTGATTAACCTTCGGCTACCGTCTTCTCTGGGGGCCTGTCGCCATTACTTCCTGCTCATGCGGTCCTAGGCCGCCAGCCGACATGACGACGCACGACGCTCTACCAAGAGAATTATGGATTATGAGCGTCGTCCCATTCCGATACACGTCGCCCGCATCCTACGAAGGGATCAGAGATGGGTAATCATTTAGATGAACAGCCGCTGGTAGCGATACCCGTGTCGGAACCATTTCCTGTGGCCGAATCACGAGAGACAGAACAAGACAGCGGGACAGCGAGAGATAGCGAGAGAGAGAGAGATAGAGATTGTCTTCAAGCGAGAGCGCGACTGGATACCTTCCTCTTGTCGTTTCGCCCAAAGACGATTTTTTTTCCCTGACGTTGAACTTCACATATTGGTTCGAAACAGCTAGCCGCCGAGCTGACAGCGGCCTGAGATCATTTGGCAGCTCAGAGTGACCGTATTAGCGGATGGGGAACTGATAACAGTGAGTGACTACTGAAATCGACAGAGGGGCTGGGCACGGAGTTCGTTTGGTGATACGATGGCACACTCGGATGAAATACATTTCTTCTAAAACGTCCAAATGTCACCTCGAACCTCATTCGGTATACGATGGCCCTGATTGCTCCTTCTGTTGAATATAAGGCCGACACAGCCTCCCCGCAATACATTGCGCATTGTCCCCACCGATGCTTGCCGTTTATGCTGAATGTTCATATTCAACACGTATCGCCCTGATGATCTGGGTATTTTCAAATTCTGACATCCGAAATCGTGCCCCTCCCTACAACGCTAAAGGTATTATACATCCTCCTTAGGGCGGTTACTCGCAAATGTAATTTAGCTTGTGTACGCTTACATTTCGGCAAACTCCTCCTCGACATTGTAGCACAATAATGATTTCATCTAACGGTCTGTCTAGTAGAATATTAAAGCTAGATTTCTGATTGTTTGATTATTCCACGCGTGTCGTCTACGTGGTGACGTTTTGCGATTTGATTTCTATGCGAGCTGGTGGAGTTGCAATCGACGATTGTGCCTTTTCTAAGCATTTTCGACATAGTTCTCGTAAATAAATAGATATCATAGCGGAGTGTTGTCGTCTGTATGTCCCAGTCCAAAGATAAATCAACATAGATATAGAATATAGGTAATTTCACTTCGCCAAGCATTGTAACTAACTGATAATATAAAAAATTAACTCAATTAACCCACTTTATTAACGGACTGATAATAAGAATTAGCTAAATTAACCAACTTTATTAACTGACTGATAATAAGAATTAGCTAAATTAACCAACTTTATTAACTGACTGATAATAAGAATTAGCTAAATTAACCAACTTTATTCACTAACTGATAATATAAAAAATTAATTAAATCAACCAACTTTATTAACTAACTAATAATAAAGATTAACTAAATCAGCCAACTCTAGTAACTAACTGATAATAAAGCTAGTTATCGATATAGCGTTGTATCGATATCATCCAGTTCGACTGTGTCACACTCATTTCAAGACCACCTTTCGAACCGGTGGACACTGCAGGACACTGCTGACACGGTGCTTTCTTTGTACATGGCTTAGAATCGACGTAATTTGTGTACCAGTTCACTGGAGTCTGTCTCCAGGACGACGTGCATCAGTATCAATCAAACCAGAGAG
Source organism: Stratiolaelaps scimitus (assembly GCA_019614645.1). Taxonomy (NCBI): domain Eukaryota; kingdom Metazoa; phylum Arthropoda; class Arachnida; order Mesostigmata; family Laelapidae; genus Stratiolaelaps; species Stratiolaelaps scimitus. The sequence continues at coordinate 10,490,309 of JABWDB010000003.1, forward strand.
AACGTCGGATGCCACTGGACAACGCCCGCTAATCTTACAAATACATACACGTTCTCGCGTTGCTACATATTCTTCCAGTGGCCGCCTATGGTGCAGGATGATTTTCAACCGGGACGCTCTCTTAGCCTCTATAAAGTTCTACTATACCGATGATGGACGGCTGTAGTACGTACAGTTGTAGCAGCTCGAGTTGCACGGTTGTAGGCTGGAGGACACTAGAATATAAATATTTATTCTTAATAATACTAGCCTACATCGTCATCCACCATAATTCATCACGAGCGTGGTCCTATTGCTGAGGCACGCTCGCGCGCACGCTCGTTCGCTCTCCCGGCTGCGTTTCCCCAGTTGACCGAGTGTCTTTCGTCTGAGTGCGTCTGATCTAGCGTTCTCCAACGACGACTATCGCGTTGCTCTTAAGCTAACATAAATATCATCATCGTCTTCATCATTCTCGCCGACAGCAACCGAAACCGTCCCCGCCTGCTACGATCTGGGCTGGCCACCACTGGAGGCTACTGTTGTTGTGGCGCCTATTACTGATACTACCCGCAACTCGAATGGTAACGGGATGCACAATAGATGAGGAGAGGTCTTTGGCCACTGAGCAGTTGTGTACTCATTTGAGAGCCCTGACCAGGGCTGAACATTAGCAGATCATGGCAATCATAGTAATATCAAAAACAATAATAGTAATAATGCCCACAGTATTATAGCAACAAGTAAGCAAGTTGACCGTTGCTGGTTCGCTTACACTGAGCTGAATGAAGAATCATTAAATATTCAAAGTTGTACTTGTTGCTATTGTTGTTGTTGCTGCTGCGACAATTGCACAAAAGATTTTATATAATTGTTGTTTGCCCTTGTGTCGTGGACAATGTGTGTTTCTTGGGTCACGTGGACCAAATAAAAAGAACTCTATCGCCAGCTGTCACAAAAAAATCAGCGCCAAAATCATAGTCACCTTGTTCTGATACGAGTGAGCGACAGGACATAAGAACATCAACTTCTGCTTGAGATTGCATTATATCGTAGGCGTATACAACCCTTTCCCAGAGGGTAGGCGACTGTATTCGTTAGAACTGTAAACAATGACAAAAGCTCAAATTGCACACAGCTAGTTAAATTACTAATACTATCAATCACTGCTGTGTCGAGCGAACTGTGAAATGAATAGAGTGTCAGTTTATGTGGCCATTACGCTACGCTGACGAATCACAATGTTCGAGTGAGATTTACATAACTATAATATGTATATATATATATATATATATATATATATATGAGTAATAAATCTATTGCAATCCTCCTTCTCTCTCAGTAATCTGTTTTCTCTTGAGATTTAGCTTGGTAGCCGTAATAATTGTCCCTATCTCTATACGCATTATAGAAATTCCGCCATTGCCCCAATAACGGCCTTGATCCTTTCTTCCTTGAAACATTTGCATATACATGTATGTATAGATTATCTCAAGTAAATTTTTCCGACTGACACTCGTCCTTAAACATTTCATGTCCACGAAACTGGTTTTTGGGTATTGTGTCATAAGACGGACTCTTTTAATATACAAATATGCAACGGCGGGGATCGAACACCTGCGTGTCTCGTCCGGTTGCAATCCGCACACAAATGCACCACCCTACCGGATTATATATATATATATATATATATATATATATATATATAGTTTGTTGCTTCCATCCCTGCTCTCTGCCTCAACTTGTATTAGATCTTGTTTATTTGCATATTTATTTTAGCACCCCGATCCATATCTAATTATTGAAATAGTCGTCGCTGTCGTCGTTAGCTCGTAAAACAGCCGGATGAACTCTGAAGGCGGAAGGTAACACTGATCTTATGATCTCAAATAACTAAAATTAATAATAAACTAAATATAGGGCACGACGCTAGTTTGGTGTGTCCGTCTTTGCGTTTGCCAGAACGATGCAAATGCGGATCAATATGAGACGGAGGCAGTTGGAACGGAAAACGGGCCCACGCGATACAGCTAAGAGAGGTCTTCAGGCTGACTCTCAGCCAATATTTAACGTCCACGATACAGCTATACGTATATTATCGTACCTAGGCAGTGCTATTCGTTTCGGGGGCGACGGCGGCCCACTCGAGTGAGACTGGGCTCGCTTGATGCCGACGACAGATCGACCTCAATAGAACCCAGCAAAACACTTCAATGGGCTGATGAGGTCACGTACGCGCTATGGGATGCGACTTCGTCGATGCGGTGTGAATTTTGCATCGTCATCATCGGCTCATCCTCATCAGCTGCGAAGTGATCGCCTCCGCCGCCCTCAGTTAGCTGGATGTGTGGATCGATGTGTAGAGACGGCCGCCTCCTCAAATCACTTCAGACTATCTAGTCCTTCGCTCAGGTTTCCCGTCCGCCCTGTACGCTGCTGCTGTGTGCCTGTCTGGCTGGCTGTTCAGCATCCCTGACGAGCAAGTAACGTCAGCAGGCGACAGCAGTAAAATCACCACTATAATCACCATCAGCAGGAGCCACTGGTGAGCTCCGGTCGCCACCGTCGGCCCAGCAAACAGCCGATTCTGAGACGAACTGAGCTGACGGACCGACGGGTCCCTGTTGTTGCTGCTGCTGCTACATAGACGCGATCACTGCCTCGTTCTGCCCACGCCGTGCCGCATTATTGCATGAACGAGTTTTGAGCAGAATCTCACTAAAACAAATACTGCTTGCGTTTGCGCAGGGTAGCATACACCAAAGTGTGGGGATGCTGCTCGATCAGCGATCATCGTCACCATCAGCGATGATCATCAGCATGAAAGAGTCCGTGGCAGTAGTTGTGGTGGTGGCGGTGATGCCAAATGTCTACCAAACACTCGGCCGAGATCGTTGCTATCCATTGTCAGCGGCGCCGACGACGACGACGACGCCGAAGCGAAGGGCGGCCCCGAAAGCCAAAGCCGGGGGTTTGTCTTTCCAATTTCGTCCGGGAGGCGGCCGAACCGACCATATACGAGAGAGCGGCCATAGACGGCCGCCTGGCGAAATGATGACTGCGTACAACACGACGAAGAGCGCCAACCAGCCAGCCAGCCAACCAATCGATCGATCGATCGATTGACGGCCTTGCCTTACGGTCTGGTAACCGGACAGAAAAGCGACCAGGAGCAAAGAGGTGTGGAATGGTGATGAGGCCGCCGCCGCCGCCACCGGCGCCGTCGACAGCGATTGCCGACACATTGTCATAACGAAATCTGGACATGCCCATTCGATTATATTACCGTATGCTCACCTTGGCTGCCTTTCGATGTACGTTAGTACGGAACGTCGTCACCCTGTTGTGTATTGTCACCCGGTCACAGTTGCTCACATCAGGGCAGCCTCGAAGTGTAACTGAAGCATTATAGCAGCGTGATCCGAGGTTGAGATTCGAGGCGTGTCACATAGCCACTGAGAACAACTGACTGTCAGCTCAAAGAATGCTTAGGAGAATGGTTGATGTAAATGCTTAGCTCAGAAAGTGTCCTCATTTTATGTAAAGGCTGAGAAGTTCGATTGGTGGCCTCATTACGTCCTTAAATCTTCGGAACGATCAAGAAACAATACAACATCATGCGTAATGTTTGGTGGCCTGCTTCAAAACAATGTTACGGCCACAATCAGATCAACGGTATTACGTCCTTGTTCCTGGTTAACTATTGCGACAGGTCACTATGCGGCACAAGGCAAGCAGGTAGCTAACAAGGCTGGGCCATTCGCGCAGACTATGAACCTAATTATGTTTTGGTAAAGCATAGATAATAGGACATCTATAGTTCGTATTGGTCTATCAATCCTATGTATGGCAATCATTGGTCTCCGAAGAGGCGCCTGCGTTTGCAGGATCTTATCGCATACATGGGAATCCTTTCTGCATTCGTATTATAATCGAGAGTAGGCGGGTTTGCCGCATCCGGGAATGCTCATAGAGGATGTAATTTATATAATCATTAGCAGCACAATTTGAGTAACCACATTAGCAACAAGCGATAGCGCACAAAATTCAAGCTAGAACACTTAAGTAGAACTATTGACGAACAAAATATATTGTGGTTATCAACTGTTTTTTTAAGAGAGCGTTTTAAGAGACCAGGACGCTCTTGACTATGATAGGGCTCTTCGGGAACGATTCTTTATAACGACCGATTGCATAAAATCTGTAAGCAAGTGCTAACTGCCTGACAGACCGAATCATATTGTTTTTTCTAAAGATCTATCCAACATGTTTTAACCGCACTCAAAATATATTTTAAAATATCTTTACCGAGTCATATATACACTACCATCGTCTTGCTAAGTATTTCAGCGTCGATGTTTATCAAAAGGATCAAGATACATATGGCAATAAATTGAGCAATGCAGGTCGTACCCTAACAACCGCGATCGTACTAAAAAGGCCAGAGCAATTCCGAATAGTTTGGGTCAATTCTACACTATAGGTTACATGCAAATTGGGACGGTCGTATATAGGAAGTAATCGCTGTACACCTTGGCGTGTCTGGGGGTAAGTCAGAGGCTCGTCTTCATTCTGTGTGTCTTGACCTTCCTCTCCAAAGCCGCTCCGCAGTTGCCCTCAACAAATTGTGGGTAAGCTTCACCCAATAAAATGTAGCCTTAGACTTGTCAACAAACTACGGTTAAAATTCGTCGAGTAAACAAAGTTTCTGTTCGTGTTGTCAATGTACGACTCTGCATTATCTTGTGGACTTCCATTCGTTCGAATCATGATCTGGACGACAGCGTCGGTAGCATCTAGAAGCGCAAATATCTTTGACTGGATAAGTAGATATCACAGGTTCAGTACACTCTGCACTTCACCGGCATCTGCCCTGCATGTCATTGATCTGTCTCATTTTCCATCTATCGAACGAAAAATTCATTCCGGTGCCATTATCCCTTGAGAAGGTCTCCGCCGTCTTCGTTTCCTGCTCACCGCAGAAGTAGCTGTTGTTGTTGCTGTTGTTGTTATTGTTGTTGTTGTAGAATTAGTATCGTGGTCGAACTGACACAACCATCGGTGGGAGGCATTCGGCCCCATCCCGCGATGCGGCTTCTATGTCTCTGCATTCGTCCGAGTGCGCCGGTACGCGACAATGTATAAAGAATAACCATGGAGGCAACCTATCCTCCTATTCACTTGTAGACCACAACGGACCACCTAGCCAGCTGCGGCCGTAATAGTATCTGTAGCTTCGGTCGCTCCCATCGTGCACTCTACAGCACGACTCTACTCCGAGGCTGTCGTCACGGCCTGAGCCAGCACAGGCGGCTAGGTACCTTGAAACTTCCAATCAGAGCATCACCCCCATCGTCACCATAATCATCGATGCCATCGCTGGCTTCAGCGCCGTCAACTTAACTTTCTCTGCACCTAAGCCTGTCTTCTCCCTCAGATTTCACCGAGTCATGGTCGTCGTTGATCTGGCGGCGGCGGCCGCCACCACCACCACCACCGCCGCCGCTGTCGTCGGCCCACTGATGCTGTCTGTCTGTTCACTCACTGTTGGTGTGCGTGCGGGCAGCTAGCCTTCAGGCGGTGGAAATTTCCATGGCCGGCTCTTGGAGGCTCGCGCTTGGACGCTGTGCTGTGTGTGTCCTGGCTCTCTGTCGGTCTCGGTTTCGCTGTGTATGTGTGTGCGCGTTGGTTCTGCTGGCTCTGCTGGCTGGCTGGCTGGCTGGCTACGCCGGGTGCCAGCACTGCCTGTGACTGCTTTCCGCCTCTGTCGGCTGCTCGGCTGCCCACAGTGAACGCTGCGGCGGCCGCCGCCGCCGCCGTCGTCGTCGTCGTCGTCGTCTTCGTCATCTCCTCTCTGTGAGGGTATAGCCGGAGTCATTCGCGGCTGCTGTCTCTCCCAGTGGGCGTTCGGTTGTGTGTGCGCATGGGAGCTCGGCCGTGCGGATGCGGATATGGCTCTGGCGCTGCGTGTCCGCGTGTGCTCGTGTGTGTGAGAGAGCGTGTGCATGCGTCCGTCTGTACGCGACCGAGTGCTGCCTGCTCGACTATCGGGAGAGCGTTGTACGCACTGGTGTATGTATGTATGTGTAAGACCACTCACCCCCGCTCTTTCGCCCGCGTCCGCGCTCTGTTACCGGGAGTGTTGTAACGCCGCAGCTATCTCAGGTGCTCCCTCAACCCCGGCCAGCCTCATTCCCCATCCTGCCGTCCCGTTCCACAGCACCCCACTGCGAACTCTCCGGGCGCCCTCCCGACCAAGCGAAGTCCCCCGTCGGAGGTGACTGCCTCTCTGCTCAATGCCCCCCCCGTCTCTGCCAACCAAGCCCGCGTCCCACTGGCCCCTTGGCCCACTCCCATCGCGTTGCCAACGAGCGCCTCGAAAGGTAGAGCCCCCCCCCCCGGTGGAGTCCCGGAGCAACCCAGCCGTTCGGCGAATGAACGGTCTCCTGGTTCGAGGGTAGGAACAGCCCGGGATGTCTAGGTGGTTGGAACGGGGAAACAGCCGCGCGAATCAGGGGCCGACACAGAAGGGCGCAGGGAAGTAAACCTGGATAGGTAAAATGGGGACAGCGTGGGGGGCTAGAGGAGCTGGGCATGGGATTAAAGGTGGGCTGAACGGAGCTGAACGCGGAAGGGTGGCTGCACTGGGAGACCCGCTGCCACTGCTGCCCTCTGGGTAGTGCCCAGTGTAGTGTAATGGAGGAAGTGGATGGGGTATTAGAGTGGTGTTCAGCGCAGAGGGGTTAGAGGTAGGCGCGGGGTGAGATGGAGCGAGTGCCGAGGAACGGACGAGTTAAAGGCGCGGGGGATGGCACGACGGGAGATGGGGCGACTCGGGCCCTTCGGGAAATTTGGGGCCCTTGAATTTTTGGCCTGCCCGCGTCGCCGCCTGCTTCCCTGACTTGCCTTTCTGCGGTTGGTCGGCCAGCCGGCCGTGGCCTGAAGCAGGAATTGAGAGAGCAAACGGCACCGGACGACGCTGCGAGGGCCGTTCAACGCACATACAGACAGACGGACGGACGGACAAACCGACGAGGACGTCCGTGCACAGCGAAATGTCGACTTCAGCGACAAAGCGTCGTCATCGTCATCGGAGGGGCTGCTGATTTCGGATGTGAGCGGCGGCGGCGGCGGCCGCTGTGGTGGCGTGTTCAGCATCACTGCTGCTGCTGTCAGGAGTGCCTCTTTGGTTAGGGGACGCCGAGCTAGGGAACAGACAACAAGGAGCAGGGTGCTGCTGCTGCGGGGAGCTGCGGCTCCGGCGGCGGCGGCTGCCGCTGCTGCTGTCGGTCGAACTGTTTGAACGGGGCGGGTGGACGGGCACTGCTGGATGCTGTGGGGCCATCTGGGCGCAGACGAGTGGAGGACTCGATGCTCGGGATAACTCGTCGACCGGCTGTCAGGGGTGGACGGGGGTAGTGTGAGTGGTGAAGGGGATCTTCAGGGAGCAGCCTCCTCCCTTCGGGGGAGCGAGTTGAAGCGATCACAGCGGCGGTGGGAACGCCGGCGGGGATGCCTCTCTGACAAGGCGGAACACTTTGTCGCTTGGTTTTTAGTACGATGCGATGCGGTGCCGTACGCCACTGGGCGCCACGGTACACTGCCGTTTGCAATGTTCGCTAGCTAGCCGCTGGCCTCGGTTCGTTCGTGGCGGGTCCGTCCAATGGCCAAGGACAGTCAGCCGGCTAGCCGATCGGCTCCCAGCCTGCTGAACCGGTGGAGTCTGTCGGAGTCAGAGTACGCCGCCGGTCGGCTGCGCCCTGCTGAGGGGCTAGCTTGTTCTCCGTCTGCCTTGGAGGCTGACAACGAACGCGAACGCGCATCGGCCAGAGCCAGCAGAAGACGAGGAGAACGAAGGACATTGAGGGCTTGCTAGCCTGCCTGCCTGCCTGCTTGCCTGTCTGCCTGCACAAATCGAAGCACTGCCGAACGACCAAACGAGCAAAGGCAAAAAGAAAAAGAAGCATCACTGTCGAGCACAGCCCAATAAGATACCGCAAAGAAGACGCGTCGAGAAGGAAGAACAGAAAACCGAAAGGAGACAGATCCACAGAGCGACAGAGCGAGAGCGAGCGAGCGAGGGAGAGGGAGAGAAAAGGACGCAAGGCCAAAAGGAAAAAAGAGACGACGAAGCGGACTCATTCCCAGGACACCGAAAGCAGGACACAAAGAGGACGCGAGAGCCTGCGCTGGGGCCGCCCTTGGAGGTGCCTGCCTGCCTGTGGCAGAAAGACAAGGCATTTTAGAGAACAAAAACACCCGTCGGCTTCGCATTCGTCCGTTTGTTCTTTCGATCTTTCTATCCTTCTTTCGTTAGTACTTTTCTTTGGCTTTTCCTTTCTTTCTTTTTTCTTTGTGCCGATATCTTCATTCGCCTCTTCTGCTCCTGCCGCTGCTGCTGGTGGATTGCAATCGTCACCACGCGTTACAGACATTTCGTTCCGATATGTAGGATGGATACATAAAAATTCACACGGACAGAAAGTATACACGTGTGTCATACATAGGCACATTCGTGTACCAGTATATGATACGCTCGGATGCTACCACCAACATCACATTGTACTCCCTTTCAGCTCAAAGATGGCAACATCAGCCGTTGTATTCATGCTAATGTCTCGATAATGTCAGTACAGTACTAGATGAAAAAAAAAATTGTTCGATTTAATCTACAGCGTGCGTGGGCTGATCGGAATTATTCTGCATACAATACGGGCAGAAAACAAAACCCCAATGCGAGACCGCAAAATTGCAATACCACTGCAATCGCCGTGCCCACGCGACGTCACGTGATTTTACCATGCCAAGTTAAATATATGTCTGCGTATGAGTGTACGAGTTCGCGTGTCTGTGTAGATATTTGTGCGGGTGTCCGTGTGTGATTGAGTGTCCCTGTGGCCCTAAGCTCCAGAAGTTCGAAAAGTTCCTCGTTCCTATTATACTTGCCATAGTGTCGCTCCGTTTGTCCGTCGCCCTGCCGGGTCTCGATCAGGATCCACAAAGAGGCGTGGGGGATGAAGGAACGCAAGGGAGCCAACGACGGACCGATCGACCGCAAGCATCTCAGAATAGCCAAACTCTCTACCCCACTACTGCACTCAGTGGCAACCCCGTGGTGACGGTGCCGGCCCTCCCCACGACTAGCAGCAGCGGATAAATCGAGGCAGATGTACAACGGCCGGCCGGCCGGCCGGCCTGTCCGCCGGCCAGTCTGCTCGTGCAGGGGGCCTAAATCTTCGTTGGCCGCCAGCTGTCTCCACCCAAACGCTATCCCTACGCCGAAACCCCTTAAAGTGGCCCGTACCTTGCACTGGCAGTGGCCGAGGTGGTTGCCTGAAGGGAGCCAGCTTCTTCGGACGACCCAGGGCAGCGAGGTGACAGCTCAATAGTAGTACTGGTGGTGGTGGTCGTTGTAGTGGTCCGAGTGGAGATGTGAGGAAACGGGCTGGTGTGATGTCGCTATCCGCGACGGGACACTCTCTTCAATGAAAAATTATATATATATATATATACATATATAGAGTAATACCATTTGCAGCGGAGGCCGGCAAAATGTACAAATGAATAACTCGATGTTTACAACTATTTAAGATGTTATACCGCATGTCCGAATATCGCCATCGCTACTAAATCGATTAGGCAGATATAGGAAGCATTCACTGTATTCCTTCTATTCATGTGAAGGACCCCTGCCAATACGGTGAATGAACGCTGCTGGTGCATGGGAGTACGAAACAAAGATGTACGCTCACCCGATCTAATATTTCCCATTGGCGCTTTAAACGAGCTCGTTTTGAGCCTTTCGAGTTGGACAAACCGTGGATTGTGTTGATTGAAGCCGTCGACGTCTGGACTAGATCGCTCGTTGATGAAAGATCTCCATGCGGCTCCCTCAGTGGCGAAGGATAAAACACTGACCTTGAGACTGAGATACTAACTACGTCCTCAGGCTGTGTGAATCGAATCTCTCTGCGATGCAGAGCTATCTTCGCATGATCGCAGCGATTATGGATCTAAATGTCGTGAACACTGAAGTCCATCATCAGGCAACGCGTGAAATAGGCTATAGACGAATTCGAATCACAGAATAATAACTTAGTTATTAATTATTGATTTTATAATGAATTTCACGGGGGTCCAGGAAATTCGAGCGAGTGTTAATCCCACCGTGAGTCCCACTTCAACACCGCCCCGTAGTCTCGGCCTAAGAACACCGCCGCGCTTTCGTAATCTTGATCAAAAACTGTAATATCAACGCCGACCGTAACTTAGCCAGAATAACTAGGAAGGCGCCTGGGGTTCGAATTCTGGTGAGATTCCATCATTTATGATTACAGCTTAGTGTGTATATGTATACTGGGTAGCTTGCTCTAGCTGTCGGAAATGTTTGCTGCGTGTATTACCACTATTGATGTCGTTGCTATTTCCGAGCTGAACTACTAATTGTAGTTGTCTATAGAACTAACACACAGGCTGCTCGTGGTAACGTGTCGCGAGTAGAAAACGTACGCTAGCTCATGTGATACCGGTACAAAACTCCGACAAAACTTCACCAGCACTTATTTCAAAAATCTGCTGGCTATAGAGGAGAGCCTGACCTGTATATCACGAAGAAGATAAAAATGTTTTCTTCCGCCATTGTAACAACGGCGAAGGCCTTTTTTTCATATTGAAGTGGCAATTGCATATTGTTTCGATAATCAATGCGTTTATTGGACACACAGCCACAGGTATTAGCATAGTGTTTTTTTTTTGAGCTGACCCTCAGCTGTTCCCCGACTCTGACAGGCCCCAGCTCTTAACCTCAGTTAAGGTATTAACATACTGAATGAATATTGATGGAAGTATATTGGGTAACTGATAGAGAACTGGTAGAGAGAGAGAAAGAGAGATTGAGAGTAAGGTCACCGATGAGAACGTTGGTTTTCTCACACCAATAGTAATGAACGAATGAATAAGGAGAGCACGTTTTTGAATAGCTGACCCTCAGCTGTTCCCCGACTCTGACAGGCCTCACCATTTAACCTTTACGTACTAACAATTGAGGATTTACCGGGGGGGGGAGGCACCTGCGCTTTTTTCGTTTTGATGAACGAACGCTATCGAACCACTATCGGATTGTAGGGAGGGATTTCATCGTTTTGGCACCAGCCGCCGACGCTAGCCAGCCTCCATCCTCCATCCGTTGAACTGCGATCGAGCCGTCGTTCAGCGCTAAGTACAAGTAGTAAGAAGAGAGAGAGAGAAAAAAAATTACTCATCCTTAAAATACCCCCAGCCCCATCTCATACCGGTGGCAAAAAGTGCAACGCGCGTGGTGAGTGCAGAGGCCCAATGGTGGAGCACGACACAGCATTGTGCTGCGTCACATGCCGGCAGACATAATGTACTCCATCGCCGCCGCCGCCGCCGCCACCGAACTACCGGTGTCGATAGCGGATGCTCGTGACGATATTGCTGTACTGCCATATTAGGATGCGCGTCTGATATTAATGCGACCGGAGCGATTAAGTGAGGCCGGGTGAGCGTCATTAACTCGGGAGAGGGGATAACGCAACAAATATAACAGCATCGAGAAATGTTCACCCTTTTTATTTCTTTCTGACCGACTCGGATCAGACGCCTCTGTCTGATCAGAAGTGCGGAGGCTGACCCGGTCTAATTGTCGATTCTCCGCTCCTAGCTGGCGCTCATGAATTCGCTACACTAATTTGTCGCGTGATAGATGATGAAGGAACATCTCGTGTTGTGCTGGCAATCGTATTCATAATAATAATAATCATCACGATAATAAGATAATACATATATCGATTAGTGTGATCCGATACCAGAATAGATGCGAGCGTAAACTGTATGTATTCTCATTGACTTGAGCGTTTGTTGGTTCGTTAATTCTGCCAGCTAGCATTGATGCACATCAAAGCATCGGAGATTCATCATTGCGCATACGTAGAGATGATTTTATATGTATATATATATAATATATATATATATATATATATATATATATATATATGATTAGCTGACAGACGGCAGCGAATACGATCTGTTTACCGAAGCCCATCGCCGACACCCATCGGATGCTATCCTAACGTTAGGCAACGCGGTACCCTCAACAGACAACCATATTAGAGGCATGAGGTGAATTCGCACAGAGACAAGAAGCTCATAACAAGAATAATAATATGATAATACCACCAAATAATAACTATATAAGAATCACGGCACTTTTTGTCAAGGGATCGCGCCATATGCGCGGAAAATGGAGGGCTGTACTTGAAACCGCCCCCTCTGACACAATGAAACTGCTTGGGTGAACTGCATGATGACTATAACAACGACGACGTCGACCAAAGGGCGTTTACGGCTTTTACTGTTGATGTTTTTATACATCGAAAACATGACGGCAAGCACTGCCTGTCGCCGCCATTATTCCAATTATTATTATTATTATTATTATTATTATCGCAAGTCACTTGGTACTCGCTGCCATACTTGCGGCTATTCGTTACTTATACGGCGCCGTTACTGACGGCGTATTCCCTTATATATATATATATATATATATATATATACGGCCTTAGTGCTCCATACTCTGCCATTGATTGCAGTGTCTGTCTGTACCTGTGAGGCAGACGGAAATGATCCAGCTCGAGAAGACGGCTCCGCATGCAAACCCCGGCCTAAACACGGCCAGCTCATAGATACAACACAATATCTAAATCGCGATGGCTGGAGAGAGCTCATGATGATAAATGAATAAACGCTCATTATGATCTCAACGAGAGGGGAAAAACAGTGAAAGTGTGGACCTCCTTAACGCCCGAGGACGAATGCAGCCGGTTACAGTACGAGTCAGACCAACGCAGATAGGATATGCTTCGGTTTTGCTTCGAGGTATGTGTTGTACATATCGTAGACGTCTATTAGCCTCGTTCGTCAGATCAGACACCTAGACGGCTAACGATTATTACTAATATTAACATAATCTGATAATAAAAATCTTCCCCTGTGATGCGCGCTAGGCAGAATCATAAGGGGATCGCTATCAGTCATTTTTGACAGGGCACAATCGAGTTCATCTTCAGGTGGTCGCCAACGCAAGCGAAACGCGTGTATCTAGTTGTGGAGTCGCCTAACTCCAATGTGCGTGTATCTGCAAGCAGGTATCTTGCCTGTCCGTATGTGAATGGCAGTAGTAAGCAGTAGAACTATAGTAAATCTACCCAAGTCGACTAAACAAGGGAGGACGGTATTGAAATGATCACAGATGACTTCCGATTCAACCAACCGCCTCCACCAGATTTGAGCACCCCCCCCCGCCTCCCCCCGAACCGTGTCCATCAAGACACCGATTGTTCTGTTAGGAACACTCTAACCTCTATCGCCGCCTGCATTGACCCTACATCTAGATGCTCGAGGTCTTGGTCTCGATTCGTGCCAGAACCCGCAGCAGTATCAGCTGTAGCATACGGTGAATAGGGAGAGCCCATGTGGACCGGGCCGCTTCCGGCCGAAACGCTCTCATTCGATTTGTGTCGATACTATGTGAACTATAGACCCCCATTTCCTGGTGTAACTACGCCAGCCCGTCCGCTATCAATGTGCCGGCCCGGTGCCGGGTACCAATGAGACCACGGAGACTATAGGTACAATAAATACCCACTACCAACCAACAGCTGAGAGAGCTCGAGCCTTTGTTTGTGCGATTGAGTTATCGTATCAGTTTGATACTGAGTCATCGAACGGTCGAGAAGATGCGAATCGTAATGAACACTTAAGGTCGCTACAATCCTCAGATCAGCGTGCTCAGATTTGCCTTGGTCCACGTTAGACCAACCCAACGACGTACGGTAGCGTGAACCACAAACGAGATGGGATTTCAATACTTACAGAACCTAATTTGTAAACAGATATTTGTGGTATTCTCTCGAACGTCCAGCGAGCGTTTAGTTAAATCCATAATGGCACAGCGACCAATGCTGTGATGATGTATATGTAGAACAACGGAACCCATCAACTCTTTTCCCGAATTGACGTTTAAGGACAACTACACATAAGGAGTTCTTGTACAGACTTATCGAGCATTTCAGCAAGTAGGTGTTTATTTGATTTATTAACGATATTGCCAATTACGCTGTTGTTGTTATTTAATCGTTTACATATATATATATATATATATATATATATATATATATATATATATGTGTTCTCTCCATATATATATATATATAGAACAGGCACACAGTAGCCTATTGGAATCGTAAAATTTATTAGACTAGATTTTATAAAGTTCAGAATGCCTGATTTTTCCCTTTAGGCGCACCTTGAAAGTGACTTATCGTTTCAAGAAGCTAACCTTGATATGTGTGGTCAAGGTCACATTCGGTTTGTCGTCCACTAAACGCTAGAATCAGTTATCACGGTTGGTATTCGATCTGACAGCACGAACGCCTATATTAGGTGTCTCTTCGGGGGTACACATACAAAAACAATGAAGGAAGATAACTCTCCAAGGTCTTAGCTTGAGCTGTAGTACCTGTTCGATTTTACGCTCTTATTCCTTAAATCATTATTACTATTGTTTTTGTTATTATTATTATTTACTTATACAACGTTACTTCTCCCTGTCTAAAGTGTCTTTTCTTTCTTTGGGGTCTGAGGACTTCGCCTTGTTGTGTGGCCATTGTACTGAATATGTCCGTATGGTGTATCATGTGTGCTCACGCTAATAGCATATGGTCGTTCATGAAGAAAGTTCGAATAATTCACCATTTCCCACATTTGGCCCCCGGTCGTCATCCTCGTACCCCTTAATGGTCTGAAATCTTTCATGTTCAGGCAGACCCGGCGCGACGGCTATCTTCCACCATAGTTCGGGAGAGGGGTCTGATCGTGTTGTGTACCGCAGTCGGCGATAGCAAACAAACAACCAGCGTTTCGATTTATGACCTCGAAAGAGGGTCGATTTCGCGTGTGATTCCGAACGGTACCCGGTAGCGAATGCGTGGTGCTTGATGCTGAAAACGTCAACCGATTAGCCGACATTAGCAATCGTTGGCTTCTCCCATTCGAAAGTATCGTGTGTCTCGGATCGAGATGATCGCCAGATGTCGAACGCGAAATTTCAGTTTCATAGAGTTACAGCCGCTGCTAAACAGCAAATAGGCACTAATAACTAGACATAATGGCTAGATGTTGCGTCTATCCAGAATGTGTTTTGACCTCTCAGTATCCCGCTAGATGCTGTCGGTGGCGACAACGAGTGATGTTGACCATGATGTATGCCTGAATAAAATTCCAAATATATAAACACGCTGCACATTCGAACGAGCGCCAGTCCGCCGGGCAAAGGGGCAGTGCATACATGCAAATGTCCTCCTCATCCGTGCCTTCCCCCGTGAGCTAACTATCAGAAACAACCAGTCAAATCCAGTGGCTTCGTGTCGCGAATGCATCGTGTTGCACACTGTGCTGTGAGAGTGACTCACCACAGATTGTACTAGACCGATCGACTACTCTGTACAACGCAGCGAAGTGTTCAACAACAATAATGACATTGATGTGAATTTTTGTCATTGTCGTTAGTATTATGATGATTAGACGTATGCCATAGTCTCTCTCTCTCTCTCTCTCTCTCGTTCTCCGCCGCTCCAGTTGCTAGTCCTGTTTCGAATAGCATTTTCGAGCAACAGCAACCACATCAAGCCTCATCGCAGCTACAGCAACAGCAGCAGCACCAGTCGCGTCGTCGTCACCGCCATAAGCATGCGTTGCTATCACGACGACTGAACGTTGTCGTATGTATTAGTGTGTTGTGTGTATAACTCTGCTGAGCGGTTTCCACGACAGCAGCAGCAGCAGCAGCAGTAGTGGCCGCCGGCACCGCACGACGCTGTTAAGCATTGGGCGGCTGCCTTTCTTTTCCGCAGACGTTGTGGTCCTCATTCGATGATATTATATCGTAGGGTGGCGGGTGGTTGGGGGTTGTACTGCTGGGGGGGGGGGCTGGCGCCGCTAAGTTGCTTCGGGCAGCACGTCAACGCAGACCGGCTGGACAGTAATTGGCTGGAAGCTAGCTAGATGTTGGCTTGTCTTCGACGGCTGGAAGGAAGTAACAACAACCAACAATAAGGCAGGGCAGCATCAGCGGCAGCAGCGTCAGGATATCAACGCCGAGCATCGGCCTCAGCATCATCAATATCGTGAAAGAACAACGCCGATATCGCCGACGTCGCCGCCGCCGCCGCCGCCGCATCATCATCGCTTTCATCGTTGTTGGAAGCAGCAGCAGCAGCAGCAGCGACAAATTGACAATTTATTAAGATAGGACATCTTACGATGTACATTCATTCTATATATATATATATGTATGTGTGTGCGCAGGGCTATTTTAGGTCGAACGTTGTTCAGTGTTCGGGAGACAGCGTTCGCGTGTAAAACATTGGAGGGCCTCATGCATTTTTGACATGCATTGATTCCAACTGTCATTTCGAAGAGTCTCCCGTAGAATAAACTCGAATAATTTGCCTCTCCGCTGTTGGTACTCGCTGGTGTTGTAGGCCTCGCCAGCGGTGCAGGGAGTCGAGATGGCATAGTGTTAGTGTCCTAAAGCGGGTTTAATGATCGAATTCATGTTAAGCATCAGTGTCATGGCACGAACGTTATGGCCCTGTTTGAAGGCACAACTGTTTTGCCGGAAGATTCAGTCGCACTTAAATGTCGTACGAAACTATTCAACACATGACAGTTTACACAATTCCTATAAGTGTCGCGTTGTCGTCGCGTTTTTACCTTGCTATATTTCTACTCAAGGTCACATCAGATGATTCAATGAAGTTCTTTACGTTGAGAATGTTCATTGAAGCATCCACTGGCCAGATACACGGCTATCATCATCATCATCATCTGCGTACTATATAGACATATGCATCCACCCATGGATCATATTCTCTACACCGCTTGCTCTGCTTATTCTCTGTCTCTACTTGTAGATAACCAATTCTCGGGGTCCGCCTCACTAGCCTTCGTTGCTCGTCGCTCTGAAGCGAGCCATCGCTTGAATTGCATGCACATCTGTGTGCACTTGTTCGATGTCATCTGTGAAAGCCGCGGTTTCGAATCCAGAACGATGATTGAGAAGGCAGGATTGGACTGATTTGCACACGTTAGCGTGGACATGGCTAAATGACGATTCCGTGCGTAGATTCTTCCTGTTTTGCTTGTCGTTGTCTGCTCGTCATTGTACATAAATGTCCGGCCGCTGCTATCCTCTATGGGTATGCCCTAATGCTTCGGCCATGTTTCAATTCGTGTCGGTTCTCTTCAATATAAATTTTCATTTCCTTGATAGCCGAACGGCCGATTCGGCATTATTTGTCGTCATCGACTAGATTATGAATGCCCACGATATTACGAATACCGGAGCGTGGGGCCGCGCGTTAGTGCAGGAAATCTCTCGTAGCGAGCCCGGACGGGGTAAATGGACGATGAATGGCGGATTCGCGATAGCCCACGCAGATCAGCACCGACGGCAAATACAGCTGAAGCACAGGATCCAGGTCTACCAAGACTGCGTGAATAGGTTGCCAAAATATATGAATATGCTGGTTGTGTATGCACGCGACGATTGCTCTTACTGCTGCTGCTGCAGCTGCTGCTACGTTCGACGAGAATAGACTCGTCCGAGCGCGGCTGCGGCCAGACTGCAGCCGAGGGTGGCGTTGGAGTTCGTTGAGTTAGCTGGTTGCTCTCGTTGGTGTTGTTATTGTACAATTGTATAGCGTGGAGCAATCGGCAAACAGAGCGGGCAGAGTTAGCCGACGTTAGCGGCGTTACAGAGGAAAGTGTTTGTGGCGACAACTGGGCGACGACGACGACGAGAAAGCTACTCGACGATGTCAGCCTAAATATCGACGTGGAGTAGTAATAGCCGGTCGCTAGGGCAGCTGCCATATTGCTGGCGTATGTGGCAGACGTGGAGGAGACGATGATAAACAGAGAGAGAGAGAGGGTCAGGTTACGACAGACCTCCGCGTCTATGACAGTGTGCCTGGCATCGTCGACGGCGAGCCGAGCGTGGGGCATTGGGCGATCTATGGAGAGCACTCCTTGTCTGCGTTTGGCTGGCGCTGACAGCCGTGGGCACTGCGACAGTGGCCTATTAGATGGACACGTCGTACAACAACGAAAACGTCCTTCCAGTGATTGGCCGTACAGTGGTCGTCGCACTCCAGAGCCAACCAGGCGGCGACCAGGCGGTCGCGCTACAAGGTATCAGCAACAGTTAACAGCTAGCGAGCTAGCTGTACGGCTGGCAGTACAGACAGACACTAGCTGCAATTGATGCTATGTAGACGAGTTCTACTTGTTACAACCACAGCGAGCTGGTCGGACCTGGGCACACGACTACGGACGCTGACCATGTTTGCGCCAGCTGGCGTAATAACGGCAGTGGCGTAAGCATCAGTACCGGCACCGACGCCGCCACCGTCGCCATTTGTGCTATTTGTGAGGCTCCCCCTGTGCATACAGGCTATATACAGTCACGTTCTGTTTTGTCCCATTGTCCTCTATGTGGCTATCGGCTGTACCGTGGATGCAGCATTCGTAACAGAATGTGCTGTCATCCTGGTAGAGCAGCTGTTCGTGCAAACATACCATCGTCGAGAAAGCAGCATCGAGAAAGCCGGCCGCATGACGGGGAACGCCCGTAGATTGTAGGCCATATCTATTCCCATAGGGCATTCGTTTACTACTAGGGATGAATGACCAGCTCGCTCTGGCCGATATCGATTCGCAGCTCGTTCAAAGCGAGATAGAGATCGAGAGTTGCTTGGCTCTCTGCGCGCACCTATTCACAGTACAGTAAAACCAGGATTTCCCGCTCGTCCGGACGGGACCAGCTGGGGTGACAACTGCTCTGGACGACGCTGACAACTACGGTAGAAGGTATATTTGAGAGTACAAATGCAGTTGCATAACGTTAGGCAAGAACTACGCAGAGGCTGTATATATATATATATATATATATATATATATATATATATATATATATCAGTGGTAAAAGCACAACGACACGTTTGCCAAAAAAACCCGGCAGACCATGGCGTTATCCCACTCTGACAATCTCGTACTCACCCCAGCGCTTGTCCCATATCTCCTACAGTCTCCAGAGTAATGACGACCCCCTTGTTTAATTCAATCGTCCTAAAATCCTGAAATGCAGTGGTGCAGCCCTTGGTAACGAATGTGAAGGGGATCTATGGGTGGCTTGCCCCTATTGTGTCCATTGAGGTGGAGGGATCATTCTGTCCTGCGGGATAGTCAGCTCGGCTCAACTCTCTGCCGGCGCTATAGAGAATTGTCTACGACGATATGGTACATTAGCGTTTTAACGGGTGGCTTATTTGCTGCTGCCGTTCCTGCTGTTGGCTGTGTTTTAGCGTGCGTCATCTAATTTGTCTACTTATTTCTATTTTCCTGCAGATCCCTTGGGCGGGGCTGACTGACCGACTGCCTGCGTGGCTTGGCCTATAACTCTGCAGCGAAATCCAGGCCCAAGTCTCCAGGCAGGCCTTAGAACATTGCCCGGCAGTAAGATCTACTCCAGGATAGTGCACTCTATGCTACCGCCTCGCCAACCGTCGGACTACAATTCCTCGCTCGAGGTCAACGTATCTCGATAGATTCGACTTCCACTGGCCCAAGCGCGACGGGTCACCTAATACGAGAACAATGATTGTTTACTTGAATTATGATTATTGAATGCTGCCGACGACTTACAGCAGATTGGCCCGCAAACCTCAACTTGGCCACCTGGATACGTGAGGGCGACGCAGTAGCCGCAACAGCTCAGCTGTCAGCCTATGGCCTGATTGCTGCGCGCACTGCCACCGCCGCTGTTCGAATGTGATGTGTTCCTTCGTTTGTCTTGAGCAGCACCGGTGCCGGCCACGGTGGCCAGGAGGCAGCTCTCTCTCCGAACCAGCAGCGAAGTTTGTTGCTCAGTTAGCTGTTGACCAGATGGGTCGTGGCCGAACCGTGAAACGAGAGTGCCGGAAGGCTGGATGAACAATAACCCAAACGGAATAAAACAAGAAGGGAGCAACTGTGGGGCATTCTTTCAAGATCCGTTAATTTGAGATCTTAGATAAGTTACAGCGCTATAAGCGGCAGCTCGGGGCTAAACGGGTCGAGGATGTATTGTCTTATGATTATCATTAATATTGCAAGCACTATTATACTACCAGTAGTATTGTTAACCTACCGTAGAGGAATAGACATTGTGCCACATGAATCTGGAAGTGATAAACTACGGTGAGCACACGTTCACGCAAAACAAACACAAATGTAATACAACTACTTGCGTTCCCTTTTTTGAATCCAACTTCCGTTGTAAGCATGTGCGCATGTACAGGAACGAGTGTGTCTACGTGAATTAGCTGTCATTTTGTCCTCAATCGGCGTAAACATGTTCTGAGTCGGATTTTGTACCGGCCCCCAAAATTCATACATATATATATATATATATATATATATATATATATATATATATATATATATATCTTACGAAAGACCAATGCAAGAACAGCTTGATCTGTCGCCGAAAAAGCGACACCATTACGGCAGTACCCAGCAAAACGCAGCGTTGTGCAAATTCATCGTGTGACGTATTCATCTGCCCATATTCAGCTATAATAATAATTCAGCCAGCACTCGCCGCCTGTGCGAGTACATGCACAATTTCGTCCGTTGGTGCCTGCCTGTCTGTCCGTCCGTCCGTCTGGCTGTCTGTTTAGCCGCAGTGATAGTAGTTCCCTTATCCCACTGAGGCGCAACTGCCGGATAAGGAGCAAGGCCATATTTATTTATGTTATGCCTCCCTGCCACTGGTACGGGGAAGCCGGCCATTTCTTAGACGTTATTTTCGGGTGTTTTTTTTTCTTTCTCTTTGAGATTCTTTCTCGTTGTCTCATGCTCCGTCCCTAGTCACTGCTTACACTCAACGTCATCCCCTACTCTACCAGCAGGGGTATTTCTCTTTGTCCCTTTCGCTTGGTCGCTCGGTCGCTCGCTCGGTCGGTCGGTACTTTCGTGCTTGTCTTTTACCGCATCTGCTGCCGTCGCCGCCGCCGTTGCCGCTGCTGCTTCTGCCGCGGCCGCCGGCTTCGTCGCTGTTGTGCTGTCTGACTGCTGCTTTCCTGCTATATAATATGCAGAAAAAATTTCTGAGCAAGACGACTACGACGACGACATCGAAGAAAAAGAAGATGAAGGAGCTAGCAAAAGGAGATGCTGAGCCGATCCGAAATGGCCCTCGAAACCCCGACCCGCGAAACGGCACTAGCAACAACAACAACAGCAACAGCAATAACAACAACAGCAATAACAACACTACTACCACTACTACTACAACTACAACAGCAACTACCAGTGGTGGTGGTGGTGGTGTCTTGTCGGCGAGAGCAGCAAGCATAAGGGGAAATGATCGACAAATGGCGTATAGAGAATCTACCACGACTATCGCACGAGCAGCAGCAGCAGACAACGATGGGTAGTAGAGGGTGGTGGTGGTGGTGATGGTGGCCGTGGCCGTGGTCGTCGTGTTAGTCGTGGAACGGGGACTCTACGACTGAGAAGGCAGAAAGCTTCTATGAAAGCGCTGGCTGTATTGGGTATGTCCACTGCTGTAGCCAGCAGCCGCAGCAGCAGCAGCAGCAGTAGAAGAAATAGCTACAGCGAACAGTAGTAGCAGTAACAGTTCTTGAAGTGGGTAGACGTGGAGAAGATATAGGTTCTTTGAGAGACGCTCCGCGATGTGGCAGGTAGAATCGGCTGGAGCATCGCCAAGCAGCAGCAGCAGCACCGCTGGCCACAACGCTCGCCAGCAGCCAAAACGACAGAACAGAATAGCGCCGTATCGTGGCAGCTCTCCGTAGACGACCGACAACATCGGCATCGACGACGATGACGACGAACGCAACTCTACCGCGCGACGCGATGGCCCTGCCACGAGCGAGACCGACTTCGTAGATCTACCTTCCTTTTTGGTGGCACTTTTCTCTCGTTGCGTCTCGTTCGTTCGTTCGTTCGTCGTTGGCCGTCGTCTCCCCTCGTTCGCTGTTTTGGCCCGCGCGGTTCGTTTCGCCACAGATCGTGAATGGTCGATTTTTTGCTCGATAAAATATATGTGTGCGTATGGGTGTGTGTGTGTGTGTGCGCTAAAAGTATATATATATATATATATATATATATATATATATATATATATATATATATATATATATATATACGGGACGAGAATAAGGGACTATTTAGCTAAAAAAGAAAAACAACATGTGGATAGGAGTGTATATATATATATATATATATATATATATATATATAGGTGTGTTTAGATGTAAACATAGCGAATGAATTTACTAAACGTTGATTCTACAATGAACAGTGAAAATATATGGGGAAATACGGAGTAGATAGCTTAATTTCACAGCCCGATCTGATGGCGAAGATTCGGGTAAGTATAATGGGATGTTCAGCAGGAAACATGTTAACACCAGTAAGCAAAGCGTTGGTATGATTGCGCCACGATGATGTTGTGCCGTGTCATCGAAGCTGTTGTTATTAAACGACAACACTCCGCTGAGCTGGAATCGTAATATTCTTGGAGGCAATCTTTCCCGGGACGTCAGTCTTATACTTGTCGATATGTTACCTAATTCAATTTGTGAACATCATCATTGGACAACCGTACAACAATACCATATAACCTATGACCTATGGGATTCAGTGAGCTAGACTGCGCCGGAGATTCGAGATCACCCACATGGACTAATCAAAACTGTCTCTCGAAGGATCAGATGTCTGAGAATGCGCGCATCGTAACAACAATGGGCGTCAAATCGCATCAGGTGCCAAGACCGCTTGCAGCTAACCTACTGCAATCACACATATGGCTAAGCCACTATCTCTAATGCAGGCGCATATCGAAGGTACAGCAAACGCAGACGTAATCAAGGGCAAAACCGTGCTATTTACACATATTCTACACGAATCGTCTAGAAGCGAATCTCGCGAAGGCAAACCTCAGCTGCTCACGGCCAGAATCCCCCGCACGAAGCTCGTCTGCGGGATGCGTTGCAGTCGTGAAAATCTGTCGCCCCGAAAAAGGTGTACAGTATTTCTCATTCGTCGCTCGTTCGAACGAATCGAGCCAGATTGGAATTCTAGCCGGTAATAAAATCCAAACTAGACAATTCCAACGGTGAGAAACGATTGTTAAGTCAAGCCACTGAGCGCTGACGCCTCCTCGAGATCGCGTCCCCCTTGGCACGTGGGATGGATGGAGGCCGATATCGACGATACCTTTGGTATTATCAATATTATTATTGCATATCCATCTCACTGGTACGCTACGCTAACACGCCAACCTTGATAATATAACACCGGAGTCTCCGCCAACACGCGCCTCCGAGTCAAGAGATGATCTCTTGCGTCAGGCGTAAAACTCAGCCTTGTACAAACAGCTAGACAATGCAAGAATGCTACAGAATCAGTGCCGACGTGCTAGTCAGCAACAGTGGCTTAGCGTATGATAGAGGTGTGTGCTTGCTTCTGTGTGTGTCAATGTGTGTGTGTACACGAGAAAATAACAGAATGCTGGCGGTAACGCCGACGATTATCACGATCGGTAGGTGACGAGCTCGCATTTCATAATTCTTCATTCAGCGTAGGCAGCAACCCATCCGACCTTTACAGAAGCACAGCGGCCACTTGCTAGCGTGTCTGTGCGCGTGTGGTTAGGTATCAGAAATTGGACTGCAGAGAGAAATTGACTACGGCCAGCGGCATTTGCAAGAGAACGAACCGAACTCGCTGAAGGACTGCTAGGTGTTAAACGAACGAAACTCATTTTGTAGTAGACACAGTGAGCGCAGACGAAGAAACTGTGCTGAGCTGAGGTACGAACCGTGCCTGCAAGCTGTGTTATGATGCGATTTACCCAGTGAAATGGGCAACCCTTGTTATCTGTACATGCTCAACGAGTGCTCAATGCTCGTGGGGCCATTTTGCTTGGTATTGGAGTCCACGAGTACGATACATAACGATGTCGTGCCAACTTGGCAAACATTGTCGCATGAACTTCATGCATATCTCGCTCGTGGTTATCGCTAGATTCATAGACTCATATTCTATCTCGTTCATCGAGTTGGAAAGATCACCTGAAAGACGAAAAAAGATCACCTTCACGATATGTCAAGAATCCAGCGTTAAATGCCTTTGAGAAAGCGCATCTTTCGAAACAGTACTGACCACCACTCGTGTTATACGAGACGAACTATTTATTGATCATGATAAGAGAAACGAACTCATACGTATGGTGAAACGGGTTGACGAAACGAATCGCTGCAATGACTCAGAAGTTCCCCCATACTCTGACACCTCATGGGAACCTAGGTGTGGGGAGGGGGTCATTGCTAGGACATCCTTAAATTTCGTGACCTCCTCCCATGAGTGAACCTCTTCTGAACATCAACAGCCGTCATGCTGGATCTCACCGGCAACAGAATATATATATATATATATATATATAGCACTTACGTGAGAAGGAGACTGACATAGCTGTTTACGAAGCAAAGATCGCTGATGGACCTAAACCTAGCGGGTGGGTATCAGTCTATACAGCAGAGCACTACACGACAGATAGAGAGAACCTCAAAGATGCTTCTGCTACAAATGCCTCTGGTTCGGTAGTAGATCCTACAAGTAGTCCTCTATCTGTGTGTCGATCTAGGCAGGCAGACCTCGACCTACCGGCGGTGCTCTGATGAGTAGCCAACGCAACGGTTTCCACTAACATCGTAGTGGTCGTCATCGGCTGCCCGTTGTTGGCTTCTGGATCTATCCCCGGGTGGTTCCGGACTTAGCGATCCGTCTGCTTTCTGCTGCTGCGGCGGCGGCGGCGGCGGCAGCGACGATTTGAAGCTCGCCTGGTGGTGAGCCGACACGATGACTATGGATAATTGAATAGGTTAGGTGTAGACCTTTTTTGCTCTGTGTCCAAGGTTGGAGACCCTTTAAGCGATGTTTCCTGCTGGTGCGGGCCGGCGGACCGGCCGGTGATGACGACTGGATGATAGCCGCAGCAAGAGCAGCCGCCATGACAGCGGCATTGGTGGTTGTAGTCGCAGCAGTATTCAAAATCACCCACTCACAGGCGCAGACCTCGGGAAACAGAACAGCTGGGCCGGCCGTTGCACGACGACAACGGCGGACCATAGAGCAAACATTTGGCAGTGCCGCAGCACGGCGCAGCACAGTATCGTCGGCTCGCGGAAGGAGCCGCCAGCATTATTCGAATGAACCTGAGGTGGGTTCGAGCAGGCAATACAACAGTACCGTGTGTATAAAAGTATCCCGTCCGAGCCCAACAGCGACTCTGCAGAGACAACAGGGTTTACTGGGCCGGGTAAGCCGAGTACTAGTCAGTGTAGGTGTGGGTAAGGTCTACCTACGCCCCTCGGTCCTCCTCCACCCCAGCTTCGATGAATATGCCTGATCACTCAGATGTATTATATATTGTGAGTGCCTTCCACAGATGTGTGGGGGGGTTTGGCATACTGGCTCTCAGACCCATGCGTCTCAGAGTCTGGTGGCCTCAGAACAGCCGCGGCTGATATTTTGCAAAGTCATCCTTTTAAGGCCAAACCCGTCTACTGCTATTCGACGCTGTATTCAACCCTCCCTTCCCGCTGGCCACTCCTCTTAAGCTTCCCAATGCTCAAGATACAAACTCCAGCCTCCGCCCTACTTTACTCCACACTTACTCCATGAGGTAGTGCAGCGGTGGTCTTTGGTAGCTGTATCGTCCATTGTGACTGGCATCGGCTAAGCCACCAGGGCAGAAAACGGAGGCCCCCACCAAGTGCGACCAGCTTCGATAGAGCTCTCGCAGGGCTGGAGAGCTTACGAGCGGCTCGCTATCTCTCGGTGGATAGTCGAGAGTGCCCGTTCTCGCAAACTTGGTATATGGCCATATGCCACCCCCGTCCGACCGAGACGAACAGCAACAGCGGCAGCAGCAGCAGCAGCCGCAACAACAACAGCAGCGCCCCAGCGCTCGAAGTGAGTTTGAGAGCAGTTAGGGATCAGGACGCGAATGCACATCAACGACAAGATCTATCTCTGTAGAGTGATGACTGTAGAGTCTCGAGAGAAGCCGTTGTTGGCTGGCGAACTGCTGTTTCGTCGTTCGCCACCCACATGTCAGAATACAGGAGTCAGATAGAATGAGAACAAAAGGCGAGGTGGCGGCATTCGTCGATGACGTTACAACGGCCCGGTCTGCAACATCGGCACGATAGAGGTCCGCCCGCTAGTTACAATGGCTTCGTGTGGGCAGCTCCTTACTGCGGCGAGTGACAACAGCAACTCTACTGTAGCAGCAACAGCAACGACAACACCAACTCGGTGAGTTGGCGTTTTTTTTATTTTTTTACCAATAATAAGCTGAAAATTGTTTATACATTAGGGGCTAGAGTGCCTGCTAGTCCGCACTTGTAGACATTTATCCGATAGGTCATTGGCTATCTGAGAACAATGTAGATATATATATATGTAGAACCCGGTGGAGTAATGCATTCGTGTGAGCCTTGCAACCGGATGACAGACATACATGCGCGGGTTCGATTCCCACAGATTTTAATTTAAAGGGGTCTATCCTATATAGCAATACTGAGAGTAGTACCATAGACGTTAAACGTTGGCTATGAGTCAGCTCGAAACTGCTAAACGATTATATATATATATATATATATAAAGTAAATAATATATATGATGTACACGAATGTTCGTCTTTGCGACTTGAAATTTGAAAGCACAAAGCGACTTCACTATGATAATCCTGATTCATTACGTTCGTACACAGGTTCGAGGTCACCGAATGCGCTCTGCTGCGATACATCGTCTACTATGATCAGTGATCAGGGGTGTTACAGGTGGTTGCATTTTGCTCTTACTTGATGAAATCGTGCGAGTTTGCCGTAGCAGACAAGCGCGTGTATCCGGAGCAACGCCGAGGCAACGAGTCCCTTCTCAGCGTTGAACTCTGAGCACCGAGCGCTCGTCGGATAGAGGCGGTAGACCAGAGATATACCATCTATCGATTGTTTCAGCTGTCCTGATATACAGTAACAACAGCATCAGCTACGGGTGCTACGTGGACGGCGGCGGCGGATTCCCCGGCGAAAAAAAGATCGATACGAGAACATCCAGCGCGTAACACCACCACCAGATATGAGGCCACTATCGAAATGAGTCGAATACAATACAAACCCTGTCAGCGGGCGATTCCGTTTTGTTCAATCGACTGCGTCGACACTGATTTAATGTTGACTTCGTCCTCTATCTCCTGCCGCATCCATTTGAGGCCACATCAATAGTTGTATTATTCTAGACTACCTGATGCCTCGATTCAGTGAGACTTATACCGCTGGGCCCTTGCAATGCAGAATCACCATGAACGCCTTGAATTGAATGCGTTCGTTCGAGGCAGCGACAGGCAGTTGTATGCTGCTGGTTGTTTTCGAATTTTCATACCCATGCTGCAGTTACTACTATTCGCTCTGATCACTCATGAGTGGGGACTGTTAACCGCAAAGTTGGACGATCTATAAACGACGACGACGTCGTCCCGCACGAACGAGACCCTTCAATGATCGACCAGCAGCGCCGGCGGGCTCCCGCTGAAAAGTTGCGCAAAGGTCGCCTAAGCGTACGCGTCGTCGTGGCGAAATACAGAAGTGCAATTGTCGAAAACAGCCTCAATTGGTCTCTCTCGTATGATTACTCATGGTTAGGCTATTAGGTAGGTGTTAGCTTACTGTACAACAAATGGCAAACTTGATCGCTTGCTTGGCGTGGCGATGGCCGATAGCCCGAGCAGATCATACTCCTGGGGTGTTCATGTCTGTGTCAGTAGGCATCGCCGGGGAGGTGGGCGATCCGTGAAGTCTCAGCCGTTATACGTGCATTGAGTTCCGCGCACACTAGCGATTGTCCCAGTCATCATCCCTTTATTATAGATATCGATTTAGCTTTACAGCTTCTACCGTCTGTGTTAACGAGAGAGAGAGAGAGGTCTCTGTGTAGAGGCTGCTTTTAATTTGGACCTCTACAGAGGGTGGGGGGGGGCGGCTATATAGGATACGCAAGCTGTCCTATCCTGTTCCTATACTCTGCGATATTTGCGCTATGAAGAAAGCCAGTTCGTTCAGTCGGGCTTTCGTTCAACGAGACGAAAACGCTGCCGATGGGGGAGTAGCTGTGAAAACGCATAAAACCAGAGAACAGAAGAGAGCAGTAAAGCCGCGCTGGTAATCAGCAGCAGCAGCGGCGGCGGCGGCAGCACCACCACCAGCAGGACCACCACTGCCATCACCGGCGCTATCACAACTATCGCAGTCACAATCTTCGCCTCTGCCGCTATCTCGGCTATGTCATCCTCTTGCTCCAGAGACGAGCAGTGTTCTTCAAGGTAGTCGCATTTTTCGAAGCACATCCATCCAACGACGACGGCGGTGGCGGCGGCGGCGACGACGAGGACAACCGTTTGAAAAAAGCGCTGAGAAAATTCGTTGGAGAAGACAGTGCCATTGAGCGGATGGTGGTGATGGCGCCGCTGCCGCCAGTGTCTGCTTGGTCTTCGTTTGAAGTTAGAACTTCAGCGAGCCGGAGAGCCGGCCGGCCGGCCGGTCGAGCTGTTGCGGGGACCTCGAGCCGAGAACACTGAACGGGCAGCCGACAACGCGCTCAAGAGAATAATGGGTAGTAGGACCAGATAGTTCCTAGCTGGCTTCTAGTTTGCTCCGCACCGACTGAATATGTGAAAGCCGTATCGCCTCTCCCGAGAACTTCTGCTGTTGGTCCTGCTTCTTCTATCTCGGTTGCTGCCGAGGTTCGCATTGCCTAAGATGCAGCTATTCTTGTTCCGAGAGGAAATGTGCAAGTCACCTGGGTTCTCGCTATCCTGGCCGTCCTGGGCTAAGCAGCCGAGCTGTTGAACTAGCGACCGAGGACAAAGATGGTGGCGGACCTGCCAAGTAGAGGCATTGCCGATGGCTGCTGGTAGTGGTAGTGTTGGCGGCGGCGGTGGTGGCAGTGCGGCAGACACAGTAGACCTTCTAAAACTACAAAACGGAGGCTGATGGTACGGGGGCAGCTGGCCGGTTCTTCTGTGGCCTGAGCCGAGAGCTACTCTTCTACTAGTTGGAGGGTAACCTCGGTTCGCTTCGTCTCTGCTCTATCTTCCTGTGCAGATCCTATCCAGATGCCACTTAGGCAGCCCTCGTAGACTCACCTAATAGGGACACGGAGAGACACGCACACACAGGACACATACAGAGAGACACATGTGTGCACGGCCACACAGGCACATTGGCGGACGCACAGCCAACACTAATAACTGATCATTGTCATCAGATGGCTTCGCGCATGGCCCGGACTAGGTGGGGTGGGGGTGGGGGGATGAAGTTGCGAAGTATAATAATAATAATACAAGAAGTGCTTGGATGCTGCTCCTAGTGCTGCCTGTGCGGCTGATGTCCCAGAGTGAACGGAACAACAGAGAGACCGTTGGAGAAACGATCACAAATGGCAATCCCCTATGTCGTCGTTTGGTTCGTTGGCCTGGCCTCGCCTGGTACATACACATATGCATCTTGTACTTATCGCTGGAGTGGTGGAGCAAACGCAGCCGAAGACCGAGTGACTCACAGAAGACGACCGAAGTGAGAAGAATTAAGGCTGACTATTGAGGGACACGAAGTCTCTCCTCCGTCCTCGTGAGGAGAACCCTCATGAAGAACCGTCAACGATGACTCGGCAAAGATCGACTGTATATCGAAAGAAGAAAGCCGTGGGAAGCCACCTGCATTGCCCTTAACGGATCTCCACTCTGATCGTCTTCTATAATAGCTCCCGTCTTTAGGGCTGCCCTCAAAACGAATCTGATACCGACGACTAGCGAACGCATTCGTCTTCTTTGCCTGTCCTACGATATTATATATATATATATACTTGCAATATTCATTTGCATCGCATTGTCTTAGGGCTAGTTAGATGACAAACCGGCTCGAGGTTTGTGGATTTTATGATTACTGCGTGTTGTCGTCGACCACCTACACGCCCTATACTATTATCCTCTTTTTCGTGTCCTTCTCATTTGTAGTCTATGCTCTACATCCTATCTAGTCGTCGTAAGTATTTTTTGCTGAAGCTGGGATCATTTTGGGAGCAATGAACTTATCGGCCCAGATGCGTGATATGGTATACGTCAAATTAATATTATATTGTTCCATAGAACAATGACGTGATCATTTCCAACAGAGGCACGCTATACGACGATGGACTAGGCTCATTTTCGCAGGTTGAAGATGATGCAATGATAATAATAATAATAATAAGAATCCGATAATCGGATGAACAGCGGCGATAGCAAGAGTAGCAGCAGCAGCAGAGGCAGTATTCTCGGCAATGTTAGCTGCTGTTGGTGCCGCTGTACGCCCCTTAATGACTTCTTGACTTAATAATACCTCATGCTGGTTCCTTGTTGGACAGACAGAAGGGTTACCGTCTAATTCATTACATTCGTTGTATTCAGATTATGTAGATAGGACATGAACATGCTGACCCCAATGATTATTTGTGGACTATATATATATATATATATATATATGTGTGTTATTAGTAATCTCTCTTATAATATAATATGTGACACGTTTTAGGGTAAACATCATCAGCATACAATTATCATCATTATCGAGCAATATCAACAGCAACAGCAGCACAGGTCCTGGAGTAAACACGTGCTAATACGTGTAAGGATACATAAGGCCTGCTTGCATCGATGTAGATAGTTCTGCATGGGACGAAATCGAAATGCATGGTATTATTATTATTATTATTATTATCAATATTAGTATTATTATTGTCTCTGGTGTTGCCATTATGATGAATGGTGGCGAAGATAGCTAGTGCATGCAGCTATGTTGACCTCGCTGGCCAACACATTTGACTCAAAGCATACGGTGGAAGCATTCATGAGAATACAACGAGGAGATGAACGAAAAAAAAAACAACGCTAATAATAACCGTATGTCGCCCGTGTTTCAAAGGCGGATATATATCTTGTTTTATCAGGTAAAACGTTTAGTTATACAACATAATATATATATATATATATAATAATTAGAGAAGTGTCAAGCCGCCATAGCTCCGAGAGAGGGGCGATGGCATTGCCTCTGTACATCACAGCGGGGGAATGGCGCTGCGGATGGATATACATATATTCCTGAATGACAGTAATTGTCAACCTCGTGAAAATGCCAGCAATTGATAATCTGCTCATTGTGATGTCAACGGACACAATCATCGCACTGTCCAATATGATGAGCAATTTACTCTATTTTTACCCTAGACGGGTTACCTGGCAACGATCGCTAACGGCCAGTAGTGGAAAGTATCAATGAACACTTGAACATTGAATACTGTGATCGTGTTTTAGCGAAACGGCCCCACACTTGGACGTGAACATTTGCACGGCCTTCTTTTAAGGGCACCCGACATGATAGATCTTTTTACAGGCGCGATGTTTCTCGTCAACGTACGATCTACCAGTAGAATTATTTACGTTGAAGCCTGTTAGCTGGCTATTAGATGATACTCGCTTGAATCATGCCGCAAATCACACAATGGACGGGTCCCCAGGGAATTCGGGGTTAGCTAAGAACGGGACGAAGGAGGTCAGACTTGCGCAGCAGAAGTGGCAAAGAGTGTCGGCTCTGCTGCGCACGAGCTGGGTTCGTCTTGAGAAGGGAGGCGGTTTCGACCTAAAATGAAGCTCTTTGTGTTTAAATCACTATCTTCCTGCGATTGCACGTGAACACGATTATCGCATGTAATAATTAAAAAAAACGCCCGATAGTCAGTGTACAGGCGTCAGCCAAGATGAATATTCGAGAGAGTAATGGATATTCCCGTGAGATATTGTGAGACTCGGGGAATTGACGATAGGCACGGTCGAAGAAGATTTAACTTAGGAAGAGACCACTTTAACTAAAAGTGGAAGAGCACAAATCGCACAGCGCTGTGCGGGGGCAGGCGAACGTTCTTCAGGACGTTCACTTTGGGGGTGTGAACAGCTTAATTTTTATCTTCGCTGAGTAAATGCTAGCCGGCCCTAAAAGTGAATCTGTCTGAAAAACGACGATTTCAAAAAGGTTATAGTATTGAATTAGTGTTTAGCTGAATCCGTGAGAAAACAATATGCATATGAGAAAGATTCATCATGTATGTTGTGAGGTCGTTGTAAAGCCCCTCAATATATAATCTACATTTTTTTTTGAGAAAACGCATTTTATATAACAATATCGCTTGGTGGCATTCGACAGCAAGACCGAAATTGATCCGGGCATCGTACTGAGTCAAGGCAGAAAATCCGCACAAAATCTATATATGTTCGGCAAATTTTTGCGGAACATGCGTTGTATTTGTTTCATATGTAATGGCAACTGGGTGGTTTCTTGTTGAGTTTTTTTTGCATATTCTGTATCTTATCATATATATATATATATATATATATATATTTGATAGCCAGACAGGCTCAGTGCCCGTTTATAATTAGCATTTTCAGATCGTTTTACCTTGTACTCGTGAATGGGGTTCATTTAATTATTCTGCCACAAAACCGCCCGCGAGGCGAAATTTCATAGAACAGTAATACATGGTACCTCGTGTGGTCCGTGTTATTATGAATAATATCGTAAAGTCGTCGCCATCACAGGGTTTATTGCTCAATTCGACCAAGAGAGCGGCTGCTCAACCAGCAACTCGATTCGATCCTGTGCGGCAGCAGGTGCGCTTGGGAGCCGATGCTAGACTAGCTTGGCCAGCGAAAACCAGTCAATCTTCCAATCTTTTCAGAGGGCATATAAATAGGAGAGCTTACTATATGGCCTGGTTATACATATGTGTGCCTGGCGTGTGTGTGTGTGCGCTCGTCCAGCAGAACCCAAGCTATAAAACCAGGTTCAGCGTTACTCGTAGGCCTATAACACATCGGTATAGGCTCAATTGGCCAACAGGCCGATGGACCGACCTTTCTACGAGCACTGCCTCCGATAGATTGATAGCTTATGATTACCGCCATACGGCCATGTCATGTAGACAGGGAACATGGTCAAGCAGATAAAAATGCGCTAAAAATATATTTCCAAATGTGTTCATTGTAGTTTTCTGCTGATCATTCACGGCCACGATAGCAACCAGATAGATCACTACATACTGCTCACTCGGCTGATATGCACAGCTGATAATTGTGAGTATATAGCATTTCATCTATGTGTGCGGTACCTATATATATATATATATATATATATATATATATATATCTGACAGAGATATATGACAGAGAGAATGAGAGACCTATATGGCCGTTGAAAGCGCTAAGTGCTCTGAGTGCTGTATGAGGTTATATAAGAGTAGATCTATTGATTACGTCACCTATCGAGGCATCGGCACGCCAAGCAACCACGCGATATTGCAAAAGTGCACGCCCGGATTTCGTGCCTTGCCACGTGTGTCAGCTTTTATTTCTTTATTTCTCGTTTTCACTTTTTCTCTCTGCTCACAGACACAGAGGTACGAAGATGGGAACGCATTCAAAACGCGTGAGCAAACACTCCCCCCAGGACGGACACATAATTTTTTTTTTTCGGTCTGCTTGATGCTGATGATGCTGAACACCGACGTCATCGTCATCTGGCAAGTGATCGCCCCCTCAGGCTAGTGGAGGGTGGGCGTCAATTGCTGTTGTTGTTGGCATTTAATCATCTTATTATGATATAATCATACTCATATATAGAATTATTCAATGATGCCAAAGGTTGTTATACGGCTTGACCATGCTCGCCGTTAACAGTGTTCTTTATGGTGACAAATCGCAGCGATCTCTATAGATTGCATCGTACAGAACGCTTTCTGTTGTTGTTGTTGCTGCTGCTGCTATGACCTCCGCGCTAGTCTGCCGCACTCCCCGAGTCCCTTTTCTAGTTGGCCGATGAGCGAATAACATATAGTGTCCTGTCAGTGGCCACAACCAAATGATCGGAGGGGGGCACAGACCAAATGATCGGAGGGGGGTCCACTGAATGGTACAGCTCTTCTCCGTATTTCTCCCACGGCTTCGTAATGCCAACGAGAGCATCGCAGTGTTATATGGTGGTGGAATGATGTCTGTGGCGGTTTTGTTGTGTATGGAGCGACAAACAACGAGCGTTGCCTACCACTGGCTGAAATGGACAGAGCGAGGGGGCAAGCAACTAAGATACTAGCCATGTATATCAAGTTTGCCCATCACTTAAACGGATCCCGTACTGCTAGCCCAGTTTGCGAGAAGCGGCAGCAGTTCAAGCCGGATTCATTATTATACTTTTAGACGTTCGGCGGAGATATCATCGAGTGCCTTCTGTGCTCGATTGCTTGCCATCATAGAGAGAGAGAGAGAGGAGAGAGAGAGTGGCAACCTATTAATAGAATTACAATAAGACAGAGATTGGCTCCGGGTCGACGGACTCTCCTGATAAGAAGAAAGCATAGCCGAGCCGGACAGACGGAACGGGAGAATACCATCGTTTATATTTGAGAGGGCCGGTTGAGGGCGGCGGAGTCGTGGGGCGGGGTGAGCGTCAAGCGAATCATATTTTTGAGATAGATAGGTGAATGGGTAGATTGCTAAAATATGATTATATCGGATATGTGTATGCCCGATCGCAGTATGTTGTCCTGTGGCGGGACAGATTGTTGCAGTATTTGCTCTCTATCATTTATTCTGGCGTCCGCACGTCTTCGTTGCCCTTGAACGCGTATGCGTCGAACATTAACACGGTAATTCGGTCGTCCGAATGAGACTTCAATGTTTATTCAGGCAACAGTTTGGTTAGAGGGAGATACAACTTATATTGGGCTAAGTGCTATATAAGGATAGTCACTGTCATGTTCCTATACACTATATGTGCATGGTATATAGTGATGGTAATCTGAATCGACTTCAACCGTTCGTTAGTTGGTGCTCCTTGGTCGCTGTGATTATTGTTGTATACAATTATAGGTAACGCTACGCTAGGGTTCTTATTATACCCTGTTATGGATATAATTGTTGCTGTTATTGCTATTATTATTATTATGGCCGTGCTTTTGCTTGGCTTAGACTAATCTCTCTCCCCTTCCCCGTATAGCCATGTACCCACGTTAACAAGTCATTCATCCATTCATCTCTTTCTCCATATTTTCTAGAGTAAAACGAATCATACTGCTACCATGATCCCCTGCTCTGTCAGTAACGCACAGGATGGACAACAACAGCTAGTACTCGTATAATAGCAACAGCAGCATCAGCAATGGAAGACACAAGAATAAAGACGACGATTTATTGCCCTCGGGCCCATGATGCTACCGTCCCAATGGCGACCGTTCCCATCTCCCCCCTATGTGGCCGTCTGCAATTGTCGATCTTCAGCCCTCGGCCAGGTCAGCCCAGTCCATGGAGAGTCGACTGTGGGAGATTTTCGCTGTTGTTCCTTCTGCTGTTGGCCCACTTTTCAGCCAGGTACTATTTATCTATCTATCCTGTTGTGTCGAACAGCGAACGCGACGTACCCCAATACACCCTACACACGCATATATACATACGTACCCCGGCCGGGCCCGGCCGCACAGTATATCTGTACAACTCGAAGGACAACAACGGAACGGATCAGCGCCGCTACCGCCGCTGCTGCTGCCATTCTGATGGTGCCTGACCGAAGAGTCGGGTATACACACGCGTAACTACACTAGGCGTTTGTGCAGCAGCATGGCGAACCGATCGACGGGCGGACGATCGGCCGGCCAGCGATCTAGCCAGTGAGCCCTTCAGTCCCGGCAGTCTGTGGACAAATGAACGGTCCCCGAGACGGCAGGATCACAGTGTTTGTTGTACGTAGATACATATGCAGGACAGCAAAGAACGATGAGAGGAGAACAACAACAACAACAACGTCGGCGTCGGCTCCGGAGGCGTCGGCGGCAGCAGCAGCAGCTTCAGCAAGAAGAACACGAAACGCGATACACGACGGCGACGGCTGCTGACGGCGGGACTGACCGTAGACGACTGGGGAGCCGTAGATATTCGCCAGCGCCGTAAACCGCTGGCAACTTCAGTGTTTGACGGCGGCCACGAAATTGTACACAGCAGTCAATCGTATGAATATTTATTATGCCATTGTCTTTTACTTCATCTTCGTCTTCGTTCTTCGGTGGTCGCCATCCCGCGCGGCCCGCGCGTACTATCGTGATATGATTACGCTGGGGTGTTGTTACATCCCTTGGCGACGGCAATCGCGGTAATATCACCAGCAGCAGCAGCAGCCACAGAAGAGCTGCGATGCAATATTGCGGGCAGAGCTATAGCTGGATGTCTGTCCGACTGTCGACGGTCAGTCAGACGTTTGCCGGTACGAAACAGACACACGGGCTGGGATCACAGAGACGACGTAGCAGCAGCAACAACAACAACAGCCCCAGCAGCAAAGCAGCCGGCTGGCCAGGCAAGGTTCGGCTAGCTAACAGTGTCAGTCGCGTCACAGCAACGCCGTTGAGTGTAAACATTAGAACGATAATGATCTCTTATCACGACGAGTTTTAGCTCCTGCTGCTGCAGCAACTACGGCGCCCGGCGCAGGAATCATGCCGGCGGTGGTGTTGATGCTGGTGCTGCTGGCGACTGTGTTATTCGAGTTGCAGTGAGCTACTATCTATCCCATAGCTTCTTAGGCAAATCGTCCGGTCGGATCGAGCACCCTTCGGCCGGCGGTTGGCCGGCGGTAGAAACAGGTACGACTGCGACAAAGACGCCGCTCGCAGTCGTGCGGTCCAAAGTCACCGGCTTTGCATTTATTGCTGTGCTTGTTGCTGCTGCTGCTGCTGCTGCTGTCTCCGTTCTCCCGAATAGAATCCTACGGTACACGCAGACAGGCTGGCCTCAACACTGAATATATAATAAGCCAGTGAATCTACGGTGATGCCTCAGTCGTCGCAGAGGCACAGCCACCCCTATTATATCGTATTACTGCAACTTCAGCAGCGAGGCAGGCAACGGCCGGCCAGATCATGGGAACGGAGCTCGAGGGTTCCCTTTGCCATTTGGCCAGCAGCAGCACCCCCACCCCCCCCGAGCGATGCGAGGAGAGGGAAAACCTCGAGGACAGGACACATCATTGAGAAGAAAAATGGCCTGGCCACAGACAGCGAAATCAAGATGTGAAATTAAATAAGTTCTCACCCGGCGACAGTAAATGCGATGATACCGTCGCTGCTTCTGAAGGCGTAGAATAGATGATGATAATAATAACGGGGTAGTGTTTCATCAAATTCACGTAGATCCTGAGAGAGAGAAAGAGAGAGAGTGTGTGTGTGTGCGTGTATTTTTGGCTGGCGGTACACGCTCGCTGTGATACGTACATGGTTGTGGAAGCCACCAAGTGGCTGGCAATATAAATAATGATCATGCGACAGTGGCACGCGTTCATGGGATATTTTTACCACTGGCTACCACCGTGAAGTGTGCACCCACCTGCGAATAGAATCATATACTATGCTGCTGCTGCTTCTACCAGAGTTACCCCTGTTGTTATTGTTGTTATTGTTTGTGTTGTCTGCCTTGCTAATAATGATTATGTTGCACGGATGAAATATTAAGCGGTATGAACACTCGTGATTATACGACGGTGTCCTCGCCGACCGGTGCCAGGTGGACTTGTAAACCGGACTAATAGGTTTGATCTAACCAATCTTCAATTAAAGTGGATATATATATGATCGATGATAGCTCGATCGAACGGGTGGCTATCAGATGAAACCGAAGCTAAGACGCCATCGTTCAATCAGATAACAAGGCATATCTAGAAATGAATAAAATTTGCGTCACTTATTCTACAATCTTCTGGGCGGGCGTTTCAGCCGTCGCTCAGGACCTATCGTGACCTATATGATGTACAGGCTATTGTGCTCGAGGGATTATTATACAAATAGTCGTTTTTTTTTTGTTGAGCGGAAGCAATTTTCTATACAGATATGAGTTTTTCGTCCATTTGAATTTACATATCTCCATATTTCTCTGAGTACTGTACAACACAGTGTATAGCAGGACATAGATGTGAATAGGGCGCTCGTAATGAATCACGTAGGCTACGCCTACTTGCACCTGCAGGTGTCGTTTGATCGTCCAGGGTAGTTTTCGCTGTCGTGATAACACCGAGCTTCAAGGTCGGTACGAAACCTTTCATTTCAACGCCTCTTTCGCCCACCACCGAGAGTTCACAGCCCTATTATGTGAACTCACATCACACAGTCACCACTATGCATACACATGGACCTATGTGTCGAGTCAGGCCTCTCTTAGTTCGGTACGTTCCTTACTATTATCGAAGCTATCATCAGAAGGGCTATGAGAGGCGTGGAGGCACTGGATTCGACCGACATTTTCTCCTCGTTTAAATTGCCACAGCCCTAACAACAGTTGGCCAACTATCCGTAGCAACAGCGACACTCTAGCTAGCAGCAAGTAATCTCTATTCGTTTGTGCTTCGTCGACGATTTCAATACACGAGAGCGGTGCCGGAGTGAAAATTGTATAATAACATGACTCGAGTACCGATGCTGCTACCTTACTGACGGTCTTTGATTTTAATGCAGCGCAAGAGATACACAAATACGTTGTTTTGTTATGCTTGTTTTCAGCTTATGGACGTTGGGTGCAGATGAGAGATTTGCGCCAAAGGCATTATTAGAAAGGTGCACTTTTTTACTGAATCCAAAGAAATAGCTACATATCTGCCCAAAATCACCATGTATACATACAGCTATTTGCTATGCATATTTGTTTTATGTAAAATGGCTAGTTATTAAAGTTTAACAAAGCTATATGTTTCGAATTTATATATATATATATATATATATATGGGTGTCTGCACGATTGCATTCGGCCACTGCATCCTACAATTTGTTGGAACACTACGAACAATTATCATACATGGCTGCGTTGTCGCGTCGAGGATGTTTCGAGAGGGAAAACTTCGAATTTCTAGCGTGGCTATCTCTGTACGTGTGTTTAGAGAACGTATGTTTAGGGCGAATGTCTGGGTCGGATCTAGACTACTGAGGTTTGCCATTTACGTTGCTTGCCTCTGCCGCTCGTCGTCAATATTCGAGATGACCTAAATGTTATATATATATATATATATATATATATTATACATTGTTCCTTGCTGCATAAGGAGCCAAATGTTCAACTAATCCAACCTCCAAGCATATATATATATATATATATAATTCAAAAACTTTGTAGTTGTTCCGTTCCGAGCCACCTAGCAGTTTTCACTACTTTCCTACTCGGGTCGTGTACACCAGACGGAAAGATATGCCTGCCCAATTACGTGATGTAAGAGAGAGAGAGACCATGACTTTTAATAGACTGCAGTCCCCTGAGCAGTCCTCCATAACTGGACTCAAGCTAGTCAACGAGTTTATTTGTGTCCCAATGTAAGTAGAAGACCTCTGATGGCCCTGCCGCTCAACTCAGTTCAGCTAGAACCGGATGCAATACGGCGGGTAGACAGACAGTAGCCTAATCGGTGGCTATTTTTACTTTAGGCCGGAGTCGCTCAATAGTGTGCTTGTGAGTGGCTGCATTGGATGCCAATTTCATGTGGGAAGGCGTTGTTCCCCACCCCCCCATGTACCCGTTCTATCTCATATCATTGCGTTGAACGTCAGATGTTTAAGATCGATCGAACAATTAGACAGCAAGGGTAGGTAACATTGGTTCACTGCTGGCGTCATTGATTCGAACTACCTCTGGTGCCGTCGCCGCCGCCGCCCCCGCCGCCCCCGCGTCCGTCGCTTCCTCTACACAACGAAGCAAACCAAAGGTCGCTGTATTAATAGTGGAGAAAGCAGAAGTGGTACTGCTCGCCGCTATATATATATATTATATATATATATATATATATATATATATCGACTATACATAGATTAACCGAATATCGCCATCTTCTGTTCTCTCTATATCGACTCGAAGTGGACAGTGAGCGAGAGATTGGGAGAGAGTCTTAAATTATGTTAGCCATCTGGTACATACACACACAACATAGACAGACAGTCAGAGACACAAACACAGAGAGACGTACAACGATGGTGTCATCCATCCCATGGTCCACTTGGCCGGCTCCCGCCTCCCGCGAACCCGCACTCCTCACTCGTCAAACGCGATACAAGACGTGAGATGATGCGTTCGAAATCGTCGTGTCCGTAGGCAACTGTTCCTGCCGGGCTGCTCAATCGCCTGAGCGTCGAGCGTCAGCAGGAGTCGTCTGCGGACCGGGCTACCGGCCCGACCATCAATGATAACAGTGAGCGCATGGTGTACGCAATGATGCGCAGCGGACAATGACGACGTGATAACACGGTCCCTACACACATCTATCCACCTATTCTCGCAGTAACTAACTACCTCTGTTTGAGCGGAGCCAGCAGCAGCAGCAGCAACAACAACTCTACTGCTACCGGTAGAACTGCCGGTTCGGATAGCATGAAATGGTGGAGGCGACAAATGCACATGGCGTTAGCTGATCTTGGATGGAACTGCGATACGGTACGAGCGAGCGAGCGAGAGAGAGAGAGAGAGAGAAGGGGGGAGGGATTGTGATCGAACGAGCCAACAGTTGACGACGATCTGAAGCGAGCCTCGCGCGCGAGATTACGGAGCACGCCTATAATAGAACACTATTCAATTTCAGCAGTTGCTTCCCTCTCTGTCACGTTAGCTGTTATTTGTTTGGGATGTGTCGATCCTCATTCGCTGCTGATCTGTGCGTTTCGTTACACTATAATGTAGAAATCTATTGCATAGAGGTAACCGTTTAGGGTCTCTCTCTCGCCCTCTCTCTCTCTCTCTCTCTGCTGGCTTTAGAAAAGAGACTCGTCTCTTCTTGCATCGTCCGGTAATCCTGAACCAAACAAAAGACCGTATACGGCATGTGCAAAAATTGTGTCTGCTCAAATATATTGAACTCACCATCGCAGTGAATTCACGCACAGGAGATTTAGTTTACACGGCACAATCTGCTGCCAACCTTTCTACTTGTAGGTAGACATTGTGTCGTGCACGTTCCGTTCGATTTGTACCCAATTATTATCTACCGCTTTTTAACTATGTTTCATATGTATGCTCGGAGTGGATCCACGCATTTGAAATCTGTGTATGTTTGTACAAATACGACCTTACGATGGAGAGTCTAACGAATGCATGATGATACACTCACAACAGTCACTGCTCTGTTGCCGGCGTCCAGCTGGGGGCCATTGCTACTAAACGATACCTATGCCTCAGTGTTGTTTTCAAGTGCAGAATAAACTTTACGAGTCCAACACGAAGCGAATACAGGCCTTTGAAAGTTTCAAAGTAGTTTCTCCCGTTGCATGGCATGCCATCCCACCCCATGTAATGTAATGACATGCATGCGATTCGACTGTTGCTGCAACCGCAACTGTTTCCACTTGACTCGTAGATCTCGTAGAGGAAGCAGGCCACTTTCAAAGCCACAGGAAATCAGACGGCTGGAGAACGCCGCCTGTCCATCGACATCGCGTTCACTGTCAGCCGTATAGCTGTATAGCCGACCGAACAACAGGTGAGCGCTTCGACGTTTCCAGCAACCGAAGTAATGATACTACTAATAATAATAATGCTAATAATGGTAACAACAATATTAAGAATAGAAAACACTGTAATCAAGAATTCGTGCTCAGTTCGCCGCACCAACAGCATTGCCAACATCAACATTATAATATAGTACAAATCAGAATATGGCTGTTATTATCATCACATTGGTCTCCGAAATCGAAATACGGACGACGTTCATTTCGATTAAATTTCAAACAAATGTCGATATCTATTCAATTCAATGCTCTGCCGGTGCGCTTACTGCTGCCCGCCGGCGTCACTTTTTCCTCTAGCTACTTTGGCCCGTTCCCGTCTTCGTCGATATTATTATTACTATCATCGTCAGGCATTTCGGCGTGGCCGAATCGCACTGCACCGCAGTGCCAGCGGCCAGTGCCCGTTGATTCCACCGCGTCCCCACCGAGTCAGTCAGCCATAGGCACATCTGCCTACCCCGTCGTCCCGAGGGTTCTCGTCATTTTGTCCACGTGCTGGTGCTATCATTTAACAGCAATAGCAGCAGCAGCAGCAACAGCAGCAAACCTATGTTGGGTCAGCCTCGGCTGAAGCAGCAATCGTTGCTTCTATCCACTCTTGGACATACGACTGCTGATATTGACTGTTCTGCCACTTGTTTGTGTGTTCCTTCGGCGTTCTCGTCTCGCCTCCCCCCCACTCTCTCTCTCTCTCTATTTATCTATCTATCTATCTATGTGTATATGAGACGGCGGCGGCGGCAGCGGCGGCGGCGGACGTATGCGCTTGTGTCTGTCTCAGTCATTGAGTGTTAATATGAGCATTGGCCGTGTCAACACGTGCGTACGCTAGGGCCAGACGAAGTAGGTGAGCGAAAATGATGACGAAAATAATAAAAGTCGAAAGGCTTCAAGCGGCGGCGGTGGCTGCGGCGCCGATCCCCGCGCGCAAAATGGCGCTATCCCCATTGGCGATGGCGGTTGCGTTTGCATTTTGCAGTGGTGGTGGTGGTGGTGACGGCAGCGGCAGCCGCTGGGCGCCGCCAGTCACTAACGTGAATACGAATATCTTTGGGTAGAGACACGGGTTGCCGCTGTGTACTGCCGTGGCCATTTCGAGGCGAGACGACGTGTACGTCAAAGGTGCCCCTGCTGCCGAAGCAAAGCCTAGCGACCATGACTATCCAGCGGATGAAAATTGGTTCTCAACGATAACAATAAATCGAAATGAATGAACAACAGCAGTAACAGTAACAACAACAACGGCAGCAGCAATTACCCCAACGATTATCATCGACGGACAGCCAGGCAACGTGAGAGAGAGAGAGAATTGAAA
The DNA here is from genome assembly GCA_019614645.1 of Stratiolaelaps scimitus. Classification (NCBI taxonomy): domain Eukaryota; kingdom Metazoa; phylum Arthropoda; class Arachnida; order Mesostigmata; family Laelapidae; genus Stratiolaelaps; species Stratiolaelaps scimitus. The sequence continues at coordinate 10,533,417 of JABWDB010000003.1, forward strand.
TGCAAACGATATTAATATATATATATATATACGTATAGTGTATCCACCTACAACCGGTACTAACTAAATACCTGCATTCATATGCCATACACATATATATATATATATATATATTTCTTTTCTTAGTCTATGTTCACACATGTTTATTCGTCATTCTTCTCATATACGAATTCGTGTCTTTCTCATCGATCTTCGTTGGTCGTTTTGCCTGTGTCCTCTATGGTGGTATGGACGCCTGCAGTAATCACTGGTCACTGGGTTGCAGATCCGTGTCAGTGTGGCGCGATGAACGATCGTCGTGTAACATGGCCTCGTGATTAGCGAGAATGTCCCGAGAGCCAACGCTGCCATGTCCGGCGTTGGGCGGGTCGCAACTTTGAGCTGAGTCGAGTGAGTTTGAGGTTGTGGCTTTCGTTGAAAAGCAGCAGAGGGCAGATACAGAATAGATACAATAGACGCCTTCCTATGTGATGTGCTCATGTCATTGCAAGCGCGAATGTATTGCAGCTGCCAGCCGATTTTCGCTCGATCGGCAGTCGAATTTCGTCTCGGGGTCATTATGGACTTATCTAGCCTTGCTGAACTTCCCCAGCAGACTCACATAGGTGGCGGCAGCCATACGAGTTCTCGGGATCGAACCTGTGCTCACAAATCGTGCAATTACCATAGAATATATATACCATAGAATTAGCTTGCTGACACCGTACTGCTGTTATTGTTCACGAGCTAAAACGAAATCGTATCGTTTTGCGGTTGTTGTTTTTTTTAAATATTGGTCCGAATTTGACGTGAATGTCGCGTACTAGTTTTGTCACAGTAAAGCTTAAATTGCAGTGCGCGATAGGAGATTAGCATTTACAATAGTGGTTCGGATCATTTATCATGTAACCTTTGAGTAAGCTTCTTCTCTACGGGCTAGGCGTTTGCGGTTGCCAGAGATATGATGAATGACAACTACTTAAATTACTGTTAATTAGTTAAATGATTAATACTATCAATCGTTAACATGTCGAGCAGAGCGTGAGGTGAATACATTATCAAATAATTCGCTCATTACGGTGTGTCAACGAATCAAAAAGTTCGACTGAAAAATTAATTATATAACATTGATTTAGCAATTATTTGTGGGTCATTTACCTTCGTGGCCATCTTCATTAGGGCAAAGTTTAGCCCGTGAATGCAAATGAATATGGGCATGTATGAATGAATGAATTAATGCCTAATCAATTTCTTGTTGTGATCCTTCTTCTCTTCCTCATTAATCTCTTTTCTCTTAAGATATGACTTGGCAAGAACTAATTGTTGATTTATTTAGTAATTATTCTTTCTACTTTCGTGCAATTTGTAGAAATTAAAAAATCTCCCGCTGTCCGCCTTGATCCTCTTATCCGTGGGATTTCCATTGGCCGTCCAATCCTTGTTCATAGTTAGTTAGCTTGTCGTTTCTGCTTATATGTTATAATACAATAAAAAAAATACACCTTTTATTCAAGGGAATATGCATATCCTATTCTCGGGGTTTGAAACGTGCGACTTCCGGCTGTTTACAGCCAGATAGATTCGTTTTGTTGTTGCAGTTCCCGCACTTAGCAGTTATAATAGTATATTAGTATTCTATTATTGTCGCGTAGTTCGTCATTTATATAGAATGAAGAAGAATCTTGCTCCCATCCCCGGTCTCTTCTCGAACAATTTGTTTTATTCGTGTGTTATTTATTTGGTCCACACTCCCAAAAAAGAAAAATATATATATATATAACATATAGGAAACTAGAATGCGTTGAGCAAGCGGTAGGCCGGCCAATCGGCTGGCTCCTTATCGGCAATTCTATACAGGCGGCGTATGTATATATATATATATACATATATATATATTATATATATCTTGCATCACTTCACTAATAATGCAAGTGATTGTAGTACTGCAGGTTATTGTTATTAGTGTTTTATCCTTATTTTTCATTATCCATTATATAAGGTACGTAAAGCACACAGTGTTTAGGTGGTATACACTGAATTAAACCCTGATAGCGAACAATGTTCACTGTATGAATATATCGGTATAATGGTCACACAACAGTTGTAGCCATGCAGATCGCAGCAGGAACGGCGATCGTGTGTATGAAGGCGGGCACCCTGCATCATGTATATTATGTACACTGAAGATCGATTCAAAATCGTTGTCTAGTCGTCCACTGATGCTCTCTTCGCTGCTGTTTGTTCGCCATGACATGATATTGTACTCGGTCTATACGGTCGTCTGCAGTACGTCGTGAATAGATTAATTATTCAAGATGATTAAAAGTCACCAATGTTTTAATAGGAGCACTTAAATATCGATTATATTTTTTCGTCGAACATGATGAACGTTCAGTTAGAGAGATTATACTATTGGTAGGCGTAAGGTGTCCAGATGAGTACAGTATCTAAGTAATAAAGTTAATAATAATAATAACAAGTAAGAACAACAGCAACAACAATAATTCTTATATAAGAAAGTGGGCGACAATTGTAGTCTATCCGTTGAACGTTAAATACTTCGAAGAGCACCTTCCTCTATATATTCTTAATAGAATATCTAGAACAAAGAGAAGCCCCCTCGCCCACCCCCACTTCCCCAATACTTATGGAGGTTATGCCCAAAGTAAATAAATGGCATTGCACTAACAATCTGCCTGCACGTGATATTCTTATATACGAATATCTGTATCTGTTGCGACGTTGACGACTGATAATAATTCTATCTTATTCGATGTATTATACAGCTATTTAGAATAGGTTAGCGAGACGTTTTGAAAAAACGCGCCTTATTATAATCATTTTCTCCTTGGCTTTTTTTTATGTTAAGTGATTTCACGTGTCGCCCTTGCCTCTCTCTCTCTCTCTGTGCGTTACACCTGCGACAAGATTAAAAGATATCCGTCATCTGTTTTTCGCCATGAGCTCGACTCGCGAGCGGGCGGTCGGGCGGTCGAACGAGCGGCGTCTGTAGATTGAACAGAACAGAGCATGCTGTATCGGTTGTCTTTCTCTCGCTATGTCGTTAATCCAGCACACTTGCAATGTGTTGGCTGCCTGTGCTGTTCGTCGCTGAGCGAGCGTGGTGTACAACGGGAAGTATACGTCGGCCTCTTGCCGAGAGAACTTCGAGACGGCGAGCTGGGACAAGGTTGGCTCATTTGAAATGCTATTGTTATTGGATGACATGGTCGGGAAGTTTTCTAAGGCGAACTCGCTTTATATAACACCGCGGGGCATAGGGTATACATTGCTGCAGGATATCTTATGTACAAGCGAACGGACACACACATGATAGATCTTATTATTAGAGCTGAAATGTTCACAAAGTCTATTGGACGACGGGTGCACCACTGTCTGTTGTTTCCGAGATAAAAAAAAAAAGATCAAAGTAATTTTTCTTTTATTCAATTTCAATAGGTAGTAGTCTTAGACGGGTAAAGCCAGGATTATGCCGCCACGCCGGGATCTATACGTGTTTACAAAATGAGTTCGATTCGATGCCGAATCGGGAAAGACAGGAAAATACAATATATATCACCGGTCACCAGCCCAGTCACATGCAATCACTCTGTACCTCAGAGGACAATATATATCCCGATGATAATTACCACAATTTTGGCACCCCACTATCTTCAGCGCCCCACCTCTTTAAGGCTTTCTTCGTCAAAGGATCTTCGTTCCTTTCGATCTTGAGCCTCCGCCCTCCCATCATACATTTCTCGGTACGTGTTGCGGAATTGCGACGTGAATTAGCGGATGGAAAGATCCTCATCAACGTAAGGTCAAGGCAACATTAAAACGGCGACATGGAACGTGCCCCGATAGCGATTTATTCAAGCTGTATCCCAGTCGAGCTCTGTTCCCCCTATATTTGTCCTTTAGAAGAGGACGAGTGCAATCACAATGCATCACACCCGTATAGCGCATATGTTATGAATTATGGTGCTCGTGGTAGCAGGCTCGCGCTCGATATGATTCCGGCCACCATACATCGGCGTCAATAGCCTCAGCGACGACTGGCGAGCATGGATCGCCATCGAGGCAGGTAGACGCAAGCGGCGAGGCTCAGCACTGGGCCGCGACTCATTTGCTTCGCCCGCCGTACCAAAACACACAAACAATCCAAGGCGTTCCCCTTCGCTCCATGCCACATACGGCTCGCAACACAGCTGCAGCGTTTCGGTTCCGTGCGGTTCGGTCCGCGTGTGTGTGTATATGTCCGGCACGTGGCTCTGTGTTGTTATACCATGATAGTGGTAGAGTGCCGCAGCGTAGCGCTCTCGGCCTACGCTCTCGCTTGCTTGCCTTCGTCTGCCTGTTTGGCTGGTGTGTATAGCAAGTCTGATTTTCAACAAGTATCTATCCCATTCTGTAGCAGCGGATGGCCGCGAGTCAAGTCTCTTAATAGACAAGAACAACCAGAAGTTGGGAGGCCGTCGGAGGGGCTCGAGGAGCCGAGAGAGAACAAGACGGTCCTCGCCGGAGATGAACGACTACACTGACGACGTTGAGGGTGGATGGAGAGAGAAAGAGATAGAGAGAGAGAGAGCGAGAGTGAGAGAGCCGGGACAAACCGGAGGAAAAAGCTGCAAGTCAACACCGAGCAGCCGAAGAACGAGTTGACGGTGAGAATGGTAACGAAGACGACGACGACGACGATGACGAAGATGAAACAGTGGTAGCAGGGGGGGGGACATTGTTTCTTCTCTTCCATCATCGCGTCCTTTTCGTTGCGTTGGCTTGACTTGCTCCATGTTCCCTGCTCCTCGGCGGTTGGTTGGGGGGTTCCCTCCGGTCCGGTCCGGTGAAGCCCACGCGTCGACGAAACCGACGGAGTCGGACGTAGTCAGTCAGAGGAGAGCAGTTGAGAGGGACCGGCGGCGGTGGAGCTCCCGTTCTACCGCTCGAGGCCCTGCAATGGCAATGGCAGATCCGGGCCAACGCGGGACCGACGGGAAACGCGTTCCATTAGGGATGAATTGTTGTAACGCGGCTTGTGCTTCTCGAGCGGCAGAAGCCGGAGCTTATGAACGTGATGACGACTACGATGAGAGTAGATGCTGATGCTGAAATGCCGCTGGCGCTGCCGTTGTCGCTACTAATGATGCTGTTGATGATCCTGCTGACGTCTTCGAGACGGCCAGGCAGCCGAGTCCTCTCTTCCTCTCTCGCGGGGCCCGCTAACGTCTGCTGCCCTTCCCTGGATTGTGCCTCTGTTTGCGCTGCTGCAGCTGCTGCTGTTGCTGCTGCTAGTGACGACTGGCTCTATATAATTGTATGGTGTAGTTGCTGCCGGATGCTGTTATCCTATAATACAAAAGCAACGGCGGCCAGGGTCAAAAAGTCGGGACAGGTCAGTTTGCGAGTCAGTCAAACGTTGAGAAATCGCACCAGTAACGAGTCCGTTTGTCTTGTGTCACCGTCAGTTAGGGTGGATACGGCGGGAGATTATGTCAGAGGGAACGTGAGTGCCAGTGAACCTAACGCCCTAACAAAGGTTGGCATGCGTAAAGGAGCATACAGCTCAATGGCGAAATCGATGTCAATATATATATATATATATATATATATAAAACGTTCACGACTTCCGTATCTACGACCGAAAACAAGTGAATACATGAGGTAAAGGTAAAGCCTTATTGATTTATCGAACGCAACAGCGTTCTTCTCCGCTCTTCGTTCAGGGTGCGCGGCTAGTGGGAGGACAAGGCCAGAGGCCGTCGGCAATGTCTCTCCCAGCAATTATTCCCATTTCGTTTTTGTCATGGGAAGCGCTGCTGCTGCTCTGACTCCTGCGCCATGTACCGCCGCTCTGCTCTCTGCGTTCCCATCTGCTTACAGACTCACAGAGTGCTGCCCAGGGGACACACTCTTTAAACTTTGTTCGTCGTTGAGTTGAACTCTTTCCACGTAGCAATCTCCGGGGAACGTTTCCTCTCCCATAAGGATCAGGCCAAGAGAACCGAGAGGACGCCGAACGTTGGTGTCGTCTGCAGCACTCTGCTCTTCCTTCCGCCTCTCTCTCTCTCTCTCTCAATCTTTCCGCAGCAGCGGCAGTAGGACCTCTATGTGCCGCGCAAGCAAGCGGCCCTTGTACGGTAGAAGGGGGCGATAAATTACTGGCTCCTTCAACGTCCCGAAAGCAGCCGATGGCCAGCCAATTTACCCCCACACACACACTTCTGCGTGCTCTCCTCGTGCCTTCCTGACCACAACAGCAGGGCAAGGCAGCGCTCGAGCGATAGCCAAAGTGGCGACAGTGATGGCGCCTGGCCGGCAGCGACGCCGTTGGTCATAACTATTATAGCTCACCGACATTTCCTTCGCAGTCCATATATAGTTGAGAGGGCGATCTCCCTCGCGCATCTATTCCCGATCTCCGACACCAACCCCTGCTCGATTGCTCGCCTCTGCCGTTGCTGCCTGCCCGACTGCTGTTCTGCTGGAGGAGACTAAGAGACTCGACTCCAACGGCGAAGATGACGACCCTTCGCTGTCGAACGCAGCGACATACTGTACAATAGTACTGGAAGGACTATGAGGCAGGGCTTCTTTTCACCTCGGTTCAGTCAGTTCTCCCTATACTAACATGTGTGCTTACGATGTTATCCCCCGAGCCAACCATTCGTGGCTCATTGCTTTCCTTCTACAATGGCCTTTGAGGTAGACACACTAGCGTTTATGCTTTCGAACTTCACAGGGGCAGCAATGATAGCGGCATAGATGTCGTGGGCTATATATGGTGTGCACATCGACCACAAGTGTGATTCTGCTGTCTCGCGTTTCTTCCCTCGTGCAGATAATGCAGTTTGATACATTCATAGTGTCGAGCCCGGTGGTCTGGTGGTGCATTCGTGTGCGCCTTGCAATCGGAGGACAAGACACGTAGGTGGACGGGTTCGATCCCCACCGTTGCCCACATTTGCATTTAACGAGGGTCCGTCTTACGAAGCAATGCTAAAAAGCGGTACCGTGACCGTTAAATATTGAATTTCGGGCTGAGAGTGTCAGCCCGAAAGCGATACATTCGTAGTAGCTTTCGAGGCTACAAAACAGCAGGAGAATGGAACTGAATAATGTGAATACAAGTCCTTCACCCTGTTCACCTATTGGTGTGCGTGTCCTGTGCGTGCAGGCGAACGACGTGCACGTTCAGTCATGGGTGTCTCGCATCTCTGTCGGCGGCCAGCTGGGCAACGATTGACCATGGCTCGCCACCGTGTCTACCCGCATAGCAAAAGCAGTTCAAATCTTTTGAGCACGCTGTCCGACGCGTCCCCCAAATCAATAGCCGATGTTGGCTCGCCAGCCACAGACACCAGTGGAACGAATCCTGCCGAGTCGAGCACACCTTGGCGTTTGATCGACTTGTGATAGGCACGAGAATGATTGGCACGACGGTGGCGACGGTGCCACCTCGGCCACCACACAAGTGCAATGAACAGCGCCTAAACATAATATAACGCACCTATGCATCAAGCCCACATAGACAACCGCTGCCAGCTGACAGCCAATAGATTTTCTAGCAGTTGAGTGCTGTCAGTGAACGGGAACGAAGCGCTCTGCGAGCTCGTGTTCGGGGCAGGACTCGCTGGCGTCGCCGTGAGCCACCATCCATCTATCTGTCTATTATATACAGTCTCGCCAGCCTGCACCTACCTACCTAGCCCCCCGTGAGCCTTCTCTAGTTCGCGGCTCGTCCAATACTTGGCTGGTTGGCTCGCTCGCTCGCTCGCTTGGTTCCTCGTCCATTCGTGCGTTCATCGTTTGTGTCGCCCGCACAAAGTAAACACTTCGCAGAATTAGCGAAACTCATTAAACTTGCTTTAGATTTGGGGATAATGAAGGAGGCCGAGAAAGGAGCGAGTCGCAGCTCGTCCGAAAAGAGAAGACAGACAGCGCTCGAGTCCTGCCTAACTGCCGTGCTGTTTAGGCTTTCGAGGCTCGCACGAGAGCGCAAGCCTAACGCTCGAGCCCTGCCCACTGGCTGTGCAGCATCAGGAGCAGCAGCAGCAGCCGCCGGAACAACCATCGAATTTGAGCGACTGAGTGATGCAGAATACAGACGGATGCTCCACATGAAGAAGAGACGCTACGGATGGATGGATCGACGAGCTTTGCTGGATGGTCCTCTACCTCTCTCTCTCTCTCTCTGCCTCTTTCGCCCTTGAAGCGAATGGATATGCGCGACGTCGTTGCTTGCGATAGAATCGTGCGATAGACAGAGGCGCAGTCACTGCGGTAGCCGAGGCAGCCGCAGCAGGCCGCGACAAAACTGGGCCGCGGATTGGACGGGTTGGATAGCTCGCGGCGGACCACCCGGACGACGCACCTCCAATCAGCCACCCCCCCCCACAAGCTCACCTCTACCTCCTCTAACCACTCCGCGTCCCCTTCTGCTGTTCCCGGTGAGGGTTTGTTGAGGAGGAGCAGCCAGTGTGAGTGACTTTGATGACGATGATCCCACTCCTCGTGGTGGGAGGTGGTTCAGAGCGCCAACTGCCATTGCCACCACTGTCGTCGCTCATACATTTAATAGTAATAATCATAATAATAATAATAGGAAGAATAGGACAAAGTGAAATACAGCGTGGGGATGGCTCGCAATGCGGACGTCGCCAGTCTGAGGTCGTCTGTTGCTGTTGTTTAATGCCGGTGTATGCATTTGACCCCATCGGGTATAGATCACCACAGCGACTCTCTCCTCCCTCTCTTTCTATACATATACCTCTACCAAAGCTACATCTCCTTGAGCCTGTACACCTCTATTACGTTCTCCCAAATCCAAGTTCGCTGTGCTCCTGCTCTAATACAAACGCCCATCGACCCTCCACTACGCTGCATCACCTCGCACCGCACTCGCCGTCCTGTTACTAACGCCATCGCATATCTACATGTACATGGGCGGCGAGCCACCTGACTTCGCGCTGCGCTATTAGGAAATGCTATTAGGAGAGAGAAGTTGGCGAGAAGGGCACAAAACCAAGGGGTGCCCCCTGGTAAACTTGGCACTGGCCGCCAGACGACGATATCCAGCCCAATAGCCTGCGTCAGCGAGCAAGGCATTGAAGCGAGATATGGGGTTGGCTTTCCAGGGTTGGCCAGCCAGCCAGTGAGGAGTGCTCGTCGTAGGTTCGAGGGATCCCTGGGAATATCCCTGAGCGAGGCCAGGGAGGAGGGGCGTTTCGGTGCAGTAGTGGCCAGCAGGAATGGCACAGCTTTTCCCTGGTGGGCAACGCCTCCAGCGTTAACTGTTAGATTGCACATCTCGGCCTCGCTCACTGCCGGTAGCGGTAGTGGTGGTAACAGTTTCTCAGCTGTTCGAGAGAAACGAGAGTCTTCATGCCCGCCAACTCCCTTCGTTCGCTGGCTCATTCGCTTTTGCCGAACAGGGGCTTGGCACTGCTGCTGCTGCTGCTGTTAGCGCCCGAGGCGTCCCTGTCTCTGAACCGTGTCACCCGGTTCTCTCTGCGCGTGAGATCGAGTACAGCATGGCGGTGGAGGATAGGCGAGGTCCCAACGACGATTCTTTTCGTTGATTTTTTCTATGGACTACTCCAGTCATCACCATCAGCACCGGCACCACCGAGACTCGACGTGTATGTATAATACTACCGCCACCACCACCACCGCCGTCACTGCTTCATTATTCGCCTGGAGCTTTCTCTCCTTTGCGTGCTAGGTCTGACGATACTTTAGTGCTTCTGCCGTTGTCGTCATGGCCTTTCCCAACTGTAGCTGAATTGAACAAAGAGAACTGAAGAGCCGAGAGCGAAATAGGATAGAGATATAGGCGGGGAGGTGTCGAGACACGGTCTAGCAACCGTCGAGAAAATCTGACGAGTCGTCCTCCCAAAGGCTGTATTCAGAGTTCGACTTCTAATCAGGCCGTCCCCAGCAGCACAAGCAGCAGCAGCATTCCTCTATTTGCCCAGAACAAGATGGCTTGCTCTCGTAGGCTTCCTACCCATCAGCGTGCTGAAGACACAATTTTCCTCGGGAGGGTGGCTGGCTCGAGAGTAGAAAAGAAATTCGGGGCCTGCTTCGGCCTCCTCATTCTCTCGTTTCGAACTCGATCCGAAGGGCCCCCTTTCGACTGCTGCCGATCCCGGACACGATCAGAAAAGCTAGACTGTGTCTCATACGGGTGTCGATAAGAGTTCAGCTTGACACCTGACTTGGAAATGTAGGAGCAAGGGAACTCGCACGGAATTGACGCTACATCCGTAGATAAGACGTAGGCAGCCAGCAGCGATGACTGCTTTCGGAGAAGTCATCTAACCTGGAATCGCACTGAAACGTCTTTTAAGATGTCTCATATCATATACTTTTATATCACATGCAGTAGGGATAAGATTGTCTAAAAACGTTGAAACGTCTTATTAACTTGGTAGGCGAGTTATCAGTCAATGTATAAGCGGAAATGCCAAGTGAGGCATATATATATATATATATATATATATACATGTACTAACGTCTTGCTTATAAACATTTATTCAGTATTCTTAATTGATAGATGAGTTCATAGTTATTATAGTTATTTGAATTTCTACGCAACTTATGCCGGTCACTGTTGAAACGTCTAAGGTCACAAGATCACGTCTTCCTTCTGGGCTAGCCCCCTATCTTCTGGTAAATAGACAGGTGGACATGAGCAGAAAGTCTAAACTTTTTCGGGCTGACTCTCAGCCAACATTTAACGTCCACGGTACCGCTTTCGCATTGCTTCGTAAGACGGACCCCTTGAAAATGCAAATGTGCAACGGTGGGGATCGAACCCGCGCACCTACGTGTCTCCCCCGATGGCGGGCCCGACGAGCAGAAAGTCTGTCATCGGCTAACTATTTTCTTCTGATTATAGCCCGCCGTCGAGAACTTCAATATGCACAATAACTCTGAGCATCGGCTGACTGTGTTTCGTCGTTGTTACGAGACGCGCTTACACAGCTACGAAGTTTGCACTACCACTACGAAGTGCCAGTCCGGCTATTTAGCGATCAAGACACAGCGCCAGCGTGTGCCACTAATATGCACAACCGTTACATATCTACGAGGGATAGCTAGGCGCAGATTCATACGGCAGGTGCACCAAATGAGGACGGTAGAAAGTGAACAAAAAGAAGAGAGAGAACACAAGTGATACGAATTTAACTGCTAAAGTTAAGTCGGATCGTCACCGACACCACGAGATCATACCCGACTGTGCATATCAGCGTGTTGGGCGTATTTCGGCGACAGCCGAACATAATTTAGACTTGCTACTCGTGCTTGGTCCTTTCGGCTGCTATCGGCAATTCATCATTAATATTGTACCCGCAAACTATCAAATGCATGTGTTGTAAGAGGCAGCCCCTCAGGCAAACTTTTGCTCGGTAAGAATTATTTATTAGCACATCGGTTGTGGCTATCATTGTCTCTGTGCAACGGCTATTCAGTTCAATGAACACATACTGATTTCCATAGGCGTATAGCTAAGGAAATTGACAATATAGTATATTAGGATATCTGCGAAATAGCATCTTGTCGTCACCTGTTAATATTACGTATAATATTATAGGAATATTATGAAAATAAGGAACCTGCAAAGTATTAATCAAATGATCTATTCAGACGTAGAATAATTAGGCATTATTTCTAGGGATTGTTTGGGGGACCTAGGAACCTTTATGATCCTGTGCAAAACCTCGCGGCATATACCCAGCACGGGTATCAGGCAAGCGCAATTTATGATTCCAAATAAATATATTAACAAGTAGGTGACCACATCTGCACCAGAGGATCCAGCAGCTTTGCGTAACACCAATTAGCCGCACAAGGGCCACAGAGGGGAGAGGCTATAGTAAAACCAAACCCGAATCAGGGAGGTAACGCTCCTGAGGGACATACTCTATCGCATCAAATATAAACTGCCTAAAGGTCGAAGCATTTGGTGTTCACTTGTGTTCCATGATAAGGCAAGTTGATGTCCACTTCTTTGTCGGCGGCAATTCATTGCGAGGTCACATGGGCGTCAGATAATGTCGCTTCGCCGCTAGAACGCGATAGGAGATAATCCGTGGAGAAATTCGAATCGGAGGGAAAGATTGAATCGCAAATCGACATCACTACGGGTATACAGTACGATAGCAGGATTGGTAGCCTGCAATAATATGCAGAGGTAAAGGTAAAGCTTTTATTTGTTTATTAAAGGAACTGCAGTTTTTACAATGCTTAAGTTCTCTTATATGTCACGACACGGGACTCGAACCGAGGCGTTTGATTCATCTGTTAACTAATAAACGGCTGGCTACTCTCAATGCTTCCCGTCATGGGCGACACCCGACAACTGTGTACCCTCGGGGGCGCCGTGGAAACACTTCGGCTACGCTGGAGGCGTTCGACATCTCGCAGTGAACATAGTATCGAAGTAAGCCATTCGTCCAGCTTCACTACACCTCATAAAACGTGGTGATGCGTCCAGGTGCCTCCACAGCTGTTCGTTCAGTGAAACACTGTCGTCCTGCCGCGTTGCTCACTGCTGTTCGTTCGTTCATATGTATACGTGTACGTGGGGATGCTTGTGCGCCTGAGCGCGCTCTTCGTTGGCGAACACGCAATCGCTCTCGCAGTCGAGATCGCTGGGTAACTCGTCAACATTGCGGTCAAGTGGAGCGCTGCGTCTAGCAATACATAGTGAAAACAGTGAATAGGCAAACAGATACGAATCATCGTATGTTGTCAGTTATGATCTCCACAATCTCGCTATCTCTCTCTCTCTCTCTCTCTCTCTCTCTCTCTCGGGCTTCAGATAAAATACAGCAATACGACAATATCTATATTTCAAAATATCGATGATCCATTGTATATTACCTGCTCGTGATTGAGCCGTTGCGGTTTGGCCCCGAACAGGGGAAGGTATTGGTGGATTACGGATTGACGGGAGCTGCTCACGTGTCGGAAAGCTCGCCATCCGGACAGCAGCATCGTTGGTCCAACGATGCTCCGCTGGTGGACAGAGTACCGCCACACCTTCGGTGTCGACGGACGAAGTGGTACGCGATACTTGACGTTGACCTTGCCGTCGTCTACCCGTAAGCGATAATATTATAAGTGCAGGCTGGCTGCTTTGCTGGCTGTAGTGCTAGCCTAAGCAGTACCTGCTGCTGAGAGGCCGATCGGATCAGATCAGCCAAATATATATATATATATTTTTTTTTTTCAGCTCAACCACAAGGTCCGCTGCGCTTATGTTTCCAAAGAAACACAACCAACAAAGATTGTTAGCTATCTAGCCTTGGGCTATCATTGGCATTGGCGAGTGCCACTCGCATTGCCACGCATCTCCAATGCATACACAGACACACACACACATATATATATCCATCCGTACATCGAATAAGTCGGCGTATGTGGTCCTCTGTTTATGCGACGAGAGCCAAACAGTCTGGTGTGGAGCAGCGTTGATTGACGTCCGTTTCGAGACAGCGTCGTCTACAGGCCGCGCAGCTCCCGAAGGCGTATACCAGTAGGATAGAGAGGGAGTGAGAGCCAGGGAACTCTGCCGGGAGACGATCGATGATGTCGTTGCTGATGAACATCGGAGACGTTCCTGACGACGACGACGACAAGAGCCACGATTACTCAACAGGGACAGTGAGCCATATCACCGCCGGTGACTCTAGATAACGCTGAACATAGCGAGTGGTGTCGATGTTATTGCTACCGCTGGCTGTCCTGCCTCTGTTCTACCGACTATTCAATGTGCTCGCGTGCTATCGGACAGACACTTGACCACGACGAGGTGGTGGCGGCGGTGGTGGCGGTGGTGGTGGTGACAACGCTGTTGTTGGCTGTGGCACAATTGTCGGCTGACTGACGAGGCAGCGAATCAACTAAGAACCGACCGCAGAGAAACAGAGACGGGAAACAGAAAGCACAACAACGCCGTGTGCTTGGTTGCAGAAAATCAGCGGCGGCAGCAGCAGCAGCAGCATCGGCCGTCTTCTATTTGTTATGAACTCATGAAAACAAGACTCAATCGCTTTCTTAGCTAGCCCGTTCATATATATATATATATATATATATATATATATATAGAGCCTAGAGCGCCTAGAGGTGCTCTAGGCCTGCCAACGTTCGACATTGGCCGGCGCAGAAGCGAGCAGCCTGCGACATGCTGCACACGCGGATGACTATAACTCTGTTGTTTCGGGGGGAGGGGGCGTTATATCGTCGAGGAATAGAACACGAAATAGAACATGACGCCTGTTCGGCCGCCTGTTCGAACACTCAACGCCGATCACCGGTTTGTTGTTCCACTCCAGCGAAATGATCCGGCCGATGTCAGCCGGAGAAGCCGTGGAGGTTCGTCGATCCGTGAAAGATCTGTGTGCTTCTGTCTGTGTGCTCTGCGCCTGTGTACGGCCCACAGCGAGTACCCAGCGTCATGTCACGTTTAAACAATACGGCAAGCGAGCGCTGTATATTATTATACCGCCTAAACACACGTACACAGATACTGCGCTGAGAGCGGGAAGTTAGGCAAATCGAAAAGCTTGCCAATCGGGTTGATTGGCGGTATGAGACATTTGCAGCCGGAAGCGTCGCTCGTTCGTTTGTTCGTCTGTTCCAGGATGTTCTGAATAGGGTCCAGGAGGTCTACAGACTGACAATTAGAGGAAAAATGATTAAGATTTGCAATCATATTGCAACGGTGGTCGTGGGCGGGCCATCATCATCGATTGTGTGTTCCAATTCACTTCAATGCTGCGGGGGACTTTGCCATACGAGGCCTATCAGGAATGGTTTCGTCTCAAAACGAAATATATATATATATATATATATGTATATACATTTTCTCTCTTTTTGGTCAACGGTAGAAATTTAGCTTTTCGAGCAGAGATTTTGCATAAATACAAAACAAAAGCGAAAAATCTATGTTCACTATCGGAGTTTGCAGCGACAAAGAATTCAGCAGAAAAAAAATTGACCCGAAACGAATGTCTCGCTGTTGTGTACCGCATGGAAACGCGCTTCGATCAGATGAACGATCTTTGTGCAAGATTGAGGTGTACACTACGCAATGGATATATACCCGGTGATTGTGAAATCATCACAGGCCCATTGCTTGTTTAAGGCGCTATCCAGGTTAGGCGTTATCTAGGCGTCAGCAGGTGTTCGACGACGTTGTGAGCCGACGAGTTAGTGAGGTTCTGTTATTATCTAATATCATTCCTTCAATGGGCGTCTTGCGCACTGCTGCAATGCTGAATACATAACAATGTCAAAGCATTTTAATGCTACCTGTCAGCGTATGTTAGTGGTGAGCCGATTATTGAAAACACCCTACCTGCTCAGGTTGATGTAGTTGTTTCACACTTGTTGCGATTTTGTCAACAGTTTCCAATATTCCGCTCTTAGCGTTCTGTTCATTTGGTTCGCCTCTCATTGATATTGCACTAGTCAGGTCATTGTATGACCAGTCTGCGAACCGGTGGGTTCGCCGTTTATCGAATGCCATTTATTTGTCATTGAATAGAACAACGGCACATCCGAGAAGGAAACGAATCAGCTGGGAGAGTCACTCGCTTACTCGGTCGCTCTCTCGCTCTCTGACTAACAGCAACCGCTACCTCTCCACATCAGAATAATCAGCAGGATCCCCATCAATAATCATTCACATTAGAATTTACCTAGCATAACCTAAAGACGCTGAAGAGGATGTTCGAAACACGGATCCGATCCGAAAGACTGACAATCGCTGTGTCAGTACCGGCCTGCTTCGCCAGATTGAACTCGTCTCAGTGAGCGATATTCACAACTACGGTACTAGCTCAAGTGTGGGCAACAGATGTCTCGCGGTTAGCAACAAGTAGTAGAGATAATACATCTATTATCTACGTATGTGCACGTATATATTTATGCTATACGTTACATGTACGTATGTGTTATGTACAAATATCGCACTGAAGTATGTTAAACATGTTCAACATTTTATCATTTTGACGCGAATTTCAGCATTGCACAAATGCGGTTCATCACTAAACACCAATTTTGAATGAATGAATATGGCTGCTCTCGAAAATTTCTTCTTCTATAAAAGAATCAACTGGCCAATTGTTCGTTCATTTAGCAAATGGCGTCTTTTTGCAACCATGCTGTCATTCGACTGATACTGATTAGCCAGCGCTTTATAGAGTCTGCGGGCCAGTAATCCATTGATACTGGAGGAGTTTAGTAGGTGCGTTGTGCTGGTAGCTGAATCAGGCAGATACGTATCATGGCCAAAACCCAGGAAATAAATAGTATACAGGATGACTATTTTGCACAAAAGCCTATTCAACTCACCCGCCCGTGAGGTCGAATGGGTAATTTCTCTTGAGATACCCCCCCCCCCCCATGGGTAATTTCTCTTGAGATACTGGGAAGATTCCACCCGTGTTGGTGTTTTTCGATCTAGAAAATAGATAATTATAGCACAAAGTGGTTCGTAATATGACAGTTCACAGTGGAACAGCGTAACAAAATGAAACTACCCCAGGGAGTGTTCTTTCTAAGTAACGGGAGCCTAGCTCCTCAACGTTGACTCGATTCAAATGTTCTGGCGTGCCTGAAGATTTTTCCGCCGTTTCAAAGCCCACTCTTTCAACAGTTTCGTGGAAAGATCCGAAGGCGGCGCCCCAGTGCCAGGTAAAGTTCAAGCCACTGTTTGGAAGTCTACACGGCACACATATGCGCTGAACGCCCTCCTCAAAATGTCTGCCACCACCAAAAGTCTCTGGCTGTCGGAAGCCAGAGGACGCAGGTTCGAGCTCCGCTGCGTGATGACATATGCGAGAGCTTAAGCATTGTAAAATTGCAGCTCCTTTATTAAACCAATAAACATTTACCATTTACCTAATGTTCGTCAGAAAACAGCGACACGCTTCGTTCGCGCAGCACCGTATTGAGTCAAATTCATAACTAGTATTGATGTTCCGCGATTCCGGCCAATTGCACTGGGAGGTTCACTGGCCCTGGCATTTCGCTAATTTCACCGCGTCCATTGAATAACAATAAAAATAGACGCCCCGTGCCGCCCCCCATTCCGCTCGCCATTGTGGTCACGCAGGCATCTACGAAGACGTATATTTGCTGAACATTTGGCCTGGCTAGACGCGGCCATCGCCTCATGATGGTGGCTGACACCACCTCTTTTCGACACTGTACCCGATACAACATACGAGATAGATGCGTGTGTAGAACGTACAGCCGCGGCAGGTTGCTGCTCGGCGAACCTGCACCGCTCGGCATCCTATCCAATCCTGCCTAAGATCAGTATCGATGCTATCGTAAAGTTGCTAGTAATCGTCGCAACAGTAGGCAGACGATGTCGGAAAGCACCCACGATCGATATATTTATGATCGATTTTTTTAATAAATGGATCGTCAGAGGTTGGCATTCGCAAATCACGCAAGGTTGAGTTTGATTATATTCGATACAATTCGATTCGAGGGCATTACCGTAAAACACGGGAGTACGCACACAGCAGCAAGAGGTGTATGCGAATATGGTACCACTGGGTGGGCATGATCTGTCTATCTCTGTTTCAATCACTCGCTTGCTTGCAACTTGCTCAGCTGCGTCCCTGGATGGCTCGTTCGGTCAGGCAGCTCGCTGAGCCTGAATTCGTTGATGCCTAGTAGTTGCAGGCCTAGAAACAACGATCTTTCGAGGCTAGCTTCTCGAGGTGGTTGAAACGATCGCCAGGCCTTAGGCCTGATGACCTATCCTTGCTAACGGTCACATGTTAGGTATTACCGTGTGTTAGATACTGGCATGTACAATCTACAGGCGTTATGATATCATTATTGTTATTCGTATCACTGTAAATGAGCGTCGTTTGCTCGTGTTGTTGTTGTTGTTGTGGTGGCTGTTTGTCGTGGACTGAGACTAAGCCAGTTGCGGTGGTGGCAACGACGGGCCTGCCGCTGATGTCCAACCGAGCAGCGAGTGCTATGAGACTGTCGCGGATGCTGCGGTCCGAGCCGGCTGTCATTCATCCGTCACGATAGCGATCGTCAGGAGCACCCGAACCACCGCCGCCATCACCCGATTGAGGGACAATGATAAAGCTGCCTTATCGTTCACTGCAAGAGGTTGGGCCTGGCAGGAACACAAGCCAGAGAAGCAAGCCATGTCTCGCCACTGTGATTACGAGCGGAGGTCGTACCGATTATAGGTATCATAGGTAAGCTATTGTAGAATGCGTTGAGCGAGCGGTGGGCCGGTCAGTTGGCCGGCTGGTTATCCCCCATTCCATAGAGCTGGCGTATACATATAAATATATATATATATACATTTTTTTTATATGCGCTACGAACACACATACGCAGATTCATAATTTACTCGACGACAAAGAAGTAGAACGTGCCTTCTTCACAAATAAACAGACAACCAGAGTCAGAGACAAGCCCAGAGGGGAGATACATTTGTGTGCCCTACCCCGACCAATCTGGGCTGTAGGAAACCACTGCAAAATAGCTCGGCAGCAGCAGCAACCTGATCGTCATTTGCTGCAGTGTGGCAATTATGCAAAAGGCAGCCTATATAGAAAAGGCAGTGCAATATCAGTGCGCTTTGCCCTTTGGGACACTTTGGGTCACTGGTAGTCACAGCAATCTTCAGCGACTGTTTCTCTCAGCCACCGTTCTACTTCTACTATTGTTACTAACTAAAACATTGTCTTGTATAGCTCACTCTAAGCTATACCTTTAAATTGGTCATGAGTTACGGTGTCTGTCTGTATTCGTATGTTTGTGTACGTGAACTCACTGTGGAGTGTCTTCTGTGCATCGAGTACTTGAGTCCCGAATGCTGGCAGCGGCCAATACCCTCCCGTTGATCCGAGGCGGTTCCCGAGGATGCCCCTCACTAGAAGGGTTACTGCTATTTTTAGTAAGATAGCCTAGAACGAAGAGGAGCGGACAGAGATTGAGGCTAGCCTTATAGCCTCGTGTAACCCCAGCAGCGCTGCATCGCTAAATGGCCGGCCGCGTCAGCCATGTGATGTATCGTTCTGTTTCGCTGTATACGTGTCTCTCTGTCTCTCTGAGAGGGAGGGAGTACCCCTTTCCCTCCTTCTGGCATCTCTGTTGAAAAGCTAAAAAAAAAAACGTCTGACCAAGGGAAACGTACAGTTTCTGACAGAGACCGACTGCGATCCGGCCAACACGCCGAGCCCGCCCGAATATCTCAAGGGGACTCGGACTCCTGAAAACTTGCCCTTGCAATTTTTTTTTTCTCCATGTAGTTTTTTTTCGCCTCAACTGTCGCTTGCCACAGTGTGACGCAGTGATGGCGACGCTAGTGATGCGACACCGATGACACGAGGAGCCGGGGGCTTGGGCAGCGGTTACGAGGGGGCCAGAGCGAAAACTCGGATCGACTCGGAAGGGGTCGGACCAAACGATAGAATGAGATAGAAACGGCCGGCTCTGACGAATGAACGGACGAGCAAATGGACACCCACACATCGGGAACGAAGCGAGGAGGAAGCGGCAATAGAAAACGCGGCCGTGGCGGCCCTCTGATCGTCCGACGGTTCGGTTGGTCAGAGATGTGCACTGGGCTGCGCTGCTGCTGCCGCCGCTGCTGCTGCCGCAATGTCAGCGTGATGTGTTTTACAAATTCGCAATATCAATAATTTACACGTTGGACGAACGCCAGAACTGGCTGGTTGGCCGACCGAAATCGGCTGGGGAGGGATATAGGCGTGGGGGTCGCGGGGCTTCGGTCGCACTCGCGCAAGAGGAACCTAGCGCGACATAGCGTCGACATAACGGACGAAACGAGGAGAAAAGAACAAGCACGGTCCGAGACGTCGAGGGGGAAATTGAAATAACGCGGGGTCCAGGACCTCCTTCGTGCCCCCCTACTGGGCTTCGTACAGTTGTTTCACCCTGAACGGGAGGCTTGAAAGGACAGCGATGTACTCAGAGGGCTGGAGACGAAATACGATGCGTACAAACGAAGCGCTGACCCCCCCCCGGCAATGGGTAATGTTGTTCGGGGATGACTACTCCGGCAATGATCGGCAACGACAGCAGCGGAATCAAACTCATTTCGTTTGCTCCACTCCGTCCCGTCCTGGCTAACCAAAGAAACTAAAGAAGGACACCCCACTTAATTCAGGACGAAAGTCAGGACAGCCAATGCGCGTCCTTTGTGCCTGCCCACCGTCGCGTGCCTACTACTCGAGAAGCTAACGTTGACTCGACTACATGATTCGGCCGAAGGGTGTGCGGCCTACAGCAGGGTACATGAATGGGTGTACGGGTGAGACAAGTAACAAAGGCGGGTCAGCTTCGGGAGCGATGCGGGTGGAAAGGAGAGCAAGGCAAGATCACTTGAAAAGGAAAGAAGAAGAAGAAGCCTTTTCTCCTTCTGAGAACTAATATTCATCAATGGTGCACCATGTGTGCCAAATAAATGTGTTGATTTAATCTGCGATGTGTGGTGGCCAAATGTCGCAAATGATCTGGCTCATTTAAATAGAACAAGACACTAGAGTGAAATAGTAGGAAAGCGAACAGAAGAGGTGGGGGTCCCACAGTCGGGATGTCGAACGGAAGGAAATAATATGTATATTTCCTTAGGCTTTCTAGAAGAACATTTGCTTCCTTCGAGTTCGAGATCGAGGCGGGGATTGTCGTGTTCAAGGGGTGTAATGGGCGACGCTCTAGAGAGGGAGATGCGCTGACCTTCACTGATCGCATGAAAGTACTCATTGATACAATATTGTCAACTGGAAATGAAATAACGAAGCATATAACTAGCAGTGATATAACTCATCTACCTCATGAGGAGGCTGAAGAAAATTCTCATGCAGAAATACTCGCCCAAATGCAGCAATACGATTGTGGTTTTTGTATGTCGCTCACGTGGGCGTGCTGCGCTCTGGCTCGGGTATAAGCCAAAGCGGCAACAGATTTGGATACACGCCTTGTCTTTGCTCTGTACAAGTCGCGATGAGCGATCGAATGCGCGAGAACTACTGCATTTCGATGGATAGAAATTGGCCATTGCGCTGGGCGTCTCCATGTCGCCCAGCGCAATGGCCAATAATAAAGGTAACAAAAAACAATGAGAATGAAGTGGAATAGCAGTGTGATCCTAAAATAGTAAATTTTCCGTGCTGATTCACTGCCTTAAACAATTAACGTCCACGGTAGAACTGATTTCGGCATTCCTTCATAAGACGGGTCACCCCGTCCCCCCTAAATTGCAAATGTGCAACGGCAGGGAATTAAGCCCGTGCACCTACGTCCGTCTCCTCCAGTTGCAAGGCGCACACGATACACGACGACACCGGGGTTGATCCTGAAAGCAAGGAAAAGTAGATCAAGGGATTCACCAGAGTCCTAGGTTGGCTGGCTAGCTGGCCCGCCAGCCAGCCAGGCCGGCCGATAGATAGAAAGATATAGATGGATGGATGCAACGGATGACTGTGGTCGGATTGCTTCGTCGATATTGTACCGTCCTCTGTGTTATCCCTAGTGGCAGAGGCTACCGAGAGGAGCAACAACAGCCACCACGGCGATGACCATGACGACGACGGCAGAACACCAGCGACGCCTTTCTTTCCTGCGCTCTTATGGTCCCTCTACCGTCCGATCTTTGAACCGCTCGCGTTGGATCTCAACACACTACCAGACATGTCTACGGTGTTTGAGAACGCCTTCGTCCAGTGGCTGATATCTGCAGCTTACATTTGGCGATCATGTTTTGCATTCGTTGCTTCTTTACCGTAATTTTAGTTTCGCATCTATTCAACTATGACGGTCAATAGCTTTGCCATGTTTCCTGTTAGCATTCGTCCCTAGCAATCCCTTTCCGAGAGGAGGATATCCCAGTAGCGGGGTCTTGGATGCTGACGGGGTCAGTCTGGCCACCGTTCGACGAGGCACATCCAGCTCCCAGCGTAGTTGTTTGCATCATGCCCACCTTCGGTACTCTCTAATGAATGCTATTATATGTAAGTGCAGTCATTACCACGATACTCGCTCGTACCTGTTCACACAATTAGTCGAAGGAGCACCCGACAATAGAGCGGGAAAACTTTGGTCGTCGTTAACACTCCTTGTTACGCTCCGCGAGTGAAAATGGGATGTTCTAGCATTGCATTAAGAAATCTGTTCGTAACGTTCGGGCTGCTAGTTTCTAACGAAGGACAATTAAGGGGCGTACTACTTTCTCTCTATCTCTCTGTAACAGCAGCCTCCAGCGATAGCAGCAGCAGCAGCCGCCACCGCCGCCGAGGTTGTAACAAAATAGCACTAGCAGATCAGAACTGGGTTACGCGCTCAACTATTACGTAGGTAGTAGACCCTTTTATTGTGTTGCCATTGCGCAACTATGCCACCGATGAAACGTCGTCGTTACCGACTCGTCTCTGTTTTCGTCCGCCTTATCAGCGGTCACTTCGTCCATGGGCTCAGTGTGGCTACACAGTGTGGCCATGCTAAGCCCTACTAGATATTTCATACTATTCGGCAAACGAAACACATTGGCCATTGTTGGCATCGCCATTCTCGGATTGATTTGCGCAATCGTATCGCAAATCACAATATATAAATACGTAACCAATATACAGAGCGAATATTATTATTAGACCGGTATTTGTGTCGGCTAGCAGCTCCTGCGATAGGATGCGTTCATACTTGAACCAGGCAAATGTAACATTCACATACATAAGGCGAACTGTGATCAGGCACGCACGCAGGCAACGAAGTTACAAAGTTGGTTAGGCATGTTTCTAGTAGGAGCAGCAGCAGCAGCTTCAATCGCAGTAGCAATAGTATAATAGTAACAGCCAGCAGGTTTGTATGGTTGGAGAGAAGCGTCACCGGTTTTCCTTTTGGAGCCAGCATGATACAGGTTCGTTGTGGAACCAAAATAACCCAACGCTGACTGCAGCCATTTGCGGGGCTCGCTTCCGTCGGCTGTCTGGCCGTATTTTCTGGCTGACATAAAGCACGAGCACACATGCTCCCAGATAAAGTGAGCGGGCCACAGATACAGCCCGCAGCGGTCCCCTTGGGCAGCCCCTACCCCCTATACTGCGCGTCCTTCACTCGCGGCTGCTTCCCTGCCGGCCTCTCTCTCTCCGCCCGCTAAACAAGTCACTGAGTGGCAGTGTCGGTCAGCTCTCACAACGTCCCGTCGGCTGCTCTCGGCAGCAGGAACTACACAATCGAGGACGAAGGCACGGAATTATCATTGTTCGTGTCCCGGCTTCCCTTCACTGACTTGACTGAACAAGCAATCTTACCACCCGTACTCGCGTCGTACACTAGCCGCCTTAGCCTCCGCCCACGAAGCGCCAGAGCGAACATCGGCCGGCATCGAGTTGCAACCTGCACCCGTTCGTTCTAAATAATTTTTATATTCTAATAATAAAAGAGGCCGCCGGAAGGCCCGACTCGGAAGAGTCGGCCATAGCAGCAGCCGAGGAGGAGGGTATCGGAAGCGAGATGGAAGCGGAGCGAAGCGCCCCCTCGTGGATATCCTCGAGAAACTCTGGCTGAGGGGGCCCGCCGGCACGGGGGGACAGGCCGAGTAGAGTTGAGATCAGGGGTGGGTCAGAGGAGGGGAGCAGCAGCAGCAGCATTGCCGGAGCCGGGGGGGCGGCGGGGAGGGGGGGTGCCGAGGCCTAGCCCCCGAGGGAAGAAGAGATATCGAGGCTAAAGGAATACCCGATGAAGTTTAGGGGCTGGCCCCAAGTGCCGCCACGGTTCGGGAGGATTCGTATGGGGGGGATAGGCAGACCCGAGCAAGCGAGACGCCTGGGAGAGGGACTACCCCAAGACCTCACCCCGCGCCACGGGGGAGAGTCCGATCTTGGAGGGAGGGCCAAATTGGCGTTAGTGAGGGTGAGAGAGAGACAGAGAGAGAATGAGTTAGTGAAGTCGTGAGTAAGTGGCAGGGAGAGCGGCAGAAAGAGGAAAGAAGCAATAAATAAACACAGTAAACTCCCGTTTTTCATCCATATTGCGTTCTCCTGCTGCTGCTGCTGTTGCTGCTGCTGCTGTTTACACTTCGTGCCCTATGCAGATACATTGTACATAGTTCCTACATTGCTCGGTTCGCTGCTGTCGGACTGTTGCTACGTACTCGGCAGTCGTACATCTACGAATATCAATCCGGACCACGGCGCGTTTTCTTAGCCGGATTCGTCGGCAACGATGAATCAGCAACTTAGACCACTGCGCAGAACATTAACATTATAATTATGGCGAAATAAGGGTTCGTTGAGCTGTTGCTCTCCTAAATTTAGCTTATTTAACGTCAACGTAGAGGAGCTTTGCTTCATAATTTGTGACAAACATGAGAAGGTTGACGAATGCATAATTTCTAGCGGAGCCAGCTCGACGGCGCTGAGCACCCCGTGGAGAAATCAGATCGATTACGTCCGATCGAGATTGGAAACATGGCATATGGACGAACAATGTTCTAACCAACCCCCCCCCCCGAAACATCAATTCGATATAGTTTATTCGTTTCGGTGTAAAACCGAAGACTCATACGACGTCATCTGAAGTCTCGGCGTACGAGTGCTGTGTCTATTATGTAAATTTCAGTTGCTGTGCGGGTTGCTCTATTTAATCGGCACCTGGTGATAGGAAATCGACAACGATATGGAGCTAGATTTGATTTCAAAATTTTCTCTTCTTTTCGTATCTCTCATTTATCTTTGGCCTTTCGTTCGTGCGGAGTCGGATCGATGCTGAGTCGATCGGTGATATTCCTTGATCGTTTGGGTAACGCCATTCACGTCCACCTGTATTGGACGGACTTTTAAAACGCACAGCAATGCAATACAATTCAGTTCGCCATTTGAGATTTATAACACATTAAGGCTAACTCGCTAGAGATCTAAGTGAATCTAAGTCCCAGACTAACCCACAGCCAACATTCAAGGTCCGCGATACAACTGCTGTCGGCATTGCTTCACATAGGCGGACCCCTCTTTTTTTTTGGTAAACGCAAACGTGCACCAGCGGAGATCAAACCCGTGCACCCACGTGTGTCTCCTCCGGTTGATGATCTGCCAAATTTTAGCGGTCATCGATTGCCCGGAGGGATTGATGCTGTGGCCGGGTGCCATGGCCAACGGCATTGATTAGCTGACCATTATGATACACCTAATAACTGCCTTCATTTCACATAGACAGGTGTTAGGTATTAGCTCATTGCGAAATACCTACACGACATCACCGCAACCGAGAGTCGCTCTAAGCCTGGCAGATGGCGTTATAGTATAGCTAATATTTGGTCTGCTACATTTCAGGGTGAAGAACTTTCACGGGTTACACCGCCGCGATGACTAATCAATATCCGCGATTTGCTAAAGGTGGAGTAGTCCGCTCCCATCTGATAACACGTCGGCAGCTTCGCCGTGTCACGAATTCGCCTCTTGGCCATCGACGGTGAACTTGCAATCGTGCACTATTGTCTATGAATTTAATGCATACGATCCCAGTCGCTTGTAGACGTACTATACACACGGTGTCGCCACTGGGACGAGAGTCAATACGCATTGCGTTCATCACGCAGAAACGCCCGGACCGATCACGTGACAGCGTATTGCGGAGACTGACTGTGGACGTTTGTTTTTGCTAGATTCGACTTCGACAAGGCCAATCAAACAGGCGGTCGATACCCTTGAAAGTACAACACATGAGCGTCACGACTTGACTAACAGCGGCGAATATGAGAGCCATTTCACCACTGTCGCTGTTAGAGGCTGCTGATTACGCCGAGTAATTAATCCGCTATGAAAGTTGCTTTCGATGACTCGAGATCACACACGGGACCGACAAGAAAATAGAAGATTGCGTGATTGGGCGCACCACGCACACACGCACGCTCAACTTGTGGATCATGGCCGGAAGCTCTTATAACCACGAGCTAATCTAGTGATCGGTTCGAAATAAATATAATAGCTATGCAATGCTGTCACCAGCAGCAGCAGCAGCACCTGCGATAGGGGACCTTATCGACGAATTACATCTCTGCGTCTGGCGACAGCACAACTCGTGCCATTGTATGACAAACAGGCTCTTGTGACGTCTTTATTCTACCTGTTTATTGTCGTCGTTTAGCATAGGCGAGGCGATTTCGGCAGCATTACACTCCACCAGTGATGATGACAGCATAGGGTCCTCCTGCACTCAGCGCTATCTCTAGCTGTGCTTGTATCTGGATGTGTATAGGTGTGCGAGCGCCGCTCGTTAGACAGGCGCAGTCATCATCATTCGAACTAAAGTACGTGGGGACACAAAGATATCAGATCCCGACGTCAGCAGAAACCACCACCAGCTGCAGCAGCAGCAGCAGCAACGGCAACAAATGGAGAAGTGGACTATGCAGAGGGACACGATAGTTCAGTTGGAAGAGGAAAGAGAGCAACGAAGCACCGTGGTGCCTCCAGAATCCCTTCGACAGGAACAACCAGACACCGGCCAGTTCAGAATGAACAATTCTACCGTTGCAGAATTAGGCGCTCTCTTTTTTTCTTGTTTATTCGCGGATTCCAGATACAGACACAACCGCTGCTTTGCCTGCCATAGCTGCTCCCGGCCCATGTCAGGTCACTTTGGAGTTAAGTAACGCACAGATGTGGCAGAAATCAAAATATGATACGGGATAGAAACTTCTGAATTTAATTCACAGGTCGTCGTCATTGTCGTCGCTGCTGCTGCTGCTGCTGCTTCTACTGCCAACGGAAAGAGGAAGTGTTGAGTGTCGGCAAATACCTTTGTGCGGTTTGTATGCAGATATATATATATATATATGCTTGCATGTGTGTGTGCGCTCGATGTATATATATATATATATATATGTGTGTGGAGCCGCACACGTACGCTAACACTCGCACGTACTTAAATCAAATGTGGGCATGCGAACGGATTGAAGATGGTGACACAGCGGCTGCCGTTGCAGCCTGGCGGGCATGAGAATTTACCCTCGGGAATCGTACGCCGCAACGCAACCGATGATTAACAATAATAATAACAACAACAACAGCGCAGCCCCTTCTGCGTGTGGCGTTTCCTACCAAGTTCGGATGGTTTTGCTGGAACAGCCGCCGTTGTTGTAGTGGTGGTGGTGGTGGTCGTGGCGGCGACAGCGGCAGTAGCAGCGATGAATATTTTAAAATGTCGATATAAGCAGGCTGATTTAGAAGTGTTTTCACAACATCTCATAACGTTCGTACGCTGCGGTCGATTTGGTGCCACACTGTCAAACATTTATTAATCCACACACAGACCCATATATATATATATATATATATATATACATACTCCGCTAGGGTCTGTAGGGCCATCGGTTCAAATTACTCGGGTTATTATTATTACTACTACTACTACCACGACTATAAAGGACGGTGCCAATACAATGATTAGATAGCGAATTCTGGAAATGCGATAACAATTCAAGCATACTACCGTTCGGTGTGGCCAGTTGTGGCGATCAGCGTCGTGGACTCACACCAACGAGATGGCTGTTGCTACTGTTGTTAAATCATTGATAGCGTTAGCCGTAATGCTGAATGTTAGATCTCTGGTATTGTTCGCGACTTGCTGTAGTTATGCCAATGCTGTTTATGTATTCAGAATAAAGTGCCCCTCTTGCAACTCAAAGTGCTCTCCGTCGGGATTAGCTCGAACAGATCTATGTGAAGTAGACAGAGAATCTGGCAAGAGACTATTACGACTAAAAAAAATAAACTTTCCGGGCTGACCCACAGCCAACATTTAACGTCCACGGTGCTGCTGCTATTACTACTACCACTACTACAACTACTGTTATGAGATCGTTGTTTTTTTGGGATTCCACTTGTCCACAGAAGCACTGTGCGGTGTCTACTGCAGCATCCTACGGGATACGTTGTACGTTATCGTTATTTGAATAATGCCCTATGCACAATATCACGGCTGAGTGAGACGACGTCGTTTCAACCGACAGATATATGTAGATAGAGAGATAGAGAGAGAGAGAGAGACCCACCCAGCCGGGCCGGATGGGTATTCCTGTGGCAAAACCAACCAACAAACGTAACTCAGCATCTGTATCCCCGTCTAAGTATCACCACAACACCGGCCACCGGCTTCGGCAACGGAGCCGAATAAATCGTAATTGCAAGAATCTCCCCTATCTTCTCCAGTAGAATTATGATCATCTCATGTTTTGCTGTTGCTGTTGCTGTTGTTGTTGTTGCTGTTGCAGATATTTCATTGCAATTTTCGTTTCGTTTCGTTTAACTTCTGCTCTTCATCATGTTGAAACCTGAGGCCATCTCCGTTGCAGACGTCATCATCATTTTGACCAAAGTTATCATCACGATCTACCTCACTGGCATCATCATCGCCGCTTGCGCCTCGCTCGAAGAGTGCAGGACAACCTTTGTCATCATTGGCGTCGTTCATATTCAAGTGGTAGCGATAGTCAGCATTAGATGTAGCAGTTGTTCTAGTAGTGGTGGTGGTGGTGCTAGTAGTAGCGGTGCTACCGCTGGTGCTGGCTACAGTGTTATACCTGTTGTTGTTGTTGTAGTAGTCCTGGTGGATGGTGTAGCGTCTGCCCGCTTTGCACTGTCTGACCGTGATGCCGCTTCACTTGAGCGGATCGAACAAGTTAGTTCTACGTAGTAGCACTGCTGCGGCTGCGGCTGGCGGTGACTCCAAATCTACTCCTGCAAGCATCATCGTCTGCCTCGGTTGCTGTTGATACTGGCTCGCCCATTCATCGTCGTTTGGGTTCATGAAACAGCTGCTGCTGCTGTTGCTGCTGTTGCTGTTTCTGCTGGACGGGAGGGTCGACGGATTGACTTTGGGTGACTGGAAAATCACTCGACACGGTGAGCTGCTGTTGCTGCCGTCGCAGCAGCAGCAGCAGTAGCAATCGTCAACCACCATCACCATCCGAGAAGCATAACATATCCACAAGCAAACACACACACACACACACACACAAAGGCATCCATCAATCCACCCATTCGATTTCTACATCGAGCCCCCTACGCGCCAACGTTGCTTACCATCGCCACCATTATCACCACCGCCACGAGTACAACTACAATTATTATTATTTTATCATCGTCATCACCACCACCATCATCACCACCGTCGTCGTCGTCGTCGTAGTTATTATTACCCATAGGGATCGAGTGGTGATGATGATAAATTATGAACGCAATAATATAATAGGGGTATAGGAGAAGCATTTGCAGATCACCGACGGCAGTGGGTGCCCAGGCGTGAGCCCATATTCGTATGCTGGGCCGTTGCTGATATCGATGAAATAGCAGACGTTGCTTCCGACAGACAGGCGATCGGCGCAGGCGGCAATCGCAGCACTATCGGCGGCTGTTGGCAATGGTCGCTCTGCTCGACAGGATTGATCACAGCCACCCAACGAAAGGTGTGACGATGAGGATGATATCACCGGACGCTTCGTCGCCTGCGAGAAAACAGAGATAATGAAGACAACGACACCATCACCACCACCAGTAGTAGCAGCAGCAACAGCAGCAGCAGCAGCACCAACACCAGCATCGACAAAATGATCTGTCTGTGCAGGAACAGCTGGTCGACCGGCGGCTGGGCCGACCAATCGGTCTACCACCGCCACCACGACGGTGGCGGCCGTAGCAGAAGTGTTAGACGTCGGATTAGCTCAGCTTAGCGTAGGCATCCGGTTAAAATAGGCGTTCCACCTGTGTAGAGCCGGTCAACAGGCAACAGTCACTTACAGCCTACAACAGCTACTATTACTACTGCCTACTTTCGTATCTCTGCCTTTCTAGACACTGGGTCGGCAACAACGAAATACACAACCGCAGAGAGATCAACCAGTGACAACAACATTAGCGGCTGTAAGCGGACACAACAACAGCAGCAGCAGTAGCAACAACGACGACGACAACAGCATGCGGATACCACAATGGTTGTTGTTGATGATTGTCGCCATCGTCGCACGGCACTACTCTGTCTAGGTGCAAGGCGCAAGTTCAACAGAAGAGCACACGCCCTGGAGCGTAGGATGCATAGTAAGATCATATGTAGAAATGAATTGGATTCGACGGCGAGGCAGCGACTCGCAACGATCTGAACAACTGAAATACAATAGCTCGCAACAATGTAGCAACAATGATAGCGGCGGCAACAACAACAACAACAGCAACAACATCGACGGCAGTGCAATAATAAATGGTTATCTACAAACAATCTACTTACCGGATTTGCAAATTTTATACACACATATAATATACGCAGAAAAATCTATATATGTGCTAAATACACACATGTATATATATATATATATATATATGTATATATATAGAGCATGGCGAGCAGGCGGTCTTAACCTTCTTTAAACTGCACGAAGGGTATCTAGGCAGAGTTGGATTTATATGCAATGCTCGACGAACGTCGATCGGATTGTATTATCCGTGGGGAGCTGAACGCATTAAGCAAATACATATAGGCTCTAAGATCAAAACATAAAAATGTTTCATATAATGTTTAATCTCACCTACGCGCAATACGAGAAGAGGGTTTGTACTGAAGCCAAAATCTACGGGCACACTCTTGCGAATGTGACGCGATCAACTTTTACCTACTTATAATCGGTGTGCCTCCGTTATTGTCCCCTCACCGTGTCATACATATTGGAATCATGTGATATCGAATACCCGTAATGTGATTATATGATAAATAATCAAAAGCGATTCCCAACAGAATATATAACGTCTACAGAGCGTCAGACGCCATCTCGATCTGTGTGTGTGTGTGTTATCGAATTGCGTCACAATATGAGTACAGTAAGCCAGAACAAGCAATTTACAAATGGTCCCGGTATCGGGAAGCGTTCGTCGTTTTTGTTATTTGTCGCTCACTGCCATGAAACGATGGTATTCGACTCGAAGCTAATCAAGACAGATGTATTTGAAAAGCGAATGCTTGATACGGGAAAACATCACACGGTAGATATCTGTACATACATTTCAAATTGAACGGCCATAAGAATTAACAGAACTTGTTCATATTCCGAGCTAACAACTTGTCTGAACACGTTGCCGACATGGGGCTTGTCCTTACTGTCAAATGGAACTTCTACTCTCCTGTTCGTTGTTAAATCCACCTATCGCTGTATATATATATATATATATATATATATATATATACATACGTCGCTAGTGCATATCGGGTACACGGGTCGACTGCATCGGTACAACGGTACATTTCATGTGACGCAATTTCTATGAAGATCTGCCTGCCGTCATCCAAGGTTGCTCTTCGAATCTCCAGTTCACGCATAATGTAAACCGTAACCGAGCTGCGCTTTCGTCAGTGTCCACCATCTCGGCCTAGCATTGTTGTCGTTGTGCTATTTAGTTTTATCCAAAGAAAATATAGTGACCGCTCCCCGCGGGCATCGTTGTTCTTAGTGTTCAGACACTCGACAAAGTCACAAGTGATGCTGTCAGAGCGTCCCTGAGCAGCCGTGTGCAACCGTCGACAGTGTTAATAATGTAACGGGTAATAATTATGGTTACTGCAGAATCGCCGACATTATCATCATTTGCTAGCACGTGCAGTGGCCTGTCGTAGAAAATATCATCTTCGCTTCGTCGGGGGCTCGAAAGAAAACTTGCGTTTTGACTAATTAGACAATTTGGCATATAATAGCTGCTTCTTAGTATAATTGTTATCACGAACAGTTATGTTCTATGGCGTCGTGTAGAGCATCGTATTCCTCGCTAACATTAATGCGAATGTTAACATTATCTTTAGGCTATATAACATTGTCATTCTATATGACGCTTCTGGTCTCTGAACCCTCGTGGAAAGCCTGCCCTAGAAATATGAGAGTTGCTATGATATACATCTAAGTATCTAAACGGTTCGTTGTATGCTAGTGTGTTATAACTATTTGAAGGCCATCACTGCTTTGTACACAATTTAGTAATTCGATGCGCTGGCAGTTCAGTCCACTGGGTCGTTCGCCATCATGCGCTTAGAATTGTGGGCGCACTAAAGCTGGGTTATCCTCGTTATATTTTCGACACCGAAGAACGAGAGAGTAAAAGAGAGAGAGAGAGAGAGAGAGAGAGAGAGGAGATATGCCGAGTCATTCTCTTAGGTTGGCATGCGCCTATTAATGGGACCTTCTTTCCGAGAACGTATCTCCGAGTCACATAACCCACAGCTGCGAGATGATCGTCCTGCTCCCAGTCGGAGGTTACGCAGCAGCGAATGGGCGTCCGTCGGTGATTTCTATTTATTTCATGATTTTGGACCTACAAACGGTGGAGCCTCACAGCTCCACACTTCTTCAGTGACGTCTTAGCGTCCGTGATTATTATAGCTCTTTAATACCTTTCCCTCTCCCAGCCCTTCGAGCAGATAACACACCCACTCAAATCGGCTCTCATATATATGTGCACATCACGTTTGCACGATGTTCGATATTATCTTATGGTAGTGGTAGTAGTAGTGGTAGTAGTAGTTGTTGTTGTTGCAGTAATGAGTTGGCTTACGCGAGAGTATACGATCGTCTTCTTCGACAAAACCACCCTGTATTCCTCTGAGTCGCCCTCCGGACGGCCTTCAAGCAGCGACTTTCTGCCATTAAGAAGAAATGGCATAACGATCAGCCAGCTCGCTATGCCCCCAGCCACCCCCATATGCAAGGGGTACACAGCGGGAAGAGCTCTATGCCTCCACAAACCTCCATGCTGCTGCTACTGCTGCTGCTGCTAGCCAGTCTGTATACTCACCTTCACAAGTCACTGAAGAATATGAAGCCCTGCCTCCAACCTCATGTACACACATTGGACCCGCTCCTCAAAGGTCCACTGGCAATCCTGAAGACGTAGACGCCAAGAGACCCTAGAGGAGAGTTCAGGACCCGTTTTTATTCAGCTCCACTTAAACGTCATGCAGATAGATAGATATCCGCTGCCGGTGGAGCCCTCGCAGACTCGGCAGCATCGAGTCAACAGACGAACAGCAAACGTCGTTGTTCCTAAGCGGACTTCACCTACTTAGCTCCGGCGGATGGCGACGAACGTTGATCATGATGGTGGTGGCGGTGACGGCGTGTTGGTGCTATTCGCCCCATCTACCTCGTTTGATTCTTCTGGCCTCATGCCCCATCTTTTAGGCGGATAGGGCGATCATTCTGGGCGCGTCGTCGTCGTCGTCGATCCTATAGCTTGCTCCGCGAGCGACGCCGACTGCTGCTGCTGCTAGCATGCCCTACGTTTTTCGGGCTCGCTGCTGGCCACTACCGCGTCGACCCACGAAGAGCGACGAGAGAGCCGAGAGGGGCTCGAAACGGTTGGAACCATCGACATCTACCCCGAAGACTCGGCCGCAGCTGACTGCCGATCGACAACGAACGAGCCGAACGACGCGCTGAGCTAGCAATAGCAGTTACTGCCGCGGCAGGATCAGCCCCAGCGACAGCAGCAGCAGCAGCAAGAAGGAGCTTCAATAGCCACTGCTGCTGCTGTTGTTGTCGGCTGAAGTTACTCAATTGCCCCACCATCGTGAGCAAGTATGAAGGAGGCAGCGCAATCCGTCCCGACGAGGCTCGAATGAGTAGATGAAGGTTTGGCCGCCCGGCCGCTCGGCAGCTTACACGACGACGATGGCTCGCTGGCTGGCTGGCTGACTCGCTGCTTGCTTCGTTGGTTGTTGGTCGGCCGGCGACCGGCTCTAAGTGTCTGCAACGGCGCCTCTTCTTACCTTCGATCTACCTCCTCCTTTCGCTTCGTTCGGAACGAAAGGTTCTACCATGGCGAGCAGTTAAGACGACGATGTCGACGACGATGAGCCGGACGAGACGGTAGAAGAGTCAGCAACGACGAGCAACCGAGACGACTGAGAATCTACTGCGGCCGCTGCGGCCGCAATAAGACTGGGTGAGAAATTCTGTGATAAGAAGAGGGGAGTTAGAGAGAGAACGAGAGAGAGAGAGAGAGAGAGAGGCAGCAGGAGGAGAGAAAGCGACTCTTTTGTCGCTCGGATCTTGCGTCCGATTGACTACCGCTCCACCGGTCTTCGTCCGCTAGCCCGGGTAGCTATTGCTTGCCGGCCTCGAACTCCGTCCGGCAGCAATCGACTCGCTCGCTGGCCGGGGCCACACACACCACTCTGCGCGATAAGCCGGTTTACTGGTGCCTTTGTTGTTGTTGTTGTTGCTGCTCCAGCTATTGCAGTAGACGAACACGACGAACGGAGCCAAGGAAAGAAAGAGAGAGAGGGGAGAGAGGGGAGAGAGGGGAGAGAGAGAGGGGAGAGCGAGAGAGAGAGAGAGAGAGAGAGAGAGAGAGAGAGAGAGAGAGAGAGAGAGAGAGAGAGAGAGAGAGAGAGAGAGAGAGAGAGAGAGAGAGAGAGAGAGAGAGAGAGAGAGAGAGAGAGAGAGAGAGAGAGAGAGAGAGAGAGAGACAACTACTCTAGTCGGCTAGATTGGTTGTCTCTCTCTGAGTTGTTTGACTCGCCGGCCACTTCGCTGATCGCTGTTAGGGAAAACCTAAAGAAGATGGCGACGACGACGACGACCGTGATGACGATGCCGACGAAGAAGACAACGAAATAAGAGAACGAAGCTCAAGAAGCAACGAATGGGTATTAGGTACCACAGACGGTGCTGTTGTTTTCGCTGTCGATGCTGGGCTGGGTGAGACGATGCTGATGATCATGATGAGGATGATGATGCCTGTTGCTGGGGCGGCAGTCGGTCGATCGATCCAACTCGGTGCTGCTTCGTCCATTCGTTGAGCCATCGTCGTCGTCGTCATCATCATCGTAGTGGCCGAAGAGTGGTGGAAGCAGCTACAACGGCCATCTTGGCTAGCTGGGCCATCGAGCAGGGCCATCGTCCATGCATCTACCATCTCTTCAGGCAGCAGCAGCAGCAGCAGCAGCAACAACAACGACAATAACAACAACAACAACGATGGCGTCTACAGTTCTATCAGAGCTGCTGCTGCTGCTGCCGCGGCCGCCGCTCCTCCGCATTCACTCCTCACTCACTCAGCAGCGGCAGCAGCGGCAGCGGCCGTGAGTGAGTGAGTGGTAGCGAGTGCCACACAGAACAGCTGTGGGCGAACGCTGTGGGGCTGCTGCTGCTGCTGCGCTTGACCGCCGTGTTGGCCGTTGGTCGTGGCTGTTTTAGTTGCTAGCTGTTGCCAGAGCCGTTGTTGTTGTTGTTCCTCATCTTCTTCCTCCTCATCGTCGTCGTCGTCGTCGTGGTGAATGCGGCCGCTGAAGCAGTTGCAACCGCTGCCATCGTTTCTGTCTGCTCTTCCCTACTGCCGCTATTGCCGATGCTGTTGCTGTTACAGCTTTTTCTACTGTTGTTGCTGTTGTTGCTGTTACTGCTGCTGCTGCTGCTAACGTAGTGCGGCCTGCCACCGCTGCCTACTGCAGTAGCGAGCTGGCTGGCTGGCTGTTGCTGAGGACTGGCGTTGCGGCGGACCCGCCGCAGAGCTCTACAGATCTGCACGCAGACGGCGGGACGATCAAAATGCGATCAGAGCGACCGACCCCCGTCGTCCCGGCTCTTGCGATCAGACGATCCGTCGATCCGACCATCGGTCAGTGAGTCGGTCCAAGGGCCGTGCCGCTCCCGGCTTCATCTTCGCAAGACGAACGCAACACCACGACGACGACAACGACAACAACAACAACAACCACGGCGGCGGCGGGAAAAGCAAGTGCAGCCAGGCAGGATCAAACGAATGGACCAACGATGGAACGAACCAACGCACAACAGCGATGTCTGCTGCAGCAGCAGCAGCCGCCGCAGCAACAACAACAACAACGAATACGACGAAGGAAGAGGCGAGCAACGTTGCTGCTGCTGCTGCTGCTGCTCCTGTTGTTGCTGTTGTTGTTGTTGCTGCGGCGGCGGCGGCGGCCGATGCTATTGCGGCTCCTCGGTTGCTCTGCTTGCGCTATGTGTTGAGATTGCTGCCTGCTCTACCAGCCTCTGGTAGGCTGAACGAACGATGGACGAACGAACGGAGGGAGGCACGGACACACGCATCGGCGACTGTTCGTCTACCGCAGATAGGCTCATTCGCGTCTCTCTCTCTCTCTCTCCCTGTCTCCCTGTTTCTTCGATGCAGGGCAACACATCATGAGTAGTCCTCTTAAAGCAGCAGCAGCAGCAACAACAACAACAATAGCAGCAGTTCCCGCACCAGCAACTGAATCAGCAGACACAAGAGCGACCGTGTCCTCATCAACAACAACAACAGCGGCGGCTCAACAGCGGCAGGTTAAGCTGTAGGAAAAATGAGCGTAAATGCCAATCGACTGAGTGAGCACACGGCAACTCGAACGAGATGATTGCACGTAGTAGTAGTTATTGTTGCTGTTGTTGTTGCTGCTACTGCCGCCGCCCTGGTTACCAATGTTCGCGAGCCGGGAGCACAAATGGTGCTGAATTCGAATTCTCATACAGCAGACAATGCAATATCGTGCAGTTCTCTGCACGATATTGCATTGCCGCCTCGGTGGCTGTGTCCGCGCCGTGGTTAATCATCTATTCAATGTAGATACACAGATATATCAGTGCATAGCGTGTACAGAAACGGCTTCGAAATCGCAAAGAGACGAACAAAATACGCCAAGAACAATGACCGAAACATTGCTAAAGGCCTTCGCACTGTAAACGAATCTCAAACGTGAAAAAGTTGACGTCAAACGTGTTTATATCAGCATATATCGGATGCTGAAATTGCGGGCTGTCAGGGCAAATTCAAAGTTTGCTGTTTTGCTGCCGAGCCACGCAACTGAGAGAAGAAATTAACAAGTTAGAGCTAACCCATTTATTAGTGCATATATCTCATCTCGTGGATTTCCACCCGCCCTCAATCGTTTGGAATGAACGGAAAACAACTAATTCGAAAATCTCCAAGCCACTAGTGTGAAAACAACACAGGTGGAACACAACTAATTATATATTCTACTAGTATCAAAAAAACGTATACGAAGTATCGGCAATGCGTTCGTTTATAACGCAATGTCCACTTCCTTTCGAATTCATTCCAACTGATCTGCTCTACAAGTTCTAAGGTATTCGCTATTAAGATTTGGTCAGGACTGCTGCACTGCCGAATAAACAAACATTCGCCAGAAAACTACACACAGCATCCACCGCAGACGTGGCGATTCCATTCGTTGATCTCTTATTATACCAGTTATGGCACTATACATATATATACATACATACAGAACACACAACATCGCAACTGCCACCATGTGGTTAAGTATCCTGTGTCAGCGACGTTCTGCGTAGTCAGAGACCACCTAATCTACAGAGGCAAGCGTGCGACTAATTAGTCGCACCCCTCGCCGCCAACGCCGATGGTGAGAGATGTTCCTCAGAGCGTTCCGATGGACAGCAACAAACATTGTCAAGGGGAGTTGGGCTCCGGGAGACCTCAACCAGCACTGGCTAACGCCGTTACCACGATCAGACAATAGCGTCTGGTAACATGCGCGACAAGCCGAGAAGATCCGGTCAGGGACCACAAAAACATAAGCAGAAATACACAACAATGGGATAAAATAGCTCCTTGTAAATGCTCGCATTTGTTTCTGATTTGATATTTTCGCTTGTATGATTTTCTCAAGGCACATGATAGGTTTTATATTATAAATAGATCAACGAATGAGGTCGCTGTGTGTGTGTGTGTGTGCGGGGTAAGGTGACGTCGATGGCTGTGTCGTTTTCAACGGAGACTACCCGTCATCGACCAAATTGGCGTGATCAAACAATCGCAGCAAAATATCGAGTGTTTACCTTGGATCACATACGAATGAGAACTGGACACGTAAACATGTCGACGCGTATTACTATCGCGTTCAGTGATGACTGTTTCAGATATCATTGGATATGATCGCACGTCCAGCGTTTACACGGGAATTCGACCGATCTAATCTACGGGCTCTTGAATTAGCCTGATGATTCTAGTAGCACTGTAAAGATACGAGGGGCAAGGCAGCTGCACAGTTAGGTCAGTGCTACCTTCATATTTCAACAGCGTTGTGTTTCAGTAGATTGTCCGAGCCTGACTCTCCGCTAGAAACATTTAGCGTCCACGGTTCTCCATTCGGCATTGCTTCCTAAGACTGACGTTGTGCACGAAGCGAACCAAGAGCAAACATCCCCAATCAAACCTTGATGCGAATAGTAGTAACTCATTTCTCATATATGTAGCTATGGTTGCTACACCAGCATCTCGATGCTGAAGACGGATCAAATTATGATTAGCTATATGTCAGTGCTTAGGTGGCTTGGACGGTGGCTAAGTCCCTGGCTATCGGAGGCCAGAGGCCGCAGGTTCGAGCTCCCCTGCGTGATAATAGAGCTTAAGCATTGAAAAAATTGCAGTTCCTTTAATAATAACCCAATACACG
Organism: Stratiolaelaps scimitus; assembly: GCA_019614645.1. Taxonomy (NCBI): domain Eukaryota; kingdom Metazoa; phylum Arthropoda; class Arachnida; order Mesostigmata; family Laelapidae; genus Stratiolaelaps; species Stratiolaelaps scimitus. The sequence continues at coordinate 10,571,904 of JABWDB010000003.1, forward strand.
TTTACTTTCTCTGCTCTGCTACTAATCTCAACTCGAACTGTGACAATTCAATTCGTATGCGACGATGACTGTGTAACATACACCATTTGCGGCATACTTGCGAACACCTGATCAAAATGCACCTTCAACCTTCGATGGTATACATATTGATCCAATGCAAGATCTCTCTGTCCCGTCACGGGAGACACAGTGGTGACGCGCGCGAGAGCAGCGAGAACGAGTGCTCCAAACGCATGCGCTTATCCACCAGCTGATGGGTAAAGTCTGTGTACATCTGTGTGCGCGTCTTTTCGAACAAGTCCCCTAGAACGCGGAGTAGACCCGGTGGCGCAAGCTGCCCTAACTCAACAAGGTTGCGTTCTGCCTAGGAGCCATTGAGCATCGTCGTCCATAGAGGAGGCAACGTCATTTGCTCTTCTTTGCTGTCGAGAGAGCAACGGCTCTTGATCAATAGAGAATGTAATCATCACATTACCCCACACATGAGCTCGAACTGAAACTGAACTTTGAACGTTCCGAACGTTCATCCCTACAACGCATCGAAGTTCCTTGGTCACGGCGATCATGGCGGCGAGGCAATGCGACACCACATGGAATGGAAGCAATGGAGTACTAGGAAATAATAACGAAATCCACTGACATTTTGCGCTCGCCCTTCACAAGTGTCAACGACAGCTGCTGCTATACATGCGTCAGCTCTAAGAAGAGAAACGGAACACTCTTCAACTAATACGACAACGACGACAGCAACAGCAATCATATCCATAGATGCTCTTGTGATCTGCATCTCTTTCCCTTATATATATATATATATATATATATTAGTTAGTGTTTTTGCTCCGTCTCAACGCATATTACCCAACTCGGGCTGAAAATGTTGAATTTGACAGAAGCAATCTATTGTTGCAGCAGAAGCAACAATAACAACACCGAACTGAGCAATCTCGCGCGTGACATGTTATTATTAGCATTTCATTAGGGCCATTTGATTATGTCCTGTTGTCCTGTCTCCGATTGTCCACTTCTGCTCGCTGCCCCGATCTCTCTCTCTCTTCCTCTGCATTTCGCTTTGATTTTGCTACAACGGGAATCAATATCCATCATATTCGCTTTAAATATTTCCTCCTCTGCTTCCAACAAGCCACCTATATTTTCCATTATTTCCAGCTGGCGAGCGGGCCATTGATGATTGACCAATTACAGCTACAGCAATGAGTGAGCTGTTAGGTTGGTGGTAGTGAGAGGTTAGCGGCGGATCCGTCAGACAGTGGTCAGTCGGTTGTGGCTGACTATGGCGGCGGCGGCGGCGGCGCCGGTTACTGGTGGTGCAAAGCAGGAGCCGCTGCTGCTGCTGCTGCAGCTGATTCTTCTTCTTCTTCTCCTCGTCGAACTATTTCTCGTCTTCGCCGTCGTTGCGCTTTTCTAGCCACCGCAGCTGATGCTGTGCACGAGTCGTGGACTCAGAAGCCAAATCCTGACGAGAGTTAAACTATGAAAATAGTGCTGCCAGGGTCTGGGAGGTGTCCGTCCGTCCGCCCGCTACCGCCGAGCCTCATTCTTTTCCGTGATCACCGCCGCCGTCGCCGCCCCCGCCACCGCCGCTCCTGTTGCTGTTGTGCTACAGCAACGACTGCTGTCGCTGCTTTCTGCAGCCGCTGATGACGCCGCAGATCGAATAATAGGAAGGGTTAGGTCCGACTGAGCCACTGCTGCTGCTGCTGCTGCAGCCGATGTTCCCGCAGTGGCTATCCCGGCCACGTGGCGTTTGTTCGATGAGGCAGACGAACACGGAATGAAACGGCAGATGCAAACGGTGGCAGTGTTTCCCGGGGTGAAGACGATCGGGAGGACGGAGGGAATAATAATTCGACTTGAGAGAAGAGAGCCAGCGACCTGCCGCTGCTGACAGTGGACGAGCAGCAATCAGCCAACAAAAGACCAACAACAACAAAAGCAGCAACTGCAGCTGTAGAACAGCTGCCATCGAATAGATAAACGCTGGCAGAAGGGATAAACCGTTCATTCTGACTCTCTGACGATGGTGTGAGGTGGCTAGCCGGGTGAGGCGGGCACGTGCAGGAAGACATCAAATATAGACAACGCATCGGAAGCGACACATCACGGATCGTCTGATCTGGGAGAATGTGAGGAACACACGCATTTTGCGAGCGTTCGCGGCCATGCAGCTTAGCAGCGGCGACAGATCTATTCGTTCATATACGTCGGAGTGGATATGAGTTCGCCACTAATCAGATAGAGTGCCCGGGTTGGATATATAAGAGAGGCAAATATTTCGTTGACAATCACAAACGCGCAGAGATATGTATACACACACACACACACACACATAGATCGTTTCCGCTTAGTGATTATCACCTAATTATTATTAATACAGGCGTTCTCATTTCTCTATCTCCGATGTATCCGCTTGTCCCGTTCAAGCTTCCCATTACATTTATACACAATAGGCCGTGTAGAAATATAATACAAGATAGGTTTGTCACACATAGGCTCGCCTATTGCTTATGATAGCGCATATCCAGCAAAAAATAAAACCCGCCCGACGCCAACGCTCTGTTCTTACACAGTTTTAATATTGGCGCGTGTGCGCACCAACAAGCCACTGATACCACTGATAGTCATTTCCTCATGAAACATCTGTTTCTCTCCACACGTCCGCCGGCGCTAGCCCGACTTGAAATGGTAGTTCATGCCATCGTGCTGCTGCGGCTGCTGTCCCTACTTCTACCATTATGATGATTACTACAACTGATGCACCGTCAAGAGTTTCCAACTAGAAGCGGTCTAATCATCGTCGTATGTGGGGAAGTTTCTGGCCTGTATCGTCTATTCGCTGCTGCTGCTGTTGCCGAACACAAAATGAGGTTGGTTTGTTCACGCGATCCTTGCCAAATTCGGCGATAACAGTGGTGAGCTAAGCGGGCTGACTTGTTGATTGACTGCTGAAGTGTTTAACAGATGGACCGTACTCACCAGGACATCATACCTGACGGTACCTATCAGGCTGCATGGATGCTTGAATATGATGTTTGTGTGCGTGTGTATGCCCACCTCGATTGATTGCCGCCGTTTTTGCTGCAGCCTCTGCTCATCGGTCTCTGATATTGTTGGCGTGTCAAGGTGGTTGCAAGTTGAAAGAAATAAGGTGCCTCCACCGATGTCGTAGTCATGGTCGGGCCGTTAGCGTGGCTAGGCGCTCTAATAGCGATTTAATGACACCTTCATTTGCCCCGCACACGTGCATCAAACACCAGCTACCGGGGAAACACCACCTCGCTAACGTGAAGTAGTTGTCTAGAACTCGGAGTAGATACGCCAACGATGCGAAAGTGGCCAGCGATCACGATCAAAAACTAGTCATGCTAATAGCGGTAATTAATAGACGACGGTGTGACAGCTAGCCAGAAGTTTAAGCAGTAAATAATTGCACGTGGTAGCTATCGGCGGATTGATTGTTGATTGCCGATTCGTCGATGAGAGATTACGACGCCGATGAGGATAAGAATTGAATTAGTAAATAGGATTTTATAATGGTCGCACGCAATGAATATAGTGCTGGCTGGATGGATACGTTCATGAATAAGCCGGGTCGCCGACACAATAAATCTCACACACACGTTGACAGCGAACAGTGGCTCGTGTGATCGAGATTGGAATAGTGAACGACCTTGTTTTAGCCTACATTCGCGTGTCCGCCGTTGGTCACTCAAATGCACATATGTGTGCCAAGCAGATTCCCACGACGCTAAACACCCCTCCCTCTCCGTCAGTGACCATCCCCCCAGGTGAACGTTACAACCACGAGAAGTCAGTGCCGTCGGCTGCCGATACAAAAGATCAAGCTCAATCTGGTTTAAGCTGGCTGCTATATACGAACACGCAACGGCAGCTGAGCCGCCGCGCCAGCTCTTATCGCCAATGAGACAATATGCTGATCCTCTCAATACGACGGACGCAGCCACGGATGCGGGCACGCCTGCCTTCGGTTTGTGGCTCGTACCAGCGAAGTGGTGTCCCAAAGTGTCGTAGTCGGCCGCGCCGCCGCCGCCGGCGACTTCCCGTTCATTGCTGTTCGTCGTGGAAGGTCGCGCGCTTGCAGGTTAAATGCGACACGAGCAATAGCGGAGGTTGCGGGGGCCGCTGGGCGATCAGCTCGACACTCAAGAATAATAATAATAAGTTGCAGTACACGGACCTCAACAATAATAGGAGCTATAATAGTTGTTTGTTTGTAGAGAGCAATAGCTCAACGTTGAGTGAAGGCAGCTTACCATAGTCAATGTAAAAAAGAAATGTGTCCCTGCGTATTGCACTCCCAGTTACCAGGCAGACGTACACGAATGCCACCGGGCTTGACAATTTACCAGAGTTTAGAACGATTGTACGCCGGTATTATACTACAGTATACCGCCTCGTCCAACTGAATCAACGAACAGTTGACGCAGTGGCAGCAGTTCGCCGTCACAGCCAACAGCAATGCAGTGGCCACCATAGCAGAGAGAGAGACGAAAGAAACAAAAATCAAAGAGAAGAAGACCCGGACGTCGATTGTAGGCGGCTGTGAACACGCTACGGTGCTAGGCCGGCTGGTTATCAACAGCGCACGTTGGTTCGACGTGTGCTCACGCCTGTGGTGGTGCTGACGTCGAAGAAGCGCCGACAGATAGAGGGAACTCCTTTGAGCTGGAATCGCTGCCCGCAACCTCGATGTGGGCATAGGTGGGGCTAGCGACACCAAGAAATACACACAAACACACACACACACACATACAAACTCGCGTTCAGATAAGTCGCCGTGAAGAGGCCGCTCGAAGAAGAGAGGCGCGCTCCGGTGAACGCAAAGAATCCATAGAGGTCCCTCTCGACGACGTTGAGGGGAAAGCCGAGATTACCAACGATTATGAAATGGAGCGGCGTTGAAACGTCGTCGTCGTCATCATCACCAGCAGAAGCAGGAGGTCGCGGGTATCTCCGCCAGCAACCGGGCGCCATCCGGCTGGCGACTGTGAAGACTGCAAAGAGAGAGAGATAGAGAGAGAGAGATAGAGAGTTGGTGGTGAAATATAAACCTTTATTCGCATCTCGAGGGAGCAGGGCTGATCGCGATGTTCCGGTGGCGTTGGAACGTGAGACTGTTTGCTTCGCTTTTTCTTTTGGTTTGGTTTGCTTTGCCAAGTGGATCTCGTATCTGGAGAATTTTCATTTGAGCATCATCCGTCGGTGCGGACGAACAAGGCCAACAAACAAGAGCTGCTTAAACAAATGACTTGTTGTACGAACGGTTCACATCTAGGTCTGTGCATATCGAGACGGCCACTGACTGACAAGCGAGATGATTTCGCTTGGGCTGTTTTTGCATGGAAATATTCCTAGCTGGCAATTTGTGACAGTTTCAGCCATTTCCCTGCCAACCTATCGAGTGTACGCGCACGTACACCTCATGCTGTAACCTTAATGCTAATTTTTGGTCTATTTTTGATAAATTGTTGAAAAGTACATATATATATATATACACACGTATATATAAATGCTTAAAGGCCACACAATGTAAGTATCTCCTGGATCCTCGTTCAGCAGTGTATAGCCTGTAGGTATTGTGTAGCCTTTTTGAGCATCTACGTATGTTCAATGCATGACAAACAAATCATCGTTTCGGCTTCTTTTTTCACATATTTTGCTATTTAATATAATAGCTTTGTTTGTTCATATGTTTTCCCATCTATTCATTCATTTCGAATAGCTTCACATATACTCATATATATATATATATATATATTATTATTATTATTATTTGTTTTATTTTCACTCTGTTCGAGTAATTACAACGGTGTGTACAATATACAAGTCAGTTTCCGATGTGTAAGGTTTCAATTAAAAATTCTAGAAGCATTTTTTTTTTAAAACATAGTTCCATCTGATTGCATTGACCAATGTATATTTAATTCTACGACTAGATTAGGTGTTTATATTTAAGAGATGACTAATATATATATATATATATATAGTAAAATTCATTCATTCCGAATAGCTTCCACATCTACTCATATATATATTTATATAGTGAAGAAATTCAAATACATTACATAACACTACTGGTGTATTCTGCCACCGTTACTCCGGATGCTATATCCCTTCCCATGGCTCGCTATCCGAAGATGTAAGTCTCTGTCATCGTTTGTCTCTGCCCGTGGTTACGGCAGCAGCAGCAGCAGCAGCAGCCGCCGCCGTTTACTACTGCTGCAAAATGAACGAATTCCTTTTCCGGAACTAGGGACTTTGGACTCCTCCAGAAGGTACCGCGATAGTAGTATTACTACGACGACTGCTGCTGCTGCTATATGGAGAAAACGAGTTTACGAGCGCGCTCTGTGCGTGTGTCCGTGAACACACGTGAGAGGCTGCTCTACATTTTACTGCCGCGCTGGTCTCGAAACGGAGTCAAGCTCATTGTTACTACGGGGAAAAATGTGTACCGTCACCGACTACGAAAAGCAGACGCGTTGTTGGCACCGGTTGAGAGCAGAACATTCCCTGAACTTCACTCACACTCAATCCATGTGTGGTCAGATAGAACACAGTTCGAACTCAGATACATCTGCATGTGCAACAGAAGAACGCCCGGCACCGGTCGAAACACCGAATTCGCTGGGAGAGAATCGTGACTCGTTCGCCAAATGTCCCCCCATCAAATGTTGACGAGAAAACATCGAATAGGCCGCTGTGTCGAATTTTAGCTGATGATAACTAACGATAATCAGAGACAGCACTCGTTCAACTCGGTCCGAAAGGCATCCTTTTGAGTGTGACGTCAATGCACCGCATCGCGGAGCCTGGACTGACTGACTATTAATCGGTTTGCGTTGCTTATCGAGTTCAGCGAACACTGATTAGATAATGGCTAATGACACGATCGGTGTGGCGCGGAGCCACGGTATAGTAGAGCTCCAGTAATAGCGTAGAGAATAATGATATTCTTCTGTGGCAAAGGGTGGACATCTTTTTATCAAGATTATACTTTCAGCTGCACCCATGAAGCTTTACAACCGCAGGAAGCGAAGGTAAAATAATCTTTATGTTAGGCAAATACAATTGCATCAGCAACGTGATAACGACTTTTGCCGGCGGGCCCAATATGAACTTACGTGGCCTTTATTTATTTTTTGCAAAGCCGTCCATTGCGCACCCAGAATGACGAGAGGACTGAGAAAAATACATGTTTATCTCTAGGCTCCATTGGTGGCCAGAGGAGATCGAGTTGCGAGCGCATGCGTGAACGTCTTGGCTATCGTTGTCCAGGCGAGAACAGCGATGCAAATCGAGCTATATAATATATGCTAATAAAGCTCCGGATGCCGTCTCGGAATGGACGACTGAATGAATGGATCTGGCTGGTACCGTGCCAGCGCCTGGGGAGGGCAAAGGCTTTTTTTGTTGATAGGGAAGAAAAAAATTGTAAGACCCATCAATCTAGCTTTGGTCGGTAGTGAGACCAAGAGGGTTGCCGCCATCGCCAGATAGCTGCAAAACCACCTCGGCAAGGGCGTCCGCGTCTGACGGGAGACTGGCTAAGGGTATACCGGCAAACGAGGAGGACGCCAATGGAGGAATAGTATAGAACAGCAGCTCTTATATTTTCATAAATGGGTGGTGGGAATGGTGTTTTAGCAGGCCAGATCAGCGACTCCTTGGGAAACGTTAGCCTAGGTAGGTGCATAATGTAGACTGAGAGACCCATGCGGTGGATTAGATAGTTTAGAGCAGAGTAGCCCAGGAAAGACATATATTATTTAGTAGTACTGAGCTACTGGGCTCGGTATCGCTAAAGCTGTAGCGTTAGGTGTGATAGTGTGTAACCAGTGTGTTACAGCGTCTGAGCGGTTGAGAGACTATAGAGGCAAATGCCTAGAATTAAAGTCTGCTGCTCATAATGCATTCCTATTAGCCTCTACGAAAAAGTAACCCCATTTCATCGAAATCACCGACACCACGTGTAACGAGATTGTTATTTAGCGATACGTTTTTCCTCAATGTGAAAGTAAAAACAAATATTTAACATTAATCAAAACAGATACAAAACAAAGTAAGATTGCTATCACGCTCAAGAGGCTCCCACCTGTGATGCTCTCGTGAAGGATGCCGACCTGTTGTGTTGAGAACATCTCGTACGCTATGTTTCCTGCAAAATTGCTCATTTAGCCTTCGTATATTGCAATACGCGTTTCCAAAACACCCCCTCCCCCCCCAAAAAAAGCCTTCTCTATATATGGACCTATGCATCCATCTATGTCCGTATACGGCAGTACGGCGTATCACTACAGCTGTTGCTCTGTAACTACACGCCCTCTGGTTACGATGCTTGCTATGACCGCCTTGCTGACGTTGACCCTACCGCCCTGTCCTGCCGGTGCACAGGCCACACGATGGACTGATCGCCATTGATGTCTACGGCAGCACACGATGATTATTGCTGCCGCTCTGGGGACCATCGATATTCGCTTTTCGCTCGGACTCGTCGAACAAACGACGTCCCTACCGGCCGGCCGACGAACGAACGGACGAACGCGCGGCGTTTGTGGCCACGGCTAATGTTGATGCTACTTCTGCTGATGTTGCTGCTGCTGTTGTTGCTGCGGCAGCTGCCGGCACCAGCCACCGCCGCTGAATCTAGGAACGTCCGAACTGCTGCTGCTGCTGCGTTTACCGAACAACGATCCTGTTCGTACTCGGCTCTTTTTTCTACATAACCCGTTCATTGGTTGTTGGTCGCCACTGCTCGTTGCGTGGTGGTACTTATCTCGCCAGCCAGCCAGCCTGGATGCCTGCTATGCTTCCATGTGTATGTTCTCTCGATATAGCCTGGCAAAATGTTTATTCTGTGCGGTGTGGTCGACCAAGCAGCGAAACCCAGCAGCGGATCGACGAACGAGCAACAGACAGTGAACAGGCGAATTCGAGCTACGGGTGAATTCGCTCGGCTCGCGCCGCCACTGACGCTACCATCATCACCACCATCACCACCACCAAGAATTGAGTTGCTGTTGCTGCCGCCGCCGCCGGTGCCGATGTCGCCGGGAACCGATGTAGTATTTATATGAAAGGCATTATCGATTCGACGTGCTTAGAACCGTGCGCCTTTCTATATGAGCCAGTGAGTGGGTGAGCGGGTGGACGCGTGCATGTATCTGCATGTGTATATGTGTTCGTGTGTGAGAGGTCGTTGTTACGCTCCTACTGTTATCTCATCGTGTTTCCCTCGCGGGATTGTTATTATATTCTCTCGTAGAGTGGCGGAGGTGGCCGGGCGGCCAGCAGACGCAGTGGAATGATTGTTGTTAGGTACAGTCGAGGATGTTGTGGGTGCCAACGGCTCGAGGGCTCGAGGTTGCCGGATGGCGGCGGTGGCGGCGGCGGCTGCTGCTGTTGGAAGCGAGGCGAAACGATGCGGTGCCTGTTCGATGACTGCGAGACCACTGGCTGATGGGCCGTTGTTGTTAGTGTTACATGCACTCACTTCGAACGAAGGTGTGTGCCTTACGTTGCTTGGTATCCATATCAGACCGATTGACTGATTGTTATTGTTAGGTTAGAGCAGAGAACAACAAGCGAGCTCAAGACGAACCAGAGGAAGAGGAAGAGAGTGAGAGATATGTGTATAACTATGTCGGAACAGCCAGTACAAGAAGATTGTAGCGAATATATAGGTTAATCGAGTCCGCCACTATCAGTCGACGTTAAATAGAAGCAAAGGCAACAACAAGGGAGAGAGAGAGAGGAGAGACCGAACTCGCAACTCAGGAAGATTTGCAGGCGTAATTCCAGGAAATGGAAGACTACCGCAGGTTGGAAGGAAATGATGATATTCGGGGCGTCACTATAGGTCGTTTCAGCGCACGGCCTCGTTCCGTATTCGACGAACGACATATCCATGACATCTATGTACTATTTATTTGTTTTCAGTGCTATCGGGCAACAAGGGATTTTTTGTTCAACTATTATTATCACGCGTACAACTCGTTGGTTTGCGATGTTGCCATGGCTGCGGTTACGTGGATTTCTAGGTTTCCACAAACATTAATAAGCTATTGTAGATTCGATCGATTGGATCCGATTGCGTAGACAAGCAATTTTTGTGTGAAAGTACGAAACTACAACACCAATATGATAGGCATAATTTTACACTTGTGAGATGTTACACTTAATACACCCATTTCGCTAGCTACATTGAACTTCCCCCGAACGCAACTCCAATTACTCTCACATCTAAGTAAGTGACGCTAAGCTAACTTATATTATCTCCAGTAGGTGGTCCGCTTAATTAAATACCACATTCCTGGTCAATGAGGCCCGAAGCAGGCTCATTGCGAAACAAGGCCTTCATGCTCAACACAGATTCAGCAAAATTCTGCATTATTCCGAGATGCGGGTTCATTTCTAGCTCTCATTCCGAAACTGCCTACTTTCTCCATCTTTTTGCCGTAGCGAATAGCTTCTCCCTGTCTCCCTTTCTCTCTCGCTCTATCTTTCTTTCTGTCTGAATTTTTCGTTCTGTCTCTCCTGCGATTTCATTTATGGGTGCTCCCGACCTGATGTGCGTCTATGCGCGTGCGCTCAGTCCGGCGTTTTTTACGCTTCTTCAGCGATATGACTTGGTTCGCCTTCTCTTTTTCGATAACGGCGGCACAGTGTCATCCGCTGAAAGTAGTGAACAAGTGAACGAGACACTCAGAGGGAGAGAGAGAGAGTAAACAAAGATAACAGGACAACCCATATAGACGCGAGCTGGTGAGCATCTGATACTGTCAGTGGCCCCATGCCTTATTCGCAGTCACTCGTGGTCGACGCAGACAGAGAAACACGCTCCAGCTTCCAGCTATACCTGATGCCATCTGATCTGAAATGCGATCTTTACCGGGCACCTGATAGAAATTAGAAACCACCCTAATGGCGGCGCGCGCGCTCGCATTTCCATCCCACGGTAACAGAAGCAGTAGCACCAGCAGCAGGCGGTGAATCTGTGGGCCCGTGAACAAATCTCGAAGAGTGGCATTGTCTCTCCGATTCGCGCGTCGACCGTATGGATGAGCTTGTGAGTCAATGAAGAAGAACCAGACCTGAGCCAGCCAAAACCCTGTTTGTCTGATGGTTCTCCGACTCCTCATGTGTTCCCTTGTAGTTCATCGATTTTCGCCGGTGTCTCCGTCGACTTCGGCTGTCACCCACTATCCTCCAACTTTGTAGTGGACGACTGCTAACTGATATTGGGACAATTTCGTCTAACTGTGGCATATCGTACGTTTGTTTTTGCAAACCACCCCGTATACCAGACCAGATGGAATCACTCGTTAGCGAAACAACACATAGTTATCGTCTGCTGTTGTCCTGAGCAGTGTCCAGTTTAGTAGGCAAAAAATGAGAAGTGATTTCACTAGTCGTGAAGCACCACCACCAGTGTCGAGGAAACAGGCCTAAGGACCCCGATCAGGCGGGGAGGATTCTCTGAAGAGACGAGATAGGACATTAGAAGCTGAGCGAGAGGCAGACGTGTGGGGTGTAGGCGAATCCCACAGGAACATTACGACAGCGTCAGCGTGTTTATTAGTTTATGACTCGGCAAGCGCCGTCAGGAGAAGACACTCAGCAGCTCATTCTCCTGGGTGAACGTCCTTCTGTTCGGCCCGAGGCGTGAAGGCGACGATGGAACGATAACGGAATGAACTCGATAAACTCGATACAAAGTTTCAAACAAATTTTCAGATACTTTCGAGCGATTGCAAAAGTGGCGCTGTTTTCTAGATCCTCGGACAGCCAAACGCCAGAGCCAAGGACGCGACGTCGTACACCGATATATGTATATATATGAGATTTTACATACGATATATTGGTATCTTAGGTCGTTCGGAGCTATTCCTCAGGTACATCCAAAAAAACACTAAAACACTATGATAACTGTCGAATCAAGCGTCGTTGCGTCATATGGAATTTAACTTGTTTACACAGGAGTCTTTGTCTTACATGCAGCTCAGTGCTGGTTCAAATTTTTTAGAAGAGACCTGAAGCTGGAAGATGAAACATCGTCTAGAACTGAAAATTACCGTTTCGTGATTACACTTTTGGTATTTGCGGAAACAAGCCCGAATTAAATTCATCAAAAATGTTGGATATATTAGATCGGGGGGAGTTCTTCCGATTCTGCGTTTACAACCGATGTAATCAATTCAAGAAGGATAATGATTGGACTGTTGAAGACCACAGGGAAGGTGACTTCACTTCAGAACACATGCTTTGCTCAATCGTTCTCAAAGTAAACGATTACAGTTGAGTAGTCCGCCGTGTGTCCTTCACATTACCATTTAGGTATTTCGTACACGTGCTAGTACGGTGGAAGTAACAGCAGCAGCAGCACCACCACCACCTCCCCCGTAATCGTGTACTATGGCCACGGAAGAAGGACCTTTGTATGGTGATATGATAGTGCTGCTGCTGCTGCTGCTGCTGTTGCTGCCAGTTGTAGTAGTTGATGCATTGATGTCTATCGTTATATCGTCGCTAAATATATGCTGGCTGCTAAATGCTCACCAAATGAGAGAACACTCGTAATCCAGCACCGAGGAAAAGGAGACCGGCAGCAGACTGGCCTCTGAGCGTTATATAGCTGCTATATCAGTGTCACAGAAATTATTTACACTGATTAATTACAATTCGCGACATCAGTGATCCCCTTTGATGATGATTAGTCCATACGGTGATCATAGAAAAGTTCACCATTTAAAAGATCACCCCATTGTATAGGACATCGTAACATTAGCTTCAAAACCAGGCTTCTATGTAAATTGGTTCGTGTCTATTGATTCTGTTAATTAACCAAGAATACTTTTTATTGTATTGTTTTGATCTTGGTTTTCTCTTCATTTTACAGAAATGACCAATGGGCTCGAACAATCAACGATTGTGTCCAATATAGAATTGGACTACGCTCGTCCACTGCTAAGCTCGCTACAATTCGATTCGGTGAGAGTCCTCATTCCCGGAATGGCCGGCACAAATCCCTTCCGCCTAGTTTCCACAAGTCCAGTATCTCAAGATGTCCGGACAGCGTTACCTGACCATGAGTTTACACGTGGTTATCAATGCAACGTTATCATTATCGCCATTTCTGTGCTCATTTCGTTCTCATTTGAATTGACCCTCGAAGTCCAAGTGAAATAATCCCATTTACTCCTTTTGCTTTTAGCCAGCCCTACCTTAGGATCCCAGCGCCAGCGATAACAGCGACAGCAACAACAAGAGCAGCAGCAGCTGCAGCAGCCACAGCAACAACAACAACAAAACAATATCAGCACCAACGGCAGCCATATCGGCAGCTAACTGTTATCTGTCAGTCAGTCACAGATATCCTTGCTGCAATGAAAACATCCTGCAAACATCTTACGGCTCACGCAGCCGCCAATCGCAACGGCCGCCACATAATAACAACAACAACAATAACGACGACGACGAGTACCGGACCGGGCTTCGGGCAGCGCCGACCTGCAGCAGCAGCAGCAACTTCAACAACAGCAACACCGCTCCCCTCACCTGCAGCAGCCAGCGTTTCAAGTGTCGATGTCTGTGTATCGGCTTTCCATACGCTTTTCTTTTTTAATCCACGTCGAACTGTCCCCTCGTACGTGGTTCGGCTGCAGCTGTAAGTACGCGCGGGCGCGTGTCAGAGGTGCATCATCGAGAGAGTGTTTGAGATGCGTCGAGTTTCACCGTCCCATCGCGATAGGACCCTACCCTCGACTTCCTGCAGTGGCCCGGCGCATTGGCTCGTTTCTCCACCAACGCCGCCACCTACCACCCCCCCCCAAACCACCCTCCCCGCCATCTCGATTGCTATTGTGCGAGCTGGCTGGGATGAGAGCAGTTCCTTGGACAGGTTGGTCGGTGTTGAAAATCAGTGAGCTGTTTGCTTATTGCTGGCCAGGTTGCGGCGTTCTGGCTGCGCTCAGTCTGGCGGCTCACAGTCAGCCAGCCAGCTAGCTAGCTATTATATTCTAGCTAGGTGACTGACTGCCTAGATGATGGTAGAACGTTCCGTTGGCCGAGCTGGCCACTTGTCGACGTCGTCGTACGCCGGTCTCTGCCGTCCAGTGGCGTCGTTTGTCGTTGGGTTGACAACAGTGGCTGGCTATGAGCGCTAGTTGGCTACGCTGTTCCTGCTGCCGTCGGCGTTGACGGTGGCGGCGGCGGCGGGAGCGGCGGCAACAGTGGTAGTTTGGTGGCTATTTTAGGAGAAGACAGTCCATTTTGGACATCATGGCGTTCGTACTGAATGAGCTCTTCTATTCAACATCAGCGGCAACAGCAGCCATGCTTAGGGGAGGCGACGTGAGGCACTTAGCCATCGATGCTACAACGTTAGCAACAACAACAACAACATGTAGCAACGATTGTTCAGGGTAGATTTCGAACGATTTCGCTCACAGTGGACGCTGGCTATTTCTTTGAATTTCTTATACTGAATTTAGTTAATGCCACTAGGTCGCTGCAATAGGTTTCTGCAGGAGAAGTTGTGGAGGCCAGCCGACCAACGAAGAAGACAAAATGGACAATTCAACAGGGCTCAATTCTTTCGCCGTTGTCATCATTGGTGTCGCTGATGATATTCTCGCTGCTACTCAAATTGCTGTTGCGGCGGCATAGCAGGCACGATTTCACATGTACTATACTAGTTAGCAACACTGACATCATGCCAGAGAGATTTGCACTTCCTTAGGCAAACGACTCGTAGGCATACGTGCCCAGGCTGTTCCTCGAGGTAGGGTGCTGGAGCATCTGGTGAACGCACGGCAGACGGCACTGCAGTGCAAGACACTCGCGAGACACTCAGGCATAAGTAGGTACACTAGTACACTCAAAAACCTCCACAAATAGAAAAAGCCACCGCCGAGAGACTGCGATCGATCGAGGCAGCATATCGCCGCCAGCCATCACACACTTGGCACTCAGCAGAGCAGGGTCAATTGAACCAGTGAAAGTTTGATATTAGGTTCACATCAGGTTTGGACCGTTTGGCCGTTGGTATTACGCGCGAGCCTCACTAACGACGCTGCGCGGTACTATACAATTGATATTGGCCGACGCCCGGCCAATATCTCTTCCTCTGGGGAAGAGATATTGGCCGGGCATCGGTTCATCGGTTTCTAATCGGCCTATTCGTTGGAGCTATCTCTTGCCCGTTATCAATTCTGCATTGCTCTAAAATGATAAGATGCAGTGTCCGCGTTATGCAGGCCACACGGTTTGACGTGATAATAGTTGATGCTCATTCATACTGTTACTGGTACACAGAATATATTCATTGAAATTGTGGGTAATCATAACTAGTAATTATTTGGTGACGATGTAAAGCCAGCAGTCACAATGAAATTTAGTTGAAGTCGAGATGCACGAAGCAGCATCTACGCGACGCTCTGAGAGATGAGGTGAACATCATCATTATATCTTTCCATTGTTCGCGTCGGATATCTGGCGAATACACACGTCTTTTCGACAAGAAATAACAACAAACAAACATCTAAGATAGCAGAAATCGTTGCTGTGTGTGTGTTTTTTTTTTGATTCTGCCATAATACCCCTATACCGCTGTTAGTGATTCCATCATTTGCTTTTATTTTTCGCATTATTCCACTCGTATTTCACTCATTCTCTGCGTCGTTGTCGCGGCAGCGATGGCACCAGATGCTGTGAAAGTCGTGTGTCCCATAGATTGAAGACGAGGAGTTTGTTCGATGGTCACTATGGCCACCGCCACCGCTGTTCATCCTGCACGGGGGTCGGCCTCTGCGGCATGTGTGGTAAACAGCGTCGCTAATCGCTACTTAACCCAGAATCGTTGAGAGTTTGATACTGGTCGATGTTCACTAGTGGCAATCGCCAGCCGGTTCATGCAAGCTGAGGCCAGGAGCCAACCAGAGACAAGTAGATGAAACGATGTAGACAAAGACTAGTACATGCAGCAAGGAAGTACCTGACCAGTCTAGCTATGATGGCTGTTATATTGAACGGGAGTACTAGGTGGCCTGTTGGCTGTTTCGGCCTCAGCGATATTAACAATTTCCTATTTTAGCGACATCTCCTCGTTGCTTTCGATTGATGATACTCAATCGAGTGTTGTTGGTTTGCTTTTTCTCTACTCGTCTGGAAATTACTGACAAACTGCTTCATTTAGCTTTATCGGCGGCGCGTCGATGAGCACCATTGGTTCTATCATGAACATGATCAGGAGGCGTGTATAGGTTAACGCTGTCCGATTGGAGGACCCTGTTTGGCTGATGGCTAAATTTGACCTTAAGCTATAGCACACACAGAGACCTATTTAAGGTGTGTGTGTGTGTATATATATG
The DNA here is from genome assembly GCA_019614645.1 of Stratiolaelaps scimitus. NCBI lineage: Eukaryota > Metazoa > Arthropoda > Arachnida > Mesostigmata > Laelapidae > Stratiolaelaps > Stratiolaelaps scimitus. Next base: position 10,588,313 of record JABWDB010000003.1, read on the forward strand.
TGAACCTTAGTATTATTTTTTGTTTGTTGTGTTTCGATTTACTAGTAAAAACACGGGGCTCGGCCCAGGTAGGGGCACGGCCTCAACTCTGTCAAGTGACCCTTTTTATGCCTCTGAACATAATGACTCGTACTTAAACGAAGCTAGATCTGTATTTCGATATTTATGTTGAATGTCAATTCTAATAATGCCACTGAAAGACACGCCTTGCCGCGCTGATGGCGCTGATGCCGATGTGTCTTTATCCGCGCGAAGGTGAAGACCGCTGCGAGTGTTAAATGTAAGCCGTCTCGATGATGACACGTACGTGATTTGAATTTTATCACGATCCAATCTGGTCCCGACCGACTCGACGAGTCTGCAGGACCCTCAAAGCAGCAACAGCGGGCGAGAAAAACGAACGCACAAACACGTACATTAGTGTCACTGGTGCCAGACGTGAATCGTTTCACCTGTCCACCGGGGGGTTGAACTTGCCAACCTCCACTACCCCCCCCCCCCACCTCCATCCCCCAAGAACGAGACGAGTATCGACGACAAAAAGCAACAATAACAAGAACAGCGATACAAATAATATTATGCTTGCTAATGGTTTCTACTCTGAATGGAAATATAGTATAGAATTCGGACGGTTGCTTTCCTCTATCTTCAGTCGATTTCATTTTGATAATGTCGTATCCAGCGACGGTGGGCAGCTTCCGACGACGACAACACAAGGTCCGACAATAATGTTTTCTGTTGCTGCTGCTGCTGCTGCTTGCGGCTATTTGTGTCGGTCGGAAATGTCAATCAGGGCGAACAGCCGTTCTCAATAGGTGTCGTGTATGGGCGGCCGATAAACAGTGCGATCTCCAGTTCATTCTATTGAGCATCCCCGCGCGCACACATACACCACACACACACACACGCGCTGAAAATCCGATATATTTGCACGAATATCACAGTCGATTGATGGAGCTTCGCTGTCCTAGAATATATATGTATATTTATTCTTTGCTCTGAACATGCAATGTGGTGCTGAGATGGTTGATGCTTTTCAAGCTACGCATTTTTTGGTAGCTCGTATGATCGAATTTTATCTCGAAGCTCTCACTCGTTACTCACGTAAAGCTCGCGTAAATATCGCCTTCTCGAACTAGATATGTATAGTTTTCTTGAGTCAATTTTGTGTTTGCTGAGAGTTGTACTTCAATGGTGTGCATTCAGCGATTGTCCACTTTGTCTGTGTAATCAATAGGTGACACTGAGTTGTTGTTCGAATCTGTTATTCTATTATTTTTACATCATCTTTTCTTATGTAGTGTTTCTAATGTATTGCCAACAAGGGTGGGGGTAGTAGCGAGAAAGAGTAGATTGTCACTTGTCTTTTGCTTGTTATACTACCTACTAATATCCGCAGTTGTACCACATAAAGTGCAGCAACCAAGCGAGTTCATGCATCCTCATGATATTCCTGCGCAATATGTATAATAGTCACAATAACGAAACTTGCATAGTCGGCGACAGATGAACGGCCATAGCTAACGATCTTGATGCCCCCGGATCGGGGAAGCTCACCGTTGAGGGAATCCACGACCCGCCGGGCACAATTGCCTTGCTTACATTGAAGCTAATCAAACTTAAGAAGCGTGGATGCCGGAGCAAGCCGCCGACTCCTCTCGGCTGTTTCGATCGGAAGTTTCTGTTGACAGCCGACCGAGAAGGCTGACCAGTTAGCATCGTAATTATCATCATCACCATCAATCGTCGTCAAGTCGTGCGGTTGGTCGTTTGCTTAGCCGACATTGGCATTGATGAGATCCAATCACATAAACACATATTCTTATATATATATACAAATACCCACATTTCCGACACACGCCCCAGACGGCAACCAGTGCAATGAATGCCACCGCGCTGGACAAATTGACATCGCGCTACATCGACAGAAATGTATCTATTTCGTCAATCAGCAGGCTGACTGAATACCATATCAGCCAAATGGGGGTCTTGATTCCCCGCTCTCGTGCTGTTTTTTTTTCTGCATACATAATTCTCTCCGTTCACGTGAATACCATCACTGATAGCGGTTCAAGTAGAGGCGACGTTCATCTGTTTCGTCGATCTGAGTTCAGCGAGGAATAGAGAGAGAAAGAGAGAGAGAGAGAGAGAGAGAGAGAGAGAGAGATGAATGATTAAAATTGTCACTTCCCCCTGTATATGGTCTTATTGTGTGTTCTATATTATGCATCACTTCTGCTCTTAGCATCTGCCATATTCACAGCGTTATGGCCGGTTTGTGTGTGTGTGTGTGTGTATGTATAAAGCAAATGATTGTTTATTTCAAAGCGCGATAATACAACGAAATAGTTAGTTACTCGCGAATTTCACCCTGTTCGTACTTCTGTGCATATAAATAGGTGTGCTTCAGAACTCTTGTCTGCTTGTCGGGTCTGTAAGCGTGTCCGTGTGCGTCTGTGCTGCTCCCACTGCCGCTGCCACCGTCGCCGTGGTACTCCTCGTATCCAACGGCAACCTTTTTGTGTCTCGAAAAGATTGACGACCTTGAATTCACAGCAGGGCAGACATGGGAAGTGGCAACATTTGGCCGACATAAGCACTTCCAGATGTTGTTTACAAGCAACCCTGTTGTTGTTGCTGTTTGGCGGACACCAACGCCGGCCGCCATGTTTAGCTGGCTCTGTAGGCTAGCAACAAGCACAGCACGCACAGCACAGCTCAGCACAGCGGTTCAGCAGCTCAGCGGAACCAGAGTAAGAACGAGCCCTGCTCTGGCCAGCCGCTTAATAGCGCAGTGGGTCTCGAATGGGAAAAGGGCGAGACGTTGTTCATATAAATACCTGCGGATAGTCTATCACACACGGATAGACTAGAGAGTCACAGACGGACACACACACACACACAAACACATGCATATATAGTCACTTAGTTTGTGTCGTTTGTATCAAAGTATTATATAGGATAGCGTACCGTTGGCTACTGCTGCTGCCGTTGCTGCTGCTACCACCACCAACGGCACTACACTACGCTACAGCACCGGCGCCGTGTTGTTGTTGTGTGTTTTTATTATTCGTGTCAAATTTTATTTCTTCAAGGTCACCCCACCGCCGGCAGCAGTGGTTTGCAACGGCGGTGAGGGCCACGAATTGACGGGGGGGGGTGGGGGTTAGAAGGCTGGCGGACAGGCGGGTCGGTTACGGCGGTAGCGGAAGCCTACCGGTGGCAATTAGTGAAAATCTTTGGCGCGAATCGTTCCAGCCGTCTCGCCGCTGCATACGCTGCTCAAGCTGATCAGCACTGCGGCAGTGGATCTTACCGTAGTGCTGGCGGTGCTAGCACAGCTGCTACTGCTGCTGCTGGTGCTGCAGTACAACTGACGGCCACACGCCGGCAGTGACTGAACAGGCGTCACCACTCGGGACCCGCCACAGGCAATAGAGTAAATAGAATATAAATTGAAATAGCTGCCGTTGCTTAATAGATACGAGTCGCTCGCTGGCTGGCCCGGCTAGCTCATAGGTGGGCAGGTAGAAACTAGAGAGAATCAGCTACGCGGGATCATCAAGGAAGCAATCGCGTTTTCTGGAACTTACACAAAAGAGTACACAAGTTGTTGTTGTTGTTGTTGTTGTTGAAAACAAACAGGCTTGCAAAACGCTACGAAATTTCACAGAAAAACGGGACCCGTAAAGCAATCACGTCAGCAGCTCGATGGCTCTCGAGGAGCGGAGCCGCGTTACGTCGCTTGGTTAGATTGGCTGACTGATTGACTGGTTTCATGTCATCTATCTATTATGACTACTATTATTATTGTGATTACTATTATTATTATTATCGTCTTCATTATCTCATTAGTTGGCAGCGCAGGACCTCTAATAATACGAGAGTATGAACGTTGAATTCTACTTGTTCCCAGATTCAATGATCATGGCTTAACATGCAAAGGAGACCTGCAGGTGAGACGGGTTTTACTAAAATTTGCTTTGCTTATCTTCCGGGCCCATGCATAGATAGTGTTGATGTGCGGCGACGTTTCAGGTAAATGTTATCTCGAGCAGGCGACATTGATAATCATTGGCGTGTTATGCTTCCAGGGTAATGAAAATCTCTCCACCTCACTCATCGTTATACGTATCACGTAGTCGGTCGTGCTACGCGGATGGTATCTTTTGCAAGATCGAGTTCCGAGCATTTCCCATGAACTATGTTTTTCGGGTCGCTCGAAGAGCCTGAAATCTCAAATTTGTGTCAAATATAGTTGTCATTACTTTCGATATTTGTGTGCTCGTATGACAGGTTCTCGTAGACCTTCAATTCGCCGGATTGTCACGGCGGCATAATCCTCAAGCTAAGCTGGCCTATTGATAATCCGCATACTGTACACCATTGATTTTTCGCAGATCCTCAAAGCTTATAGCGTATGCAGCGTTACCAAGCAGCAGACGAAGATAATAGGTTAGGTAGCCATAGGTTAGCGAGTAGGCGTTATGTTAGCGAGTCCTGCCGATGAGGTGTATTTGACGCTGATGTCGAACCCATTGGCTCATTTTGCCAATCCAAGGTTAGTGTTCCGGTAGCTTCGAATAATAGAACGCCGATTGAGCTTGTGCCAGTTCACGACTGGGTCAAAAATACGCTTCTAGCATTGAACTTTGCTGACCGATGTCTGACAAAAAGTTCTTCGAGAAGCTGGCCAATGTTCGCCATTTTGTATTGTCCTGCCTGGTGAACATCTCCTCCGCGCTGGAAGGAGTGATTTTTGTCAATTTTGCTTTGCTCGGAGAGAGAGAGAGAGTCACCAGCTGGTGTGATGCATCGGCCTTCAAAGTAGGCTATCGCAATCATTGTACATTCATTTTTCATCAATTTGATTCGATTTCGACGAACGCACAATCTTAGCCTTCATAATCCAACTTGTGGAGGTTAACTTTTTTAGTCTCACACAGGTTTTTGAAATCGTATTGCCTGTAACGCTAGTTCGCATTATTTTGTAGGTCTTTGAAATTCGATAGCGCAATACGTGGGCGGCGACAGTTCCGAATACTTGTTTATTGTCTAAGAGGTGGATCAGTGAATCAGATGTAAGCTTGACAATTCCCGGCCTTTCAAATACGGTCGATTGAATGCTGTTGCTGCAAGACAACGCCGTCTCCAGTGATGTTACTATTTTGAACATGTTTGACGATTCGGAATCGCCTACAACAGCCATTGCATACTCGACGTCATCTGCATAGTCGCCGTTTGAAGCCGAAATTGAAGATGCTTTGACGTCTCGGTCACCGACAGTGGCCTCATCCTTTGCAGTAAGATTAATATATAATGAGTTGAGTTGCTCCAGTGTACCCTTCAACAGTGCCCCTCATCTCACCCTGGCGATTTTCGATCCACCGAATGCAGCCCCGTCCAAGCCGACCACGTGAGTTGACCACGCACTGTCAGAGAGGTCGACCTCCGAAATGAAGCGTATTGGCGTCGATCTCACCAGAATTGATTTGCTCTTGCGATTCCTCTGAGTTGCGCATGTTCACCACGAACAGTATGTCTTTATCTTTCTTCTGCTCGTTTACGTTCGCATCGGTGTGATGACGGCTAGCGCGGAGAGCATACGGCGGCAAGATTGCTGAACACTGCCGAACACGCTTGTTGGATAGAATCACCCATAGCTTAAAAGGTTCAATACGCTCATCGATATTATTCCTCCGAATAATGGTTTCTCTATGGGCTCTCGTTTCATTGCTGATGCAATTGCTATGCGATTTCATTTTATTTCACTGGAATGCTCAGATCGGATGAGATCCAGATGAGAAGGTCGCATAGAAACACATTGCTTATCAAGACGTGATAACGCCCGTGGTCAATATCCTCTCTCATAGTAGCACAGCGTAACTTCTTGATCAGAAGTGTTCCCAAAAAACGTACTTACATAATTGAGATTTTGAGTATATATATAATATATATATATGTATATGTGTATATCTATCTATATATATCCGTACCGTGGACGTTAAATGTTGGCTGACAGTCAGTCCGAAAACCTTCAATATATATATATATATACACAATAATAAGAGCAGATTAGAAGTTATAATTGTCTTGTGCGAACCTGGCTTCAAAACAAAGCCGCAATTTATAGTTATTCAATCTCGTTTTTGTGCCACAATTTATCGAATATAAATCATGTATCTTTTTAAAGGTATCAGAAGGCTGCCAGTACTGTATCATTGTAAATAAATAATGCCGGCAGCTATTGTGTGAAGAGATGTGCTGTGTGATAGCAGATACACCTCCCGACAAAACTATTGTACACACAAGAATCTATTACATTTTATAATGAACAAAATTAATGTAAGAGAAAATCAAAATTAGTATATATATATATATATATATGTGTGTGTGTGATGACAATGATTTTGTTATCTACCAACGAATCCGTTTTTGCATTTCGTCGTTTTTTTTACTACCAATTTATTATATTATGCATCCATGCATGCATAATAAATGAATAAATAAATAGATAAAGGGCCTCAATGCCTGAATATGTATATTCATCTATATATATATCTATATAATGTTATTTCGCTCCAAACAAACACACTCTCAACGTGTGGCTACGCGGAGCGCCCTCTATCGACGACGGAACGAGTTGAAACTTTGGCTCAAAATTGTTTACGAGATTCGCTTCTCGTCGTTAAGTCGTTGCCGCTGCTGGCAGAAACAATGAACAAACTTGAATAGTGAACGCCTCGTTTCACTTCAACGCATCTTAATACTTAGTTTACACTTTAATTTTCCAGTCTTACTATAATTTACGCCTGGGTCAACTTCTCATCAGAGGCTGGTGCTCGAGGACAAAAGAGACGATTGCTGCTGCTGCTGCTGTAGCAGCGGTCAGTTCTAGTCAGCTATCATCTGTAAGCTATTGCCTATACCGGTTTGCGGCGAAATGCGTTGTATATATCCTCAGTCAGATGGTGGTGAACCTGTCAGTCGTTGGTGTCTACGTGTTAACCAGCAGTAGTCTCGTGAATATTTTCCTAATAAAACATCACATCCTGACGATTATGTGTAATGTTCATACTATTACAGATTTGCTTGAACTGGCATTACTATTGTATTGAGAAATAATGAAACCTCTATCTCTCTCTCGCTCTCTCCCGCTTTTCCGCCTGTCTTTGTGTCTGTCGATGCAACACTACTGTCCATACTAGTGTTACACTAGTATGTTTGTCTGAAGTGAGAGCGAATGCTTTTGTCTGTCATGTGTGTTGTTTGTTTGTTACCATGTCTGTCGAGTCGGAACCAGCAGCGACTAGGTAGGGCAGAGCCTGAGGCGAATATCAGCCGAAATAACAAACACATTACACAGTAGCAGCAGCAGCAGCAGTAGCAAGGGTCACTTTGACCCGTATGAATAAAAACGAATTGAAAAACAACGAAATTAAAGGCTCCGACGCCACTGCCGTTGACGCTGTTGCTGTCGTTACCACAACAACGAGGCTCGCCACCGAAGCGCCACCAGAGCGTCAGTGCAGACATCAACGGAGCCGACGCTGGCGGTGACGACGACCAGCTGAGCGCCCGACCGACACCACAGGAAGACAGGCTATGTAGATATATAGATTGGTAGATAGGTAATGCGAACCGAAGCGTTTGGTTGATTATGTTTTTTCTCTTGTTTTTCTCTCTCTCTCTCTCCCTCGGGTCGTCCCGTCCAGCTCGTTCTAGCTCGTACTATTTTCCCGCAGGGGTAATTATGAAAGTGCCTCAGCCGGCGTCCGCGTCGCTGTGTCGAAGCAGTGTGAGCTTGTGCCGAAACGACGAGTCAGGCGAGTCCTGGCGACAGACGCAAACAGCCCGACTAACCCTCTCATCATCGCAGTGGAGCAATTTATTTCAAGGCTTTCAAAGCAGCAGCAGCAGCAGCGCCAGGCGGTGGCGGCAGGAACAGCCTCATTGCTACGACTAGTGCTTCTATTATATTCTAGCAGCAGCAACATGGCCGGCAGGGACGATGGCGGCGGACCAGAGAAATAGAGGAAAGAATAAAGAGCGTCTGCCGGAGCGACAATGGCAGTTAAGTTGTCGGTCGGATTGGCTACTATGGTAGCTGTGTCCAGAAATATATATGTATATATATATATATATATGATATGAACTGCTGGCTTAGTTGCCTGCCTGTTACAGCGAAGGAGCCGCCGGATAGAGAAATGGTCACGTCTCACTCACAATTACAAGCGGAGATGTTGGACAGAGAGAGAGAGAGAGAGAGACCATCATGTGGATGTAATCGCATTCGTTTATTGACCGGAAGTTCACTTTTGTGAATATACATATATATATATATATATATATATATATATATGTTTTACTCAATGAGTGCTTGTTTTGTGTGTAACACAAACAGAATGCGAATCCTGGCAGCATTTTGGCCATGCTTATTGCTCCCATGGAGCGTTATGCGGTCATCAAAAGGCGGTCGTCGTAGAGAGAGTGCACTTGCATTGTATTTGCTTGGAGCGTCCTGTTCGACAGGGTGAGCCGGGTCAGATGAGCGAGTCAGTGATCCTGCTGTGTCATTTTAGTCACCACAGTCACCGCTATTGACAACGGACTTGTGCTCGTTTTAGGCTACTGTAATGTCGGAGTGAACATGCCACTTGTGCGCCTCATTCCATCTCTTCGATATGGATGTCTGTGCGTTAACTGACGTGTCTGATATTACATTGCCTCTGTGCGTCTCTAATCGAAAGGCATGCCTTCAAATCGGAGCGAGTGAGAGTTCCTTAACTTCGCAAGAACCCCTAAGTCCTCGGGAACATCGGTACAACTGCACTGGGCAATCTAGCGATGAACTGTATCAGTATAACACAACAACGATAATCGACTGAGGAGAATATCTACGGTAAGGAACACAGCGGGACACCCTCAGTCGGGTGTTGCAGCTGCACCGAAAAGCATTTAGGGGCAACCGTAAATGCAGCCATAAATATGACCAGAACGAAATCAACCGCACGCTGACCGCATAACGTCCAAATTCAAACGTAATTGCATCCCGGATGCTCTGGAAGCAACAGCAGAGGTTTCATGGAGTGCACGCACAATACGTTGCACGTTGTTGCACGGCCCTGCCGTTTACAAATTGTACAGGACAACGACTAGACGATTTGCGCCTCAAGGTCTTCACTATTCAGTATCACCATCGGCTGCCTCGTCACAACGGCGTTGTCTCCTGGTTCCTCTATGAACTAGTCCAACGGAACGTCAACAAGGCTTGAAGCGAAATACGAAGCATTAGCACGGGAACCTACAGAACTAAAAAGCTGGCCCGAAACGCGCGCGTGTGCATTTGGGCTTTCCCGTAATTCGCTTCACTTCAGCCTTATCGCGCCGTCCCCTTTATCACCCACAGGCGTTTTTAGGTCTTATTTTAGGCACTCTTAATTATTCCGCCTTTCCGTTTCGTTTCTGCTGAGTAGCCTGCAATTCTAGACACTTTCCCGTACCTTTCGCTGCTATCTCCTCGCGCATAAGTCTCTCGATCTGTAGACCTGACCTGTATATCTATCTCTACATCTCGATCTATGAATGTGAATCCTTCCTGTGGCTGTTATTTACTCCTGTCCTGTGCTGACTTCGCATTTCTGCCATTTCTCATACTGTTGTTAAGCACAGCCACTTGCTCTCGTTGTCGGATTAGTCACTCAGTTAGCCTATTGAGTGGCTGTGTGTGTGTGTGTGCATTTTAGCAGGTTGGGACACGAGTAACACTTAGCACAAGTGTTACGCCTTTAACGATCTGTCGACGTTCTACTTCTATTTGCCTTCTGAATCTGTTATGTTCCGCGGGCGGCGGTCACAAGGTCGTTGGGGTTTGCCTGTTTACACGCGCGCACACACCTAGACAACCTAGCATATGTGCTCATGAGATAACACGTAACGAAAGGTGACTAATATATATATATATATATATATATATATTATATGAGTATGCAGGTGCTGCACATAGAGACATAGATACAACGCACACAATACGATGCGCTGGCGGTCCGTGAAACCACCGTTAATTTCCGACTGCAATAAATTGAAGAAACTGCAACCAAGGACGTAGCCAGGTGTGAACAACTAATTAACTACTAGGTACAAGTAGTGCGATGGCGTTTATTTCAGTTTTTTGCGTCGCGCGCTAAATTACATCTTTCTTAGTTTATTCGCTTCGATGAATTATTCAGCTGAGCTGTTGCCGCTCGTCGCTTATCGCCACTAACAGCAAAATCGAAGTCTATAGATGTTGTATCTAATAGCGTGGTAAGTGGGATTTGATACCGTTATGTGTCATATTGGGATTAACTCATGGATCGCTCGCCAGCCGCTTGGTATGGTTAGGTAAGCTATTTTGATGACATTCGAAGGTCGTAGGCTAATCGCTATCTAATATCTTGCCGCTAAGAGCTTGCACCCTAGCTAACTCCAGTAGGCTGAGAGACGATTGGGGCCAGCTAGGGGTGATTTCCTAAAGGTATTAATAATACCTATACTACGCTAGGTAACCGGGAACATTTGAAGGGAGATTTCTTCCGCTGCTTGATGTTCTTCTCATGAACATTTAGCGAATGAGCTCAATGTTTGTTTCTGTTATAACGACCGAATCAGCGACCATGCTGCAGCGTAAGCCCTCGAGAATGTATGTTGAATGTATGTTCTACAGTGCGCTGCATTTGGCATAAGTTCAATCATCTGCTGCTTTTGTTCGGAGCACCAGTGCACCATCCGCATACCTGACGATGGGTTTACTCTGAATCGCCGAAATGAACGCGCATTGGACTAGTGCAACTACTACTACTACTACTAAATTAAATAGAGTTATAGGGCCTTATCTCTCTCTGTTTATCTTTCGATCGCTCTCTCCATTCATCTTGCCCTGGAGAGAATCATTACGATTATGGGCTGTTGTAGTGTTGTTTGTGAGCCCGTCGAGCTGAACCGATCTTCTGCTATTAGTTACCTGCTGCCGACCACCACGCCTCTTACCGCACGTCATGAATTTAACACAATTTCATTTATTAAGTTCACACACTCGCGCAGCGAGTAACAACACAGCCACCAGGCTGATACAACGCGTACAAACACCGTACGGCTGTCCGTCTGTCTGTCTGTCTGCCTTCCCGCTCGACCACCCCAGCTAACTCCTCTGCCTACAAACGCATGCACACTCGCAATCATGTTCGCATATGATAGTCACAGCTGTGACTAGCGAGATGTGAACTGCAATGGACAGATGAACGAACAGGAGGCTGGGAGGAGTGTGCTGCCATAACAACTACAACGAGCTGCTGGTGTTACTCGATGCACATCGAATGTGTACCACATGCTATCTGTGTCGCTACTTTTGTCGGCGTACGTGCTCTCTCTCTCTCTCGGGGGTGGGGGGCTTTTGTCATGTACGTGAATATAATCTAGAATTGTAGTGTTATCACGCATCGACTGCAAGACGATACCGTCGCCGCCCTCATTCGTTAGCGGCGGCTGCTTTGACATTCGTCCAGTCTTCTCTAATCTTTAGCCTTCGGCGTTAAATAGCGGCCGGGAACGACAGGCCATGCCCAGCCGCTGTCCGCTGGGACACAGCTGAGAGACAAAACGGCAAAATGGAAAAACAGAGTCGGATTTTGGGTCTTGGACACAGTGGCGATAGTCGCCCTCGTTGACTTGGTTACGTCAGGGCTACGTCGACGTCCGAGTGGATCACATTTGCTAAGATCTAAGCGTCCTAATTGATTATTGTGGCACTCTAGACATCTGATGGCTGGCCGGCTTGCTCGCTCGTGCTATTTAGCTGGACCACTGCATAGATAGGTATCGTAGAAGTCGGGACGGTAGCAATCGCATCTAGTCCCTTGCACAGTGTCACACGTGGAAACATGATGCTTGTGTCGAAGATGGCGACGGGGTCGATGCCGCCGCTGCCGATGATGTACTCTCAGTTCATCCACCGGCAGAGGCTTGGTAGACTTGTGGTCGGGGTAACCCTATATCTGATATACCTGCTATAACGGTATGCATGTGTATGTTACTGTGTTCTATGTGCTATGAACGAAATGGCCACCGCTGCTGATGCTGCTGTTAATGATGACGATGATACCACTAATGTAAATGACGGTGCCCGCTCTCGCCGGTGAGCGGGGGAAGCCTTAAGCTCGACCGAGAACCGATCTCCTCGCGGCGCTCAAAGAGAAACGCGCCAACGGACACACGAACGGATGGACAGACGACCGGACAGACAGACAGATAGACAGACCGACATACTACATAGCATATAGGCGATGTAATCGCACACACATGGACAGATACGTCCAGACGGTGCTCTAGCGCGGGGCTGTGGCCTCAACGTCCTACACAGGCCAGCGATGACCACAGCGATGAGCGACACAGCTATGCAACCTTGATGCTTCCCATCCATTCATTCATTCATTCATCCATGTTGTGTCACCCCCCGCAATATAAAGCATCGTCGAGCGGAGAGATTGTCATTGTGCTCGGTTCACGGAGGGAAAAAACGGAGGGATGGTCGGTCGATCGATCGATCGATCGATCGATCGCTTGCCCGCCAGAAGCTTGAACGCTCGCTCAGCGGATTACCCGGACACTTACGCCGTACGAGCGTTCGCTGTTTACTCTGCACGATAGACGAACGTACGCACTCCACATCTTGTTTGTCTGGTGTTCGGGTGTGTGGACTCCGGAGGGTCCTTGCCTAACCTTCCGAGGCAGCAAGGGCGGACACCATCCTCCGGTGAAGCTGGTGACGATTGCGGATACAGGATGATGGCTGTCGTCGCCGTGAATTCTGAATTCTGGCCGCTGTGTGTGGGCGTGTTTCAACCTCTGGGGGAGGGGGGGGGGGTCTCTGGGGGGTGAGGATGACGTCAGACAGCCTCGGCGCATATACATATTATGTATATGACTAATTGATACAACAAACTGCTTCTACGATGCGACTATACGTACGGTAAAAAAATGTCTCCTTAGATGTCCTTCAGGCCATAGAGGAATTCGGGTCCGCGGCGTTTCGGATACAGAAGCAGAAAAGGAGATAATGAAACAGGAGATAACTTAATACCCCATATTATAACATGATCGTTGTCCTCTGGACTAGTCTTCGTCGAATGTTCTAACAGTGATATAACTGTGAAATGTAATAAAAGTTCATGTCAGCGTACGAAGCGTACCGATTTGAGAACACTTACACAGTGTTGCCAGGGACCCCGCGGAGCCACCGTATCAATTCATATATCAATTCGCGACGATCAGTGGCGCTCTGGCCACATACTCTGACCGTTCAGCCATGGCAGCGAAACTTTTATTCACGACATAGATAAGCTACTACAGAAAGTTAGCGTGGGTTTGCTGCTGCAAATGCTCGGAGCAACTATTATTATATAAGAGACAAGCGATTTGAACAACTACTGATTTCTCTCTTTTTTTTTTATTTGTGAATAAATTTTGCTGCTATAACTAGCTATTTACTACTGATTCACAATAGAACCAACGAAGCGTTTTCATCAAATATGCGATATACAAGTCGAGTTCACGATCCGATACATTCTCGCATCTATGACTCAAACAAATAGACATAATTGCATCACTCCATTCACGAGTGAGATCTCTCTCATTGGTGAGAGTGAATCTAAAGTCTATAAGTCATGTTTGTCTCTCGCGTAACTTCAGCTAATAATAATAATAATGACAATAATAATAGTCAAATGGTAGAAATCAAATAATACTAATAATAATAATAATAATAATAATAATAATGCGCACAATGAATAAGGGAATCGAGAATCAAGAACCACCTTTCAAGACAATGTATCACGGGTACGTTGGCGCCGTCGCTAGTTCCCAGTGGCATTCAACTAAAACGAGGCATTTTATCTTTGTTACTTAGCAAAGCGACTATCTATAATGGTGATAATATCGTAGTCTGCCTATCGTCCTGCCAGTAAATTAGTCATTAGTCTACGCCGGCGAAATGGACCCTGGGCTTTGCGTAGCAACTGATGTGTGTCTACTGAGTTCTTCTAAGCAGTTCCGACGTCTCATTCTTCGGCTCTCTCTCCGTCGGTCGCTTGCAATCTGATCATCTGGTCCAGTGAATCTGTTTGCCGGGTGATATATTATAACATGCGGCCCGTAACATTCTGTATTCGTATCTTGCATAAGCAAACAAACAGCCCGACAGGCCAACTCGCGACTAAATGAGCTTGAAATCCACCTCTGTGTTAACGTGTATCGCTTGAAAGGGTCACATTATCAAAGGAACTCCTGCAGTCGAACGATGCAAAAAGACCTGCCGCCGAGCTAGCAAAAGTCAACGGAACGATAATTGGGTTTGCATGCCTTTCAGGCAGTCGCGGCAGCGCCGCCGCCGCCGCCCTTGGCGTCTATCCACCTTTATTCTTTGTTTCCAGGCTAATTGCATTATTATTATATCTAAACATTTGGTCACCATTGAAGGAAGTATAAATCATTATTCTGTGAGTTCCTCGACTGGACGATAAATTAAGGCGGACATCAATGATACATTAATGGCGTAATCTTCTATTCTTTTTTTAAAGTTGACTTCACCGGCGCTCCCTTCAACAACAACAACAATAACAACAGCTACCACAACAACAATAACAACAACAACAGCAACTATAACAAATACGGGACTCCTATCGGACTCAGACGATGATGTGTTGATCTAGGCAGGGTTATTACCCTGTGGATAGACGCCATACGGTGAGGAGCAACTGACCTGGAGTGTTCACGGTATACGAGTGCTCTTTGGGGACCCTTATCATACTGAGCAAGTAGTCGGACCATGCATTGCTGATTAGATGATTTCAGTCGATTTCACTTGCGTGTGGTTGTAGCTGCATGTGGCTCCATAGAGGTTCATTGCATAGAGATACTGAGATCACGCCAGCCAGTCTCTAAAGCAAGAAGATAGTCACATAGCGATTCCCTGTGCGCCTCACATATGCACACTCAGCGTACAACAGAGGTACATGTGACAAGAATGCAATAAATGTAATGTTCAGCGTCGTACGAACTGTACATGCAGCATAGCAGCTGTATAATACAAATGGGATGCCGTACAAGTGATCAACAAACATTTGCCACCGGCTGATCATACAAGAACACGGCGTTATAGTCATGTGGGAACGTTAACACTATAGAAGATATAGATTAGTGACGCTTTACTACTATTTTATTCCACTTCATTTATGAAACATTAGCCTTCATTTGTTAACCAATTAGCGTCATTTAATTTCGTCTCTTTTTAACACACACATATATGTATATATATATATGCAATCTTGAGAGAAGAACGTCGAGATTCGAGAATGGAAAGTAAAAGACAACGCGGTTTCGGAGCACGGAATTATATATAATTAGCTCACATTAAATCCATGACGGTCATGATGTTAGCGCACTACACCTGTCAGCTCGCGGCGAAAATACATGGTTCATGTTTGACACCCGACGGAAATGTCTACAGTAATAGTCCGGTTGACCGCAGCAACGGCCTTCATTAAGATAGGTCATCCGTGTCGGGCCACAGTGCAGTGGATTCGACATCTCCTTGTTGTTCGTTGTACGACGTCAACTCTACGGTGTTTTGAGATGTGTGGCGTTTGATGGCGCGAAGGTGACAAATCGGCGACGAATAGCATTTGCCGACCGATGTCGACACGGCTTGAACATCCGAGGCTGAATCCAGTAGCCTGCAGAATGTGGCTATGATCGGGCTCGATCAGCAGCAGCAGTAGTAGCAGGTCTGTAAAACTTCCGGCCGCACCGGTGCTATGACTAATTGTACGGTTCGGTAGTGCCGACCTAGATAAGACGAATGGCGGCGGCGGCGGCGGCGGCAGCATTGACGCAGCAACATTGCGGCTTGAATCAAAGTGCATAAAGATCAGAACTAGCAGAAGCTTTGCCGTTTGCAGATTCATGGGTGTATTTCTACTCTCAAAAAACAACAGTGTTCATTTGTGTTACAGTTAATCCATCTCGTAGAAGTCGAGTGTAGCGAGCGATCGAATGGCGGCCCCACTGCTCGTTGTGGTTCACAAGGCAGACGAACTGCCATGTCCTTCCCGGAACGGCTGCTTTTAACAAACATTTAGTCGTCGCAACCGAATCCTATTTTGGAACAAGCACCATATATGCAATGATATGTTTGGGTTTATCTATCGAGGCCACTCTGGACCTACCGAGTAACGTCACATATGTACTGACACTGCACATTGGTCTCTTTGCTTTTAAAGCTAAAATAGATTTTTTATTTTTATATTTAAAAGGCGTACGAGTACCCGTGCTAGTTATCATATGCCACAATACAATACACTTGATAATTGATAATAGATATATAATAGTAACACAATATTCGAACGCAGCGCGGAAATTACTTAGCGACCTCCGGAGGAAATGCTGTCGCACTTATACCAGATAGCGAAAAATTACTTCGCAAACGATTGGGAAATAGTTGCTATTACGAATTGCTTACGATAATGTATGTGTTTCCTCAAATCATCTATCAGCCTAGCCTAGCGGCCTGCATCCAGCGACGGGGATATCAACAGGGTTGATGAGCAGATTTGCACGACCTCAGACAAAAAAACGGCCTAGCCAAGGAGTCGTAAGGTGATACATATCCAGAGACGCCTATACCGCAGGCAACCAGATCGACAGCACGGTGCAGTGATCGAAGATAACGGCGACGACAGCCTTGTATCTATCGATCTCGGTGTGTATTCAACACCGACATAAATCAACTAGAAAGTGTTTACTGACAGTATGTTACGCGAAATATGTTATGGCTGATTAAACAGATGCACTATAGGATTGGTTGTAATGACAAACTGATGACCCATCCTAATCTACCGAACCATTAGATAGCCATGTACCTTAGTATCGATTTCGTCTAGACTTACAATCTGCTAATCAACGAATCCAGTAGGATAACAATATGAAACGACGGTAAACGGTTAATCATCTCAATCTCCAGTCAATGTGAACAAGCGCATTTATTATGCACAGCTGAACACTATTATTTCATGTGGACCTCAGGAGTAGGTCAATGACATTCAAGTATCCGTATCATGTCTGTATCATGCTGCTGCTGTTTTTGTTGCTGTTATCATTAACACGATTAATCGACGTGGTGTCTCACAAGAAGTAATTCCGTCCCGCCGTAGCGGACAGGAATATAGGGGTCATTCCCATTCAGATGATGAGTGAAACAGTTCAAATGAGGAAGGTCTCACAATATAGCGAAAAGGGTCTCAATTGCACCCCTCCTTCTCAGAAGAAGCTGGCTTGCGGCACTGTCTGTTAAAGCTGTTGACTAGGATGAGAACGGACTAGCACGGATGAGAATATATATATATATATATACTCGCTTAGTTATCCTCTTTTTGTCGTTTATTATTGGCGAAGGTTTTGTTACACAAGGAAATGATCAGTTCGCTTTAATTCTCTAATACGATGGGCAAGCGCTGTCCGCCACAATACTGAAGTGTAGGCCTTTATTCTCGCACGAGCTCTGAGTCAGCTCTCGACGAGTAAGTGGGAAATCATTCGCCAGCTTCTTGATAACCCTCTGAGCGCCATCCAAGAGAAACTCAAAAATCGGTTTGTTTTGTTCGATTCGAAATCGAAGAAAAAGGCGTTTACTAGTTGTCAATACGGTCCTCCTATGGGTCGAACCGGACTTCGAAACCAGACGGCTGTTGGTACACCCCGTATCGCCAGCATCGATAGGCTGGACGACACTTGTCAGCATATCTCCATTGGATGTTCGTCACAAAAGGTGCCGTCAATGGAAATAGCTATATTCTAGCTTTTCTTATTGCTCTTTTATGTCCGCTAGGGTCTTACAGTAAATGCAAGCAGCCATATTCGAATAGTCAAAACAAGAATATTATAGAAGTATATATTACTAGTATTACAAAAAAAAAACGGATCGACTGACCACAAACATAATGGGCGAACAGCCAAGCCACGTGCCCTCTATGGCAAAACATCGATATTAAGTGTTGACCGCAATTGCACAACCGCTAAACACCGGTTGAATGGGAACGGCTCGCTCGAGTAATCTGACCTTAGGGGTACGATCGGACAAGGTATATGTATTATACATGGATATTCGGCTAATCGTCTGAGGCGTTTCCGTTCAAAAATGATTATTATTACTATAGCACTACGCTCAGTATTACAAACGGCACGATATTAGCTAGGTATTACCCACGATCATTACGGTCAGTTCACATTGAGATTTTGTATGATTCAAGTAAAATATAAGACGGACGTCAAGGCGAGGATATGAGGCGACGCAGGTGGAGATGTATCATCACGGTCACTAGTAGACGTGTGTGTACAACCGCCGTCCGATGAAATGGGCATAGTAATTATAATCGTTATTACACTAAGAGGAAAAATTTTAATATACGATTTTCGTGAAGGACAATGAGGACAGTGGGATGAAGTAGTGGTAGTAGAAAACGAAGAAAAAGATTTGATACGCCACATATAGTACACATAGTTAAATGAGACCCCGAACGTTGCGAGAACACGGTGAGTTGTACCATCCTAGCTTATATTTCGCGTTCCGAAGTATATATATATATATATATATATATATATATATATATATATATATATATATATATATATATATATATATATATATATCGGGGCTTAGTCAGTTTCGGTCACGCGCACACAAGGAAACACGTGCCACAAGTAAATATTCACAGCTTTCGGTGATATTGGTCAAGCTTCGTTTCAGTCAACAATCCCGTGTTGACCTTGATGAGAGGCCATGCATATATTGGGGTAGTCATAGCATTAATAGTCGCCACATCAAAGCTGCCTATGTGCACGGATCGATTCTCGCCTTTGAAGCGACGATGATGACGACGACGATATTTAGTAGGAGAACCATGGAATACGTCAGACGTCTGTTCCCCTGCCTGCCTAGCTAAATAGTAGTATTAAGTCGCACTATATTAACGCTGGTTATACGTTGCTCTGTTGTTGCTGTTGTCATCGTCGTCTTAGCTGGCCCGACCGTTTCGAGCAGCAAACGAGATCCGGTGGAGGCTGCTGCTGCCACCTGTGCCACCAACCGAGTCAAAATGTTATATTATCTCCGTTGGTCTGATCGCTGGTGCCACACCGATCGAACGACGGGCCCAGCGACTCCCATGTGCTGGCCATGATGTTGTGTGCGTGTGTGTGTATATGGATACGTACACGGTTATGGCCACACGCATTATGGGCATGTGGCCGTTACCGTGCTATATTCGTTTTACTCCACAACAGCAACAGCCACCGCCGCCGCCGCCGTCACAGCAGCTCAGGTAGCAGTCTGGAGAGAAAGAGAGAGAGTACAGCTGTCGACCTGCACCCACCCCCCGGGCGCTAGCGCCTATCTGTTCGTCGATTCTCTTCGAAGAGAGAAACGGCGGACGGAATGAGCCAGCCTATTTTCGAAATAGGCTCACAGCAGCGTCAACACTTGTTGGCGAGGCCGGGCCTATCAAGTCAATCAAGAGACAACGCATGCTAGTCGCTCTCCTGTTATGAGCAGTGGAAAGTCCGGAAGACAGGCAGAATACGGATGCAGAACGAGTATGACGGGACACGCATCTGTTATCATTGTGTCTAGGCTCAATCGGGATGGACGACAACGCCGTACTCAACTCATGGTGGACACATGGACGGGACTATGCCGCAGGAGACAGCGCAACCATAAACGTTGACGAATCCATTGCGCCGCTAACGAACTTGCTCGATCTTCAATGCGAGTCGAGTTAGGTAACCCATTATTGCAAGGAGAATATGATCAGTACTATTGTTCACGTGTGCCTATGTTATAGCTGTTTCATGTTCCTCTGTTTCTCTGCCTCTCTCTCTCAAAAGTGTGCGTTAACAACAAGGTATCATCCCTTCAACTAACGATGGCCGGATCAAATCTCGTAGGGGGTCAATGTTTTCATTTGAGCGAAATAATACACCCTATTCACAATACTGTATTCCCCTTTTGATATCTGCTGTTATTGCTGCGCGATCGCTGCAGATGACATCTGCGCTTCACCCTCTCGCAGCGATTTGTATTGCCTCTCATAGTGTTTCTGCTGCTGATGTTCCTAGTTGTTGTATAGCTGCCGTCTCTCGTTCTGCCGCTGTCAAAAGTGCACTGCGATCGCTACCGTCACTACCACTTTCAATATATTCCACACAGATTGACCATTAGGCGTCGTTTCCAACTCTGTGAAACGCTTAAGTTATTCGATTACTCCTAGCCCCCGCACTCGGGCGGCGCGATGGGCTCGGCGTCCCACCATGAATATCAAACATAAAAGTTCGCCATAACGCGAGCTCGGCTGGATAGCCCGGCTCACTCGGCTGCGCGCGCGCGTCAAACTTTTCACCCACCTTCTTGTGGCAACCGCCAACCGTGCCCGATGGCCCAGCAGTGAACTCCATCGACTTTGGCTGGGCTGTCTTGACTCGAGCGTCCGCACTAGCAACTCCTCGGAACTCTCCCGCACATACCCTGTTCTCCTCGTCCCCTCGTGCGTGGCCTTCGCCCCCCTTAAATCGTCCCTCTGTCGGTTGCTCGACAGTTGTAGCTTCTTCGGCGCTCTCCTTCGCAGTCGGTCGGTCGGTTCGACCCCTCCAAAAAGTTTAATTTTACCCCCTAGACCCCACTACCCCCATCGAGGGCCCCGCTTGAAGCTACGCTGTGGCGCTGCCATCCCAGCGAGCGATGGCAACGACTGTCCTGCTACTACTCAAGGCGAACTTAATCATTTCATGTGTTCGTGTGTTTGAAATTCGTGATAGCATGTATAGTGCACCTACCTCGCCCTGTGGGATGGCAACGCCTATATATATATATATATATATATATATATATATATATATATATATATATATATATATATATATTAATTTTCTTCAACGGATGCGATCTCCAAAACACGAACGCTGGTCACTGATCGGCGGTTGCCACCCAGGAAGGTTGCCACGTCAGGTTAAACGTCTATGGCACTCTCTCTCTCTCATGAAATATCAGTTGGCGCGATAGCGTCAACGGGGGAGGAACGCCGTTCAGTCATTGTCTCAACGTCCGTGAGCCGCCAGCATGGTCATCACCATCATCACCATGCGACGGTCAAATCCCGCAAAACGCAAACAGATCATTGATCTGTCTCTAGCACGTCGCGCCAATCCGTCTACGGTCGTCTTTCTACGAGTTTCTAGGAGAACCAACCCCCTCCCACGATTGCAGACACAGCAACCGAACGTTGACAGAACAGTAGAAATGCCTACCATTACTGTTACAACCAGCCGAGATTGCTCGCATCGTCTGTAACGATTCGACGAAGTGGTTCGACGTGTATGCCGGCAATTTCCACCACAAGGATATTCTATTATATATGTATGTGAACGATACGAGGCTGCTTATCAAAAGCACGACCGTCTTCGAGCCAGCGATGAATAAGACTCAGAAAGTGCTAATCCGCGGAGAAATTGCCCTGTTAGTGCGGGTAACGTCAACGACATCCAGAGACACACTAAGTAAATTGTCACAGCGTCAGCCTGATAGCAATTAGCATACCATAACGGTAAAGGAGGGAACACCATCATAGGAATCAGTGGCTGTCACTCAATAAACTCAATGAAAAAACCATCAGGCTCACTAACCAGTGAGCGTCGGCAGAGTCGTTGATCCGGTGACTCTCACTTCCTATATATATATATATATATATATCGCGGTACAGTAATGAATTGTTGCTTTTACACTGTGGAAACATTGTAAATTAGCTTACTGAATTAACTTAGTCACTTACATGAATATAGTGGCATCATAATATAATTAAATCATTTGGAGTCGTTCTCAGTTCCGCAGCGCACGTGTCAGATATAATATTTTCGTATGAATCGCATGTATGTATTATACTATCGAAATAATAAACAAACAAATAATAATAACAATAATGCCTTGGGTTCATACGAGAAAGTCGCGAGTGTATGCGTGTTCGGATGCCGGATCGGGCAGTCGAACCATTGGATCGGAAGCTGTCTGAAGCAGGCTGACCGTCGGCAAGCATCAAGCGGTAAACTGACCGACGTGGGTCACTAATCAGAAAAAATTGGGGTGGTCAGTTGAGATAAAGAAGCTTTCCTCGATTGACTGCCCCTGGGTATGCATTTCAGGTTTAACTTTATCAAGCAAAAACCCCTATCATTGAATTGACTGCTCACTCAGGCGGCAGAATAGGGATAGGTAGACCCCAGTCCATGGGGGTATAAGACAAACAGTCCAAACAAGGTCTCTCATTTATGAAGGAAATAGTATCTAGAAACGTATGCAAATTGATATATATATATATATATATATGTGCAAGCTTTTTTATACCAATATGATAGATGTTTTTAGTCCAATACAATAGATCGTCAGATGTTCGACGACACGTTCTTTAGTTACTTTTTGACAGACAACGATACGAACAAGCATGCGAATACATCCTAGTCTCTATTTGGGTAGAGTTATTATAAATCAGACGTAGTCAGAGCATCCGTTTGCAAGCAAATACAACCATACGATGGTGGTCTAAACGCTATCCCGCGCGTCGTTTCTGTTGTTTTTCGCTTTTTCACACGTGAAAACGCATTGAAACTCAGAAATGCTACTATAGTTAACAGGCCAGAAGGATAGAAATGCAAGCGAACCTGAGTTCGTTATTGTTCGGGTGACGTCTGTGTACAAGATCTAGCCAAGATCTTCGCCGCAAGATCTAGGCTGGACATTTCCGACTGTTATGACTAATGGCAGCAAAGGTATGAGATCAACTCTGATCAGCGAAGCGGCAGCTAAGCGCATACACTTTTACGCGAAACGCATGCCGGCCAGCGTGAGACAGCTTCTCATAGCGTCTTATCGTTACTGCGGATCGTATACGAGAACAGCGATTGTCAACGTTCGACGCTAGCAACCGATTTCGGATGTGCTTTCTTACTCATTCTGTTGGGTATCGATTCAGGCGCGCCCGTTGCTCCGCCATGAAACAATCAACAGCTTTCCGCGTATATCGCCGTCAAATGCCAACTTCTACAGTCCAATCTCATACGCCACTGTCGTTGTTCTCTCCGAGTCGAGAATAGCACTTTCGCAGCGACACTGAATTAGCGCCCAAACATGAACTGTTGCACAGGTGCTGCTGTCCACGGCAGCCATTTCGTCATCGTTATCCTGCCCTGTGACCCGTTGTTTGCTGCTTCGAATTTGACTCTTGCAGTGAGTGCTATGTATGTGGCCACGTTGAGAACGTTGACCCCGAGTACACAAACAGTGGCGGAAGGTTGGAAAGTTCACTTTCCGGCGAAGTCCCTCAAAGGCATCTCGTATTTCTAGCAACAAAAATAAGTTAGCTATGGTCTCTACGCGTAGAGATATTATCTAGTGTTGCTATAATTTAGTTAACGACACTAGTTAGTCTCGTTAGCCTGTCCGACATCTTTCAGTGCTGATAGGCAAATGCCTGAAGTGAAGTTGTACTCGAACATTTTACATGCGTTGTAAACGTCAGCAGATATATCATGATATAGCGTTATGCGTCCATTCAATATCTGTACGTAAAAGCTTACTAATATCTCAGAGATTTTTGGCAGCAAAACAATAGGAAAGGGCTAACACAGATATTGTAAATATTCCTCGTTCTGTTGCCATTTTGACACGCGCAATTAGAGTTAGATGCGCATTTCATACGGCTTATATAATAGTATCGTCCGCACGCGCAATTGTCACAGGGCACGGTTTAAAACCTCAATCTTGGTACACGCATAGAAAGATGGCAGCTTATGGACCACAGACTAATCCTGCTAATTCTAAATATAGCATACAAACGGGCGTTATTTATATTACTGTGTAAACTCACATATATGTATTGTAGCTAGCTGTAGAAGTTGTTGTTGCTGTTGTTGTTTTTTCTATATGTGCCACTGTCTCCAATGAGTTTTGTGCTGGAAAATGCTAACATTTCACCCGGAGTTGGATGACATCCTCTCCCAATATCGATTCAGATTCGTTGCTTGCAACCACACTCGTGCATAGACAGATACTCAACGATACGGTTGTGCATTCCTGCCTCCGACTCGAATGTTCAACGCCCGTTACGAACCCCCCAGCTAACTGTTATCCGCTAGTCTAAGCATCATAGTGGTTGTTTGCACCGTTTACCAGCTATTGCATAGCGCTTCGACAGTTCGCTAACTAGCTGTTAGCAGCTGCTCGCTGAATAACTGATACTGTTGTTGATACAGCTGACACTGTGGCGCCGTTGACGGATCGGCCGAACGGGTCCGTCAGTCGCTCGCGTTGTTCGTTAGAGCACACAGACACGGGTCTGTATCTCTGTGTGTCTCTGGCTGTCACGCAGTTGACACGAACGCGTCGACGAACAAGTCAAGTACCGGCTATGGCCGAGACCCTTTTGGTCGTGGAGACAGTGGTAAAATCAGTGGCAGAGGCGAACAAAACACTCGTTTACGAACACAGCCACGACCACCACCAACGCGCATCTTTCCTGCCATCTGTGTTCTCAGGCAGCTCGCCGCAGTTCGGAGACTCTCAATCGCTGCAATCGTTTTTTCGCCAGCATTCGCCGGCCGATTGCCCAGCCAAAAACGAGCTCTGTCTGCCAGTGATTCGTTCAGCCGTTCAGCTGTTTCGTTGCGCTCGGTGATGGTGGGCGCCGTAGTACGTACGTGCAATGTTGATTTGATGCGGTGCGAGCCTTCCAAGCGCAGGGCTGTTCACTGGCGGACTACGTGTTGCAGAACCCGCACGCTATGACTCGGCTATAACGTTCGGTGATCCCTTCACGACAGCGGACGCATTTCTAACAAGCAGATGAACAGCAAAATACAGCGTCACTTCGCTGCACTTGCATGATGGACTCTGCTTCGACTGCGGTCGCTGGCTGGCCCTCGCTCAGCCCCCTTTCGGCCGAGAGCTCGCCCGGTGACTTGTTCACTCCATCATATATTGATTATATATATATATATATATTTAGATTGTATAACATAATACGTTCGTAGACACAGTTCACAGTGTATAACGACATTAAGTTGTACAAGCAGACAAACATTATGCATAACACAGTCATTGATTGGGGGTCACCACTGACAGCGGTCAGAATGCAAACGGGCGTTGCAACTTCGACGGATGTCCCGCCGACGATGAAAACCCGACAAAAAAAAAGCAGGACAAGTTGTCTTCGACGACCAAGAATCGCTGTATGTCGACGATCGAGTCAGGAAGAGCGGGCTAGAAACGTGCGAAATATGAATGACGAACGAATTTAGAGCGCTATGCAACTCGGCCTCATTTTGATCTATCAGCAGCAGCAACAGCATCGCCTTAGTCTCTCGTTGAACAACACGGTCCGTTGTGGTATTGCCTCCTTGAACGGTTCCCCTCCGGTCGGCTGCAACAAAAGAAAGAGTAGGAACGATTTGCTTCCGTATTGCACGCTTGAGGAACGGACAATAGACGCGTTAGCGGACGCCTTTGACAACTGGGCGGCCGCAGAAGCAGCAGCAGCAGTACAGCCTCCGCCACCGTCAGCTTGTTACTCGTCATAGACGTGTTTTTGTTCTCCACGAGCGACAGCTCCCCCGCTTGCTAGGTCTCTCTCTCTATACATATATATACATATATATATATATATATATATATATATATCTTTTTGACACACACTCGTTGGCGAAACATACATCGTCGCGTCTACCGTGCAGGACAAAAAATGCGACCATTCAAATCTCTATCAAAATGTGCTATGCAAACAACCTGAACTCGCACCAGTCGTTGTAGTACCAGTAGAAGCTGAAGTACTTATGTGCCTCTAGGGACCGTTGAGTGTCAGCTGTAGACTATGCATTAGCCTAGGGGAGAGCACAGCGCTTGTTGGCTGAACCATGGCTGTTCAATGGCAATAGGACGTTGCGCGCCACGACGATTTAGACTTAGATTGTGGACCAGCCAATCTTGTAATCAGCGTCTTACCTTCCGGGCCAATTTTGGATTCATGTTTTCGAAATTTTTTTTTCTCGCGTTCAATGCCCCCTGCTTGCTTGCATGCTGCGGACCGCTCAAGAGATCACACAGGCGTTGGCCGAAGTCGACAGCACACAGCCATTGCGGCGATCGCGGCCGCTCCGCCGAGACGATAAACGCCATCATGGCCTAAGTAGCGGCGGGCGCAATAGCGTCTACAGAGAGTTGGCGGCTGCGGCGGCGTCGTCGTCGTCCGCCACAGCTAGCCAGCTCAGGGTACGCTAACGACGCCGAACGTTACGATAGCGCTCGACGTTGTCAACAGCCACTGCTGGCCCGTCCCGTCCGTCCGTCCGACCATGTATCGCCACAGCTATCGGTCAAACCTACATTGGCCGGTCTCGGGATACGCGCAGGCTGTCGAGCTGCGAGCGACGCGAGAGCTTGTGAGGGTGTGTGATAGAGGTTAACAGGGTTAGAGAGAGAAAGAGAGAGAGAGAGAGAGAGAGAGAGAGAGAGGAAGAAACGCTGAATGTGACTGATTGAGATAGTGGGTTCCTTTGGAACACAGACAAGCAACAGCAACGGATGAACGGAAGAGCAAAACATCGTGTGTTACAACTCTCTCTCTCTCTATCTCTCTCTCTCTCTCTCTCTCTCTACAATCATCTCTGCAATCTCTGCTTCATGCGGCGAAAGTTGTCGCTTGTCCTTTGCCTCTCTCTCTCTCTCTCTCTCTCTCTCTCTCTCTCTAGCTTGTTCCTATTAGAACAGAGAGGCCGTCGCCGTAGCCGCCGCCGCCGCCGTAGCCACCGATAGCCTTAATAGGACTAACAGCAACAGGGAATACCTTGGAACAACAAGAACAGCCCGCTGTAACTTGTTAGGAAAGTAAGCCGGCTCCTTACTCACTCACTCACTAGGCTCACTAACTCAATCGATCTCGATAGATTATCTGTTTGTCGTGTCCGCTTTTGTCTCTCGTAGTATTAGTAACAGCAGTTGGCTAGACGCATACAGCCGAGTAAATCGGTCGCGGGGAGCTCGATAGCTTTTACTGTTTCGCCCATCTGTGTTTAGATCTGATATGCTGATCTACGTGTTGTCGTTGTTCGTATTGTTGCCGTCATCGTTGGCGTTGTACGTCAGGCCGAGATGGGCCTGGTCACTGGTCACTCGGCGCGCTCCTGTCCATTCGCTATTCAGTGAGCAGTGCCTGACTGCTGCTGTAATGGCCTGACTGACTGCATGGCTGCGCTGGTGGCCTGCTTGGCCTCCAGCCGCTCGCTCTGGCTACGCCACGACAGGCACCGAATGACTAGCACAACTAGCGCCCTGCGCAGGCTGACCAGCGCGGCCAGGACAGAACAAGCCGCCAGCGCAGTCGAGTCCAGCGCGGCCGGAATATTCATCGAGGCAAGAGGTCGTTGCGCTGCGATCGCTCGCTAGCCCGCTCTGACGAACTTACGCTGACCGACGACCTCCTGTCGGCCGATGATGATGACGGCTGCCGGCTACGGTGGCCGCTCTGGCCGCCGTTGCAGATGATGACTCACACACCCACAAAAACACCATTGCGCACAGTTGCACAAGATTGGGTAGATGTAACGCCGGAGGGACTTAGGGTCGTACGGGTCGCTAACAACGGCTCGAACAAACAGTACAGAGATAGGAGATCGAAGAGGAGGAGGAGCTCGAAATTACAAAAACAGAGCCACAGAGAAGAGAACACACTAACATGGTGTACGCCGGCGGCCCGTTCGCCGCGATTGCCGTCTATTATTAGATGATTGCAGTGAAAAAGGAGGCTAATTGCGACGACGCTCGTAGTAATGATTTTTGTGCTTGATTAAGCTGACGGTTGGGCTAGTTGTCGTTGTAGGTTGTTCGGCCCGACAGGTCAGTCGCTTCTGGAAGTTGGAGGGGCGTTGAAATTAGTGCCGATCTGGGGTAACCCGAGGGGTAAACAGCGAAGGTGTGAATAAAACGGTTGGTTTAATACTCTGCTCGGAATACCCCCTTCCCCCGGCGTATGATCTGTGGCGAGAAACACCATAACATAGCCTTTGACTGAATCTGCAAATAAGCAGCTACACGTATATATATTTTATTAGAACAAAAAAAATGGAGTTCGTCTCAGGGCAAACTGGATAAACACGCAATCAATGAATCTAGTTTGCATCGAACTAGATAACTAATCGTTCGATGGTTGGTAAGTGATCCGCGTTGCCGGGTATCCAGCTGAATGTGTTTACTTAAATGGCTTCACGATTACTGTAACTTTGTTGCAACGCAATCTGTTTGTATGGCGGTATTCCCGATAAAAAAATACTAGGTCTTCACCGAACGTCTATCACTGAGAGCCTATGGGACGCCTATGCTGTAGGCAGGTATACATATTTTGAAACCTTGGGGAGCGCTTATCTCAATCAACCGATCTTTCCGAATCAATCTATCACTCTTTTGTTCGCCGTCCATCCGGAGTTAATCCTGTGCCGCTTACGAAGCAGAAGTGAGTCGTCGGCGATAGTGGTTAGCGCCGCCGTATCCTGCCAACCCGTCCGTGTGGCCGTCGACGAGAGTGGCCACGTCACGGGCGTGACCCGTCTCTAGTTTATTCCTACAGATCCTGCAATTTCAAGCCGCTTAGCCTCGTGCTGGCCTGCCTGACCGGCAGCCTGTTTGTTGTTCACCATCCTGCCGCGCCGATTCGAGCCGTGGGGATACCGCTCTTGGCCTTCTGGCAAAATCGGAGACCCTATCGGATTCCATCCCACCCGGCTGCTAGCTGTGTAGGAGTGATCGTGCCTCTGTCTCAGCTACTCTCGGGTGAGTCATTCGCCCGGCTGGCCACCCAGCCGGCCGGCCGGCCAGCCAGCCAGCCAGCCAGCCAGCTAGCTCAGCACAGCCAAACGAACGAGAGATACATCAGGGAGAGAACGAGGCAGGGAGAGATCCTTTCTGTGTCAGACCAACCGCCCAAGGGTAGGTAACAATAGTCCCACGTGTTCGCCCGTATATGTGTGCGTGTGTCTGGGTCCGCGTTCTATGGACAGGCATCATGTTGGATCATCGAACAGGAAGTTTCGACAACAGCTCACTCAGGTGTCTGCTCTGTTTGCCGGCTCTCTGTAATACGCGCTTGCCGCCAGCAACAGCGGCGACGGTCTATAATATAATAGATCGGATATTCGTAATGGAACGTTGCATGAAAACGTCGTTGTTTTTCCGTGCCGTCACCACCACCGGGTCGTCACACGGTCTTCCTCCTCTTGCTGCAGCTGCTGCCGCTTTTTGCTCTAGCTGCAATTATATACTCTTATCAAGCGCGTGATTTCCAGACGAGGACATTTTAGACAGATTAGATAGAAATATATATATATATATATATATATATATATATGCATCACAATATTTGTTTGTTGCTAGCTCCCTGGTCGCTGCCGGCTTAGATGGACAGCCACTTTTCACACAGTCGTCTGATAATTTTTCTGCTAAGAGTATTTCATAGTGTTCTCAGTTTGACTCATTACTGGGAACAGCTTGGTCCCTGATAAATTGTAGTTTATATATATATATATTTTTTTTTTCCAATATTAATCTCACTATTAAATTGGGAGCGCTTTCGAAATGTCTCTAGGGACAAGGACAGAAGGAGGAAAAAAAAGAAACAAGAAAGAGAGACCTCAGCATAAATAAATTGTGGAAGAGAGTGTCCTGACTATTTGGGTATTGACCGAAGGCACCGCATTTGCGTCTCCGCACCCTCACTATACAACATGGTAGAGCATACCTAATTGCACACTAAGGCTAAATGTCGCTAAAAGTAATCGTCCAGATATATATATATATATGTGTGCATACATACATCTTGCATAAGGCCTAGCTCTACTTGATGAGCATTTGTATGAATTCAGTTGTTTGATGTTCTAATAATCACAGTTAAATACATGGTTTTTCATTAGGCGATGCAATTTCGTACGTAACAGTACACTCTTTACGAGGACGTTATTTTCTGTACCTGACATGTCTAAGGATTTCTCCAGATGCAACAGATGGTCCTTAAACATATGGCAAATTCTAACAAACAAGGTTGGTAGTAATTAAATTTATATTATCCTTCTCGACACCTAGACATTGTTTTATCTCGAAAGCGGGTACAATAACGGCAACAACAAGAAAGCCATGAGGCTCAAAATATTTGATTCTCTGGTCTCCAGACAGACGACCTATTTCGTATCCGTTCATATACTATCGTTTGATCTGACTGATTCGATTGCGGATCATCATATTTTGTAATGGAATACTTCCGCCTGTTGTCAATTCAATTTGTGTCCCGAGCGCATGGTGACCATGTATATGTACTCTACAGATTACAGAACTACCGAGTCAATAGGCTCACCGCTCAAAATATATAATGGATATATATATATATATATATATCACACTACTTGAAGTTGTCAAATGAAGGGAACGATTCTGATTTCGAACGTTTGCTATGCTCACATTGCAGGAGGCAAGCTCGTACGTTGCGCTAAGCTTTTCGTTTAAAAACAATTTATGCCGAGGGCTGGTAAATATTGATGTGGTCACATCTACAATCCCATAACTGCCTAGAATCGTGCTGAGGTGAGCATGAAACGATTGCGTAAATATGTAATAATTATAATTATTAGTATTATTACGTGATTACAGTTGGTATCTCTTTGGATCCAATTTTATTTGAGGCTGGCCGATTGGTATAGGTCAATGAAAAAAGCGTATTCATACCATAAAGTTTGCTTAAAGTTTTCGGCGTACAACTTACAGCATTGCTGTTTACTTGTCCATGCTTAATGAGATCCAACTATCGGTGATCGTTTATAAGGGAACTGCAGCGGTACCGTATGAATAGAACATACCCTTGAAAATGGCATAATGCATTGTAAGAATTTTCCACTTGAAATTTACCACTATGTATGACTTCGTTATCTACCAATTAGTTACCACGATAGAAAATATTCTGTGGGTGGGGTTGCGCCGATCAAATACAGGTAATAAAATTATTTGAAATATTCTAATTCATAATAATATTATTATAGTAGTCACCTAATAATAATAGTGACAATTAATGACTCGAACTTGGTAGTACAGCTGTTACAACTAAGCAAAGGACATACAATCAAACATACTGTGAAACTGAATTGATTGAGCTCAGGGAAAAATATACAACGCAAACATTCGAGATTGTTGTTCAAAAAAATATTCCAATCGTACGAATTTAGACTCATAGTTGAAATTATGGACCTCCCCTAACGTTAGCATACCCGTTCCCCCGATTCCTGCCTGCGTCTGAAATCGACCTGGCCGAGTAATAGCGGGGTAGTAGAACTCCACATGTGGTAACAATTTATACGAATTAGTATTGTCATATTTATTTGCTCCTCGTTTTTATAATGTAGACAATTTTAACGACCAGGTTTACCGTCTCCACATAACACGATGGGATGATATGCAGCCAAATAAAAATGGTAACATTGACTCGCTTCTCGAAATGATGAGGCCACTTGAAGCGTCTGTTCAGCTCGAGATAGATACATGAGAATAATAGTAATAATGAAGTGTTTCCTATTCGCCAATTATTAGCATATACACAAACACACGCACACCACACATGTCTTCGGTATATAGATATTCTAATATATCTATGTATTCACTGTGCGTAAGGTCAAATGTACATTTCGAATAAAGATATGATTTCACTCTTCCTCTTCTCCTCTTCGCCGCGTCTCCCTCTCTCTTGATCCATATTTTTCAATTTCTCTTATTTTTGTTTCTTCCTCTCTCTCTCTCTCCCTCTCGGCCTTTCTTTATTTCTTATTCTGATTCGTTCATTTCAAAATCGCACGACGACGGCAGACGGAACACCCGGCAGCAGAGAGACAGTCATTAACCGGGAATTGCCAGGTAGACCATGCATGGCACGATGGACGATCGAGCTCCGGTCGCGCTGTGCGTAACTCCTTTCGTGTCGGCATACGCGTTCAGCTCACGGCATCTACTACTGGCGTTGCTCGATGAGCGCCATTAGCGCGCAACACTGTGATCTAAATGGTGAAATACAATTATATTCTGCTAGGGTATGTGTTGGTCCCTTTTGCTGTTGCGGCTGCTGCTGCTGCTAATGTTGCTTTTGCCACTGGCTGGTGCCGCTACTGCAAATTGCAAAATCGAGCGCCAGTAGCATGAGCAAACATATGCTGCTTGGCTGACTTAATAAAAAGGGCGACAAGCATAAACGGACAGACACCCTCAAACACAGACATGGGCGCACCAAGTTATGCGCCAATCTCGGCAAAAGGTTAAGATACAGGCAGACAGACAGACCCCTCGCGGACACGCACCACTGCTGGTTTACACACATGCTTACATATGTACGCACGCCCGCCCGCCCGCCCGCCCGCCAGCGGACGCTCAACACAATAATTGCGTTGGGCCGTTAGCAGATCGATGCTTTCTCATGCTGCTGCTGATGCTGTTATATGTGCATTTATCATCGCCCTATGTTGTATGTTCCTTTATCTCTCTCCGCTTCGACCTCTCGTTGCTCGATCGTTACTTACACTGCCGTTCTGCTATACCCGTTAGTCTAGCGCCGGGCAAAGTCGCGGCCTATGCTCGTGCTGATGATGAAGGTGAGAGACCCATTTTGTATAGCACGTGTCGTTGAGGAGGTCACCGTGGCCGCGGCCGCTGTCGCCGTTGGCTCGATGCAGCTGAGCCAATCGGGGAGAAGACGAACGGTACGTTGTCGATCGCCGAATGCGTACGGCCGTCAAGAGGCCGAATGCAACACTGGTGGGATCCGCTACTAACTATAATAATATAATACTTACGATGGCGACTAGAGCTGCTACAATGCCAATTCATGAAGCCGCTATAGTGAGCTGCCACCGTTGCGCGCGAGTCCTATGGCCGTGTGGCGTCGGCAACGGTAGCAGCAACATATAGCAGTAATCGCTCAATGAGGAATTACTGATCCTGTCGCTGTGGCGGCTGTTGACCGCTGGGACGTTAGGCGGTGTGCGTGTACACCAGGGAGGCTTGGCTCTGTCATGGCATGGTATATGGCTCTGCCTGCCATTGGAGCAGACAGTAACAATAAGCAGCACGAGTACAACCTAGGTGATTAGATACTGCTACGACTATGAAACAGCGAACACTCTGGGAGAGGCGGATTTGACGCTAACGACGATTGCTAGAAGGAGAAACGCGAATAGAGACAAAGGTGGTGACGTGGACGTCCGATGTGTGTCTATATTCAGCCGAACGATACTAATGATAATAATGATAATAATCACTTAGCTGCGTATACCATTTAGAGGAGAGAACTGTCCCGCTAGCTAGCTCAGCCTGCGACAGGAGCAATCACCAACTTGTTATCGGACTGTTATCTTCCTGCTGAAACAATGATAACTGATGATGCTGGCGTTACTGCTGCTGCTGCTGCCGCTGTTGTCATTTCTATTGTTTTCGTTTGATGCGGAAACTACTTGCCCGGCTGGGGATTGATCGTTACGGGCAAACGAGCCGAGCTGAAATCTGGAATAGACAACGAGAAACGTGCTAGGGAAATAGCCAACGATGATATCTCTATGTATCCATGATTCGGCTTCGAGAGAGATCCGGGTGGACAGCAACGTCCGACTGTCCGACTCCCCGCAGATAGCTGGTCTGGCTGACAGCGCTGGAACAACAGAACTGAATAGATACGCATGTATCTGTGGATGTATATATCCTGTGCGGCTGGTCGTATTCATCATACGAGTAAAAAGATCCGCGTTGTTTTTTTGTCCCGAACTGGGAAAACGTCAGAAGGACAGGTACCCCCATTATGTGTCTGTGAATTATTATTCCCCACGCACGGGCATATATCGGTACAAACAAGCTGCAATGGAGCCGGCATAATTTTCCAGGTGGATTTTTTCCACTTTTGGGAATGATCCGGATAGCTTTTTTTTGTATCGTTGATCCGCCCGCATATCCCCCGCTTGTACCCCAAGCACTCATCTGGGTACCGAACACTGGCGTTCTGTGGCGGTTGGCCAGTATAAGAATGTGTGAGAAACGCTATCACGAACCTAGCTCAGGCCGAGGCAATGGTCGCCGCTCCATTTCAGTCAGTTCCTATGCGAAATCAAAGCATTATTAACGATCGTTGAGATACAACAAAAACACGAACACGAAGTGTTCACTTGAAAATGTGTGATTACATTAATGATCATTGACTAGTATTCCTGGCGGCCAATTGAACAACGACCAACTCAATTACACATCCTCATTGACCGCTACCACGAAGACGGGTCGGTATCCTTCGCGTATATACTTTTCTTGACGGAGTGTCTAAGTAATAGTGCCATTTGTTTTTTCATCAATAGCGTTTGCATATTAGTCGTTATAGTCTAACCATATCTTCTATATACTATCGAGTGTACGTGTGTGTGTGTGGTGTGTGTTATGCACTGTAACGTGCTGCGGGCAGCAATTCTGCCCTTTGCCAATTGATTAGCACCTCCGAGTTATTGATCACCGGTTACAGCTAGCCCACATTGAGCAGTTAGTGGAAATTGTACACGCGCACAAAACTGACCGCGCGAATACCGTGTATACATATAAATATATATATATATATATATATATATATATATATATATATATATATATAGTTGGACCGAATAAAAAGCGAATGATCATTGATCTATAACGTTTCGCCTAGTTCCATCGTCGGTTACGGCGACCGCCAGCTCAATCGACTGCCTAGTGCTTCGGTCGTCGATTTATCAATGGCTCCACTTTGCGAAGACCCATCGCCGCCTTCTCTATTGTTTCATCTCTATCTTCTGGGTGATTGCTGTTGTTATTGAGTAAATTGGCATTTGTATCATTGTACAATATACAAGACACCTATCTATGCTCCAGCGTCAGCCGGTGATACCTGGCAACGCCGGCTTCGACGGATAGCGGTATATATATATATATTTTTTTTTGTTCCGTGCAAAGTGACATAAGTCCAATATTTAATAAATCCGATGCACTTAGGCCATTTTAGTATCATAGGTGAGAAGGGAAGAATGACGATGAGGTTGACGATCAACGATGGCAAACTTTTCCATTATAAAGGTAGAACGTTCTGAGGGACGACGCTCCATACTGAAAGCTTACAGATCCACAAAGTCTCTCGAATGTACTGCAAGTATTAGCTTGTTCTATGTATCTTCACATTGTATGTTTCTCACAATTTTTCGTTTCGCTCCGTTGTCCTCGAAAAAGAGAGCGCTTAAATCCGTCGTTGTTTCTCAACAATCCTATATATAAATATATATAAAAAGTGAGGACGAAGTGGACACTTTTGTGTTCTCATCGTAATGCTTTCTCATAAGCCGATCGCGAAAGTGATCTTGAATTAGCAGAGCATGAGAAATAGCCTAGGCAAATAGCTCTACATTGAGAAGTACTACACACTGTAGTTTGAGCACATTAGAAATTTACAAAATATCGAGTTTTTAAAGTGGTAAAAAAAAACAAATATATATATATATATATATAGATAGATAGATAGATGATAGGGAGAGAGAGGAAAACGGCATTGAGAAGATAGCATGGGCTTGCCATCGTGTACAGCACTTGTTATGTCATCACTGGGAATGTCGCCACTTGGGAGAGAACCACCTACTCTGCCCTGAAAATAGCGTATCACAATTCAGCCAACGTAACACGGAGGAACCGTGACGGAAACCACTACGAACAGAAACAGTAGCAGCCGCTGCTGCTGCTGCCGCCGCCGCCACCACCCCCGTCGTCGGCTTTTACTGCTGTTGTTGTTATTGACGTTGGCGGGTAAACTCGTCGGCGTTACATTTCGATGTGACGCTGCTTGTTTTCATCGCTACGACTTTTTTAATATATCCATCCACCATCCATATGATATCGCCAGTGGTATATCTTGTAACCGGCCCCCTGCAGAGGACTGAAAGCGGCGTACGTATCCGTTCATTAGAATGGTGATTATCACCACCATCAGGATCAGCGTTCTATCCAACTCGAGCATCACCATGAACGTTTCTAGCTACAGCCTAGCAACAGCAGTATTATATTATAGAGCAGCTAGCTGCAAATTGCATAAGAATATTCGACAGCAACAATAGCAGCAGCAGCAGCAGCCGACGATTCCATAGCAGCAGAAGTTCACGACGAAAGTGGCAGAAAATGCTGGCTGGCTGGCGCTGGGCAAATAACACAGCAGGGTAGAGAGAGAGAGAGAGAGAACGTAACCGTGCAGGAGTGTTATTATAGATACAGAGCAAGAAAAAAACACGCGCTACTCGTAGAGAATCGCTCCGTCCGCTCTGCGAGAGACCGCATGAGACAGTGCTTGTGAATAATTTATCATCGTCCGACTGAAATTTACTCGAAATCGAGTTTTACGTTCGTTATCAGTGATATTATGTTCGCCTCGCCGTCTCCCCGACATCTGTTGCGGCTGCTGATACTGCCGTTGTTGTTATTACTTCGGCCATTTCTGCTGGCACTTGCGTTTGATAGAGAAAGCCGAGAGGCGACGAGAAAATAAGGTTTGGCGTCCCCGTGGTCAAACGGAGAGATGCTGAACCTGTATATATATATATATGGATGGATGTTTTGAGTCACGCATCACCATCGATAATATTTATCGCCCAATTTAACTAGGTATTGTTTTTTCTTGTTGTCGTCTTTAATTCGGAAACGATAGCGTTAACATTGACCAGTGTCAATATGGCTAGAATTTCGTCATCGCTGTACGATGTACGGAGTGCAAGGTCGATGATGAATTGTCCGCTGACAGGACCTGTCGGCTGGATTCCCGGTTGGTCCTCGCTCGGAAAGTCCGTCCGATCACATCCAATGGGAAATTACCATTCTTCGATGAGTTCCGCTTGGAAACATTGGTACACAAACAGTGTAATGTCATATCAAAGCATATACTGGCCAAGATGAAATTGTGGACCATCAACATGGTCCACGTACGATTCAACAGCGTAGAGGGATGGGTTATTTCAAAATAGCCTACTCATGTTGTATAATTGGAGAATAGGCAAGTCGAGGTATATCGACAATGAGCCGGTACAAGTTGCTACAGCGAGCTGTTGTACTTGGTGACATGTACGTCTAATTGAAATTCCTTCCCTTTAAATCTTTGCCCACATACGAATCGTCGGAGCCATTTGTAGACGACAAGCTCAATCGAATGTGTGTCCACCAATTCAACTAGATCTAACGGGGCAGGGCCGCGAACGTGAATAAATACTATAGATAAGAATGATAATCCTCAATTCGATCCTCGTATGCAGATTTGCGCCAAATCGGTTTCAGTTCTTAGTGAATCGTCCCGGTTCACTTGGATTAGTATAACCATAGGGGAAATGCTCCGTCACCGAAAAAAGAGTCGGGCCTTGGGAACAATTGCACACAACATCACTTGGTGATATATATATCTATATATAGCTATACTTCTATCGAATGGTCAGGCATCCAGCGATGCACACATACCAATGTTGATTTGTCCTTAGCATAGGCACAGGTGCGTCCGCGTATTTGGACAAGCGTCCTGACGACGAGTCCACAGAAGCGGCGTATCGAATTTTACAGCTGACACACAACTGCCGAGTGCTGGACAACCACTGCGCGAACGGCGGGCTCAGCCAGCACCATTCGATGTCTATCAGAGAGGGCTGGCCAGCCAAGTTGCAGCTAGTGCGATTGCTGTGGATCATACGCCACTGTTAGACATGACACGTTGGCGCTGCTCACAAACGTCTCTGTCATAGGTGATAAAGCCAAGGATTGATGGAATCGAATGAATCTAGATTTGCACGTCATTACGTATGACACTAATTAAACGTGACGGACTGACTTTGTCAATAGGCAAACCCACGAGTGCGATGATCCGTTCTGCTTGATATTCGTCATCAAATAGCAGCTACCGTGAATCAATAAGCAGTGTGGAAGATCACGTGAAGCACAACGTAAATTTGTTGTCGAAATTTTTACCCATCTCGTCCTGATTAGGCTCAGGTGGGTTAAGGGACGTCACGGGGCAAACACTAACTATTATATTTACAGAGGCCTAACTGATTCTACAATGATCGATAAAACATTTTTGGAGGCCCCCCCCTGACCGGGAATAAAACATGTTACCAAAAAATTCGTAATGAGCCTGTATGTAAATGCTTGGGAGTCTTCTTTTTTCTTAGAGGTCTTCCTAGGCGTCTTCCTGAACACAATGTTACCTAATCCGGGTCCTTGACGACTTTCCACGATGACGCTCTCGACTCAGCTCAGCCACATACACACACACACACACACACACATATACAGCTACCTAAAATGACACAGATATTCAATAGGGTTGTGCAGGCTGATGAAAGCAAAATGGACACGGATACAGCAGACACAGTTTCGGCAATGCAGCTACTGCTGCTGTTCGTGCAGAATGAATGTTGTTATCTATTCTTGGAACAACGGAGCCGGTTTCGAGGCAATCTCCTATGCTGCGGTGGGAGAACGCCGATCTGCCAGTGAATCAGCTGTCAGGTCTCGGCTGCTAGCAATCCACAGAGCTCGCATGTGCGAGTACATATATATATATATATATTCCCTGTGTGGGGAGAGCCCGTTCTTCGCGAATTTCTGTTGCTCGATAAGTGCCGAACTGTAGCAAGCGATGACTGTTCACAGGAACTCGACCACAATGAAATCTCATCGTTAGGCTCATGTTCGCAGTCGATGTATAATTACAGATAATACATCGCCTTTCAAATCCATTTTTGTACTGTGTACATCCAAAAAATATAATCATACACACAGACGACCCGACACCGAACGCGAGATTTAAATGAAGACAATGACAGACAACGATGAATAGATCGAAGAGACCTATCTTGAAATTACCTCCTCCTCCTCCTCCTCCTCCGCTGCTTTGGGAACTTTTATTCTCCGTGTCCCAATCCTCTCTAGGCTTCGATCGTCTACGAGAGTCTCCCTGTAACGAATGGCACCCCCTCCGCCTTATCGCTCTCATAGCGACGACACTGGTCGAGAGCTGTATGCCCTGCCCCGGGATGAGATTCGTCTCGCCACATATACACATCCACTCGCACAGAGACATCGTGGATAGACACAAGCCGACGACCTTCGTTCGGCTCGGCCTGCCGTTCGATCTCGCCGCTCTACGTCTACTCTGGGATTGTGGATACCACAGGGTTGTGATACTAAGCACAACTATATATATATATATATACGATCTGGCCTGCTGGTCTCTGTCTCTTGTATCAGTATTACCGCATGAGCGGGAAGGAATAACGCTGTCTTTATTACGTTAGTGCCGCCCATTTTTTTGTTCATCTTGGCTGATCTTCGCGCATCCTTTCCAGAGCTTTCCGTCTTCGATGTCTGCTGATAGCCTTTGTTCGTCTCGCCGGCCTTCGACAGTCGGTAGGATACCACTGCTGGTACTACAGCTACCCACCAATGCTGCTACGACTACTATTACTGCTACTACTTCTATAGGAACTACTGCCCTAAAAAGGACAGATCATCGATTGGCTCTCCAGCGTAACCTACTTTCAACGGCCTTTCGCGTCCGTCCGCCCGCCCTTTGCTGCCTGTGCGGATTTTCGGCTCAGCCTTTGTCGTATCGATACCGGGAATAGATTTTGATATGACGTTTGATAATAACAATATATTTGAACAGCACACACGCTCGCCGGCAGATTATGGAAATGGTCGCTCACCTAGCATCTCCTCATTATTTAATTACTAATTCTTGAATATTCGGCTTTATCGGTTTGAATCTGATTGGGATGAATTGTTACTTCTCTAATATAGATAACTTTGCTACCATATTCACATGACTTAAAAGTATACTTGAAGCACTATATATATATATATATATATATATATATATATATATATATATATACATGATTATCGTTATTCTTATGATCGTTATTCTTATCTTTAGCGAGATGAAAAACCAAACGCTCTTACTTAAGCGGAATATAAACGATTTCACTTGACCAAGTAAATCCATTGTTGTGTTTTCGTAATATCTGGAACTGTCCCTGCGCCACGCGGTGACAGTTGTTATTGTCGTTCACTTTGTCCCTCAACGAGAAATACAGCAAACTGACAGCGCACGACCAACTCCTGGATAGTGTTAATAGTTGTTGGAAAGGGCCTTCAGGAAACCTACATTTTTCGTGGCCGCTTATTTTCGTCTGACAGCATGAAATACGACATCGTACTATCATCTACTTCAGATCTTATCTTGAAGTAGAATAGTCACTACTTATGTTGGATATTCAGGATGTTTCTATACATATATATACATATATATATATATATATATATATATTTATATATATATATACACACATATATATATATTTCACACTTCCCCCGGCTTTGCATTGATTGTCCAACTGACTTTGTCGCGAGATAACCAAGAGAAGCAGATTACTAAATCTTCTCCATCGACAGTGTGACATGCTGTGCTGGTTTTCGCCCAACAGAAACTGTCAACACGGGTACGCTCGGGAGGCGGCCAGATCCTCACGCATCTCGGAGGGGATTGATGTACACAGGATGAAGTAGCAACAAAGTGAAATTCTGTAACCTTGAAGTCGTTACTTCATCGATTAGAAAAAAAATCTACGTCAATAGAAGCAGGCATGGCCTCCAGGTACGGTGAGTGGTACGACGAGGCGGCAGATTGGCTCAACCAGCCCCGTACGAATGCTCACTATCGATGCAGAGCAGGTACCCACATCTAGCCTTATTAAGTGAAAACTGAGCGGCGAATTGGTTGCTCAGAAATTATGCTGCAACTGTCGTCTTCTTGGGCTGAACGAACGATAGTATCAGGAAATTTACTGTTAGGTCCCTGCACGTACGAGCTACTTATTGGGTGCATCGAGATATATGGAGATATGCATGGAGATAAACATTTCTCAGCTCTCGCTAGGATACCATTGTTATTTTACGAGAATATGAACGGTGACGACAATGCCCACTGCTTCGCTTCTATTATATATACCCTGATCAAGGCCGCGTGATATCACCTGGCGTACGCTATTCGAGTGGCGTCGGTGGTGTAGGTTTCAGCCTAAACAACCTAAGAAATAAAAACACATCGGCTCACGTGAAGCCTCGAGAGGAGGTGTTGACGTTGATATCTCGATGGCTCTCGTCAGTAACGCTCCGTAGTAAAAAGCATTTTCGCAGTTTTAGCAACAGTAACTGCTCATCGTAAACTTCGACTCTGTCAGCCGTTACAACGTCAGTTTGAACACGATATTGACACTGAGAACGTGTGCAAGTGCCTATTTCTCACATGTTGGTGTTTCCTCCCGAAATTATCGCTACTGTTGAGCAGTGACGACGACCGAGGTGATTGCGCAAGGGCGGTCCCAGTCACTTGACTTGCAAGATGAAACAGTCGATGGTAAGGATGCTGTCA
Organism: Stratiolaelaps scimitus; assembly: GCA_019614645.1. Taxonomy (NCBI): domain Eukaryota; kingdom Metazoa; phylum Arthropoda; class Arachnida; order Mesostigmata; family Laelapidae; genus Stratiolaelaps; species Stratiolaelaps scimitus. The sequence continues at coordinate 10,629,964 of JABWDB010000003.1, forward strand.
CGCTCAGCGGTCAATCCCACACTTCTCGAAAAAAAAGACAAAAAAACCACCAAAATAAAAACGTGTCCACCGACGTGTCCACTTAGAAAGCGGAAGGACTCTTTGCGGATCCTGTTGGCGAACAAACAAAGATAAGTGGGAATCAGTTGGCGATTTATTCTCTCTTCTACACAATACGTAGCATCGTCGTTGGGTTACACTTCGATACCGCCGTGTGACGTCGATACCCTTTACCCTTACATAACGATGAGCGTACTGTAGTTTCTCTCGCTGGCTGGTGACTTGCCCCGAGGGCACATCCTATCAAACACGTCCGTCCCGGTACCCCGGCATCCATATGGCATCAATATGGCAATGTCAATGAGGGACCCAGTCCTCAGTCCACACCTCCACCTCGGAGGCCAGCGGCCGGCAGGCAGAATTTGAACCAACGATATCAGCTCGATTGATCCAAGTTTCAATTCCCCTTGCGACCACCAACGCTAGCGACTATTACCGTAGCGTTCAGCGCTGGCGCAAATCATGAGTCAATGACCGCAAAGGGAGCCAACACCGGTGACACAATCATAACATGGTCACGAAGTATGGCAAACACCTAAATGTTCCCTAGCTGTTGATAGTTAACAAGTATTCATCCATTCATTCATTTAGCGGTGGCATAACAATATATATTATCGTCCAATGCAGCCTCACGCTTTCCGCTCATCTCCCTCGAATATTGCGTTCAATTGTGAACTGCTGATACGGCTGCAACGATGACCACGATCATGTTTTGTGCTAAACGAATTTTATTTCACTGTGGCAGCAGCAGGAGCAACAATCGTCGTCATTAGTGAGTGAGTGGTCTGCGCCGACCTGAGCAGTTCGGTGTATCTGCTCCCCTGGCGTCGTTTCGCTTATTCAGACCGTGTTTCGTCTAGCGTTCCCGTGCGAGAATAATGCCTCAGTTTGTAATTAGTGTCAGTTGTCAACAATGTACAATTCCATCCTATGCCCTGTTTGCTGCACTCCCTCGAGAGAGAGAGGAAGAGAGAGAGGTTGGATGAATGCTGCCGCAATCAACCACCCAATAACTACGATCGCAACAACAGCACCAACAGCAGTGACGTCACAAAACAAGCCAGCCTAGAGCCCAGAACACAACATAGAAACAATGTTCACAATAAGCAACGCCAGCAGCAGCAGCAGAACCAACAAACCATCTTCAGCAACAGCAGCAGCAACAACAACGGCAACGACAACAATATGATGAACAGGAACAGACTGCTCACGATGAGAGGGTACAACACAGCTACAGAAGTCTCTCTCTCTCTCGCAGTCACTAATCCTTTGGATAGGCTTCTAGTCTTTTCGTGCGTTGCTGCTGCTGCTGCTATGGAGGCGTCGACTGCGACGACGCTGATGGCATCGGCTACTTATCTCTGTCTTTTTTTCTATTCTCCCGTTCTACTACAACGCTTCTATTTAGTTGTCCATTTGTTCGTTGCTTCGCCCCCTTGCTTGCCGCAGTCTGCCATCAACTACTATACACTCGGCCACTTTCAATGGCACGCCACTAACAACAATGAACGAAAAAGCCAACACGACCCTCCATGATTAGTTAGTCATTCAGTCAGTCAGTTAGTTATAGTTAGTAAGTTAGTTAGCCGGTCAGCAGGCCGATAGGTGGGCAGGAAAGGTGCTCCGCCAGTCCAACGCTATCCGACCCGACTGAATACCCACCATGTGCACCACTGGGACTGTTCGTTACTTCTACTACAACTACAACAAGAACAACAACAACGACGAAAATAAAGGTAGTCCCGTCAGCAGCAGCCGCAACAACAACAATAACAACACTAGGCACTGAAACGGTGGACGCACGGCTTGGGCGAAACGCTCTCCCTCGTTGTGGCATACGGTGGGACGGCGTAGAGATGGCCGCGATTCTGTCTAAGTGACACACTGTGCTGTGGCGATCGACCTTTGGAGTACAGCATGTTGAGATGAGCTGGGAATAAATAGAAATACGTTGCAGCGGCGCCGCTGGTGCTGCTGCTGCTGTTGCTGCAGTTCTTGCTGAGAACTGCGCGCTGCGGGTGCCTGCTGTGCCGTTGTACCACAACGGCAGACCGAGTTGAATAATGGTTAACAATTGGGGTGGTGGCGGTGGCGGCGGCGGCGGCGGCGACTATGCTGTCAACGGACACTACGCACATAGTCACTCACGTAGTTAATAGGTGGACAGCCTTCTCGGGGCTAATTGGACGAAGTCATTGTTTTCAATTGAGCGAGAAATGTCAAACGCACGTTGGTCGAGACCAACTCGAAGGTCGCCCATGCAGTCCACTGTGCTGTCTAGCGGGAGGCGATCGTCACACTGACAAAGCTCACGAGTGCATTTTGTACTATACGTGAAGTCGATGTGTCCAGGCGTGAGATACGAATTGAGCTTTCTTTACACACAAACAAAGGTTTTACACACTTTGCACACACACACACACACATATATATATATATATATATATACATACATACATGAATATATGCATACACGTGTGATCATTAGTAGTCAACCGTGAATTACCTGCTGGTGAGCAACATTCTCGAAAAAAGCGCTTTATCTAAATTTTTTTGACATCTTCTTCTTATGAAAGTCCCAGCGGATTTCAAGAACTGATTGTACGTTCGTGTTCTACAGAAATTGAAAATGCATATGCAGTTGCCCGAAGGCGATGCAAGCCGCTAGCCTTCTGAAATAGTCGTACACTGGCGATGCAATATGACGAATGGGTTAGTCGCCGGCCTAGGCTAACCTTGAACTTGCCAATTGTAGCCCGATTGTAATTGCTAATTAAGTGCTAATTCCACGGACGATTTCATAGAGCATTAGTCACTAACGGAAGCAGCGCTGTGCTTTTCTTGATGCGCTGTGCTTTTCTTTTCATTGTAGAATATGGCCGTACTGTGTAATGAGACAGGATTTTATCTCAAAAAACGACAAGCGTGCAAAATTTAAGAGCTTAAATATTAACTATTAGGCAAAACAACACCCTCTCGATGGACCCCTCTGAAGGTGTTTGATTTGCCCATTAGGTAACGCCCCCCCAAAAGGCCTCCTGAAATTTCTTCCGTTTAAATCGTTCGTAATTCCGCTGTGAACGAACATAATGACTTTGTGTTTGCATAAAACAAACAAACTAATTGCAAATAGTGAATACCAAGCGACTACTACAATACATTCTTACACATGCTAACTCTTTGAATTTTGAAAAGCTCCCTCTTCGATGTCCATCTGGTATCAGCTCGGCAAAATCTCTGGTACTTGTTTTTATACCGTAACCTCTCCACAGTCGACTGATGTATTTCTCAAACAGCCCAGCCAATTGTCGCCTAATGATGTTCTCAAGATACCTATGCCTATGAGACCATCAAGGGGACGTATTGCAGAAATCACCACAATAGTCCTTAACCTAAATTCACTTGCTGTTTCCTGCCATTTTTTTTCTAAAAGGGCGTCAATTTCCAACGAAATTGAAGGAGACCAGGCGAGATCTTCCACCAGAACATACCCCGCTCTGTCATTTGATCAGGGCACCAATGCAGCGACAACTATGGCGGAAAACACGAGAAACAAGAATTGTGAAAGGCAACACCGACAATCTACATTTACAATGTGTCCCTTACGGAAGTTTGTCAACGGATTTTCTATTTCATCGTCGTTTGCCTTCTTCATGTATCGTATAATACATTGTTTGAACGAGAGGCACAAACTTAATGCCACAACAAACTCTAGACTAGTGCTTCCAAGCGATTCTATGGTAGGTGAATTAGTGAATGGTGAAAAGTATAAAAGCGGTATATACGAAACAGCTTGCATGTTGAATTCGGCCTCGGCCTCCACCGCCTCTCGCTCGTTCTCCTGTTGCTTCCTGTGCATTTCTTTGTCTCTATACCCCATTAATGTCTTCTATCATCCTGGACGTAGCCTGCTGCTCCCTGAGCTAAGCGTTCCCTTTGCACAATTGCGTTATCCAATACGGCTCTTTAGCAGTACGGCAATGTCATGGTCCATTTGTCTGTATATCAGCACACAGCGAACAACGTGCGCAAGTAACTCTAAGAGAGGGAGACGAAAACGCAGCGGTCAGACAACAGTCATTGCTGCCTCTATGCGTGGCGGCCTGCTGTAGAGCGATTCGATTCGGCCACCTTCATCTTGTGAGCCCAGCGTATGTTGAGCTGTGACTCAGATTCGACTCGGCTCGACTCGATTCGCCGTCTCGTACCCGCCCCGCCGCCAGTGTCAGCCGCGTTTGGCGTCAGCCTGTTTCTGACGGTGTCCCTGGATCGTAGCCAGCCCAACAAATATCGTCGCGGGTTACGTAGCCGTGAGCCGTGTGGCGGCACATAGCGATGCTGATGCTGTGCAGACGTATAGAATATTGTTCATTTCTCATCCTCGAAGGGCCTTTCTCCACATCTTTCGTTCAGAATGAGCGAAACGAACGGGCAGCGCTTGCGGCGCAGATCGACCAACGACCTCGCGGCGTTTGGCCGCAGTCGATCACCGCAAAACAGCTTTGCAACTGCAGCGGACGTAACCGTAGCTATTCCTGCCGATCTCGTTTGACATCGATATCAATATCAGCAGCAGCAGCAGCACAACACAACAACAAGTTAACGACGACCGCACAAGAGTGGTGGCAGCAGCCGGCGACATCGACGACCTGAACGACTTACTGCGCGAACACTTCGCCGTAATGGCAGGAGAGCGTGCACAGCCAGCGTCTGCCGGTTGACATTGCAGACGCCGTCACGTTATAGGTAGAGACTAACTCGCTCAGTTACTGGCTGCGCGGAGCTATGATATATGGACACATATACACGCACGGAACAATAAAGAATGATGATTGAACCTTAGATAAAATGGCCACATAGAGAAATGACGAGGACTTTCGAATGAAATGTACGCTAATCGTGGACAAAACAAAACAAAAATGAGGATTCGGAAAAAATATGATGATGATGATGATGACGACGATAGCTGCATTAACCAATTGGCATTCATCACTTTGGCCGTCTTGATTGCGTTAATTATGACAGGTGTGATTAATCGAATTGTCGATTAATTCGGTCGCGAAAAAGAGGAAGCTTCAATCACTCGGAGACAAATGGCATAGACTTGACTATGCTAGTACAATAATTATTATGTAATTATTATTATTACTATTGTAGCATATCAGTGTGTTGATTGTGAAGTCAGAAGACCCATCCGAAGGAGTACACAAGTTATACAATACCATTCAGTTGTACTAGACAGTTCTACAGGTTAGACTACATTGATTGATGTCATGTCGGCCGTTTATTCCAACTATCAGTAGAATCACACAACTTAAATCATGCGGCGGCATTCTACATGGAGAGGTCATTGCCTTGACACACACGCACACACAGACATATATATATATATATATATATCGTGAAAGACTAGGCCGTTAGTCAGAGATTGATATCTATATATACACACATATATACATATAGCTATAAAATATTCACTCGAAACGCAGAGGTCGGGTGTTTACAGTTTGAGTAAGCTTGAATAGCCCTTGTAGTGAACTCATTCGCGGATTCGACAACGGCGAAACGTGATCCCGTGTCCAGACGACTGAAGGGTTTATACACCTTTGAAGTCAGTACAAGCGAGATGTCTGAAATATCCGGCTTTAAATCTATGACTTCGCAGATCCTCAACAGATTTTGGTTAAATAGACTTGCTCTCTCCCATCTGCTCCAAAAGCCATCTTGTAGATGTTCAACTTAAATTGGAAATATCACAGGATTTTTGGCGGTATCTGCATAACGGTAAATCATTTTGTACTTTTTGTTGTTGCAATTTTACGCACCCAACCGTCATGATGTCGTCCTTGATGCAGACTCGGTCTTCCAGATTTTATTTGTAAACGCTTCTGCCCAGATTCCAAGCTCACTAAAATATAAATATCGTGAGACAAATTCCCCCCATTATGCCCATCAACACTTAAAGCAAATCTGTAATTCAATACAACCGGTTTAAAGTGCACCGTCAATTAGTAACATTACTAATAGTTAGGTCACATTTATTCCCTAGTTTCTCTGACGTGATCTATTTGTTTTATATATATATATATATATTTATTATATATATTATATATTTTTTCAATTCACACGGTGATGACGACATACTGCCGAACAATGAAAAATAAATCTATGTATTTCGTAACAGTGACAAATCAGTGTAATGTTGACATAGCATTGCTCGCTCGGTGGGTTTCGACGACGAAAACAACAGTTCAGCCAGTTTTTGACTCAGCACCAAACTCTCTCTATATCAAATCAAATATGCCTGATCTGACAAAATACCACAGGGGAGTCAGGTTGCACCGCGTGAATCGGAGAAGTCCCTCACACTGGAAATAACCTTGATTATTCCCTTTCGTCCGAGTGCATGCTATGTGTCCTGTGTCAAATTATGCTTGGCTACACCGGATGTAGATCTCCAATAGACCGATGTCGTAATGTTGATTTTTCGAACCACCTGTAAGATTTTTCGTTAAGCAATAGCGTACGTCACCGACTTGCACAAGGTCGTTATGTATAATCGCTGAGAGAGTTACAAGATACCATCGTGCGATATGAGCTAATTGCCATTGTCGACAAGCAGCCCGAAGCGAGGACGATCTAAAATGATTTTCAAATTACGCAAATAGTCATAAATGACATGTGTCAATGCATGCTAAAAGATAAATAATTAATATTGATTATAATAGTCGTACGATTCGAGCTGGCAAAAGGAAATCCAGTAATGAGATATCATGTGACCGTTTCAATAATTACTCTTCATGTTGAAACGTTTACTTTCTTTATACTCTCTCTCTCTCTCGTGCTTTTCCATACAAGGCTTTAATGACCAAGGGGGATCTCCGTAATGACCCACTACGCTGGACGTAAAAACAACTCGCCCGAAACAAACATCATCTAGCTATGGCCAAACGTAAAAAGCTTATTACTTTATATATATATATATATATAAACAATCGTTCAAATGATTGTATATATCATATAACGTAGGGAGGCGCTCGTTCTCAAACTGCTTCACGCACGGCGTACCGCGCAAACGGCTCGATATTATCTCTGTTCTTCTCTCTGGTCATTCGTATTGCATCTCATTGCCTACGGCTGTCCATCACGTGTAATGTCCTTGTATCAGATTCTAGCATCGTTCTTGGAGGGCGCCACTTCTTGCTATATTATATCTCTCTAGCCGCTATGGTCGCTAAAGCAGAAGAAACGCCTGCCAATATCTAAACACTCACACACACTAGTACTACTAGTATCGAACTAACAGCGGAGCCACCTCCACCACCAGCGTCCTTATCCGCCATCGACAGTGCATATCTGTGCCACTTTGGCTGACAACAGCTACGATGGTAAAGCGAGCCGCGATACATTTCGAACGTACCTCACAGGTGCTGAGCTACCCGTACGCCTCAGCCGGCCCACGTACCGTCCTTCAGCGAGATCGAAACCGAAGCTGTCGAATAATCACAAAGACAACGAAATATATCGAACAAAGATATAACGACAGACAACTAGGGTAGTGGCTGCTGCCGAATGACCCGGACAAATATGCATACACCTGATACTCCATTTTTGGGTTCGATATTCAAGTGTACACACACACACACACTGAACTTGGCCGATGAGATGGGGGGAGAGACACAGATGGACACGGCTTCCAGATCGATGATGCCCTAGGCGTATTTGAAAGAGTTGTGTGTGTGTGTGTGTGTGGGCATTTGAACGAAGCAAAACACCAATGAGTAGAGCTTTCCAGAAGATTATGTTCTCAATATCAAGAGAGAGAGAAAGAGTAAGCCGACGAATCGAAGCCTTCGTGTATATTTTGACACTTACTGAGACCAAATAATAAGTGCATGTTCAGAGATACTCTGATAAAAAGCGAGACGGAGAGAGAGAGAGAGAGAGATACAAATGCTTCAGTATATATCAAGGCGTATAGATGGCAGAGGTTTGCTACTGCAGCTGCTGATGCCGGAGTTGGCGAAGCTGTCTAAGATAACAGGTATACCCCGCTGTGATTTCGATCTGCCTCTGGCTCATCCCCTTTCTCCAGTCAGACGTTTTCGAGGAAGAAGTCGAAATGTGTCTATATGTCGCAGAGCTCCCACACGGACAGAGTACGTGTCGCCAACAGCGACCGGCCGCACGATCGCTGCATGCCGCCTCCAAGGGATCGTCGATCAAAGCCTTTTGTGTTTCCCGGGTATGGTTTTTCTAAACGAACTGGCAGGCCCCGAAATATATTACACAGTGTGTTCTAGGTGGATCTTGGAAGCAAGTACAGCAGCGGCTGATCATATTGAAATTTATCATATGGGAGCATACCTTGCATTCTGCGTGAACGCCGCGTATCAACACCAATCCTGGGATCGAACATGGTAATGTTACGCGGACACTTGTACCAAGCGAGTGTATAAATATCCGTGAGCCTTTGCTACTGGATCTGATCTAGCGGGCAGAGGATTGTTTGCTCAGTAAAGCGTTAGCTTCATCACAATGTTCACAATAGCTTTTAATAGTTTTCAGACATATACCACTAAGATATTTCTACGTGAATGGACCCCTTCGAAAAGACCCCCCTTCCACCCCAACATATGGGCAACCTGCCTGAATAGCTAACATCGAAACGTAGGCAATCTGCTACGGAAGGCCGACTACGAAACGTGCGAGTACTTCTCGAGATCGAAAAACTAAACCTAACTAGAAGGAATATATTGCGACCCCTCCAATGCTTGCGTGTGATCCCAGATTACATGGGACTGAGAGTGACACAGATCCCGTGTTGTTTAGTAACGCCAACAGGCAGGTCACGAAAATATTCGACAATATAAAATCGAATCTCGTCCGTATCCGGGGTAATGGCGAGCCTATTTTCGGCCGGTAGATCAGCAACAATACAGAGAACTCGACGCAACGCGCCATCTGTGAACGGCCGGAAATGGCACTGTGCGTGATTGAGGCGAACGTCCCTCGAGACGAGCGAGACTGCAACGACAACAAAAGCTACAGAGGAGCGTCCGGATTTCCATCTCTCGAAACGCTTTCCACCGCGAGATGGAGCTGTGTCAGGTCACGTTCGTTTTTGGTAAACGTCAGTTTTATTTACGTACTGTCCTTTGGGTATGAGTAATGCATTGTACACGTAGTTCTTTCGTCGTATTTTATTGTGTCTACCGTTTTGGCTTCGATGCAACGAAGCGAACCGTAGTCTTGCAGCATATTTATGCTTCTCTACACTTCGCCGTTAAGGGGTTGAAATTAAGACGTGTCATTCTGCTTGAAATTAATTGAAATCATGTGTGCTTAACAATTATTTTGTTAAGCAGGCCGCAGCAGTAAAATAATAGTTCGCCAGAAGGCTAACATATCACGCGGTTAAACGAAACACGTTTTTGAGAAGGTAATGACAAATGCAACAAGCAACGACTATGATGTGTGCCTGAACCAATATTTTATAGTGAGAGCGTTGGTTGATATTTTCGATTGATGAATCTGTATAAATGGTGCGGATCTCTTCGAAGAAATTAATTGACAAGGATCTCTTGGAAGAAAGCTTGTGTACTACCCGGTGTTACATTTGACCATGATTTAGATACGGGGAGTAACACCCTGCACAAGGCATTAAGCTTGCGAATAGCCAACGAAAAGCTTCCACTCCTCCGCAGGAAACTTCATAGAGGTATTATCTGTTCACGACTTCTTTAGCTATTAATTAGCAACCTGTTTGCTAGCTCCTGGTTATGGTCGCATTATTGCCTTAACTACAGCCGGCGAATATGCCTGGTCACTGATGCATATGATTGCATGAATAAACGCATGAGAACTCAGCGATGCAGCTGGTCTCAGACAGTACAATGCTAAGCTTTAGTCACTGTTCTGTAGTGCGGATAATATGAAATTTGCTCGACATTTCGTTCTAGCTAACGCCCGACAACCTTTTTAGATGCTCTGAGCAGAATTATATATCTAATAGGATTGCCAATCGTTGCCTCTCGACTTTCGACCGTCAACGGGCGCGGTTCGCGCTGATTGACTCCCATATAAATGGGCGAAACCTTTCGCCGGCCGGATGCTGTGTTGACATTTGAGGTCTGTGTTTACTCAACTCTCAAAATTCCATGCGGTCAACAACGTCGACCATGGGGAAGCTTGTGTAGTCTGTGGTGTTTGGCGTTTAAAGGGACATTGCATATTCTCCCAAGAATATTTTAACTCGTCCCAAGAGAACTATTATATGTACGTGTTTTATTCTCGAATATTGTTGTGCGTAGCATACAGTCGCCGAGCTGCGCATTCACCCACGAAGAGCAGTCAGATGACAACAGTAATACGAAGATAAATAGCAGAATAATGTCACTGATATTTGACATACGATAGATCGTTGCTATAACGGACACGTGTTTCAATCCTTTTATTTCGTTTAATTTTGATTGATTTGTTGACAATAAGGACACCTACATCAGTAGCTCGCTTTTGAGCTATCGTCCATCTCGCGGCCATTCTACCCTCATCGTTGTTGTCATCCGGACTCCCCCGTACGGCCATCGCTAACGGTACCTGCTGTTATAGTGGAATTATAAATAAAGAGACTATATGGATCGCTTATTGCACCCGCCGCTCCCTCGATGATATATCTACATGCAGTGGTCAATTTGGGCACATTCGACGTGTCTTTTGTTTTCGTTTACGAAATAAATAAGCGCAAACCTCGAACTGCTGCTGCTGCTGCTGTTCTCAGGAGGTGGTTTGGGGAACATTTTAGCGACGGCGGCTGCGTTCGCGTTTTCTTAGAAAACAGCGATCTCCCTCGACGCTACGACCACCGTCACCGAGACCAACAAACGACACACCATGACAACACCAGCAGGAGCAGCAACAGCACAAACGGATCGGCCGCATCTCTTGTCGTACTAGTGGTCCGATCATCGTTATTGTCCCCATATATATATATATATATATATATATCGAAATGATCCATCCACGGATCGCGCTCAAGCCTGCTGACCGAATGACAGAGCGACTGCCTATACGGGGTCAAATAACGGCGGCCGGCAACAACAGTATCGCCGACCAGAACGTACCAAATGCGCTACTGCCGCTGCTACTTCTAATGATGGGGGCTCTCTATAGGAGGCGAGGGCGGCGGCGGCAGCACGGCGGTTGTCTCCCTGTGTGACTCTTAGGGCTGGGTATGTATCTATCTATCTAGCTAGCTGGCTAGCTAACTATGGCGCTTATAGTAGTAGCTGGCAGCTCCTTCTCTCGAATATCTCACTCTGCTGTTGGTCAGGAGTAGTCGCAGCGGTAGCTGCAGTGGGTCGTTTTGGTCATTTTGGTCGTTGCATTTGCTGCTGCTGCTGCTGCTGCTACCGTTGTCGGCGTCGGCACCGCTGCCGTGGTTCTCTGGTGAGGGCTAGTAACCGGGCAGGCACGCAGGAAGGCAGACAGCCACCAACCAACCAACCAGCCGCGCGACGGCAACGACAGCGGCAGAGACAACTAGCCAGCTAGCCAACCAAACAACCAACCAACCCGGGTGACTGACTTTTACTTGTCGCCAGCAACGACGACGACGACGACGACGACGATGGCAGCAACAACAACAACAACAACGGCAGCAGCAGCCACAACAGTAAGCCTAGAAGACACAGTATAGGCAGAGTGGCTGCGTCGTCTGTTGGCTGACTGACGGATGAACAGACGGACGGACGGCCGGATGGATGTATGGACCACCGAATCGCACGACTCACTGATAAACAGACTCTCATAGTTCAGCCCTCTCTAGTTCAACTCGGAGTAGCGGCGCTGCTGGTGAGAGCTTAGTTCATTCAGTCAATTTGGTACCTGCTACAGTTGTTGTTGTTGTCGTCATCGTCGTCGCCGTTGTTGTTGCTGCTGCTGCTGCTGCTGTTGTTGTTGTTGTTATTCTTATTGGTCGCTGCCAGATGATGACCGCCGCCGCTGCTGCTGTCTCAACCGCCGATTCTCTCTCCCTCTATCTATCTCTCTCTCTCTCGAGAGAGAGAGAGATGAAATCCTCCATTCGAGGAAGATTTGATCGTCATCAGTAATGCGCGGAGCCGCTAGTCTCTGTACAGGAAGATGACAACGAAGGCCGAGGCAACGAAACGACTCGAGTGAAAGCGTTCCCTCCGTTCTCGTCCATTCCCTAACATACACATAGACATCAAGAGACAGAGAGACAGAGAGAGACACAGTCGCAACGAGAGCGACGGGGTCGCTCAGTCGGCTCTGGTAGATGAAAACAGTGAACACAAAAAGAGCGATTATCATTTTACTATTATTATTATTATGATTATTATTTTCTTTTTTCTTATTACATAGCTACTCGTGTAGACATCTCGAACTGCTGTTATGTTGTCTCGATGTTGATCATGATGATGATGATGATGATGATGACGCTAGTGAGGGTGATGCTGCGACTCGAGCTGCCACCGCTGTTACCACTGATTATGTCAGAGTCGGTGTAGATGCGTTGCTGCCATGCACGCTGTGTTCTCGAAAGCGATTGAAGTAGAAGGGATAGCCGAGACTAGGGGACGAATCAGCTCTGACGGAAGAGCACACGGAGGCAGGCTGGCTGACTGACTGGCCACTGGTTGAAGCCTTCCATTAGCAGGTGATGATGACCTGCTGCTGTTGCTTTGCCGCGGCGGCGGCGGCGGCTGCTGCTTTGCTTGCAACCCCGTGGACGCCGCCTCGAGACCTTAATAACACCTGAGTGGTTATTTCATCTCAAGCACATTGCATTGGGTGAAAAACCCTGCTGCTGGCTAATAAGTAGAAAATTAGTGCCCGCGCGCTATACCACAGGCTAGCCCGCGCTGGCCGAGGCTAGAATTGTGTTGGGTGCTGCTGATGCGTTAAGACCTACCTATGCCGCTTGTTCGATAGTGAACGCAGGGGGGGGGACTGACTTACGCTGAGTACCTAGTATAACATTGCGACTGTTTTGTTAGTTGACTGACCGAAATTATTATGCCGCTGATTACTGTACTTCTAATTAGTTATTTCATTGTCAAATCAGGAATTCAAGCGAACACACCTTTTGAAACTGTTTAAAGTCGCGATGTGACGAGTGTGAATGCCTCCTCGAGGCCAATGAGTGCTTATGAATTCGAGCAATTATGCATAGACCATAAGAATCGGTTGAGCAAGCCATATAGAGTGATACTGTTCTCAAGGCAACGGCCATTGCCTGCCCTTGAAGAGGTAAGGTTAATATGTTTGTTTGCAAGATCTGAAATGTAGAGGGAATCTTGAGATCATCACCTCACACTCCCTTGGTCACTTCTCAGCTTCACATATATCTGTAGTTTGAGGTGATATCAAATTAGTGTCGGTTGATTGCGTGACTAGATCGCCGAAAAAGCGCATGTCCTTGAAACATGATCGGCTTCGATAGCGTCCATAGTGAAAGATCGGTGATTTCCGTCTACGAGCAGTATTTAAATAATGCCCTCCTCTGTCAATCTCTTCTATACAATTTTTTTTCATACATCACATCGTCATTTGCCTGAAGGTGTAATGTGAGAAAGAGAATTTCGTCTAGCTGTCTTTCATAGAAGAAAACCAAATACTCCACCGGAAACACCTCTGTTAGCGTTCCCGAGATGCACTTATATAATAACAGCAACTACTTATTCGGCCTTCAGTGTCCCTCCTCGTGTTTGAGACAAACGAAACTTTGTCAGCAAACACTTTTTGAGAAATATCTTAGTGCAAACCCTCTCAATTGGTTGTAGTGGGGCCAATCCTCTGAAGAGACGTCGGAATCGTCATGGAGCCATCTCGATTTCGCCCTATACCGAGACTGCACTGGGACAGGTACCGATACAGGATCTTAATCGAGAGTCAATTGTCGCTGTTCTCTCGGCGGATGTATCAATCTAATCATAGTAAACTGCAATAGCTTACTCATCAAATCAGTGCGGGGTTCTCATGCGTGGTTTTCGCTGGCGGCTTGATGCAGAGCCGGCAGTTGTTGGCAGCAGCCAACAGCCGCCGGCATGAGAATCCCCTGCACGTCCACTAGGCTAAGCCCGGCTCAGTTGACAATTGACACCAATGCCAAACTATGCGCCGCATTGTGATTGTCTATATATATATATATATATATATATATATACTATATAATCTTTACTGACGCTTGTAGATTACCCAGATCTATATAGTCATAGGCGGCGGCGACGGCAGTGCCAGCAGCAGCAACAGGTACAATAAAAAATACAGATAACACTACCAGGACCAGTTCTCTAAATGAGTGATATTTCTCAATCTCTCTCTGCCTATTTCGCCATTGAGATTAACAACGGATTCAGTGGCAGCTCACGCCATTAACTTGCCGCATTCACTTATGCTAATATACACGACAACGTCATGAAAAGTTCGCCACTTTATCAATAAATGTTTAGATCCCACAGAAGCATTAGTTTCTACAGATACTATGTTCATATCATATTATGTTTGATTTTTGTTAATCACGATGCCTCGAACGCGTTCGTTATTGGCAGTTATCATATTATCAAGAGCTATTTCGTTCTAGCAGGCTTTATCGTGATGCTTTGAAAACTCCCGTTGCTGTATTTATAATAATACGATATATTTTGAAAACACACATCGAAGATATTCATTGGCGTTTATCCGCCTGGGTGAAACATCGTTGAAACCCGTCCGCTCCGTAGTGAGCTTATATAAGAATCGGTTTCTTCTTTCAGCTTCGATCATGTGTTATTGTCATTTCATGTCGATTCTAACTCGATACGAATATTTAACTCTCAGAGATGGTGGCTGCGTCGACGCGGCTGGCACCGCTCAGCTGTACGATCCCGCCATAGCCAAGTGATCCTCTTGACATCCGCCACAGAGCATTAAGCATACATAAGGTCAATGCGAGGTGGTCTGGTCACATGCGAAAACGTGATGATGTGTTCTTCTTTCTGACCACCCAGCGACCACCACCGACGACTCGCACTAAACATAATAATAACGACACACTCGAATTCGATGGCGCTCTCGTTGACGGCCATGCCGACCTTCACGTCCACGCCAGCGATAGTTTCGGCAGCCATCGCTTGCAGCTAGAGCAGAGAAATCCACTGAGTCGTATCAGCCGAATCGTAATACGTCCAAGTCACTACGATTCGGCTAAAGCTACAACGAGACAGAGACGCCGGGGTTCGCATATATATATATATGTATGTATATGTAACAATAGTCGCACCATGTACCTCAGAGCTGAGCGACACCGCAGATGTTTGTGTATTACAAATACCAGGCGGCGTATCGCCACGTTCCCCGAGTTCGATTAAGATAAATGTTCTCGTTGTACCTCTCGTTCATTCTCTATGCACAACACACAATATGTGCACAAATGCATTCTCCCTCTCTCTCTCTCTCAATATATATATATAATCGTTCGCTACTTCGTTTGTTCATTGCCTCTACCGCACGAGATTGGAAATCGCCAAACGGACAGAGCTGTCGAATCAGCCGAAAACGCGAGAATCAAGAACTGGTCCCGCCACCATTGACGGCGGCAACGGCAGCGCTCGTGCAGGCAACATCGAATAGACGGGCGTCGAAGATCGACAGTTGCTCGCTGGCAACCGGCTCAGTCCAGCACCGGTGACGTAGAAGAGAACCTGGCGGCCCAGCCAGCGGTGATGCTATCCAGCGAATTGGTCGCGCATTCAACAGCGATGAGCTTTCCTCTGCTTCTTTGTGTTCGTGTGGTGCCTGTCTTTGGTGTCACTGATGGTGCCA
Organism: Stratiolaelaps scimitus; assembly: GCA_019614645.1. NCBI lineage: Eukaryota > Metazoa > Arthropoda > Arachnida > Mesostigmata > Laelapidae > Stratiolaelaps > Stratiolaelaps scimitus. The sequence continues at coordinate 10,645,852 of JABWDB010000003.1, forward strand.
CTGGGAAGCCGACGGCTTTGCTGGTCACCGTGGTGGCAACGATGACTGCTGCCGCCGCTTTCGGCTGTGCCGTCGAACGTTGGTGCGCTCCTGCTGATGCCGCTGATCTCTCGTTCGTCGTCGTCGTCGTCGCTGGCGTCGGTGGACGGACAAGCCGGCAGCAGGCTGCTTTTTGCTTGAAACCGGTTTCAATGTGTCGTTTCTATCTCCTTCTGGCGCTACTGTCGTTAAGACGGCCCCGCCGCCGTACGGCCAACCGACAGAGGCTGTCGAGACAACGCCGGAACGGGACGTTCGAACGACCGTCGTCGACGATGGCCCCACGGCGAGCCTGAACACCGGGATCGTCATTATTACGATTTTCATCAATTCAATAACATCACCGCTATTAATAGGCTGACAACGTCGACGAGACTGAGTATGCTGCTGTGCCATGCTGCTGCTGATGCTGCTGCTGCTGTAGCGTCCGCTACCATGGGCAATCTCGCTAAGCAACGTGCGGCTACTGACATCGAAACGCCGAGACTGCTGTCCCCCGTGTTTCGAGTGCGTAACTGTAAGTGGCTTTAGAGTGTACGTTGATGCCGCCAGCAGCAGCAGCACTACTAACAGCAGCTATCGTATAACAGCATATACAGCGGCACGGCAGAAGCGGTAAAAGTTGACGTTCCTGGTGGGGGCTTTGTGCTGTCGCTGCCTCGCTCGTAGCAATGTCCACCCTATGGGCACGATAGATGCTCACACATGCACAAGGCCAATTCATTCTCACGGAAGAACGCCGATGGGCAATCGACAGTGAACAGCAACGGTGGGGTCTAGCCGGAAAGCACGTCCGCACATAAACTTTATGTAGAGAAATTCTAGGACATCGGTGGTACATTAGGTAGGCAGGTAGGTAGATAATATATAGGCAGTCACCAAGTCAGCGAGCCGAGCAGGACCGTCAAATAGACAGGTTGTTGCAGGGTCAACGGTGGACGGCAGCCGAAGCGGCCGCCCGCAAGTAAGCGAAATACATTCACATAATATACTATAGTGAACGACAGCACGGCGGAAGTGACAACAACAACAACAATATCAGAGCTGCCGCACCAACAGCAGAAGCAACGAAAGCGACCAGAGATAACGATACTGACAAACCGAGAGAGAGAGAGATCGTTTTTAGGTATATTTTGGTCAATGTTGCTGCGATTTTGTATATACAAGCCTAGATGTGCTGCTGCTGGCCAAGGCTGCATGTCTGTGAGCGAGACTGCAATCCCATGTGAACGCGAGAGTGAGAAAGAGCTTTTGAGTTTCTTCGTAGAAGCATGATTAATTCGATGTCATTAATAATTCAATTAAGCAGCAGTGCGAGAGCAGCACTTCAGTACGGTGCTCATCAACGTCACACGCCACTGAGCGATTGCATTGTGACTATCGTACAGTCGGTTGTGACGCACGATGATAAACTGACAATAATAATAACAATACACTGAGTATCCATAAGCTTAGTTCGAAACGACTCACGGTATATATAGGTAACTATTTTAAAATGATCATCATCATCATTATTATTATTGTTATTATTTTTTGCCCAAAATACGCATATATCGATGGCTGAGTACATTCACATTTATAAAAAAAAACGTTTAAATTAGACGACAAATCGTTCACTTATTTCGTTTATTATTATACGTAGATGTCTATCAGACGTCATTCAGATCTTGTAGTACAAGCGATGTAGTCATTCTCTATTCGAGTGTGCCCGACCTTAGCCACTGATTCTAATCTCACTGAAACGTCCATGTGGCGAAATTCACATAGAATATCACGGCGTCGCACACCTTCCCCATAGGATGTTATCTTGCAGGAGCCTTTTATCGCGCAGAGCACAGGAAATCCAATATGCGATATCTGCCTGTGGCAGTTTTCAGTCCGATATGATCTACTTATCTAATCACTGTGTCTCTACTGTAACGTGTCATTTAGAGATAATGATCAAGTTCGTTTTGAGTTGAAGTGGGTGGAGCATCGAATTGAATTGAATCCACGTTCACCGCGATTGCCATCACCGTGAGCAGTAAATGATATTTTTCAGAGTAGCACAAGAAATCGACAAATACAGATGCTCAATATGTGGGCTGGCTGTCAATGATCTAAACTGTGCTTTCGTTGGTAGGCAGTCATCGACGGGGCAGTATATATTTATATATATATATATTCGAAGTTTTTGATACTCTGTTGTTGTCTTTATGTAAACGTACTACGCCATAAACCGCATACACAACTTGCGTCCGTGACCAGACGGCTAACAATTCCCCGGCGCAAAACCGAACAATAAGTTGTGTCATATAGAAAAAAATTCTAGCATATTTCAATACTGGCGTTATTGGCTACAATCAACCGGCACGGTCCAACGGAAGCAACCGTCCGAAAACAAGTCAGACCCCGACCCCAGATCACAATCACACTTGATGTCTTGTCCTATGTGAATGTCTACACAGAGGCTGGCCCATATGCATATCGTGGTCATTATCGGCGTTACATTGGAAGCACTCCATGATACTAAACACAGTGCCAAGCTGTTGGACAAACTCCGCTGGTCATGTCCTCGTGATAACCTGCACAGATGCGTGCAGCAAGCACACACGTCTATCTCTCTAGATGCTGCTGGTGATGTGACGATGACAATGACATATTGTCGACAAGAGTCTAAAGGCGAGAAGATTGAAAACATCTCAGGTTGTTCAGGAGTCATTCATGAGCTGCACGCTGCAGAAGGCAGCACGCTTAGTCAATCAGTTACTTGCTTACGTGCTGTTCCAGCCAACGAGTCGTGCAAGAGCTTGGCCATCCTTGCCGGCTGACCACCCAGTCACCTCTATATGTACAGTATCTCATGTACCCTATGCATATATGCTTCATATACCCTAATGACTATCGACCGTGGCCCTGTGATATACTGCGACGTCCCAGCGCTGCCCAGATGAACCCACCCCCTGGGGTACTGCCGGACATGGGCTAAGCGAACGAACTATCCGCGACGGGATGACGACACAACGGCCAGCAGAGTAGAGAGCAACAACAGTACAGCTGTCTGTCGCTTCAAATGCTCTCGGGAGTTAGCTCAGTTACGCGCTATTAAAGTCGCCTTAAGGGACTCGCGCACTCGTTTGAGTTGTACGGGTGTCGCGGAACCCTGAACGAATCCGCCGCCGCCGCCACTACCACTCGTCCGAGCTTCGTACATCAGAGACGCGCTCGAGAGACCGAGGACGAAGCGGGGAGAGGGAGATCCAACCTATGGAGGCCATGAATGTCAGAGGTGGAGTGTTAGCGGCAACGACTTTGAGATAGATGCAAATGCTCGCGCGAATGGCGCAGTTGTAATCGGATAAATGCAAGGGTGGTGGTGGTGGTGGTGCTGCTGCTGCTGCTGCTGCCGCTGGTGATTTGTGATTCGCTCGTTCTGTTCGTCGATTGGCGTTTCGTTCTTCGATGTTGTTCCCTTCAGATCGATACAGGTATCGAACGTACGGGTGGATGGACCAATCTCGGCTTTTTAATGACGCGCACTGTCGACATCGCATGGTGTGCACCCGCCTTGACAAACGCAGCAGTCAGACAAGAATCGCGGGGGGGTATTAGAGCAACAGTGGTAGAAAATTACTCAATGGAACACGGGCGGACAGAGGCATAACACTGAGCATTGAAGGCACCGACAATGAGAACTTTCACGGCTGCCTGGGGGCCCACCGACCACTGTTGAAAATCGTCGCGTGAAAGGGTACACGAATGCCGTGCTGTGGATCCCGTTCATGCTGTGCTTCGATTGAACACAGCTAAAAATCATTCACTTTGAGCTGACTCTTTCTCTCAGCTTGTCGCAGGCCTCGGGTCTAACACCTTTAAGTTTTACTACGAGGACATGTCGGGACCACCTTCACCCTATTCTTCAACCCTGCCCTACACTCGGCCATTGCTTCATGTTCCTCATTACGCGATCGTATCCAGCTAATATTTGCGAATAAGTAAGTTCTATATATATATATATATATATATATGGCCGTGGTAAAAATGCTTTCTCTATTATCCGCTTGGCGCCACGATATACAGCAGCAGCAGCAGCAATAATGCTTCTTGATTTAAGCAACAATCTACATAGATCTAGTAAGCGTTCATTCAGTGTAATTCATGCCCACGGAGAGTCAACCACCGCTCGCTCTGCGTGACCACAACAGTCGAATGAATAGCACAGAAAGTTAGTTCACCTTTTGTTGTTTTTGTATGGCCGGCAAGTCAGTGCGGCCAACTTCCCTATTAAAAGCATCGCTTCAAGTTTAAACCTCATTTCCTATTTAGTTTTTGTTTTCTGCTCGACGCTGGTGAGAGTTTCCGGCCCTAGGTGGGCGATTCATATACGAATCACAGTTAATGAATGAGTGAAGAGAGAGAGAGAGAGAGCGAGCAAGCGAAGGTAAAGATACAAACAACAGAACAACATCTATGCTACAAGACTGTAGTTGGGCTGCAGATAGATACACCGCTGTCGCAGCGCTGCTGCGTCCGCCGGCCGAACCCCACGCTGGTGCTGATTGACTCGCCGCTCTCAGTGTTTCAAAGTCCTTTTGTTATCAGCGCGGCCCGACTATAATGCAATCCTAAAAAGATCTGTCTGCATAATGAAATCACTCGTGTATTTCTATGGCAACACGATATACAAACACACATATAGAATCTACTACAATCCACTACAGCTGCTATTACTACTACTACTACTACTACTACTACTACTACAAGCATACAACTACCTCACGAAATGATAGCGTGAAGCCGGCCACGTCGACCGCCTATACGCTGGACAGATGAATGTTGACCAGGCGTTTTACTGCGGCAAGCGACACTGGATGTACACGCTTGCTTCACAATATGAATGAGATAAGCAAAGCATGAACGTCAGGCCGAGTCGCCAACACTGCTTCGGCTAAATTGCTGCCACCCAGATGCGTTCATCATTCAGAGGGTGTTACAGCCCAGCCAGAGACGACGTGCGGGAGGTGGACAGAGCCGACTGGGCGAGGTGGGAGGGGGGTACATAGCGTCGTAACGAGGATATGAAGCCGGTTGAAATTCAAATTCGTAAGCTCACTCAGTTGTTCGGAGCAGCGACCGCGCGAGCAGCAGCCGCCACCATCATCAGCATAACTGCTGAAGGTTTCTATAATATCAACAACGGCTGGCGTTCTTCCCGATGATCTCACCTCGCACTGCTGTGGACGGCTGTACCTGTTCTGTTCAATAAACCTACCTAGCGTGTTTATTATCTGGCTTATCTGTGTAATTGGAATGGCGAATGGTAAATGCGACCTTTTTCGCTTGGCGGCCACTGATATTGCTGCTGCTGATGCTGTTGATGTGAAATGCAGCGATGCAACTTTAGTGGGGGCTCTCGGCGTCGATTTGCGACTGCGTGTGAGTGTTTCGATGTTCATCGCCAGCTATAATACTCTTCATATGTAAATCGTGGTGGGCTTGCTGTTGCTATTCTACTCGACGACTGTGATAGCCAACTTAAATTGGTTATTGACAGCCATATAATTACAAAGTATATTTCGTGTGCGTGTTTAATTACAGGGAAGGATATACCAGGATGAATAACAATAATAATAATAGTAGTTGCAGTAGTAAATGTATATACCAACAACAATGTGTTTCTGTTGTTACTGTTGTTGTTGTTGTTGTTGTTGTTGATGTATAATCTTATGTTATCTATTCAGCATTGCTGACTGACCTGCGCGGGCACTTGTAGTTTTTCTATTTTCATGAATTTACATCAAAATGTTATCAAGCCTCTTATAAAGGTGGAAGAGCGCCCGTTGCATTTGGCGACTCGTGTCTGATTATTGAAGTATCGTATGATTCCTAACGTTTGATTATCATTGTTCCACCAAACGGCGACGTTTTGATTGCGCCTCATTAAGTCAACTTCTCAAACTGCTAATTGCTTCTTTTTCCATAATATATGCTCGTCTTATCGCATCTGTCCGCTGTCCACCAGCTCTCTAATCTACTGAGTATACTTTCGGATATGACACGAGCAGCGTGCCAGCAGACCATGGCCTTTATATAGTGTCGCCTTGTCGAGCCTCCAGTGCGTCTACGGCTTGGCGTGCTGGAGCAGATTACCTTTTTTTTTTCTCCATACCAGCTAATTGCAAGTACGACGCTCGCCATCACTCAAGTGACAAGCACACTGGCAGTTCAAGCGTTCTGCAAAGCGTTCCTCTCTTCGAACTAGACGCCGCCTTAAAGGAAACCACTCGCTGGCCATGATTGGACTGATAGCGGCGACGATGAATTTCGCTATCCCCATGGTCTTCTGTTGCCAAGTGGAATTGAGGGCTGCGTTTCCTTTTGTGTGTGTGTGTGTGTTACCAGTACGTTTCGCTCACTGGTGCGATTTGCTTACTTAGACCAATATTGAGATAATATTTATTACAGATTGACGATAACAACCTTCCCTCCGCATCAGCTATCGAGGTATCGTCTCTCTCTCTCTCTCTCTGTTAAATGCGATTGACGAGTGCTATTCCTCAGCTGAGCGGAATCGCATCGGGTCGCACCATAAAAGTTCAATCTGGCGAACGGAGTAGCTGGCGGACCATCTGACGATTCCCGGTCAGATGAAGACACAAACACCGAACAGGACGGAACAGAGGAGAAATACAAGAGAGAAGTCGGAGCAGCAGCAGCAGCAGCAAAAGAAGCTGATGAATTCAGAATAGTAGAAGGGGTTTGAAGGAAAGTCAGGAGTAAGTGACCTTCGACGAAACGACGACTTCATATATGTGTGTGTGTGTGTGTGTATATATAGTTATATTTTAGAGAGTTTGCCGTGGCCGGGGCACTTGCCTCCAGTAAATAACCCCGTGACAAATCGGTAATATGTAAACGCGCCACCTGGAACAGCAGAAATGACCACACAGTTATTGTTCTGTTCTGAGCTATTCGTTTTAGGCTGAGAAGAAGCGATTTTTAGAGTTTTCAAGGAAACAAACGCGATTTTCTATATATATATATATATATATATATATATATATGTATATATTCTATTCGTCTGACAACGGGTCTACGTATGACCTGGCAGGCATCAATTCAAGTCAACCGACGAGGCTATACTAAAGAAGAACATAATAACGAGAGAGAAGCCGTCCTCAAAATAATAATGAACATGGTGCTTAGATTGCGCAGGCGGCGGCGGCGGCGATCGAGGAAATTGAATTTTGGGCCGGCTCACCTCACTGACGAAGTTAGTTCTCCGAACTTTTCGGATGCCCGCATCTCCTTCACGAAATATCTGAATATAGAGACAGCACCGTCCACTTGGTCCACCTGCCCGACGAAGTTATTTCCGATCGTATAGCGTGCAAATGTAACGTGTTTGTTAGTGGTTGATTGAATGAGAATAATTCTGCAAGAGGTATTTAGTTCATATTGTTGTGTGTCTAAAATTATTGAGTATTTATTGACCCCGTTGTCAAACCGAGGTCGTCTTGCTCGCAGGACTGGTGATAACATTGTTTGTTTGCATAGGAAGAGATGACGGCGATGCAAAAATAAAGGGACCTGGGGCTTGTACCGGTCGGGGTGGATCAGCCTATGGGGGAACGGGGCCGCCTAAGGTTTCGAAGGTAAGACGGAGCTAAATTATATAGAATTAATCTTCAGCTGGATATATATCTGGTCAAAAATTAAAACATTAATCACAAGCACAGAATGCATTGTCAGATGTCATTGACAATGACATCATCGTCATCAATCATATATCTCCGTGTATCACTTGTCCAACATATAAACGTGTCTATAGTTTTATTCTTTTTCTTTATTTATTTATTTATATATGATAATCCGCAATAGAACTCTGGCTGTCGCCAGCTAATTTCTGGTGTTCGTTGGCCACAGTGCATTATGCATATTTTTAATCACCCACCTGTACCTGCTTCAACAATAAGACCTATTTTGGGCCTATTCCGAATGGCGGCAGCGGCAACGGCTGTGAAGGATAACACAGCAGGGATGTGGGTGTATATATATACACATATATATATATATATATATATATATATATATATATATATATATATATATATATATATATATATATATATATACACACACATATATATGAATGTTGTAATACAACGCAGACCACTGTAAGAGACCAAACAACGAACCGGACTAGGCTGGTTTCAGCTGATGATGACGACGACGATTTGGCCCGGATCCATAGTTCGTATCGTCCGCTCGCCGTGATGTGATCTGCCGGTGTCGTTTCACTGCTGCTACTGCTGATAGTGATGACTGACTTACTGGCGAACTGACTGACTATACGATAAGAGCAGGTACGTATATTTCGCCTTGCATACGAGCGGGGGGAGTGGGAGAGAGAGAGAGACTTGTATTCTATATATTGTAATAATAATAATAACAATGATAGAAAATAAAGAATATAACGGACTACCAAGCGACGAAGCCGACAAAAGAAGTTCTCTGGTGCCAATAGACTGGATGGATGCTCGTCACGGTGGCTGTTGCGCCGCGGCGTAAAACACCCTGATCGCAAACGAACAAATTCGCCCGAGCGGTATCTCTCACCGGTGCCTATCTGCGAAGCCGAGCGTCGTTGTCGTTGTCGTCTTCGCCGGCGCCACCAAAACGGGAAGTTGTGCTTACTATGAGTTCTGATGCTGCGGCTGTCGCCATCGCAGCCTATGCTGTTGCTACCGAACAGCTACCATTGATGGCTGCAGTGGCGGCCGAACACGGCAACCATCGCTAGATCTCTCTCAACCGCCGAAGCCACCACATCTCCTCTGCGGCCTGCCAGTGGTGTTATAATAGTAAAAAGATAAATTTACTTTATATATATATATATATATGTGTGTATACGTTTGCGCGCACGTACTGTATAATATATATATGTGTGTGTATATCAACGATACGCTCACATATATATATACATATATGTGTGTGTGTGTATATCAAAGATACGCTCACAGCGGGAATGATTACAGGTAACGTCATCAAGAGGGGGCTTATCAGAGGGCGGCAGCCGCAGCATCAGCACGATGAGATGGGAACGATGAAATAGAGAATTGGTGATCGTCGATCGATCATTCTACTCATTCAGGTTTTGCATTCAGCTTAACGCTGGGCGCTTGGCACACGTTCCACTTTGGTGTGATTTTCTTTGCTCTTTTTTTTTGCATCTATATTTCTGCGGTAACACAAGACGGAGGGATGGTACCGTGGCCCGACACCCAGAACATTTCCTTGATTATACTGATTTTCTATGAGTCGTTGATTGTAGATACGTAGATAGTTATTAGGCAATGCTCAATTGTTGGACCGAGTTAACACTCTGCTCTGGTGGTCAGGTTGCGTTTGGATTTCGGCTGTTAATGCCATCGTTCGACAGAAGTTCATCATTTAGCCGTAAACTTGGACGAGATCACAGGGGCGACTCACGAGATCACATTCGAGATGATCAAGATTCTACGATGGTCGACGTTCACTAACAAAGTCCTCGACGAAGTAGATCTGCAAGAAGATAGATCGTGCACGTGCGACACTAAACATTTATAGAATATCTAACGCGATTATTAATTGTTATATTTAAATTATTAATTAATCGTATTCAACTAAAATTAATATCTAATCCGATGATGTTCATAATCAATAAAAGCTCATGACATCCATACGATCTAGCGGAATGGACACAACATACCGTCATCACATAATCTGTCTATGGCATCCCAACCAAGCGAAAACAATGATGCGACAAACGGACGTTCTACGCTTCACAGTGAAGCCTTCCTGAAATCTATTATACATCGAGCCAGAATTGTGGCAACTCTACGCTATCCCACTGAGCCACGGACAACATACCGACTCAATTGAACCCTGTTGGCTGACACTCGATCTCTGTTGTGGGTGGGGAGAGCTTCATTTCATCAGGTGCTTGCATGCAGAGAACATCATTATTATGGCGACAAAAACAAATATCGACGTAACGCTGACTTGAATTACTGTCCCCTCACTGGATTCAGTGAGATCAAACGAAAACACTCATAGAGGTACGACCCTATATATATATATATACATATATATATATATATATATATATATATATATATATATATATATATATATATATATATATATATATATGCATATATCATACGAGCGTCGTGTCGTTTACGCGTGCTTGTTTGTGTATTTTTCTAGCGCAATGTGTCGCTTCTGCTTTCGGCGCTCGAACGTTCGCCGATTTGCGCTAACTTCCTACATTTCCCTCTTTCATTTTTGCTGTTGACAATTCTCAAGGCTAAAGGCGAAATTGGCTCCCGCCTCTTGCTCCTGTCGAGCGCGCTAACCCAATGAATATTTTATGCTGCGCTTCTCGTCGACGCCGACGCCCGATTCGCTCCGTTGTTGTTGTTCACGTTGCTGCTGTTGTTGTTCACGTTCCTGCTGCTGCTGTTGTTGATGTTGTTGTTGTATTTCTTGGTGACGCAATCCTTTGATTTCGTCATATACGAATGGATAAACTAGTGAGCAGCTAGTTTCATCTGCTTCTGCTGTCTTTCTCGCTCTCGCGTCTTCGGTTGCCTGCCGTACTGCTAGCTTTCACTACGCTCGCTCGATAAAACACACATACACACACACACAGACACACACGAAGACACACATAAACACAGAGACAGAGAGATAGTCCGACAAAGGGACAGGTTGGTGTACGGGTGAGAGACGTATACGAACGAATGGACGCACAAGCAGGAAACAAATGTTGTGTCCCCAGACGAGCGTTTACTTTAAGCCGATGTTCGGTGTTGTTGCTATTTTATTCTTATTCGTTCAGTCCTGCGGTGCGCCTTCAGTGTGCCTGGGATGACGAGCCTAGCGCTTCAAGGGCAACAGCAACTGCGGCCACTGGAACGGCGGGGGGGGGGGCTGCTGCTGCTGCTTTGTGGTCTCACCCTTGATACAGCTTGATAAGAATGGTAGTTATTTCTTCCTGTGGCAAAGAAGAGCGTAAACATTTACAAGATAACGCCACTCAGTAGCGCGTTACCGCTACAGGCACCGATATGACTGCCACCGTCACAAGCACCACCACCACCACCAGCAGCATCGCAGCTATCGTCACATTACTGCCAACATCAGCGGCGATGGTGGCGACGGCAGCGACACTGAGGACCTCGGTGTCCTGCCCTGCTTCATTTGTTGCTTGTGACTCGACAAACTAATAATATCATAAACGGATAGTCACCCACACACACACACACACATACACACACAACACACACAACAGACTAATGGAGGTGTACTCGCATACGAACGCATTCATATTCATTCGCTGGAGCAGACGCTCACTCACCCACTGACACGGACTGACTGACACAGCTACTGCTGGGGTAACATGGCACAGACGACGAAATTAGCTAATAAAAAACCACCACAACAACAACAACAACAACAACAGCGACAGGAAGAATTAACAAAGTAGAAACAAAACGCCCGTCGTGCTCGCGAAGAAGCCGTCGCCGCTGCTGCTGCTGCAGTCTTTGGACAACGAGGAGCAGGTACTGGCGCTGGCTGTTGTGGTGCGACCGTCAAGCGGACGACGACGACGACGACGCTGCTGCTCGACGCAACGTCGTCGCCGTGGCTGTCGTTGTTGATGCCGTCACTGTATATATATATATATATATACTATTTATTATCGTCCACCCTATGGACGGACGGACCACAATAGTAGCAATAATAATAGTAGGCACCAACAAAAGGCCAGATTTCAAGTCGCCCCGCTAAACGAACAGATACAGTGGAAGAGACAGAACGAGCCGCACACTCACTCACTCACAAACAAACAAACACACACACAGACGCATAAGCGAACAAAAAAAAATCAACGAGGCAAACACTCTGTTGCCCATATATATATATGTGTGTGTGTGTGTGTGTGTATACCTGCTTGTCTGTCTGTCCGTCCGTTCGTCCGTTCTTCGCGCTGTCAGTCGGCCGAAAAAGCGAGCGTCGACCAAGCGGTCGTTTATATTCGCGCACTAATAACAACAATAATAATAACCGACTCTCTCTCTCTCTCTCTCTCTCTCTCTCTGGTCAACGTGGACACACGAGCTACCCGGCAGGCAGGCAGGCAGGCCGGTTAGCCAGCCAACCAGCCGGCGAGACTGTGAGAGCTGGTGAGTATGAACAGTTTAGGGACTCTAGTGAATGCTAATTGTGCCCCCACCTATACATATATATACGTGCACATAGAATAAAGAACAACAGAAAAATGATGACATCGAGAGACCCGAGAGGAGGGAGAGAGAGAGAGAGAGAGAATAAAGCAATAAAGGCAAGCATAAGTAGCACTGGAGACGGTGGTAGCATTATTGGTGGCCACTTCAACGTGGAGAATTCATTGAAATCGTGATGAGAGACGAAAAACATGAAGAACGAAAATACGAAAATGAAGCAGTGACGTCTGGCGTCAGTCCAGACAACACGAAACGCAAGCCAAACAGGCAATTAATAATAGCAAATTTGACGACGTGAGTAGCTGACCTGAGAACCTCGATGATATTATCACTTAGTCACTTTGTTGAAGTTGTTGTCTACGTCGTGCTTGGAAGCGTTTAGAACCAAAGAGAACGCTGGTGCTGGTACAGAATTCGGCGTGGAGAATTTCGCTTTTCTGCGGCATAGATGATAGGGTGGTTTTGTTGTTGTTGCTGCTGCTGCTGTTGTTGTGGTGGCTGCCGTTGCGTTGCCTGCTGCGGCGGCGGCCGCTGTTGTCAATCGAAGCAGATGAGGGCGTGCGATTTCGACCGGAGCTTGTGGCTCTCTCACGTAATCTCTCAGGTAACGCGATCATAGCCTGCTGTGATCTATCCACCGTCTGTAAAGAGGAGGAGCCGATGCGGAGGCTAATCGTCGAAGCCCGCTCTCAGTTTCGAGTGCGTCAATGATGTTGCCTGGCTGCTCATCTGCACTCCTCGATCGTTGCTGTTGAGTTTGCGCTGCAGTCTTGAACGATGATAGCGTTGGCCAGTGACCGTGTTAAATCATCTCGTATTGTTTGGGTACGGAAAAAAGCCGTTTCGAAAAATGCGTACACCAACCTGTGTCGTTCGACTGACCACGTCTTCAAGGATCTCGATTTGCTCTCACAGGTGTCGTGGGAGGGAAGCGAAAATCGTATTAGCGGTGAACATTTCTTCATCGTCAGAATTTTCTCATCGGACAAATACTAAAAAGAAGAAGTTCTGTTTCGTGTCTTCTCGAAAATGAGGAATACATCTCTAGCGACGATTAATTAGCAGCGAATTTTCACCGGAGATTGGTGTTTGCCCCCCCCCTTTTCAAAACCAGCTGCACATTTTGCTACCGTACAGTTCCGGTGCTGTGAACGTCTAACCTTTAATTTTCGAGACAAAACCAAATATCTCTATTCATGTTCACTTCGTTACTACATCGCACTTGAGCAAGCTACCGAGTGCTCTATGGAAAGCAATAAAGACTTAGGGCAAAATAGTCTTTAGAGTGTTATTTCTTCCTCGAGGTAAAATGTGCCACATGTCGTCCATGTGCAAATTTCCACCTGATAATAATAATAATAATCATAAACTACTAATAATGATAATAATAATAATAATGGCTTGAAGTTCTGATAATTTCATCTCCTGAGACTCTTCCCTTTCCTAAACTTTTCTTGTTGGCACATTTCTCTCTCTCTCTCTCTCTCTCGCTTTCATCGTTCGTCTGCGAATTTATCTTTTTTCTTTTCATTGTTGTTCGTAGTCTACGTCGTCTCGCCAGTCATTATTTTGAATACGGTCGTGACGCGACGGCGTCTTTTGTTACAAACCTTTTGGGTAGGTTAAGAGCAATAATAGGATCGACAGCAAAAGCAATACTGTTGCTGTAACACGAACAGCAAATACTGCCACCGCCGCCGCCGCCGCTGCTGCTGCTGCTGCTGTTATTGTCCAGAAACTAAGAGTCTTTATTATTATTGTTATTGCTGTTGCTGCTTTCTAATCCACTTCGTTCTTCTGTTGTGTCCATTTCCATTCATTCGACGCTGCCCTCCGGCCTGGTAGAAATAGAACTACCCAACTGTTTATGTACGCGTGTATGTGTTCGTACGGTGCATGTTCCTGCCGCCGCCTCCGCCGCCGCCGTTGTAGAGCCTCGATGGTCTCGCATCGACGTCGTCATCGACTGGCCAACCTGCTCGATCCACCGGCTCCTGCTCCACCGGTTGTTGTCGTTGTTATGATGCTGGTGCTTGTTCTTCTTCCTCTACCTCTGTTGTAGCTGCTGCTGCTGTGGAATGGCTGTGCACTCTGTGCCTACTCGCTGGCTGGATGGCTTGCTTTCTTACCGGTAGCAGCGGCAAGCACCGTGTCGATTCGATCCTATCGCGCCGTGGTGAACGGCCCAATCGTTGGCAGGCGGCGTTCCCTTCAGGTTCACCTCATTTCGCTGAATCGACGAAGCTGGCCGCTCCTCCGGCCGGCCGGCCGGCGCTATCCCGTCCCGCTGCTGACGCTACCACAGCAGCATCGTGCCGGTACGACGACGGCGTGGCGGTTGCCTTTTGCTGCAACGGGCAATGGACCGCCGCCGCCGCTTCGTTGCCTGCCATCGCGGTGGATCTCTCTCGCTCTTTCTCTCTCTCTCTCTCTGAGGATCTTTATATCTGCTGTAGATTCCTAACTCTGCTGTTTTTCCCGCCGCCACCGCCGAAGCTGTTGTTGCTGTAAACGGTGCAAGACGCCGACACCGGCAAACAGCTAGTAACCCACCAGTCTGGGACGTACACACATAGTCACCGCTGCTGCTGCCGCCGCCGCCGCCGCAGCAGATCATTCTTTTTCTTGGTCATTCTTCTTCTCCAATTAAATCATTAAAATAATATCCATCGCTCTCCTCGTTTCACGCAGCTAAATCTTCGCTGTACAGATCGCTGTTGCTCCCATCTCCACTTGTAGTTGTTGCTGCTTTTGTTGTTGTTGTCGTCGTCGTCGTCGCAGTTGCCGGATGAATGAATTGCCCGCTTTCATTTGTTGTTACCTGATCGGGAGGGAGGCAGGGAGGGAGGGCGAGGAGGCGGGAGAGAGCAGAAATAACGTGGGATCCGTGCAAGCACCGAACGGTTGAATCTGTTCTGGCCAGTCCTGTTTGTACCGGCTGTATCGTGGTGCCCTCTTACAAACGATGTTGCTGTTTGTTGTTGTTGTCGTCGTCGTCGTCGTCACTGGCGTTGTTGTTATTCTTGTTGCTGCTGCTGCTGCTGGTCGATCTGATAATGTACGACTCATGAAGGAGTCGGCTGTCGAGGGAAACGAAGAACTTAGAACCGATCATACGAGGGAGGGAAAACTCTCACTTCAGATTGAAGGTTGCTGTGCCTGTGCGTTTTGGGGAGACGTCCGCTGAGCTGCGGGCTCCGCCATTGCTTTCAGTTTGGACACGTTCCGTTCGTTTTGGTCACGTTGCGGGCTATTAGAGCTATTTACAATTATGTAGAATATATAATAGTTAGAACGACAGCAATACCAACAACAACAACAAGACTGTATGAAGGCAATAAATAGTCCGTAGATTTGTTGGTGGTATACCTGCTACAAAGACCGCTAAGAAAGCCGTAGAGCTTATGTACGGAGGGGTCACCAGCAGCCGGTGACGGAATTATGATGATTATTATTACTGCTACGATTGTTATTATTACCGTTATTATTAGTATCGTTATGGTGATAGCTCGTGTGCAACGTTACAACAGAACACCGGCGATGTCAAGTTCACTGCCGAACATTCCCAGGCGGATCGCACCGCCATCGAGTAGATGTTTGTTTATTCATCCATATGTTCGTCTTCTCTTATATGGATGCATTCGTTGCATCAGAGGGCAGCAGCTCGCCCGTCGGCCATACAACGTAATGTAAGTATGTAGGTACATGTAGCCCATCGCGTAGATGCTACTGATACCGCTTGTGCTGAGGCCGCTTACGTGATGCTGCTGTGGTAGTTCTGTGGAAAGAACAACACGAAACACGAGCTCTTGGTACGGAAGAAGATTACGAAGCAGCAATAGCAGCAGAAGACCCTGGACGAGAAGTAGGTGAGATCGACGACGGCGGCGGCGGCGACATCGAGAAAGCCGGCAACAATCAAGAAAGTAGATAGATGACTAGTAGAATAATTACTTATAATGATAATAATAATAATAATAATAAAAATAGAAGCGGCTAAAACAACAAGCCGACGCCTATATATATATATATATATAAAACAGATGAGTTAGCGTGTAGGGTGAGTTGGCGACCCGACAGTTCCCAAGTCGAAAACATCATTTCGATACCAAATAGAGAGGGATATAGGCAAGCTGTCCCCTTAGCCGTCCCGCAACATGATCCCGCGTTCTAGCGAAGTCAGCCAACGAAAGACAGCATTGAATGCGGTGGCTTTCGGCTTGTTCAGAAGACGGGTGAGTCTCGTTGACCCTCCACCATTCCCCGAGTTGAGAAATCAACTCGTTCTGAGCTCTGAAGCGAACACTAAAGGGAATCAAGAGACGAGAAGACAACACGAGCTTGGGGGCTCGAAACAGTAAAGAACGAACCTATTTTCAGTTATCAGATAGGAAGTCCTAGCGTTCACGTGTCATTAGCTCTCCCATGGTGTCGATCTGGCGCCTATCCATCGTACTCTGCCGGATATATATATATATAGATGTATGTGTACATCCTGCCGTAATATTTCAATTTTATTCCCTCCCTGTCTCTCCTATTTCCATCAATCAGCCTCTACTATAGGCCGACTCGCACTGCCGTCCGACGGAACATAGCTAAGATGCTGCCTTTCTGTTATCGCTGTTTCTGTCGGATCAACCAACAGACAGCGATGGATCCCAACGAAAACGACGACATCAAGATACAACCAAATACATAACATCTAAACCTCTACTCCCTATCATCGATCTATATCTACCTACCTGCCGACTCTCGAGCTGGGTATCTATATATCTATCTGGGTATCGATCTACACGGCCAACGACAGCGACGCCGGCGTTACCGCCGCCGTTATGCGATGCGATGGAAGATGTCGCTACAGAGGCAGTGTCGGCAACGGCTCGGTAGCAGGTCGGATTGCTGTGGTCTGTGGGAATTTAACATGACAACCCCCCTCCGGTCTACGGCTACTGCGACCATAGCACACCCAGACACACGAGCGCGCTCCGAGCCGGAGGAAGGGGCTGACGCCAAATCTGCGCTTGCTATATATATATATATACATATACCTGTATATATTACCGATGCCGATCTACCTAAATAATGGGTGTCTCCGTGTTGAACTTATTAGCGCGAACTTGTTATGTTGTAGAGCGTCCGTAGATGGTTGTATATGTTGTCTTATTCTGTGAGAGGAGACAACGGCGGCGATGCGATACGTTCGAAGATTAAAAAGACAAAGTATTAAGTATCTAAGAAGGAAGATAGCTACCTAATAGGTATCTGCGTATAATAAGAATAATGCCTTTATGGTGTCTATGGAACCGCTGTAGAACCGCTCTTGTGCTGCATTCTGAAATAGGAACAACTATTGCAAAATTCAAAGTATGGGACATTTATTATCATCATTCTAATTATTATCATTGTTATTATTATCCAGAGAACGAAGGAGTCAGCCGGCCGCTTGAATGACGAAGCCGCTGTTCTCGTCAAATTGACGTCGAGCTTTACGGGGTCAGAGTCACGAGGGTATCATAATCGTAGTAATACATAATAATGGGAGCTTGCTGTCCATTGACCATCCTTTCAATTACGAACGAAACGCATAAAAGCCACGATAGGTACTCAGACGCCTGCCTTGACGTAATTTGTCTTCGACAGATTATTGTTAGACTTCAGTATGAAGGAGGCGGGAACAGTTTTGCTTCGATCTGAAGAAAATAGACCAACGTCCTGAATCGACCATTGATTTGTATTAAAACGGCTCCGGCAAAGACAGAACCACTGCTGCCTACCAAACCGAAGACATCCTCGCCACATGCGCTGCAAGGCTTAATTGATTTGTGCTCACTCTATAATTGTCAAGCGTACGGCCTTGTTTATGGTTCTTATTTGCTTTTTTTCGTTTGCTGGCTTGCACATTATAGCGAGCACGCATACGAAAAATAAATACGAAACGAAGCCAGACAACGACGATAATAAATACTCTGTATTAGATTATTTTACATTTTAATAGAACAATCGCAGTGGATTTCTGGCCGTAGAGCGCGTCCTCATCGAAGCACGACATCGTTATACATTCGAGTTCCTCTCGTTCTGCGGCGCGATTCGCTCTGACTATCGTTATGCGGTATACATCACCGCCACCTTTTGTAATAGGCACCCCCCGCTAAGCAGTGCACACGACCGAACGAAAAAATAGTAATAACACAACCAGCGCACAGCATGATGTATATAGACATATATATATATATATATAGGAGTAAATAAATGAACTAGCAACAACTACCTGCGGCCTCGTTCGCCTCTAATGACGAACGCTGACCTAGTGAAGAGGAGATCCTCTGCAGAGGAGGGATTCCGTCTACGTTTGATTGTGCTTTTGACACAAGCATCCATTGTTGTCTCCATAAGCATAACACTAGATGCTATGCTCTAACCGCGAAGTTCTCCCGAGCAATATACTTTCAACGATCGCTTATATTGGTAATTTTCATTGTCCAATTTACCACGGATTACTGACCATTCGGGCGAATTTTGCCCGCTAGCTAAACCAGCTTCCAAACAAATTAGCTGCGCAAATCTGTACGAATATTGTTCCCCCTCTGCAACGTGAACGGGCGGAGGGGATTTACAGTGAATTCACTTCATTAGTGGGCTATATCAGACCGAAATTTACTAGAGGCCAGAATGGGAATCATTCGACGCTCAGTCGGTGAGCCCATTTATCGATATAGAATCTCCGCAGAAAAAGAAAACGTATATATATATATAAAGTTTGCCAAAGCATGTGCCGAATTTAGCCTCCTTCACTGATATTGGAGGGAGCCTCTGGAGAAGTAAATGAAAAATCAGAATTCATGGTCAGCTAGCCCGCTATCTGGCGGGAGAGGGGCGGTGGCGCTGGGATTTACGCGCACAAAATACGTCAGTGTAACAGGGTGTGTTTGGACAGGACATCACGATAGCAATGGAAGAGAGCAACAGCAACAGCAGCAGCAGCGGCCACATAGAAAATATATTGTAGAATAGTCCCCTTTATTTTTGCCACCACCATTCGGTCTGCCGAGCCGCGACTCCAGCCGGCCGCCTGAACCGGCAGCATGAAGATTGCTTGCTCCCTTCGTTTGATGGTGGCAATGTGTGTTGTCGCATCGAGCAACAGTTTCGTCGGCTGGCGGATGGCCGCAGCTCCATCGAAGCCGTCCAATCCAATCCCGAATTGGTTATTGCCGTTGCGGAAGGGCGATGGCACCAGAAAAGCCTGTGCTGCTGCTGCTGCTGCTGCTGGGGATAGAATAGCAGTCGACGGCGGTGCTGTTGTTGCCGTCGTCGTTGTTCGCGCCTCTGGCGTTACCATGCTGAGTTTTTGCTGATGGTGGTGGTGGTAGTGGTGCCGCTGCGATAGCAGTTATTGCTTTTAGCAACGGCACGGCTCAGGCACTTCAAGCAGTTTTGCCAGTTGCTGTCAGCGCTGGTAGCCGTAGCGGTTGTTAGTGTTTGTTTGTTGTCGTTAAGCTTGATCTGGTTATTGTTTATCGCAAGTTACAGAATCTACATACTATCTATACTATATATATATATATATATATATATATATATATATATATATATATATATATTGCGAATGTTTGCTGTGCCTAGATGGCAGTGTTGTTGCATTTATTGTTGCTGCTGTTGTTGCTGTGACTGCCGCCGCTATTCGATTGTTACCACTCATGTTGTCGCTATTGTTGTAGTTGTCTTTGTTGTTATATGGATGTTGTGCTGCTGCTCTTACCGGTGTGGTAAGCAGCGTCGCTGATTTGGTGATAGCTGTCAGCCGGATCGACTGAATCGGTGATATCTATTCGTGTCGATTTGATTGTTTTGCATCGAAATCGCGGCAAGAAGCAACACTTGATAAAAATAGAGCCAGCCAAGTATGTGCCCATCTCTATCAGATGTCCCAACAAAGTGAAATAACATCTCCAGTAGGAGGAAGAGCGCACTGACTAGCGACAGCGGGACGCGAATGTTACGTGAGCCTGTATTGACATTACTCGTCAACACTGAGGATGCCAGGGATCAATTGATTGCGAACCTATATAAATACGAACGGATTATTGACGTCAGGTAGATTTACAAAAACCGAGAGCGTCCGCTTGAACCCCCGGAAAAACACACATGAGAAGGGTCGATACTCATTGACTTGCTCATTATGTTTATTATGGATGGGTCGATTTTGCAGACACTGACGTGTATTTGTGTTTTGCTTTCAAATGTAGTATACGTAATGAGCTCCCCTGGCCTAGGCGCAGCAACACATCCGTGAGTGCCGAGAAGAGCGATATGCGATCACTGCTTTGGTGGCAAGGGCGTCATGTCGATATTGCTGGATAGAAATCGCCGTAGTCGATTGAAGCGATGACTAGCTGTACTGATTAGAATGATGTCTTCTGCTCGGCCGTGCCTCAAAGCGGAGCCGCAATGTGTTCATCGCGAAATAGACAACTGCTGCTGACCGCTGGGACAGCAGCCGTACCACAGGCCGTCGAATTTCTCATGATTACCTTTTAAGTCGCGTATGCGTGAGAGCATTCGCTGGATGGCACCGAGCAGGCTGCAACGCCACATGAACGTTATGTGGCTGACCTCACACAACTCGTACTGCTTCTTCGGGGCCTGTTGCTTTCAACAGATATT
This sequence comes from Stratiolaelaps scimitus, assembly GCA_019614645.1. Lineage (NCBI taxonomy): Eukaryota > Metazoa > Arthropoda > Arachnida > Mesostigmata > Laelapidae > Stratiolaelaps > Stratiolaelaps scimitus. The sequence continues at coordinate 10,666,827 of JABWDB010000003.1, forward strand.
GCATTTGCGAGTGAGTTTGGTAAGGGTTTTGCGAGGCAACTGAAGAGCAGTTCCATCAATTTGCTGTTCGAACGAAAACGACGAAGCGGCTGCAATAGTTAAGCAAGCTTGTTCCTAAAATGTCTTTAAACGACCACCGATAGGTGGGGGTCAATAGGAGCCACCCCAACAAGGTGTGAAAAAAATAGCTGATGGAGCCGTCTCTAGGTCTAGAAATATGCTCGCTAAATAGTCTCCATATAATTTTATTTAACGTTGATCCAATTAAGGCACAGCTGAGCCTGACTGAAGAACGACATAAGGGTCCCTAGTTAATCCTATCGATGGCTGCTGTGTCTTTAAATGTTCATGCTGAACTCCGGCTGTCTTCATGCTACGCGTTGGCTTTGTCCGCATCAACCAGTTGCATAGAATTCGATAGAATATCAAGAGGAGCATACAAACAAACTTTCGGCGAATTATTCCTTTACGAGTTGAATTCGGGCTGTCTCCGTCAGCATTGAGCATTTTAATTTCTTCTTTCGGATTTTTGTTGTCTGTCCTCTTGCAGCTGGGTTTGTCATATGTACATATGGTATACCTATAATATAATACGCACCGGTAACATGATGGCCCTCGTGATTATTCTTCCACACGTCGGAGCCTCCAGAGACATTCTATAGGTGGCCTAGCCACGAGTTTGGGATAAGGGTTCGGTCATGATGTCGACAGACTGACGAAAGACAACACCTACATGTTCATGCGAGATGATGTCTCATAATCGCGGCCATTCGTCGATCATTTCTGATCTGTTTCAGCGGGACAGTACCAAGCAGTGCCTACGTTCACTCCAGCTGGTGATGCTTCGCGAGAGTGCCCTCTGTCATCATACTTGCTCAATGATGGAGAGCGAAAGAAATAGTGACGAAAAAATCTTTCATGTATAGTTCGTCTCTGCTGCTGCTGCTGCTCAGGGCTCAATTTGAATTTGAGCTTAATTTGTGCTCAAAAATCACACCGGGGGCTATCGCACCATTGCCTTCAACTTACCAGAGCACAATTGGACACACATTCAGATACAACTACGACCGTGTGTTTTGTCATTTACTATTGTAGTTTGTAATGTTCATAACGCTAAAATGACAGCAGCTGCCATACCATCACAGTCATAAATGAAACAGGTTATTTTGAAACTAAAGTGGACCCCACTCGACCCAAATGTGGCGAGGTGCCCAGATGTTTCGACAACACTCTGTACACAAGCTCGAGAAACATCTATCGCTTTATACTCTGTGGCAGGTTCGTGATCTTTCGAAGCTGACGATCCGAACTGCATAAGGCAGTTTAAGGCCGTAACAGATCCTTCGGTAGATAGTGCCTATGCGAGCATCAATAAATATATGTAATCTTTTAGAAGAGATCTCCGACAACTGTTTGCCCTCTATTTTTTCAGTTGAGCATAAGCAGGCTGCCATCGTTCGTATTACGAGCGCTGGTGCTATTTCTGTTCAGCGAAAATATGGAAATGAAAATCCGCCAAAAGGGGCCATTAAGGCCGGATCTTGGTTCTCAGATCGTTTTAGATTAGACATCTCGATATTCTCATCCTGTTGACGGCGGCCGCTGCTGCTGCTGCCGCTGTTGCCTTGTTCTTGATCGTGGTGGAGCGCACTTAACTGTAGACATAATCAGATTATGGTCAATATTTAAACCCTCCCGTGCGTTCAGCCGGCAGGTATCCGCTTAGACAACAGTCACGGACGGAAGTGCCTGTAACTCGGATCATAATGATAATTTCAGTGAAAATATTGAATGTGTGTGTTTGTGTGCGCGCGTGATAAGTATAACACTATTGATGTACATACATATATATATATATATATATATATATATATATATATATATATATACACATACAAATGTAAGGCTGAAAGTGAAATATGCCCTCGTGACATTATTGCCCTTTACTGCTACTACTCAAATCCTTATTTTGACCAAAGGATCTCGTCAAGAACATGACGGTAAGGTATATGTACTGTATTTCAATGGAGAGACATCATCAGGTAGCGATCGCGTTCGCCCTCCGCGAAATGAGCTGCCCCCGCCTCCTCTTGCTCGTCTATCATACTCTAGTGTGGGCTCTTCTTTCCATCTTGTGTCTCAGTGGTTGGCCAATCGTAACTCGCTTCACCGAGTCGATTTCAGCGTCGTCGATATGCTGTCTCGTTCGAGTTATCTTCCATTCGATGGCATTTTAGCTGGCTGGCTACCCATTATAGCTAAGTCACTGTTTGTCTGACTAGTAGTGACTGCCTGGCTTGGCGCCTGTGCTTGCTCGCAGGGCTGTTGCTGCTGCTGCCTTTATTACCGACACAACCACCACCACCACCACCGCCCTGTATACAGTAAGACGCCAACCATACGGTCGATTTCCGCTTCGTCAGCATTATTTTCCCGATTGGTGACTGTCTGCGTGATTCGCTCCGTTCACGTCCCCGGGATAACAGTGGCTCGCCTCTTTGTGAGCCTCAGTAGGCGTCGAATGAATGTGGATTACATAGCTCCCAACTGTTCGGTCCTCCCTATTCCAGCCGTTCCGCTTCCCAAATAGTTGGTCGTTTTTTCATCGTGACGATGGGCATGCTTCTGCTGTCGGAGGCTTGCCTACGGGATGTCCTTTCTTTTCTTAGTTTCGCAGGGGTTCCTATTTATCTTTGCTGCTGCTGCTGCTGCCGCCACCGGTGTCGGGCTGCGGCGATGACGATGACGACACTGATATGATGGCTCTCCTGTCTCGACCGCGCAGGCAGCTCTCTAGCATCTATAGAAGGTAGACGACAGAGCGAACGGAGGAACGAACGAACAGCAGTAAGATCGGCATCGCCGCAGCATCACCACCCGATAGTCCTATTGGTGGTGCGTGGTGCAGTTAACGTGAGCTATCCCATGCTGATTGCCTGCTTGCCCGCTCGTACTAGTGCCGCTATCCGTCGTGACAGCCGCCGCAACTCGTGCGGCTTCTGTTGTTGTTAATGTTGTTGGTCATCCTCCTCGTTTGCTCTTTCTTCGTCTCATTCTCATGGCGAACGGCTCGCAGGCAGGCCTCCGCCCTCTCGGGTTTAAACCTTAAAGCCCACCTGAGCCCAGATGGTTAAATGCCCCCGGGGGTAGAGAGAGAGAGAGAGAGATGCGGCTGTGGCCGAGGAACGCTAGCATCCAAGCAACAACGGCATCAGCAGGCGAAGATCCAGACAGCCGTTAGAGGAGGTCATCGCTACGATTCTCGTCTTGCCTAAAATGGCCGTTGTTCTGGCTCCACTAGCGGCTGTGGGGGATGATGTTGTTGTTGTTGCTGCTGCTGCTGCTACCGCCGGCGCCTTTCCTAGGACGCACTCGACCCCTCGGCAATAATCTGGATCGGGCCGTACGATCTGCCATAGGGGTGTACGAGCCTTCTTTTTTTCTTATGGCCCTGCTTCTCTTCGCTCCGTCCAGTCGGGGCTCCGTCTCTATAAGAAGACAATCTGGCACTAGGGGTCACTGAAAGACCTTCTCTTACTTGGTCATTGGTCTACATAGCTCTGAATGCTCTTGTGTTCAGAGTGGTCGACGTCCGCGAGCAGCCCAGCCCAGCCCATCGCGGACGTGGTGCGATGAGAAGGCAGATCCTATGTGCATACATGTCTACGTTATGTAGCACACGATCGAGCATACTGGGTCGGCAGCAGGCCTACGTTGACCCTCCCTTCTTGTTGCTGTGGTTCAACTCGGCCGCACATTGATGGCCCGTGGTGGATGGATCACAAATGGCTCCCCGCCGGCAGATGCCTCTTTGTGCTTTTTCAACTACTCATGTGTGAGCCCAACCTAAAGCGTCATCGCCTTGTATGTCGTCCCGTATGTCTACATGCCAATGGACCAGGCCTAGCGGCGACTACGAGCCTGAAAACCCACGGGTGCCGGACTCCCATCAACGATGGACTTTGGCGAACTGTCACCAAGATGCAACAAACTCCCGCGGTGAGAAGCAAATTGCGAGCCGAGCGATCAAACACTCGGTATCAGCTGCAATCAAACTTAAGAATAAAAAGAACGCTTTTCGGCTAATATACAAGCTATCGGCATTGCCGCTTGCTTAAGCCTGTGACAAAAAGGATTTCGTTGCGACGGTTCGTTCTTGCGACACGCTAAATCCCGTCGCATCGCTATGGAACATGCTTTGAACATGTTCATCATTGAGCAAAACCATCTCGAGATCCTCACATCCCGGAATCGTCTATGTGGTCACACTATCTCAGCAGATTAATTTCGTTTTATCCGCTATTTCAGTCTAATCGGTACCCAAACCAATTAAAAGAGATCTATTAACAAACGCTGTGTACGTCGACCGTAGGACGGGTAGTCGTTTTGTGTTCTCGATATCATTAATCTCATATTCTCGAATATAAACGGTAACCAATTCAACAGCATTCTGTCGTACTAGCTACGTCCCAGAAATGAGCCACAGAATCGGTCATAGACAGGTGTTTTGGCCCGAGAAGCTTTGCAACCGCCATCGGCATCAGAGCAACACTAAAGTAACATCATGCAATACCCACATTGGCCAATGTTCACTGCAATAGACAATAACTCTCGGGCACATCGGGATGGGCCGAACGTCCATTTGGATTAAATTCATCGTTCATTTTTCTCAATACTGTTCTAGGGAGGGGGCAGATCGCTGTTAAAGCGTTGTCCCTTCAAGTCACACAATTGTTGTTATTTTTTCGGCTATAGAACGAATAACGTACCAATTGTATTATACTAACTAAGTGGCATTTAACGCCACATGATCTTGGTCCTTGACTTGCTCGCCACTCGAGTGATGACAAGTGCAGTTAGCGTTTCGTTCAGTTACGCTGATATGGTAGGCTTCCCGAAGCCCATCGGCGGCTGAAGAGAAGATTTCTCTCTTTCTCTCTCTCTCTGTCTTTTTTACCGCCTTGCTATATGATATCGGAGGGGCTTCCGAGAGAGCCGCCAACATGAAAGCAACGTGCAGAGGATTTGCAACTCTCAGCGCAACGATAACCGGATGGCAACAACGAAGAAATCTTACAAAGTGAATCTAATCTTCTTGGCCTGTACGAGCCCCGAACCCCCAACGCCGTATGCGCTGACATGGTGATCTTTGTGTGAGACTTCATCATTTCTGGCAACAACCGGACCTGTATCTATTTGCATACGTCCACATATGCTCTCCTTTCCCGTATATGCTGAGGTACGCCTAACAGCACCAGCTCATTGAGAAATACCGAACACTATCGTCCCATAGAGAAATAACGCGCAGCGAGTTGCTCTTCGACATTGACGTGTCATAAGATTACTTTATGTATATATATATATATATATATAGATATACCTCGGACATATATCGGCATGTATAAATGAACACCGTTAATTATTATACTATATTTTATGGTGATGTGTGAATGTTATAGTGAACTGCGCTGGCTTTCAATTGTTTTATCATAGAATTTCAGTCGTTCAATTTTATAGGTCAAATCTGGTTGAATACTTACAAATATCTCACAACGATCTAAAGGCACATAACTCATGCTTATATATATATATATATATATATATATATATATATATATATATATATATACACACATATACAGGGAGCTTACGTGCACTGCAGTTGCGTACGACTTCGGGTCGCAGTTGGGATAAACTCGATTTGCAGCTCGGATAAAGGTAAACCTCGAATCGAAGCAGCACCTGTTTTCAAACTGCAGGCCCACTTCATTCTTCGCTGTAAATTAGTTTTCCCTTACTCAAAGCTCACGCCTTAATCAAGTACAGATATTATGCTAAAATCGAGCAGAGCTGTGCATGCGTCTTTCACTGCAGGATTTCAGTGGTGTCAATTTCCCAGCGTCTGTCCGGGGTAACACCGTGCCGGTTGCAGCGGCCATGATGACAAAATGATAATGGCGCTGCTTGTTTGTGGTTGCTCGCTAAAAAGATGAAAAAAACGAAGAAGATGAAAAAATGGACGATTCGTCGGTCGTTCTGTTTGTTGATTTGCTACGCTCTGTCAAGGTCACGCAACAGAATTCTATGACAATGCTGCCGCGGTTCCGAGAGCACTTGCTTATTGCTGCCGTTACTGTTGCAGAGCCAAGGCCGAACTTGCGGCGGAACTTCACACTGGTGACTACCACTCGTGGGCTACTTACTACCCAATGCTGTGCTGTGACCGCTGTCGCCGGCCCCCTATTGCTGGGGGCCGTTCACTGGTGCCTCGATCACCTGGCGTTGTTGCCACTCCTGTTGTGCTGCTGCTGCTGCTGTTGCTGGAGGTAGTAGCCAATAGCAACATCAACAGCGGTGATCGCGATATCTAGGTAGTGGACCCCTCATAACCATCATTCCTGTGTGTAGCTGGCTCGGGAGGGCGCAAATTCGGCTTGGACCAGAGAACCGTGCTGGCTGTTGTCGTTGTCGCAAAAATCTTGCTGTTTCTTGTTGCCGTTTTGGTGCCCGAGTGCCAGCCACATGGCTCCATCAACATCATCGTCATCACGGCCCTTTTATTCGTTCAATGTATTATTATATTTCTGTGTCTTCGTACCCCAGTCACCACTATCGCCTTCGTTCTCTCTACTTGTCATTACTATTCTATTTCTCTATCTGCAACTCACGTAACTCTTTTTTTTTTCTTCTTCTTTTTTTACTGTGTTAGTGTGTCTGCTCACATTTGGCTTTACTTTTAGTGAGCAATAGTTGTAGTCGTAGTATAAGCATTAGTTATAGTAATAGTAGCAGCAGCAGTAGAAACAGCAGTGGCGTGGACGACTCGCCACATTCATTATACTTATAGTAGTTGAACACTGACAGAGTTTTTCATAGCTGACCTATCCTCAGCTGTCTTCTGGCTTCCGTGGCAGAGAGGCCTCGCTACCGCTTTGTATGCTATTATTGTTGACCGCCGCTAGTACTCTTTGCCTGCTCCTTACTGCCACCGCCACAAACAAACACGACAACTGCCAGTGACCACTGCCGCCAGCGACAGGGACAGGTAGTTTAATAAATAAATAAAAAAAAAATACATAGCAGAAGAATACAGAAGATGAGGCGACAGGAAAAATAAACCGGAGAAGAAGAAGAAGAAGAAGAGGTCAACCCGGCACAGACAGCAACCAGCCCACCCGCTTTTGCATCGCCCGTTGCGGAAACAACAACAACAACAACGACGGCGGCGGCGACGGCGACAGCAACATGCAGAAGCGCGCTGTTGACGAACTGTGGCGTCCCCGTCAGCACCATTAGTATATCAGATCAAATCATATTATCTAGTGCTGTCTCTATGCAAACAGAACGGTTGCAGGAGACGTTGTCTTCCTTCCTCACGGTGCAGGACCGCACCGTGGTGGTCCTGTCCCACTGTGGTCCGAGTTCGCTGCGGCCTATCTAACCCAGCGAGCGAGCGAGCGAGCGACCGATCGACGCAGAGGCCGTGTTTTAGTGTCAACGTAGCTGTTAGCGTCTGCGAGTTAAGTGGCTGCAGTTAATATTGTTGTTGTTGTTGTTGCTCTCGTTGTTGTTATGGCTTCTGCCACCTTCCTGACCCATGATGATAATTATCTAACACTCAGGTCCACGTGCAGACATAATTCCATCGCACACGTTCTAGCGCACCGACTCACACGCTATTGGTAACACGGCAGCTGAATGATGGAATACGGCGACCGAGTGAAGATTATGAACGAAACAAACGAACGGTTGACGCAGGCGGTGGAAGAAACGCTTCAGACGCACGTGCACAGATACAATTCACAAGGGCCTGGGTGAACTAGGATAGTTTACTGACTAGTCCTCATCGTCGATTATTTGGGGACCGTCAACGTCAAAGGTAACGGCATCGAAATGCAGATACTATTCCAATGTGGCTGCTCAGACGATTGCCGACTGCGGTGCATAGATGGGTGTTTTTATCCGACGGCGAAACGAACGAGTCTGTGCACACCAATGCTTTTCTATATATATATATATATATATATATACTACTCCGTCAATAATATGCTCGGGTATAGTCGGGTATAGTAAGCTTAATTAAAGGCATCCCTCCTCCAGGGGGGAGGGATGCCTTTGGTTAAGCTTGTTCCTCTACAACCGGTCCGATTCCAGAAGAAGCCTCTCCCGGTCGTCCTTCTAGGTCCCGCCGTCTTATCTTTTCTAATTCCTCTTTTTTCCGAAATAATAACAAACTAAATGAATAGAGACACACTCATCCCGAGCGAATGGGTTGTACTGGACGACGGGCGCAATCTTGAGGATGGCCAGCGGTAAAGTTACCTACGACATCGTGTACTGGCTACTAATATATATCTTTCTGTTTCTTTTCAAGATATTATCGGCCGCATTTTGCCACTATGGCCAAGTGACGTCAGCGCTGTGACGTTTGGAGAACGAGAGTCGAATCCAAAATCATAGAGAAACGAAATAGCGCCGCCCGTGAAGAGCAACTTAGATGGACAGGATGACCTTGGCTAGCTTCAGGCAGATAGACGCTACAGCATCGCAGCATCAAGCGCGCGGTGGAGCGGACGTTCGCCGCTGACACCGCCAGCGCTGATAACAATACTGATGTGATATATATATATATATATATATAGTGAGAACGAGTGGGCCACTAGATTATAGTTTCACATAATGCTAATTATCTAATTTTCTAATTTAGGCACTAATCATACTGGGGAGGAATCATTGCGTTGCGTGTGGTAACTCTCTTGAACGACCACAATTTGCAAGTATGTGTAGTCGAGTGTTGTAAAATATTGCTGGAAAGTTCCACTGCAAGCGGGGCTAAGCAACTGGGTCGCAAAAAGGAGCATACCTACTTATAATGTTATATTATGAATGTCGTTAGTTTTCTAGTTGATCCGTCTTGCCGTAGCGCGTCTATTAGAAGTCTGACAAGACGGTCATGTCTGGAGCAAATGGAGCAGGCGATAGAAACAGAACAGTGCAAATCTGCGTTTGGTCTGTGTTCATTTTACTCATGAAAAAGGAGAAGTAATGTGTACTTACACAGTGAGCATTGTACTTATATAGACAAGGGCTTACATCTTCCATCGGATAGAGCTATATGACGCCCTAAATCTAGAGTGTTCGGGTTCGTAAAGCCACTCAAGTTGAAATATGGCGGAAATTTGCTATGCATCAACCAAATATTAATTGATATAATGGTAATGAAAGTTATCGAAGGGGCCTAATAGCTAATTTACTCGCGTGAAGGTGGCCAAACTTGTCCGTCAACTTTGTTATAGGTCGGCAAGAGGCGTGTGACCTAGGTGCATGCAATAGCAGCAGATGAACATAGCAACGAGTAGTCCTCTGCGCGTTTCAGTAGTGGCCAAGGCGGGTCATGTTGAGTCCATGGTAAGCAAGCGGTAGAGTTTCGTACGCGTGGATCAACACCAGGGAGGAGGCTGTCCTTATCAGGGTAGAGTGCTCGGCAGTACGGCGATGAGTTGCGAAGTTTGCGAAATTTGCAATGGCCGCGTACAAATTTACAAATAAGCCTCTGCAGACGTGGCATAAATAAAACGTGGAGGTTAGCTATGTCACGCGTTCACAACTTGCCGTGCAATATTTTGTTTTTTCCAGCTGACCCTCAGCTGTTCCCCTATGCGGCAGGCCTCAGCTCTTAACCTTTTAGGGCGTTCCCCTGCCTCCCCCTGCGCGGGACCCCGCGTCCCCCAGCGTTCCCCTGCCGTGCAATATTGCTGTGAGATTGATATAGGCATATAGTGTCGATTAAAACGGGTTTTCCTTTATTGCAACTATCGGTTAATGAGATCCAGATTAGCAGGAAGGCGATCTCGTTCTGGACGGGTCGAGTTGCTAGATTAAGAGCTCGTTATCCGAAGGACTAGCAAAACAAATGGTCGATTTGCCAACGAGTGGATATTCGTTCCTATGCCAGTGAAGGCAATGCCGTTGAACACGAATTATTTACGAAGAGTGGATCGAGTTGGTGACACTTAATACTAATAGTCATAATAATAATAATAATTATAAATAATAATGATTTAGGTACGATTAGTTTATATTCATGTATTCGGTAGGCAAGTAGGTAGGCGAAGCAACAGAACTGCTGAACGATGCTGTCCGATCGAGCGCCCCGCTAAATTACCCATAGACATCCCATTCATTTCAGTCATCCCCAGTTCACCGCCACCGTATCCCAGTTTGTTTGTCTGTTTCGTTACAGAAATTGCTCAAGGCTACAAGATTACACAGGGCCACAGATCGGTAGCAGCCGACGGTTGTCGGCGGTCGCTGCAAAGCAGCAAACAGAATTTATTCGCTACTCCGTGTCTGTCGTCTTGTTGCTCCAGGCGGCACCGCTGTTGCGAGTGCTCTGCTCTGCACAACAAGTCCAATTGAGGCAGATACACAGCGAACACAGCACAGTTAGATAGCGCCAGGGGACTGTAAGGGGCTGTTGCTGCTACCCGAGGAGAACCTTCTCATAGAGCCTCCAATTTCCAGCCGTCTCTAAACCCTCGGGTTCATTCTCTGACTCCCCTATAGCCTAGCAGACAACCGCGTAGCAGTCGGAGACAGCCACCGAGCACCGCCGCCGCCGCTGCCGGCGAAGAAGACGGGAGGTCGGATTGGATCGAACACACGGAGGACAAACGCCAAACGATGCACCGGCCGGCCGGCCGGCTGGTCAACCGATACGATCAAGCCAAGCAGATAACTAACTGAACTGCCGGTGGGGACTCACTTCTTGTAAAACAGCACAGCAGCCATCGGCCCTGTTACGCCTAGATGCACTGCGTCAACTAGGTAGATACCAGCGCTAGATTCAGCTACCGCTGCCGCGGCCACAACCACCACCACCAGCACCAATAGCGATTTGACGTGTACCACTACGATTGCAACTGCTTCAACTACTGTAGGTGGCAGCAGCAGCACCAGCAGCAGCACCAGTAGCAGTAGTCGTATTTTCCAATAGCGTACCAATAGTCTTAGTCGAACAAAGACAAGAGACAGCTTGACCTAGCCTGCCCTGAACTGTTTGCCACCGTCGCCTCCACTCACGGGCCCACCCGAGCCCACTCGATCCCCAACCCAACGGCCCCTGTCCGCTGTTATATAGATAATATGATACTAGGATGTTACTGCCACTGCTGGGTGAGTGCGAGTAGTACCGCCATTACAACAGCAGCCATCGCCGCCGCCGCTGCTGCTGCTGCTGCACCGGCAATGGAACCTTCTGCCCGCTACTGCTGACTGACTACACCACCGTTGCTCCTGTGCAGCATTCGTTTCTAGCGCTACAGCCTTGTTCCAGCCTTCCTGCCGTTGTCCTGAGTTGTTCTGTTGGTCTTGTTTTTTGGCTGGCCGCCGTCGCTTGGCCAATCGGCGGCCTCTTGATAGGTCCTGCCGCTAAAATTGCCAAACATCGAAGATGGCCTCAATTCCCTTTTGGAGCACCCGCCCGTCCCGCCCCGCAAAGTTATTCTTGTCCAATTCTTGTCCCTACTAAATGATATTGTCCACAACACAATCCGGCCGCCTATTGGTCAAATATGCGGCTGCTTCGCCCTGCCTGGATCGCCTACCGACGGCGGCTACAACGATAGTGACTTGTGTGCTGCTGTGAGCCTGCTCTGCCCTAAGGCCGTCTCGTGAAGGCGTTCTCCGGCCGACCTGACGGTCCCTAGCGACTACCCCCCCTAGCACCAACGCCATCTAGCGGTGCTGACGATAGCGGCGGCGATGGCCGCCTCCTCACCGAATGGCTGTTTCCGAGTGGATACATCGAACGATCTCTGTTTTCAGATCGATGCCCGACGAACAGAATGAGCGTTTCGAACCGATTCCGAAGTAGGAATCGACATAAAATCGAAGACGGAGAAGAAGCCAAGAACCCCCTGCCCCTGCCCCCCCCCCCGAACTTCGCTTGTTCGGTGTTATCGCCCTCCTAATTAGATCCGTAGCGCGGTGTATGTAATGAAGCGGTTATCTAACATGTCATCTGTAGGAGCTGCGTACACACAACAGGTAAGCATAGCGAGTCGGTGTCTGTGTTGGCAAATGCTGCTGAAATGACTAAGAATAAAATCTGTGTTTATTGTAATATCAATTTGAGGTTTGTATTATTCGTAGTTTGTTATTTGAAATCGAGTGGCAGAGGTAAATGCTTATTGGTTTATTAATGCAACTGCAATTTCTACAATGCTTAACTTCTCTTATATGTATGTCAGATCGCGGGAGTCGAACATGCGGCTTCCGGGCTGTTGACAGCCAGAGACTTAGCCGCCGTCTAAGCCGACGCTTGTCATTTATTTCTTCCTCCAATGATCTATCTACTATATATATATATAAGTGTGTGTGTTTAAGGGCAAAGGTGGCCCCGACAGGTCCTCATAGTAATACCTAAAGGTTAAGAGCTGAGGGCCAGCTCGAAAAACAGTAGTAAGGGTTATTCTAAGCAAGCCCGAAACATCATTTTAAGGTGTCGTTTTTATCAGCCTATCGTAAAAAGCGATCCTTTTGCCCTCGTGTGGAAGGGGTGTCGGTTTCCAACAATCAGGACTCATGGGCATCTTTCTGTAACGTCTCGTAGACGATTTGTGGCCAAAAAAGGTTTTTTGCAGTGGCTTTTCAGGCAACAGAAGTTGTGACATTGTCACCTTTGTGGATCCATTGCAAATCGAAGTACTGACCCCAGATTCGATAGTCTGGTAGGGGCTATAAACGAGGGATCGATCTTTAACTACAACTCGACAAAGGAGGTATATTAAAAAAACGAAGAAGTGATCTGTAGAGTTGCCGGGAAATGTCCAAAATACAGGGTGTTGAATAGTTTCGCGACCTATGGAGGACTTGCGATAGTTGGACAATTTTGAAAGTAACCTACCGTGAGAGAAACTATTTAGCTAATTTTCGGTAATCTTGTGTCTCCCCTGTAAACACATCTTTACATAGCGATATTTGGTTCAAATCTAAAAATAAGATATAAAGATATGCAGAAAATAAAATGTTAAAGTCTTACAATTTTTCAATAGCATTTTTACTATTGTTTGATGCCACCCGGGATACGTTTAAATGGATTTCTGTTCTGTTACCTCTCACCTTCAAAATATAAGTTACTATATGTATAAATAGTGAATTGACAAAAAAAAACATGCAGGCAACGCCACCGTCGAAGAGGGTTAGTTCCCCATAGTGTTGCCGACTATTCAAACCGTCTGTATATATATATATATAACGAGCATAGCTGCCAATGTACATATATATATATATATATATATATATAATACTAGAAGCAATGTCATTGGGCGCTTCTTTCAACACATGAATATTCTTACGCGTAATCTGCCAATGACAACAGACAACACATAAGAGCAACGCGTACCCTACTGGTGGGGGCCCGCGAGGACGTTGGCTGTCGCTTCTGTCGACCAGATCCGTCCAGGATAAAATCTCTGGATAACAATGAATGTTAAAGCGAGGATCAAAAGCTGCCGCGGCGGCAGCGCCGCCGCCGATGGCAGCAGTTCACAGCAGTCGCTGATTTATTAAACATACAACAACAACAACAATAGCAGCAACGAAATCGAATTGAATTCAATTCAATTGAATGGGATTACATGATAATGATGTTGATCATCATAGCAATTCGGCCTATACTGCTGCTGCTGTTGCCGCTCATGACGATATTGTGTTTTTTTCCCCGATGCGATTCCGCCTACGACCATCGCTATCATCATCATCACGTCCAGCATAAGCATCGAATTGCTGTGGCGATTACCGCTTTTGTCAATAATGGCGGTGCCCCTGCTGCAATTGTAGTTGTTGCTGACACCGTTGCTGTTACCATCACTGCAGTGACTGGGACACGCTGACGTCTCCTCTGTGACGTTGTTTCTCTCGCTGTTTGCGTGTTACACGCTGCTGCTGCTGCTGCCGCCGCTGTCACCCTATGGTGGTGTCATGTATTAAGCTCGAAATCGATTCAATTCGCTAGTTACTATATTTCGTTCATTCACAGTCGTTTTGTGCACGTTGGCCGTCGGCTGGCCCACAAGCGACCACGTTGATCATCACCGGTTGCCGATTTGATCATTCCGAGCCGAGTGGCATAGCGCTCTATATCGAGGCTGCCCCATCAGCCGCTGTCGCCGCCGGCACCACAGCGATTGTTGCAGACTGCAACAATCGCAGCAGCTGTGTAAGCGCTGGCAGAAGCTGTTATTTCTGCCAATAAAATACACGAAGCAGCAGCAACAACAGCAATATCGACGACAACGGCAACTGCTGCTGCTGCTGCTGCTGGACCACAGCAGCGATCTATAGGACATCGATGTGAGGTTACATTCGTTAATAACGGGTAGAACAGATCACGATTTGCCTCTACGGAATATTAAAGAGTGTCACCATTTTTCGGATTTGTTTACACATTGTGTGCTGCGCGTCGCCAAGAGCTGTTGGCAACGGCCGAACGTCGACAGCATATGAATCACTGGGCGCACCATACAGCCAGTCGTATATTATACTCTAATTATAAATCATCTGTTGGCAAACACGGTCACATCTAGTTAAAATGTATCTATATCGTGAAAAATTAATCAAGATCGAGTTGCTAACGCATTGATTACCATAGCGTGACTTGCAATGAGCCGCTTTCTCATAATGAAAAGTGTTCATCCCCGCGAGCACACAACACGCGTCATTCCTGTTCGGCAGATACGTTCGGCTAGCCGTCTAATGTAGTTTAGTTATTAATGTCATATTAATATTATTATTAATATTACTATTATTTCACACAGGGGTCTATCGGTGTCAATCGCGTATGTTGTTTATGTGATGTTTTCGCAGGTAAAGACGTAATTATGCGGGCCGACGTGTCAGGCCCTTTGTTTATTCTGACAACGAACATACGAATATGGACAGTCTCGCCAAACTGTTAGCGTGCACACCCACAATTTGTGTTCACGTTCAATTCAATTCGATAACACGCACCGTCAACAATCGAATCGCAATCATTGTGTTTTCTACCGGTGGATTCATTGGTACGCTGCCCCATGCGTTCCGGCAACCCCTCCCGTGCGCGTGTTATTAAGCGAGCTAGCTAAATATACTGGTTAATAACTAATTAGCCAGCTCCCTGCGCGTAGCCAAGCCTAATACGTCGATGCGGACGGGCACCGCCGCCGAACCGTTCGTGGTAATCATTCATCGGTGATGTTGGACGTAGAGAGAAGTATGGCGCCGAGTTGTCTTTGTACGTTCCTAATCGCAGTGTGACTGCCACGTGTCAATTTTTATTAACAGAGCTGGCGCTTCTATACCATCGCCCCTGCACTCGATTTCCAGTTTCCTAATTTTTGCGCGCGAGATTGGCGGCGGTTTTTGTGTACTTGCATTTTTTAGATCCTCTATCTAAATATTTATCACATGTATTTATTGTTTTATTGCTAGTGCTCTCGTGCTGGATGATGACGATAATATTACGCTTGTGTGTGTGTGATAAACGAGAGACTGGATATGTGGATATGACCGATCTAGCTGCATCGGATAGTCATATCTCGCTGCATATCCGAATAGGGTTTGCTACGGTATGATAGCGGAAATCATATAGCTACTGGGGTTTTTATGTGCGCGTTTTGTAGAGGTGCTCATGGAATACTTATATCATCTATAAGCAGTGTTTGTGGAAACATTTTCATGTGCTATTTCTTATTGCGCGTGTTTACGTGAAGTCGCATCGTGACGTCTTCGGGGATGGAAGCAGAATTTCGAATCAATAAAGGCTTTTGATTATTTCTTCAACTCTCATTCAACTCGTATTGGTTTGCTCAATCTTCGCTTGGACAGTATCGAACTAGCGTTTGCGCTCTCTCCGGAGTGGCGTATTAATATATATATATATATATATATATATATATTGCTCCGTGGATGACTGCCTACCAACGAAAAAATAGTTTAAATCATTGATAGCCAACCCACAAATTGAGCATCTGAATTTTGTCGATTCCTTGTCTGATCATCCATTCTGTGCTTGTGATTAATGTTTTAATTCTTCCATATATATATATATATATATATATATATATATATTCGCAGGTATTTTGCCGATTTACTGGGAGCTTTCTCCTACAGGTACAGTCTCCAGCTATCACCAGTGACGCCTCTGGTATCTTCTGTCTCCCCCCAGTAGGGTAGTACTGAATGTACCCCTCCTTGCACTCGCTTTGAGAGAGTCAATTCGATTCGGCTTGATTGCGCCTCTCATTTTAAAGCAGTTTCACGCAACTGCATCGAAGAGAGAAGCATCGTGCGTGGGTTCGCTGTTCCGTTGCTTGGTTGTAGTTGTAGATAGACACCCTCTGCAGACACCCAGTCAGCTGCCCAGTCGTTGACCAGACGCAAGCAAAGCGTGGACTAGCTGATCGAATCGGTTTTCCCCAGCCATCGTATAGTCCCGCTGAGTCCGACCTTATGATCGTCCCTCCGTGGAGCATCCTAACTAGAACTCCTGGTTACGCTGTTTCGACTACATGGTACGAGCTGGATCGTCCAGGAGTGGCAGCAAGCTGGCCATCGACTGAGATGACCTCGAGCAGTTAGGAGTTCTACAACCGCCAGCACAGCCAGCATTAATACGATCACTGGCGACGGCATCGGTGGCAAAAGCAGGAGCGACGGTGGCAGCCACAACAGCAGCATTGGCAAGCGACAGCTTTAATTAGAGAAGTGCTCTGCGCTTTCGAGGGAGTCTTCGAAAAGAGCTCTCCTCCATCGTTCCCTCTGCTTTCCCCCTGCGGAGTCTCTTTTGCTCTTCTCCAGCAGCAGCAGGAGCAGCAGCAACGGCCACAGCACCGCCATCTTCACCACCTCTACCGCTCTCTGACGCCTTTTTCTTCGATATCGTCTCCTCGCAGAATTCGTCTCCTACACTGCTACTACTGCTACTACTACCTACTACTATTACTTCGTTTGCCACCGTTGCAGACCCTCGCCACCCCGGGGGCGGCCTTTCCCGGTCGCAAACTCCTGACGGAGCCTTCAGGCTCTTTGGCCCCTCCCGGCGGACTCCCACTTTTTGTCCCTTTTATCCTGCCTCGTTGCCCTTCGTTTCGGCCCTTCCAGTTAGCCGGCTGGCCAAGTAGCTCAATATACGTCGGAAGAAGTGATGGCTGGCTGGCTGGCCGGCCGGTCGGCCGGCTAGCCATCGCTTGGATGGGGATCTTGGACCGTGTCATGAAATCGATACACATCAATCGAGATGAGCACAGAAGAAGCAAGGACGAGGAAGACGGGGCCTAATTTGAAGAGAGTGACGACGAATGGCGGGACAGAGTGAGATGGATAGAGATTGGAACAGAACGAAAATGGGCAGGGCTGCGGATTCAGCGATAGAGAGAGAGAGAGAAGAGATTGGGACAAGCGAACGCCTAGAGGGGCTGAGAACATCGGGGCGACGATGACGACGACCATCGACGACGTTCGATTGGATTGGCTTAGAGGCGCAATAGGGAGGACGAGGGTGAAGAAGAAAAATAATCATGGTGAAGAGGGTGTGTAGAGTAAGTGGCAAAACGCAACGGGACAATGGCCAGGCAAAATGATGCTGCCTCTGAATAGACTGTCCACTGAACTACACAATCTCGCAACGCCCGCCGACAATAGCGTCGATTTCGATTCAAGCCACCCATTTTGCTGTTTCCCTACCAGCCACGCAACGTGGTACCGCTTAGTGAGCAAGTGGTTGCAGGAAATTCCAACATGAATTGAGGTAAAGTGATCGGCAGGGTTTGTTTTTGGCATATTCGCGCATGGTATATATATGTATATATATATATATATATATTATATATACACAGGTTTCGAGAGGCACGTTCAGTTCATCTGCACATGTTCGAAACTACTGACTATGCCATATGCTATTTCGCATATTGCTGGATAGCAGGGAAAGATAGATGTATGCAAGTCTTTCCTCTCCCAGCCACTGTACACAAACCGGCATTTCCTTCACAGGCTAATTTTTCACTCGGCACAACTCACTCTTGTCGGCACTTCAGGATGCGAAACATTTTTTCGCAATCCTGTTGTGGTGTTTTTGTCACTCAGCTATTTCACATCAACAACAGCGGACCCTCAGTGACGTCAACGACCAGGACAGCCCTATGGCGTACCGTTGCCCGAAAATATAAACTAACTTATGGTGGCGGCCCAAAAATATCCCAAGAACCGGCGGTCAACACCTACCGCTGAATCTCGAAAATTGTTACCACCACAACTAAACTGGATGAACTAGACAGATTATACGGTGCGCTTGTTTTAGCGTTCACAGCAACGAACAACAACAATATTCAATACAATGCAGTTGATTTATTGTCTGACAGTGCCACACGTACACGAGCACAGACAAGGATCGAATTGACAAATTCGGCGTTCTCCTGCCAACAAATGAATCTCGAAGAATAAATAGCGAAGTTGTTTACCATTGTTCGCGGCATTATATGGTAGCTGTATACTTCTTCTCTACAATCTAATTGTAAACGGAAAGGTAACAAATGCAATATCCATAGCTGCAACATCGATTGTTCTATTAGCAGTGAATGCAGAGACAAAACGCATCGTCCTCATCGTCGACGGTCAGGCTAGCTGTACATGCCAGACAAGAATGGAGAACACAAGGCACACGCATATATAGTATGGAGTCGAAGGAGACGAACGTGTCGATGTTGGCTCATCAATCGATTTCTATAGAAGCGAGCGAAAAGACAAATGGGATCGATCGGCAATCAGTGGTAACCTTCAGAAGACGTTAACGAAGATCGCTCGGCGCCTGTACTTTGCCAGGACCGTCATCCATCGTTCGTTCGCCGCTGGATGCAACGTGTCGAATCCTGCCGCTCGCTAGCTCGCTTCAATAGTGGGAGGCAGCTTGAAACAACAGAATTGAGGGTGTCCCCGTTCCTCTCCTCTCTCTCTCTCTCTGCCTCTGCGTTTCGGTATTTAGAATAATTCTTGTGGTGACTAACAGCGGGCATATCGTGACAAATGAAAAACGTGCACAGCAGTCATGATATATATATGTGCAGATATTATACGCACACGCAAGGATCGGCACGATCCTCGACCAGTCGAACAGATACTGAATCTTTTCCAAGCACGTATCTCGAAATGATGCTCAAAGAACAAAGCGGCCAGTCATCAGAATGCAATGGGCGACTATTGTCGATGTGTCCAGGGGAATTTCAAGCGGACATGAGCACGTACGCGCCCAAAATAAAGACTATAGAAATTTCGTGCAACTTGAAAATTTGATTGGGACAACACCAAATGAGAGGGGAGCGAAAATCGAACAGCGACAATTTTCGGTGGTTGTCCGCTTTAGCTCGATACGTTGAGTGTTATATCTCAATCCTAATTTGAGATCTGTATGCCGAGAAGCTCAAACACTGCGCTTCGACAAGGCTTCACAGTATACGAAGGATGTACAAAGAACTCAAACAAACATGAGCATAGTATTACATATGGCATGCGTTAGTACACATTTGCTATATAGCAAATATTATTATAAGCAATGCATAACAGCGGGTATCTATCCGCCGTGAAAATGTTGTCCGTCGTCGAAATATATGATCGAAGACAATCGATACTAGGACAATCAATATCGATGTGAATCACGCAGTAATTATTTAAATACAAGGTAGACTAGAAGTCGCAGTGTCGGTTGCGGTAGGCTGTATAATCGAACGGTAGAGGCGAGTTGTGGGTCGACGTAACCAAGTAGCTGCCATAATTTCATGGTGGCCACTAACCCACTCGTCGTATGGCGCCACCGAACGTCCACCACTCGTATCCGAGGCCTGGGTCTGTGCTGTAAACTCAGCAGATCGTAGCCAGTGGAGCTAGAATTAACCCCATTATCATATTACTGAATATTACATATATGATCATGTATGTCGTTGTTGTCCAATAGCAATTGTCAAGGTGGGTAACACGAGGGTAACCCATAATTGTACCCTTCGTTGTAGGCTTCATCGGCTGCTAGAGGGCTAGCCAGTCGACCAGTTACAAGCCGGCCAATCTGCGTACATAATTAGTGTGTCGAGAGCGCATCGACGATGCAATGATATGATGACGGGTGAGTGATTGACTCAGGGAGAAATAGAGATAGACAGATAAAGATTGGACGAGGAAGGTAGTCGGGATAATGAACTCGAATTATCCGTCAGCTACGCCACCAGCGAGACGCAGTCTAGCAGGCAACATGCACTGCTAACCAGATGTATCCAATGACCCAACGGCGAACGATCATTAAGTCAATATGAACGCAGCAGACGGAGGTTAGTTCACTGTGCACCTGTATATAAGGCTGGCAGAGGGCTCACTGAGTTACTCAACATTCTGGGCTTGCCATTTCAAATCATTGACTTGTTGGTTGTGTTGCAAGTCATAGCCATTGTGTGCCATTCGTTATCTTACGACGACGCCGAAAACGGCCCACAATCGCGCGTTCGAGGTTGAATTTTTCGTCCATGATTGAGATACAAGTACCACCGTTATCGTTCAATAATTACATGATTTACAAGGTGCGACACTGCTAATAGCTACTATCCGATTATTCGATGTAGAAGGTATCATTGGATCTAGGCAAATTCACGGTATCCAAAGGTGTTTTCCAAAATTAAGTTTTTACAATTGACTCAGGATTGGGAATTAACAAAATAGAACGTTTATGAAGATCAAGCCTCTGATGACTCTGCGCAGCTGCATGACACAAAACGAACGAGATTAATGACTTCGCTGCTCTGGATAAGAACAACCCTACATTTTCGACTACTACCCAGCAGCCTAGTAATCAGGCTTAATATTGAAAATCAGGCCAAAGCGCAGACGACCACTGTTAGTCATGGCCACTATTATTATATTATCGATTTCTACAGTAACAAGTACCGTTGCATCTGGATTATAACTCTAACACCGACCTACCTCGTTCTCCGTTCTGCTGGCTGATGGAACTGATACAGACATACTCAGGGGCTCCACGAAAGAGTGAACAATGCCCTGCTGGGACATCTGCCCATCCAGTTCCGCCTCGTCGCCGGTCTTTAACCTCAGCCCTGTTCAGCCAAATCGAATCGAGTCGAATGAGGCCAGTGAACGTGAGTGAGCTCGCGAAGTTGATTTATCACTTTCTGCTGTTCATGTTTGCCTACGTGATTTCGATTAGAAACCCTCGAACAACGAGAGAACGAGTGGGACGTCCACATAAACACTAGGGGAATCGAACAGCCACTAAGTCACTGACTTGCACCGTCACCGCAGCAGCGCCAGCATGGTAGAGACAGCGCTACACGAATCGTTGTTTCTGTTGAAGTCAACAGGACCAAGGGTAGCAGCATTGACGCCAATAGGAAAGAATGCGCGTCAATACCGCTTAAAGGTGAGCTTGGGCTTTCTCGACCGGCCGCCATCATGTTGACCATATTCCCTTCAATGTGGAGTCTTATCAGCTTAACGCTTGTCACAAGTGGACATTTAGCAAGGCGGCTAGTCTTTCGAACGTTTGGTCTCTGTTGAATAACAATATAATATCAAGATGGAGATACACTATATATATATATATATATATATATTAGCGTGTTCCATTTGTACCACATGCATGTGGTCATATTTTCAAGAGCAGCACATAGCACGTCGTTCTGGAGCAACGGGGAAGCTTCGTGCTACCAGCATTTCCCTGTGCCGCAGTGCTAATTATGAGTTGTTCACGCCGTGTGTGTGGAAGCGCTTTCATGTCTGGCGGGCGATGCCTTCGGAGGGACCGCAGGCTCAAGAGAGCGAGGTCTTGAGTAGCCAAAGAGGCTCCCCCCGACGACGTTGACGCCAATGGTCTCTGCTGACGGAGTCTCTGTGCGGTTCACGGAGTAGCAAACGATGGACGCTAAGCGCCGTGAAACGCGCGCACTTGAGACACTCTAGGCCAGCCATCACGCGAGGGCTCACGGGGTATTCAAGGTGACGATCCGCGGCAGGGCGATCGAGGCAGCGGGTCCTTTCCCTCCATTCGAGCAAGGCCGGATGCTCGCCTTTTTTAAGGGCGCTGATGAGGCTCTCCTGGGCTGGGGCCGACTGGTTCATCATTGGGAGAGACATTCAGGCTGAAATCGTGCCCCTCCGTCCGCCGTTTCTTGCCGCGCCGGATCCGGCTCGCCTGAGCCCGTCATGCTCACCTTTAGCGAGCCATCTCCCCCTCGGTGTTCCTCGGTGACCTGGCCGCCCGCCGTTGTGTTTTAACTGGTTCCGGATGGGCCACATTGCGTGCAGGACCTGTAGCAACTCTATCAATCCCAGGCACCTCGCCGCGACTTGCGCCCGCCCATCCCGCTGCGTCAATTGCAAGGGTGCCCATCGCCTGGAGCCGCCGACGTGCCCTCTGTCGCCATACTTCCACGAGCGCCAGCGCCCCTTTACAGAAGAAAGGGCACTCGAGCAGGTGAAAGATACCTCGCCTCTTGCGTCTATCCTTCCAATCGGGGCTCCGGTAGCCATCCAATCGCCGGCCCATCCGTGCGTTGCGGCGGTTCGGGGTATCGTCGTCCCCTCCGACGGCGCTCAGGTTTCCATGGTCCTACTGCCCAACCCGAGGCGAATCGCCCGCCCGTCCCACCGCAGCCATGAAGTCCTTCACTGAGGTCTTGGCTCCGTTCCTTCAACTTCAGCTCCTGCTCGTCCCGCTCTAGACCCGCCCCTCCTCATGAACAGCTCCGGCGCTGCTCGTCCGTCGGACCCGATGACCTTCGGTCGCGTCATTTCATGGACCTGCTCTCCCCGGCGCTCTCCAAGGCCCTCTCTAAGGTAGTCGACTGTATGCGGGCCTGGATAGTACCACCAGCGTTACGGCCAACACTCTTTGGTGCCTACCTCATCGCCCTCAAGAGGAAGGATGGCTCGGGGCGGCCTATTGCCTGCTCCAGCACGATCCGCCATTATCATCAGATAATGGACCACGTCGTCATCAGCTCCGAATGCGGGGTTCAGCAAGGAGACGCGCTGGGCGAGCCCCTCTACTGCCTAGCCTCTCGTTGTGTCCCTCCAGGACCGACTGCAGCTGTTTTACATGGATAAAGGAACATTGGCAGGCGATCCGGCGACCGTCGCCTCCGACGTCCAGTGCGCACTCGACTACGAGAGGGCCAGCGGCCATGCCCTCAACCCTGCGAAGTGCGACATCTTCTCATTCTGCGCCCTGCTGAAATCTCACCAGGGGCTCGTCCTCATTGGGTGCTCCTTTTCGGCGGCGCGCATGCAGCACTTGCTCAGGACAAGGCCGGCCAGCACTGACTCTTCAGCCTCCCACGGCTTTGGCTGTATGGTGATGGACGCCCTTGCGACGATTCTCAAACTCCAGCTTCCCCCATCGGCGACGTCGCAGGTCACCCTGCCGGTCCGGTTCGGTGACTTCTGTACATCGCTTAGCTGACGTTTGTTACGCAGCCTCAAGTCGGTCGCCACACTCCTCGCCCCCGAGATTCTCGACCACTTCTCCCCTTCTCGTGAGGCTGCCCCTGACCAGACGGGCATCCGCGCCCGGATCCCTCAAGGCAAGGAGAACAAGCAGTGGGTCCGCTCTGATGTCCTCTACGAGGATCTGCGGGACTCCGTCCTGGCCTCAGCGTCACACGCTGCTGACAAGGCTCGCCGTCGCGCCGTCCTGGTGTGAAAGCATGGCTCCACGCGTTGCCCTCCTCGTCCCTTGGCATTACCCTCGATGATCTCTCTTTCCACTTCTGTGTGGAACTCCGTCTTGGGGCCCCGGTGGTTGCGATCTACAGTTCCATAAAGGGGGGCGGCCATGGTGTTGGCATGCTAACGCATGCCAACACCTGGCCGCTACGTGGACCCTGTCTCCGCGAATGGCATGGACTGTCGTGCGAGCTAAGCGCCAATAGCCAGTCATGTCATACGATGCTTAATGAGACGCTTGCTAGAGCCCTCCGCTCCCGCCGGTGTCCCTTACACAAGGGAGCCGACTCTACGGACGGACGGCGCCCTGACGGCCTCATTTTCATGCCCTTTCACCGAGGCTAACACCTCGTTTGGAGCGGTACGGTGGTTGACACTCTAGCATCTTCTTATGTCAACCACTGTGCAACCACCACCAGTTATGCGGTAACCCGTGCGGAGCGGGCCAAGCTACGGAAGTACGCCGCACTCCAGACAGACTACTTGTTTTCCCCTCCTGCCCGCTCACTGCAAACTTCCTCGAAGGGGTCTAGCTCAGGCTGATCCGCGCCACCGGAGACGAGCGAGCAGGATCCCTCCGTCTGCAGCGCCTTTACCTCGCTGTGAAGAGAGGCAGTACCATCGCCTCTCTCGGAACCATGACGGTCTCGAACTGTACAATAATGATATTTTCAATGTGGTTCTGATTGTTAGAACACATTTCCGTATTGTTTACACAACTATTCCAATCGTTTTCCTTTTGTCGCTCGAACAAACATCTGTTTCTACTATAAAAAGGTTTTTCCTTTACGATCGTCAGGAGACACATGACGTCTGCTATCTACATGCATATACTACGCACATACATATATATATATATATATATATATTATTATTATATACGTACATATATATATATATATATATATATATTATTAATATATATATATCTAAAGACTAAGGTTGACAAATTCAGCAACCTAATCATATAGTACGCGTTATTATAAGAGCAGAATATTCTGTCTGTCTGATGCTTCTACCATTTTTGGCATCCTAAATATATTCCCCCCTCTCATTTTACCAGCTGCTCACCGAACGTTTCAGAGGTAACAGACATATACCGTCTCGGCTTCCCTTGTTTTGGCACCGCCAATAACACTAATCAAATAACGATGGTGATGATTTGTTTTCTGACTCAATGTGACGTAAGGTATCCCGTGAAGAAAACGGTCCTTGGCGCCTGCTTATCGGGGCCCTGATGTATATATATATATAATATATTTTTATTTATTTCAACTTTATCAGATGGATTAGCAGAGGCGAAGGTTGAAGGTATTCATTTTTCCTTTTCTTTTTCTCTCTCTCTCTCTCTCTATCTTTCCCCTGAGCGCTCGCAATTAACATAGATGAAAGGACAGAATTTACGGCATTTTTATATAAGCGCATGTGAACCAAATCTAAATAAGAATGGCGTGAACTGAAATACCGACATCACAAATTGTGAGCACGTTTATATCGCTAAAAGTAGATTTTCGCTGCTCACATGCGTGTCGCAGTTTATTAAAATTGGATAGCCACAGAAACAGTAATAATAATAATAATAAACAAGCTGCTATTTCGTGTAACTGACATTACGTACACGCTTACAGATTAAGTTTTTATGCTGAACACCGAGAAAAGTGAATCGAGCCGTGCCGCTTCTCAGCCTCCACGTGTCGTTCCTCTAGTTTAACCATTTATATATATATATATATAAATGTGTTTGTGTGTGTGTTTGTATGTATGTGTGTGTGTGTCGTTGAGCAGAGAAGACGGCCGGATGAGAGCATCATTCATTCATCCAGACCCTCATTCGTGGCTCAAACGCCGGCCACAAACGGCCACCAGCAGCGGGCCAGCGTCCGCGAGATGAGCTGCCTTTCGTCTCTCTCTCTCTCTCTCTCCCTCTCACTCACTCTTTCTCCGGTTCTTCTCGCCAGATAAGAGATCTACAGAGTCTCGCTGACATCTATCGAAACTGCACGGTCGCGGTAGCGGCGTCAGCGTCGGCGGCATCGCGTCCTGACCGGAGACACGTTGGGACACAACGGCGAAGACGGCTGGCTTTGTTCGATTTGAGATAAAATGCTGCTGCTGCCGCCGCCGCCGCCGTAACCGTTGCCGCCCTATATCCATTTGCTGCTGTTCATTGTCACACGGAACGAGCTGGCTAACCGTGGTCCGGTCGTCACAACGCTGTCTGCCTGGGAGAGTTCCTCAAGCCCCCGTTATCCGGCCGAGGCACCCGCCGCTGGACGTGGTGTTCCCTGCCAGAGCGATATCTCTTTTCTTTATTCAGTCATTCATTGAAACACGAATGCGAACGAAGATCTAACCAAGCCGCGCGTTCATCGCCCATTTCTTACTTTACATTCTCAGGATACTGCTACCGCTGCGGACTATTACAGACATCTAAAAGATACAACAAGCATTAGTCTCTCTCTCTCTCTTTATATATATATATATATATATATATATGTGTGGTCTCTACTATACAAACGCAACACGTGTTTAGTCGCAAGCGAAACAATTGCTGCTTCTAGAAGCGGCAATACGAGGCCAGAGCCGTCGGCTAGCAAGTGTGCGCGTGAGATGACGGGAGATCTCTGTGAGCGTCAGCGTCGGACAGCCGCAGCAACACCACCTACTCAGGGGCAAGGAATCACAAAATCAGCTCAGATCGCTATTGTTACTCGATGTACCCCTCACGTTTAACGCCCTCCGGTAACAACTGATGCTTGCGACTCCGTCCAACTACGCCCCATGCTATTCTATATACCTTCCTAGTAGTACTGCTTGTACCTAGCGCGGTGCTAAATGACCACACTTGGATGGAACGAACGCCCGTACAAGCTCGTACTGTACAAAACACGACCCAGAGGTGAAGAGTAATCACAGGTCCGATGGGATAGTCCTTTTGAGAGCTCATAGAGTCGCCTCAAGCATAGGTAGGTCGTAAGGGTGTGTTTATATTTGCGAAAACACAAGGCATACTGGAGACAGTTTCTGATGCCGATTGCTGATACTAACGGTCCGCTTACTTGGTTCAGCATGCGAACATCACTGGATCACAGTCGCCGCTGAAGCACAATATGATACAGTACAAGCAAATAATTCGAAGACCCTCCTCGGGTCCAGCAAAGAGTAAAACTATTTAACCGTTTAGAATGGAATATCATCCTGAATTAGAACGTTGTATATACGTATTTATGTGTACATTTTCCTTTACTTACTATTATATCTTGAAATTATGTTCACACCGCTTGGACCGCCACATAGACGTTAATGATTTCTCGCTGGCAAATCAGCCTCCTTGTTTTTCTCCCGTTGTCGCCTGCCTCCTCAACTAAACTGCAGCCTCCCGCCGAAGTCGTCTCGTAATCTTTGAACAAACAATCGACCTTTACACAATTTTATCTACTTAAGGTTGTGTAGGCCGGCATTGTCGATCTAGGCTGTTCCCATTCTTTTCCAACGATACTATCATAGTATAACAACAGCATCTGCCTTGCACGAGAGCGGGGTCTAGTTGCAATAGTCTCGAATTTCTATTCGCCACTCATCTACACCCGACGTAACCACAACCACCTCTGCTATGAACAGAGCTGGAGCGACGATAGATATCTGGGCGTGTGAGTGAGTCCATGAAAAGCCAACTCACGTTAGAGTTAGGTGCCTATTTTTTTTGTTTGAAACAACACCCGCCTACTCCGGTGCCGTGTATCTATGAGCCAATCAGCTACGCGATAGTCAGTGGAGATGGCAGAGGCATGGAAGAAATAAAGATATTTTGATGACAAGGTTCCTTCACGAAGGGCTATTTCGGCATGAAAGGAAGGTCATGTGCTTCATACCTATCTGGCTTAAATTTCTCGCAGGTTTTGGATGACATATCAGTGAGAATGCGAATCAGGGAATGCTTTTTCATGGCTTATTATGTCAATCACCTATCCGCGAACTCGAATCATATACAGTGATTTATTAACGTACAATTCACACACGCACCCATATATATATTATAATGAAGAATCTAGTAGTTCATGTGTAATGGGCAAATTGCTGTCGAGCGCAGTAAATTCCAATTCCAGAAACTCGATGAAACAACGAAACACACACCTCTTGTGACCTTTTCACCTATACGGCTGATGTCCCTGACACACACACACATATATATATATATATATAATTCTAACTTCGAAGCAAACTTGTTAGAACATTACCCGGCAATTGAACCGAGAACCTTAAACGCGCTCTTTCAGAGCCTCCTGCCCATCAACTACTACTTGACAATTGTTTCTATATTTTCTATTTACTTGAGTCTTCATCATTTTCTTTTTCTTTTCGGTTTCATTTTTTTTGTCTGTTGAGTATCGTCAGTTGTCGCCGCTGCCACATCGCCGCCATCATCGGCATCATCAGCGATGTCTCTTTGTCTCCTCGTTGTTGCCGTCATTATCTCTCTCTCGTTCCCTCTCTCTCTCTCTTCTTTTCGGACGCGTTTCCTCTCCCTGGAAGAGCGATTGTAAGCTACCGGTTGTTGCGATCATCTTTGGTCTTCACTGGTCAGTCAAGGCACAAGGGGGCAAGAACGGATCACCGATCAGCAGTTGTTGCTGCTGCTGCTGCTGGTGCTTCTGCCGAGCGTCGGGAGGACGGGAAGCAGCAGGGGCTAGGGATAAGATGGACTTGCTGTGACGCTACTGCTGCTGCTACTGCTTGCGTCGTTGTCTGTCTGTCTGCCGGTGAGTCTTCATCGTTGACGCACCCGCGGACGTGCCGGTGAACGACTGTCGCGAGCGGGGCCGGCACCAGCAGCATTGGAGCTTGTCCTGAATAGACAGCCATCACTAAGCTTCTTCTTCTGGAACGTCTGCCGCGGCCGCCAATCCCGCTGCCTTCTGTTGGCTAAGTCTCTTCTCGTGCTGCTGTTGCTGCTGCTTTTGCTCAAAAGGAAGATCCCTGAAAAGGAAAGAAGAGAAGGAAGAGAGATACGAAGTCAAAATGAGGCGAACGCCGCCGCTACGGCTACGACGGCGAATCTGGAACAGCCAGCGAACGACGAGCGGCGGCGGCGGCGAAGCTTTTTCTTCCAGCTTCTTTTTCGTTTTTTTTTTTCCTTTTTCTTCGTTTTCTGCCTCTGCTTGGTTCTATGTGTCTGCTTTTTTGCCCTTTTTCATCTTCGGCGTCGTCCACTGCCACAGCAGCAGCAGTAGCAGCTGCTGTTGTTGCTGATGCGGCCACACTAGCGCCTACAGCAGCTCCCGGACCGGTTCCGCTGTCAACGGCCAGCCAAAGTTTCTCTACTGATGAATGAGGGGAATGGCTATGACGACGACGACGACGACGATGATCATAGTAGCGGCGGTGACGGCTCTCGCGGCAACGAATCGGTTACAATGGCATCTCGCTATCGACCTACGAAGAGGCGGCAACGATGACGACGACAACGACGAACCGAACACAAGGGAACCAAGAACGAACCAAATCGGAACTACCAGTGCAATATATGTATATATATATATATATATATATATGGACATACACAGCTAGCAAAAAGCGAAGCAAAGCAAAGTAGAGGAGACGAGACGACGCCAAGGAAACAGTGTGAAACAGCGTAGTGAACTTTTGCGCTTTCGTTATTTTGTTGCTGCTTCTGCTGTTGCTGCTGTTGCTGCAGTTGTTGCTGCTGCTGATCTCTTATTCTGTGCTTTCGCACCCTTTTCGGTTGGTTGTTATTGTTGTTTTGTCGTTGTTGCTGATGATGATGATTACGATGACGGTGCTGATGATTGTGATGATGATGATGATAGCGATGATGGTGGTGATGATAGTGATTGTGATTTTGTCACCTGCCATCATCGTGACGAACGAGCGAACGGAGCAGCGAGGACCATAGGCTGATGGTTGGTTGGTTGGTTGGCTGGGCGGTCGGGCGAACTATTATATACAAAAATAGAAAAAAGCAAAATCCAACCGTGGTGGAAATAAAGATGACGGACGCACACCAATAACGTCCCAACGGGGAGGGGGGAGGGGGATGCTGGACCCCGCGCGGATGCGAATGCCGCGAGGTGAACGACTGCTAGGAAGTAAAAGTTTACTGACGTTGACAACAATCAACGGGTTTTGATTGAGTGTGCGTATGGGGATGTCTACCCGAACTGACGCAGAAACAACGGTGAATGGGCACTGCGCTGAGCTGATCGTCCCGCGGGCGATGTGTCAACAATGGATAAACAATATATGGACAATTGTAGTGGACGCGAGGTGAACGCGAGAAGAAATCAATCAATGTGTTCGGTAAGCGACGCCAGGTACACCGGTGTGTGTGTGTGTGCGTCTGTGAGAATAGACGCTACTGCCATATTTACTAATATCTCTGGCACAGAGACAGTGAGAGGGACGGGATGAGAACAAATCTCTCGAACTGAAACCTAGAAAGAGTCCAAGATCAGCTATTTGCAAAGTAGAACACAATCGTATACTGATGTGCCGACGCTGCCAGAATGACGCGTTATCTCTGCGCTGTGCGTCTCCATTCTGTAATTTGTATGTATATATATATATATATATATATATATATATATATTTATATATATATATATGTACTTTATTATTAAAATAAGACAAACCCACGCGTCGTCACTAATGCAACACAATGCGATTGTGCACTTCATCAAACGTTTCACGTTCTGCTCGTAAAGTACAGAACGACGGCATCGCACGTCGCGGAAAACGCCACCTCGTGTCGGAACCAATCGCACCGGATTCAATCGATGCCGTTATGACGGTCTGCTTCGCTCTGGCAGCCCGTGTTGCGTAGGCTCGATGTTATTGTATATTGCCACCGGTATGTTTAATGCATAGGTGTACCTTACCATAGCCTGCGGGAAACATCTTGACGCAGCAAGATCGAGATGGCGACACCTTGGTTAGCGTTGCAATGAGAACGAGAGGCGATGCCACAAACAGGTAGATCAGGTAGTCCGAGCCCGAGGCGGGCAGGCCACGGGGCACTGGTTTATTGCCCAGGAGCGTGATGTTTCATAAAGTCCTTTATCGAGAACAATGAATTATTGTTATACAGAAATAGTAAGATGTATCACGACAACGAGATGACTGGCCTTTGAAAATATAATTAGATTAGTAAAAGAGTTGAAAGTTGCATTTTTATAGAATGCGTACAACTCCTCTTCCACTAGCATCTACTATATCACGTTTGCATCATCCGTATGCATATGGCACATATTATATAATATATTATATGTGGTAATTGTATTTAATATCTAATGGGTGCACTCCGTAGCCAATGCACTATGAACACTAGCCCGTCTGGTGTGTGTAGATAAAAATTTAAATTATTTTTAGCGCCCCTATCTGTCAAGTGACCCGTTGATTCAGATCGAAAGATAAATAGCGTGAGCCATTAAAATCATACGTAGGTGAAATTAAACAAGCTAACAATAGACTACAACTATAGCTATGCTACTGCCGTAAAATTGTATACAGATATATATATATATATATATACATATATATACAGTATTGATGTCGCTTGTCGTTAAATTAAAAGATTTACATATCACATGATAGCTATGTAGGTAATTGTACAGACGTTTATTCAATTTTAACCATTTTGGGCAGCGTAAATGCTCAATATCAAGCATGCTCATCGACGACTGCGCACAACCAATAGTATTCGGTTGCCGTTACACGTCGACATCAGACAGCGGGCCCTTAAAACTCTTCGCCAGGTTTGTCTCTAAAAACAAAAGTTTACTCGTTCGACGCTCGGTGATCGCACAATGATTTACGCGTAATAATAAATTACAGAAAATGTTGGCTGCGGTTCGACGATCTGATATTAATTGTCTGTCTGTCTCACTTCGCTCCCAGATACCATGCGTCACCGCTGTTATAAATAGTTATATAATAAAGTGTCTAAAAACAAATTACTATTATAGTAGGTATTGGTACATGCAGTGGTCCAGCTTACGTCGCTGGGTGGCTGCAGATGGGAGCAACTCGTTTGCACAGGCCGGCGTTGCAGGCGTTTTGATGTTATTCGTTAACACACATTAATAAGGATTTACGTACGTTCCAGTGACAATCGAAGTTTGAATGGCATTGCATGTTTGTACTGCTTCAGAAAATTGGTCATTAGTCTTGCAGCTCAACAGCTTTACATATCTAGTATAGGAATCACATTGTGTCGAACTGGTCGTCACTAATATCAACATAATACCAAAGAGATTTTTTATATTCGTAACTCGAGTTGCAGAGATAGTTGTTGAGATATTATTTTGAAACATTCACCACCACCACCCCTCCCCACAATGTAGGTGGCGCATCTTCGAATTTTCCCCATCTTCCATTGCTATCATCATTAATACGAGCAATTGTCTCGTAAAGGTTCACGAGACGCATGAACAGTTGTTGCAGTAGAAAACGTTGACGAGACGAGCGTCATTATCACTGTGGCCTTCGGTGGCCACGGCGGGTGTGCGCTTCATAACGAGTCTGTGCAACGCCACAGGCAAGCCTTGCCAATAACGAAATCGAACTGCTGACTACACACAACGTAATGGTATAATGTTAAAAAAACAAGAAACAAAGTAAAAAAGCTGGAGGCGGCGGCAGCAAACGAAGCTGTTAAGAGTATGGAAATGACACTGAGCTCGTTTCTGCTGCTGGGCGGCTGCGGCTGAGACTGTCGTCCCTCCCTCTGCTATGACGCCGGTTTCAGTCATTATATGACTATAGCCGAAACGTGCTGGCAGGTCTGTTCGGCTCTGCTTGCCTTGCCTCGTTGTAATCGTCATGAAGTGCTCGTCTCATTCGGCTATCGGCGTAATGTAGTGAAGCGTCGCCGGGTCTAGCAGTGCTTGTGATGTTAGGGTGTTGCTGCTGCTGCTGCTGTTCGTTGGATAGTTCATGAGCCTCGCACCGAGAGCTGGCCGAGAAAACGGAGTGGTTTACGCGCACCGCTTTCTCATCGATGTCCCGTCGATGTTCATCGCCGTCGAGAAAGGCGCGAGAGAGAATGAGTGCATCGTATAGTTATTGCTATTGTGGCTGGCCAGGCTGGCGAAGCATTGGCGACTCGACTTCAACTTGAGTCTGTTCTCTGTTGGGGCCTTCAACGGGGAGCAAGACGATGCGGAGTGCGAATACACCGGCTCTGCATTGTTCGTGTTGAAGTGTTCAGGCTGAGATGCTACCCAATGCCAATGTTCAGCTTTGTCGATGACAACACTTCGTCGTTGATTTCTGGTATGGCAGCAACAGCAGCAGCAGCAGCAACAACAGCACAATCATTGTAGAGTATTAGCCAGCTCCGCTGCGTGGTCTGCCTGTGAGATCTACCGATCGATCGAGCACTCAACCAAGCAACCAACTGTCCGACTGTCAAAATTGACGCGAAGAGATTCCCCCGCGCCAGGCTTTCTCCTCCCATTGAGACAACCATCACCAGCACAGCTTCACCACTTAATCTACTGCTACGAGGACTTTAGCAACTGCAGCTACCATTACTAATACCACTGTGACTATTACCACTACTACAACTACTACTACAGATACTTGTGATGTTGCTTGGTAACGGATTAGCCTCTTTCGGTCAGTGCGCTTCTCTCGATCCTCAGTCGCTTGTAGTTCGCTGAGGTACGCTCGCCGTAACAACGTCAACTATGAATTTTGACGACAACGGCAGCGACTCAGTCGATGCGATATCTAGTCATTGTGGCATCGTGAGTGCTGCCCATGTGAGGATCTCCTACGCTCTCGATGAACAGTAGAAACTCAGAAATATGAAAGTGACTATATTTAGTCATATTCACCGCGGTGGTACGGGGATCAGTTGTTCAAAAGAGAGTTAATTGTTTCAGCTACCACGGGAACGCTATTCCGACGATTTCTAGTCTATAATATACGTTGTGCGTATCTGTTGATTATTTATCGTTTTTTAAGCAATAATAAATATGAAATATATTTGAACGCTTTTTTTTTGTGGGCTGACGACAACTGGCCGAAATGACCGTCAACCGCAGCCTAAATTGTGCCCTTCAACACGTATATAATATATAGGCGTACAGCCTTTACCCTGGTGACTGGGTTCGTCACCGAATCGTGTTCAAGGTCAAACAGGTCAATTGTGAACTCATACCCAAGGCCAGCGTACTTAGTCCTCTTGCGAGGCACTACTTCTCGCTTGGCGGGCCGTTCTTTTTACGTAGGATAGCGTTGACATCTGTGCGATAGTGAAGCTCCACACGATATTCTCCTCATACAAATTGCTAGATCGTTTTGCCATCGCCGAGTGATAGATGGACCGATTTGCGCACGTCTGACACGCCACCAGCCCCCAAGCCATTGGTTTAGTTCCTTATCAGGCATTGAGTGCAAGGCTGTACGAGTGCGTCTAACACAGATGATTCTACTATATGTCTGTACCTATCCGTGATGCGCAAACGTTGCGACAATTTCGAGGAAGCTGAAATGGACATGCAACAGGTAGTGCCTTTAGAGGTTTGGGTGGCCAAACGACACCATCGACACCATCTGCTCATGCTGCTGTAAATTAGCCAGGTCAGGTCAAATCTTCTGTGGAGAAATGTATTCTCCACATTCGCCGGATGACTACAATTTCGTCGAGGCATTCTGTGAGGAGGCGACGACCGAGATCATGGATACGAATCTCTCGACGCAACGAGGCTAGCTGGGGATCTCCCTGTGTCCAAATGACATTTTTGCCACGGGAGTGTGTCTCCTCGACATGAGTTTGTGAAACAGCTCATGAATCGTAAGCGTTAGCGAGAGCTGAACCGCCGCTTGATAACAATAATCACGATAAAGTTGTGTTGCCTCCCCATTTTTCATTTGGTCATCACGTCTCGCTGGTAAGTGTTCATCACCAAACAAAAAAAAAAGAACTCACCAAAACCGCCGCAGAATGCAAATAGTCGTTGACTCTGCTTATCGTTTAAACCGTCGCTGTTATCATCACAATCATCGCTGTAGTGTTTCGGTGGTTAACCACCGTAGAAGTAGTCTATAGTCCACGAATGTGAATTTATTGGCCATCCCCTTCCTCGTGGTGTCGCTCCTGCGCCCGTGAAATGGAAAACGCTCGGCGACTACGGCGCTCTTCTGGTGCTGCCGCTGCTGCTGCTGGTGTTGGTGGTGTTGTTGTTGTTGTGCAGAGCGGTGTTTTCTCTACTGTTGAGTGGTTTCTCGTTCAGTTCAGCCTATTTATTATCCGAAACGTATATATATATATATATATATATATATATATATATATATATATATATATATATATTGTGTGTGTCAAAGGGAGAAATATACATGTAGAGGATGGTGTTGATATTACTGTTGATGGGGCTGGCTCCTTCCCGCAGCAGTGATAGTCGCTTTAGTAGTAGTAGTGGTTGTTGTAGTCTAAAGTAAGTCAATAGAAGGCTGCCGTAGCGAACATATTGCGCAGTAGTTGCTTTTTAGTCGTTTAACTCGATTTTCTGTGAGATAGCCACCGCTACAGTCGCACCAGTACCACCGGCGGCGGCAGCAGCAGCACCAGCAACACTACTAACAGTAACAACAACCGGATCGCCGACACGATCAAGACCGCAAAAAAATACACGAATCACCCCGACTGAATATCTAAGCTCTGAGGATCTGACGTGACAATTTATTCTCATATCGGCGCCTATCGCCTATGAAATTGATATATATATATATATATATATATATATATATATGTACTCATGTGCATATTGTTGTAATTATAGAAATGCTAGAGCGTAGGTTGTCGTCGCAGCCGTACGTAATGGCACCTGCACCCATTCAGTCAGCACCAGCCGAGCCAGCTGATTTGCTGATCTGTCGGGTCGAAATGTCCGAATTCGTTTTTGGATTCGAATTGCTCCGACAATATAATGACAAGGAGAGAAGGGGACCGATTTAATTGCCACTATGGTTCCTGGTGCTGCCAGTGGGGCCTATTAGAAATACTTCCAAATCTATTTAACATATGCAACTACGCCTGCTGCTGCTGCTGTTACTACTACTACTGCAGTTGGTTCTTATTGATTTCATCATCATTCGTATTTAAATATGTAGGTGGCGGAGCAGTACTTACTCGGGCTGCTGTGGTGGTTAATATGTGGTTGATATTGATAGCGAATCTTGCGCACTGATTAAAGCACTATTTAAGGAATCCATATAGATTACAATCCGCGCCAAAATGTCCATACATTAATCAGAATGGTTGGCTATACTTGGTTGTGATTCTAATGAATGATTCGCAAATCGAAACGTTCACTGTTGTATTTTATAAGTGTAGACATATACACACACACACACACAAAAATATACAAAAATAGATTGACAAGAAAATGATTTCGGTTGTGTTTTTGCTGAGACACGATTCACCATTCAGGCAACGCAGTGGAAACTCGATAAGAGATACAAACGACAGATCGCATTCGTTTGCACAAGTGTCGAATTGAAATGTGCAAAAAATTAAACATATATATTATATATATATATATATATCGATTGCGTATTGCGGATGGCTTTTTTTTATAATAATAATAATAACGATAAAGCATAGGAGTATAAACGCACTTTAATGTAGATATGAAATAGCCACATAGATATAAGTGAGTGTCAATGTACATGCGTATCATCCAGCGGAGTGGTAGAACCGTATAAATGGTAGTGGCGAATCAAATCATTCGACTGGAACAATGTCTATGTCGTAGAATTTGATAAACGTTTAAAGCAGGTGAGGGAGATTGAGAGCGATTGCGCGATGTGCATAGATTTCACTACCGATCACTGTATGATCTCCATGGACAATACGTGCGTCGTTAGGTAAACGGTAGCAATACGTAGACTAGAATTGTGAACCTAATTATAGACGTGGTTTTTTCCAATTGCGTGCATTAAATAGTCACAAACTCATCGCAATACGATGATGTAATTAATGTTGTATGGATGTTATATGTACTTGGCTAACGGCAATGCGCAATTTGGGACAACAATCATTCGATTTCTGTTATTTCTCCCTGAGAGTAGACCCCGGCAGATTACAGAAATTCATGACCTACGCGGATCACGAACCACTTTCGAATACGCCTTAGCGGAGGATGCTGGTGCTGACAGATTTCGGTTGCAAAAACACGAACTAATATAGTATTATTCTTATTATATTATTGTAGAATATATAGAAGGAGTCAATACAATTTAGTGGAAAACAGCAACTGTTGAAAACCGCACGGGGAGGAAGGATGCGCCAGCAATAACAAACGCTGTTGTACTGTATATATATAAATAAGTATATATATATATATATATATATATTATATTTATATATACATTGCGCAAGACATCTTACGCAGGCAATACTACGGAAGCCTATTAGGCACGCTGACTTCTTCGAAGGGTTATAAAAGGTAGAATGCTAAAATTAACCAGAAGATGCCTTTCCATGCCTCCTGTATTCAGGACCTGTTCATGCTACATATCACTAGGCAGCGCAGACAGGCAGGGCGCATCGATGGCTCCGGAAACCTCCTGTTCAATCTGTGACGATTCTGTTCCAAGCGTTGAATTGGGAGGGGGTACAGTAAAATTATGACGTCTCAGCACAAGTATCTCATACACAAGGTTACGTCTATCTATCTCATAGCACGTAGGCTAGTCATAATAACAATAATAGTAATGGTAATCACTCGAATACGATGGCTATAAACGGCTACCAGTATAAGATTGAAGGACACACACACGTGGTATAGTGCCGGTCGTAGTTTTCCTCCGAAGAACGACTGACCCTTGCGCCGTTTCCTCGATAGATAGATGACCAGCCAGTGGAAGTTGCGGCAACGGGTCCAACGAATTTCCTATCAGATTTCATGCAGTACGCGATTCTGTTTATCACTGATGAGACCCGAAGGTCCAACACCAATGAGAGATTGCCGAGCAAGTGTGGGTATCTTGCCCTTACCAACGATGTTGCGTGAATGAATCGGCCAGTGATGTTGGTATCTGCTGTGGTTATTACGTTTTATGTCACACAGGGGCCACTTCCGGGCTGTTTCTTTGATTGGTTATGTGTTCCACTAGGTACATTTCGAAAACATGTGACGAGAATTATTAATACGGTAAGTAAGTACATCGCTTCGGGTGTATTACCTTGATTACATTCTGGCTTGGTGAGCTCTAGTGGATCGAAATCTGCCCAGAGATCTTTCGTAACAGTTCGTTGCGTGACCTTTTGTGTCATTTTGCAAAACACGCGTTGGCAGGCTCCGACATTATTATCTATAATCTATATTAGCGTTACCTTATTTTTGAAAATTGCCATAGACTATTGTCATAGACTATGATCAGGTTCATCGAATCATCGCCACATTTTTAGGTGGGAACACGGGCGGCGATAGAAAAATGTCATTACGATTATTCGTAGTCGCATATATCAGTTATGATTGTTCCTGAATAAATCATTTAGGTATATCCATATATATTACGTATATATATTATATATACGTATATATTATATATATATATATATATATAATCGCAAAGTCGAGAAATATTTTCGCACCTATTTATTTACCCTCTTGGTGGACTGAGAGAAAATGGTTTTTAACGAACGAATAAAGGACATATTATATATATATATATATATATATAATATATATATTATGCGTAATATATATGGATATACCTATATATATTCCTTTATTCGTTCGTTAAAAACCATTTTCTCTCAGTCCACCAAGAGGGTAAATAAATAGGTGCGAAAATATTTCTCGACCTCGAGATTTTTCGAGACTCCATTGCTAATCCTGTTGGCAACAGCTAAGGACGTCCTGAGTTGTGGATCGTCGACGAACTCTCTCAATTCATCGAGTTACTGGCATCGCGACATGCATTTGCAAGCCCTTGCACCCAATGTCAACGAGGAAGTCGTTCTACCAGTGGGGGTGATTTTTCAAATTAAAAATACGCGTACACTCCTCTATGTTTGTGTGTGTGTGTGTGTATTTCTGTATATATCCGTATCCATCTGTCTATCTAGGCATTTACACGAATGTTGTTCACGACAAATTTACACGAACATACATGCATGCACCCATATGCGGCGCACTCACGCATGCGCTCGAAGGGATTCATTACATCTTTGACCATCGTCAGTCAGAGCCGTAAACAATTTCTCGATGCCGTTGTTTTCACGAAGGAGTCGTGGCATTAGTAGTGACAGCTAATCTATCTCTGATCATGTAAATTTATTCGAACTTCGCTCTCCGCTCGGTTGGATACGTCCCGCTTTGCCTGTCTCTTTGGCTGTTTGTGTGGCTCCATTTGAATTTACGCTCACTTCATGGCTGAGCTCGGCGGTGGACGGCACTGCGACAGGGAAGCGATAATATAGAATGTTATCTGCCGCAATAATATATATATATATATATATATATCTATACGTATAGTGTGTTTTGTCGCTTGCAGAGTGCTCGTCTTGCCAACGAATTACCTCCCAGTGGCCATCAAGGATGTTCGCCATATTCAGCTTGGCAGTTAAACTAGAAAAACGACATCAACAACAACGACAACAGCAAGACGAATAATGGCAGAATACAATGACAACATGACAACAACGACGGCTTGTATTCTGTCTAACAGCAACGGTTGACGATATTTTGGTTTCGTTTCAGTATTATATATATATATATATATATATGTGTGTGCGTGTGTGTGTATAATATATTGTAGCAGCGCTTGCCTTCATTTATGAACTACCCTTTAATACAATGAGCGCGTATCCACTCTAGCAGGGGTGGTCGATGCTTTTTCTTTTTTCCCACAAGCTACAAATTGTATTTGATACTGTCTAGTCGGCTCTTGTGTGCTTCGACTTGTTTTGCCAATTTAGAATACACAACCGAAACTTTCATCAGATGTCGGGAAGCAAAGCATTTCTGTAGTCTTCGCTTGAAGTTATCGAGTCCTCTAAAATATTGACACAGAGGTTTCTCGTATATATATATATATATATATATAATCCCGCCTAGTCTACGCAACGGTTATTAATTCGGCTGACGCTTGTCCGGGCCACGCAGGAATAATCGTCGAACTGTGACATTTCTTAATTCTTCTTTAAATCTGGACCACATTTATTCACGTACATGTGCCGAGAGTCGGGCGTTCCTGAGGCAGGTCCATTGGTTGGCTTGGCGGTCGCGAATCTCTGGTTAGAATCGTCGATGCGGCGTGGCAATATTCGAACACCAGAAGAAGGCCCGAGCTGAACATCTTATTGGCTGTGTCGCTGCTGACCCGTCACGCCGGTGCTATTACGACCCTTCGAGCGCCTGTCGAGTTCTAGTACAATCGCTGCTCGCTCGGACCACGGCAATAGCAAGCTAGAGAGACAGAGAGTGAGAGAGAATTCAACAGGCATACACGATAAAGGCGCAAGTCATCCGTCGCCAGATCTCTCTCTCTATGCAGATAGATTAACGCTCCTGAGAAACGACTTAGTGGACGCCCTCTCCCGTTCCACCCTCCTCTCGCCGGCTTGTGGTTTCAAGGAAGTGTACGATTGTCTGTGACCCCCGTGTCTATGATCTGATCCCGTAGTAAACCGTTGCTGTGTGCGCTTGCCGTACGAAGCCTTTCTCGTCTCGTACAGGGGTTTGTGTTCTAGGTGTTTGTATTCGTCGCTTAGTTTCGTCTACCCTATATAGGCTCTCTGCTCAAATACGGCCCGCGTTCTCTCGTCGGGTGACACACTATAATATTTAGCAGGAATTGTTGGCTGCCCGTGGCACGTATATATGTTAATGTCGATTCGGGCGCCTCGTCTGAAATGACAACTCTTGCCAAAAAGCTAGGTGTCTGTTCGCTTAACTATATGAAAACGAACCACTTCTCTACAGAGTTAAACACGGGGACGAAACGATTGGTCATCCCACCCAGTCGAGAGTGAGAGTCTCCTTGGAAACGAACATATTAGCTAAAACTCCAAAGACATCACATTAGAAAGCTAATCGCAGCTCGTTTCGACAGACATCACGTCCCCGTAGATTAGGTCACAGGTGCCAACAATCGAAGGGGGCTGTTTTTGAAGAATGACACTCCCGCGACAGCCTCTCAAGTCTTCCGAACTCAGTCGACATGGCGCGTTGCAAAAATTATACCGAACATTTAAACCACCTTGTCGGACAGCAGGCGGATCCGTCCGCCAACTTGGCCATTTTGGCAAGCGATCCAGCGTTCGTTGCTGCTGCTGCTGCTGTTACCTACTACTGCTGTTGCTGCCGGTTGTAGAATACGTATGCAATCGAATACACACCAGCTCCATACACTCGTACCCACAGCCATACGGAACCAGGCTACCTACCCCAAACCGTCAGATCGAGAGTCACTCATCAGAGTGTTCCTCTTCTCGCGCTGCCAAAGCTCCGGTTTTCTGGCTGATTTCTGGTTCTCCTGCGCGCTACGCACCCGCTGCTGGCCTTCGCACTTCGCACTCAGCCACGGTCGTCTCCGTTGCTGCTGTCGCTGCCGATGTATGCGTGTGCTGTTGACGTCGCGTCGCGCCGACTGTATCTCTTTGCCGTGTGATAGCATTGGCAACCGCGTCTGCTTTTTCAACGTTGACTGGCACCTTCTGCCTTGAGCGTTCGCTCTGTCCATAGTAAGCGTGGCTAGGTCTGCCTCAATGTGAGGCGATGTACGCGCGTGTGACTCTCGATGATGGGCCAGTGGGTCCTCGTAGACGATGGACAGAGTGCCATGTCACTCACGGGGGCTCTGCCGATTTTGTTGAGGTTCTCACAGCGGCCACTTAGCGATGACGATTCTGCTCGTATCGCCGACGTTAATGCGGTGATGGTATAAACGGATTTGTGGGGCTGTTCAATGCATGTGAGATTGTGTATATATATATATATATATTTTCATACATATGAATTGTACTGGGACCAATCGATCAAATATACCTGGACATAGCCCCATGGTATTAGCCGCTTGAGAATGATCATTCTTCCGTGTGTCGGTACAGGTATTCGGCATGGTGGTAGACATTGCGAGTGTCACGTAGACAAGCCCCGTATTTGTCTAGTACAAGAACTAGTAGTGGTAGTTTCTAACTGTATGTTTTGTGGACCCTTGTTAGATCACATTCATTCAATACATTGTCAATATACAATGTCTCATAAAAATATATCGTGGTCGAAGAATTAGCTCGAACCTCAGTTAGGTAGTAATGAGGTGCATTGTATCAAAAATGAAAAAACAACGGCTGACACCTTCTTCATTCACATTACATGAGTGCAGTTATATATTATAGGCTGTGTAGACAACACGGTCCGCATCTAAGAGTGTCGAGAGGACTTCGATGATCCAGCTGGCAGTGTTCTTGCCGTCGCCTCTGTGGCCAATTCTAAAATCATCTAAACTATTAGAATTCTCAGCAGCGCCGTGCTTCAGCACTAGATAGATAACTAACATGGCAATATCACAGGTATATCTATAGTATATATATATATATATATATGTTGCTGGCACTTTGCATCAAATATAGCTCAGATTGCATGCGCGGGTACTCTGTGAAGGCGATACAATCCTTGCTATCTTGCATCCTCTGAGCGATATAGCAGCCCCGACGCCAACAACAGACCGAATTCAGCGAATTTCATTTCAGCGTCTTTCTCCTGATCGACAGAGTCGTTTGTGTTTGATGGCCATGATGATCATGATGATGATCATCTTTTGCCTCCGGCCGTCCAGCTTCGGCTGTTTATTTCATCGCTCATTTCTTATCAGTCATCACCAGAATAATACGTTTCATTTCAGCGCCGTGTGCTTGACTATGGACGTTCATGTGTGTGTGCTGTGTTGCTGTCTACGTGGAGAGATCGAGCAGAGGAATAAGCACACCCTCCGCGAGGCATATGCCGGCACACGATAGCGTTCTATCGACAACGAATTTGTAGGTATAATATTACATCGTATCGGTATAATATGCTATAATAGTAAATGTGCTGGGCGGCAGGTGACACCAGGTGACCCTATACTAACTACGAGGTTGCTGCCAACGATAAATCACACAGAAGCTGCTGGGAGGAAGTTCGTGGGGGCCCTGCCTCAGGTTAGGATATCGTATCTGGCAACACGTTTGACGTTCTCGTTGGCCATATCGCAGCAATGCGAATTGTACGGGAGCACAATGGCATAGAATCGTGTGAGGGGAGCTCAATCGGCGTCGATTTCGGAGCACCCGACAAGGACGTGACGCAGGTTGACAAAAGGTGCGCTTCCTAGTCTCTGGATACAAATGCGGCTGGGGAAATATTGTCTGTGGACGATTTCGATAAAACGACAAATTCGATTCAATCCGATCCTCAATTTCTATTCAATATACTCCATTTATGGCTTACCTTGATCCGGCACACACGTAGATTTTGTTATGTTTTTCATCTTCAAATGAGCACATACACACGTACGCACACACACAGACACGCGTAAGCGAATGTACGTAGATCTGGTAACGGGTAGAGCCATATATGGAACACGTAAACACAGGGGTACGGATTGCCTGCCAATCGGCCGAAGGAGCGATTACCAAAAAGGTAGCAAATGCATCATCAGCAGTAGATAGTGTCCTACTATGGATCATACGCAATCCGTATGTCGGACCCGCTGCTAATGAGGATCTGATATTGGACTACAACAACAGATACTACTGCTGCTACTACAACTAGAACTATTTATGAGCCTGTCTATCGTATGCTACTGCCGATAGAACAAATGCCTGTGTGAGCTCTCTTACTGCCCCTAATAATAATAATAATGATAAAATCATGTAGTAGAATTGTAGTAGTGGTCGATCATAATGGAACAACAAAAAAAAACCGAACAGATGTACGCTTCTCGTAGAAAGAGCCGTAGTAAATCGATAATAACTACTATGACCCTATATACGTGCGTTCTTTACGCATATCATAATAATAATAATAATGGTAATAATAACATAAATGATACGAGGGAAGCATATAATATCTTTCGCTGAGGTACGATGATGGATTTGGCTTGACGCATACGGCAGCAAACATACATACAACAAACATACAAGCACACACACACAACATCTCTGCCCGTCTACCTATCTACGTAACTATTAATAGTTAATGATTAGTAATTGCAGTGGCGATTTCAAATCAGAAGCATCAGGCGACACGTGTAGATAAGTAGGTGATGGTAGACAGTTCGATTCGTGCTGTGATACACACATCAACCACAATCGAATTGAATCAACCGGGAGAATCGACCACCGAACGGCGACAAATGCTACCGTGGCAACCAACGATCGCGGAGAGACGCCGGCGGCGGCCGCCATGTCCGCTTGCCGCTCCCCTAACGACTTTCGAGTCGATTCGCACCGAACGACAATGACAACGGCGAAATATTGGTATCATCAGCACAAACACAGTTGCCTCGACTGCTTGTTGTGCTTGTTATGCTTATAGCTACAGCATCAGCCAGGGCAGGGCGCACGGTCTGGGCCTGACTGCCACATCGGCCAGCTAGTTCGCTGGCCTCAAGCACGCACGAACAGAAAGGCATAAGAGATGAAAAACTATTATACTTGAATGTGCGGTGGCCCCCTCATCAGTGTCGGGGCCATCGCGTCGCGCATTGGACCGACTATAATCGGACGGATAACTATTTCTCTTCCGCTAGTTTTTTTTTTGTCACTTCGATGTGATATTGGTGTGAATGCGACGTGATTCTGTCCACTCTGCGAATACGCCCTTTGCAAATCGAACCAACGATCAAATGGTCCGTAAAATACTCGACAGCAACGGCCATCAGGTAAGTGATGATGGTAATGTTGAAACAAGATGGTGGCGGCTGCAGTGGACGCCGGCGTTTGCCAATGGTAGCCAATGAACTTGGTGGTTCCTGCTTGATGCTGTTACTGTAGTTATTCGTAAATCTGTTTTTTTTTCTCACAGCTAAACTGGTTATGTTTAGTGGTTAATCACTTTCTCACTTGTTAGGGCTCCATCTTGCTCCACATTGGTCCTTTACCAGGTAGCAACAGATGCGACGTTTGTTAGCTA
Source organism: Stratiolaelaps scimitus (assembly GCA_019614645.1). Lineage (NCBI taxonomy): Eukaryota > Metazoa > Arthropoda > Arachnida > Mesostigmata > Laelapidae > Stratiolaelaps > Stratiolaelaps scimitus. Next base: position 10,711,733 of record JABWDB010000003.1, read on the forward strand.
AAGACATTCGGAACTCACAGTTGCATGAACGTGATAGCGTCCCATCCACGACTTCATCCAGCCACAGACATTGGAGCCGCTTTCGACATTACCTCAGCCACAAGCGGCTGGCACGCTGCACATGTACATGATTATAGTGTGAATTAACGTGCATGTATGTGCAACAATTGCGTACGTCGTTCTAGCTGGCAGCTGCCTTCAGCAGCAGCAGCAGTAGTCCGCCCTTTGAATAAGATTGTGATACTCTACCACAAGTGGTAGAAACATATGAGTTTTATTTGCTTCCCCCTGGCGTCTCGTCTTCAATTTAATCCTCTAATATCAACAGCCAATGGTGGTCGCTCTACCACGAGCCACATGTTACGGTAAACGTGGCTACCATGAACTGGAGAGCTGGAGACTGGACATTTGTAACAACATGGTACAATTGCCGTTATAGGCATTATAAAGTATCGCTCCCATTAAGTAGTGCTTATCGAAATGGCACTGCAGCAATATTGTATTTCATGTTAACATGTATATATATATATAAACAGCGGTCCATCTGTGTGCTTTGTTTAATTCACATCAGCTCTCCGCCCGATGCCTTTAACTGCCCCATTTAGTGCTGCAGCTTCTGAATTTATTGTGTAACAATGTTCATTACATTCATTGAAATTTCATATAACAACAGCACAAATGCATCCATTTCGATTTCGCCCATCACTAAACGTGTCCGATTTGCTCTTTAACGCCGAATTGGTTGGCTATGTTCATCATCGTATTGAGTACCCATCGGGCCTTGCCCGCATCATAGCTAAGCTATTGCCAATGGAACGTTCAAGACAACCAACGAACCGAGACGGCACATTGGCACTGATCATTGGCTGACAGCGACTGTTGACGTTAAATTTGCTTATGTGCTAAACACCCACACACAAATATATACACGTAAAGCTGTGTTCGGATGTGCGTGTGTTAAATTTACATTCGTTGACGCTCCGTGTGAGATTTTCTTGCCAACTCCTTGCATAGGTTCATCAAAATACTCTTTCTCTCTCTCTGTCTCTTTCTTCATCTCACGGGCCCTTTCTTTCTGTTTTCCAGTCAATTTCATGCACATCGAGAAGACGAGCAAAAATAGAACGAGGAAACGAATATATAGCGTAAACGCTTTTTGCTGGATTGGGTTAAAGTATCGCGCAACTACCTGCGATATATATATATATATTTTTTTTTTTTTTTTGCATCGATGTACGTGGTGTAAGACCGCGGGAGTGTTGCTCTGTATTGCGCGTTATTCGTTCATAATGGAACAACCTTTTGTAATTTTCTTTTCTAAATTGCAGTAGTTCAATAGAGTTTTGCTGTGTAACGATGACACGCGGCTAAATGTTTCAACGCTCTAACCGTGTTCAAATGCTTCAAGCAGTAATTCAACTGAACATTTTTTGGAACTTTTTGAGCGGACAGAAATCTTCCCACTGGAACGATTAGTGGTCGCTTAGTGACCAACGACAGGGTTGTAATTTCTTCAATAAAAGCCAGGTTTATATCCATTTCAAAGCAAGTGATGCTGATGAAGACACCACCTTACCGGTCTAGTCTAACCAGTTGTATGGATTATGCATCTTAATTAAATGCTGTTATGATTTGAAAGCAGGTGCTCAGTGACACAGCTTATACTGTCTTCAGTTTCTTGCTTTCCTCCTCTGTATATATATATATATATATATATATATATATATATATGTATATATAATTACTCTATTATTATTATCATTATTAAATGGATATGTATGTATCTGGTCACCACCCAGTGAGAGACAAGCATCCACAGTGTCCCGCTCCGAGCTAAACAACGTTCCCATGCGCCAGTGAACGAGATTTATCTCTGAGGGCTTTCTCTGCATATATTAGCAGATATTATAAATCACTGTTACAATATCACATATGAACTAACGTCATGCGAGTCACCGTATTGTGTTTCGTTGTCTGTGCGTGCGTGTGTTTGTTTGTGTATCTCTGTGTTTTTCAGTCATTTTCTTGAAGCCACCAGCGCGTAACGATCTCTTTGGGCTTGTGTTGCTGCCACTTCTGCTTGCTGTCCGTCCGCCTGCAACGCGCTTGTTATTCATTTGCCGCAGCCCACCTGTGTTCAGTTCAATTGTCGGCTCATTCTCGACTCGAAGCCGGCGCGGTAGAACTTTCAGTCAGCACTACTGCCGACGTCATCGTTGTTGTCGTCGTTGTTGTTGTTGTTTCTCCTGTTCTTCATTTTGGTGGTGTTCCCTGCCGAGGCCTCCCCATCACAATTTCGCTCCGTCGACGGCAGGTTGCCTTACCTGGCCTCCTCATGCCTCCTCTCCATGTCTCGTCCGGTCATCATCATGGCCAAAGTAGAAACGCCGTAGACGGACAGCCAGTCCCCTTAGGTCAGGTCGGCTCGGCCGTCATTTAAGCGCGGCTAGAGTGAGAGTGCTATAAGGACCGAGGGTGGCTTGAACGGCGTTTGTCGTGGCTGGCTGGCCACAGCAAAGATTTTCCTGTTGTTGTGGCTGCTGCTGCTGCTGCTGTTCTTCTCTTTTTGTTCTCATCTTCTATTTCGGCTCAACCTACTGCCTTACTTACGGCCTTACGCTAATACCCGCCACTGACGTCGTTGATGCCGTTGCGGCTGTTGCGCCCCTCACTGCCCCGGTCCAGCAATCGGCAGCATCGTCGTCGACAGCAGCAGCAGCAGCATCACCGCCGTACTGCCGCTGCCGTCGCCGACTATCCTGCTGATCATCATGACGGTGGGCACTGGTCTGCAGCCATGGTCGTGGCAGCAGCCGCAGCCTCAGACATATATATATACATATATATACATATATATATTATACATTATACACTCGCGCACACCGAAGCTACATGTGGAGCATGCACACATAGCTATGGCTATCTCTGGCTGGCGTTGCGCAAGCTGTACAGTGTGCATTGCCTTCCTGCAGCACACAAAGTCGTGCCACGACGAGGTCCTCACCACAGCTGACACCCGGGCGCTGTCGATGCCACCACCATGGACAGGTTTCGCTATTAGGAACGGGGTTGCTGCCTCGCCGGACTCATTGAACACCAACGCCACACGTCATCGGAACAAACAGACGACGAGGACGTCGCCAACGAATGTGCAGCGTGTTCCTCGCCTCGAGCTCCGACCATTCCTCTCTTTGTTTCTCCGTTCCTCATTCGATTTTTCCTCATCTTTCGAGCGAGATGCGAACGAGAGGCATCTCCACCACCACCAGCCACCACAACCTATCCTCTAGCTGGCCTGATGGCTCAGTCAGTTGATTTGTCTAGGCGTAGCTGGGCTGGCTGGTTGGCGGCGGTCAGATTGGTGGGGCAGTTCGTCGGTTGGTGTCTGCGTTTGTGCATTTTTACTACTGACGAACGAAGGAACGGACGAACGACCGACCATTCTCCATTCACCATGAGTGCCTATGTGAATGTGTGCGACTCTCTGTCTGTCGGTGTTCCACCTCTGTTTCGGGGCTTTCAGGGGCCCTGTGGCTGGCTGGCTGGCTGACTCTCGCTGGGTGGTGTTTGACGTCGTTCTTTTAGCTCTCGGCAATAATGCGGAGAGCTCGCTTAGGACCGATGACGACAACTCGCTGCTGAACTGAGCGGAACACTGCCGGTGTCTGTTCATATGTCTGTCTACTCTACAATATATATATATATATGCTTGCCTGAGTGTTGGTCTGTCTATTTGTCTGTGCGGCGTATGCGAACAGATCGATGCGAGCGACGTGCCGTCTACGCTCCGAGCCGACGGCCAAAAACGCCGTTGGTTCGCTTGCTTTCTTGCTTGCTAGCTATTACAGCTAGCTCGATGGCTGGCTGGCTGGCTGACGACCAGTCAGCGAGTTGGCTGTCGGATGCTGCTCTGCTGACTGTTACTGGGGGCCCCATCATCGTCGTCGTCGTCGGGGTCTCTCCGTCGACCTCCACAAACACAGGGCCCCGAAGGGTTAAGTAGTAGGTTTGGCTCCACACCCGGCCTTCTGGCCGGGCCAAACACACTACCGGGCCTGGTGATGTGGCTCTACAGCCAGCCAGCCAGCCAACATTTAGCCTTACGCGAACGCCGTAATTTCACAGAAACAGCAACATTGCAACAGCGACAACGAGCGAAAGAGGGAGAGAGAGAGAGAGCACCGGGGATTAAAAGAAAGCTCGCTATATATATATATTATATATATATGAATGCTACTTTTTAGATTTGAAGATATTTTATTTATAGATTCGATTTAAATATAGAAAAAAAATTGGCCATATATATATATATACAAAAGGGAATACATTGGGGTGTATTTTGCACGTAGAACATTCACGCGGTCTAAAGCTAAGAATACGTAAGTTGACTAAATGTCGGCTGAGAATCTGCCCAGAAACCTCATTAGAGATAAGAAGAAATGAAACGTGAGCATTAATCCTCAGATAATATAAGGTATCACTAAGTAATTAGTTGCAAAGCGGTGCAATGATTTCTATAAATTAGTGATTGATGTATTGTAACCTTTGGATTTCTCCTTTGTGTATTTGGTCTTATCCTGACGATCGGTCATGCTAGACTTCTGAGCGTCGAAACGCGAACAACAACAAACCTGCTACTGACTTGTTACTGTAGATGAACTTTCAGCATCGGCAACAATACAGAAATAAAGCAAATGACGGTGGAAATAAAAAAATGTAATTGTATTACATGAATATATTAAATATAAACGATGAAAATGAACGCGCAAAGACCATATAAATCATAAAACCGTTAAGAAAATAAATTAGTGTATTTAATTTTCTCATATGAGTCTGTGTATGGATTCATCGTAGTCTCTGAGAATCCAACAGTTTATAGCCTGTGCTACTTAACAATCTGCAGCCCCTGACCTCCGTGCGAAAAGTCCGTTCGAAGTGGTTCGTCCACCGTATTATTATTTATATAACCGTACTTGATCGTTCATATACGTCCACCCTATGGAAGTTAACTGCGTGCCGTTATAAGCTTGATCTGTCTCCCTGGACAGACTGTATCAATGAATAATTGCAAAAAAAAATTTCGCCAGAAAAGTGGATCGTTAGACGACGGCGGAGTATTCAATGTGAATAAATAATTAATACTAACTATCGTTCTGGTCTACTAGGACTACCCAATGAATTGAACTCATCAGCTATGGATGGTCAATGAGCGCATAGTTGTATACAGCACGATAGTTATCCGGGGGCAGTCAGCTCGAATGTGGCGTCGAAAAAGAAACTTTGACGTACCTTCACATCTACAAGTATAATAGAATATCGAATATATAATTCAAATGAGTGGCAACAAGCATTCAGCCAGGCCGCATGTTCTTAAGACCCCTAATGTTCTCGGAGTGTGTGTCTGCATCTAAACAGTGCCTCTCCCTCATATCAGTGCTCATTTTATCTGACCCTGATGGTAACTTCCTACCTAGAACTGTGTGACGTCGGCTATATCTGCTAGAATGAGCTGGCCCAGTGAGAGAGGGTCTATGCTCTGGTTGTGAAAATGTTGTGGCTGTCCACCTGTGTACTGTGGCTGTCCCCTGGCCCGGACCCCTCCGTCAGGGCAATCTCCCGAGTTCTTGTCGTTACAAAGAAGCCCGAGTAGCCGGCTAGGTCGGTCTAGTTGCCTGGCAGTATTCTGGCAGAATCGTCTTAGATGAATGAGCTGTTGGAGCGACGTGGACTCGGTCGGTTAGTTTCGCCGCTCGTGCTTTTAGTGGTGACGTGCAGCAGAGCTAAGACTAATTAAACACCTGATTACCATACGAGGATTACTCTTGACCGCACAGACCAGATATTAAGGTGTACTAAGTGTAAGCATGTGGGTAGTATATACATTTGAGGGCGAAACCAAAGCAGCAGTTGAACTAAGCCTCATTACCTGTTTCATAAAGACATAGCTGGCCCATTTATTATAGGATAACATAGCGCATATAGCCAGCTTTCAGGACGTACAAGCGATGCATTATTATTATACAATTAGCAGTCTCCTCCTAGTTGTTAGTGGCCTCCTCTGTGGCAAACTCGTGATCTGTGGAGAGTCAACAGCTTTTAACGAATGAGCTATTAAATCGAGTTGTACTTAGTTGCTTTTAAATGTTAAATGCACAGCAGCGGGGAATCCTGCCGATCACAATGTCCACTTGCGCTTAGGCGAGCCTCACATATTACCCACTGTCGCATGGATACACCTATGCTAGTGCCGAACAGCCGATCAACGGCCACTTGTCAGCCTTATTCGAAGTGTGATAAAAACTATGTATAAATTATATGTCGAACAGGACAATGTGGAAAATGATGTCTGCAGGAAAAGCTCACCTCACAGGAGCCTCTAACATAAAGCTGATACATGGCCAACGCGTTCTTTTCATTGCGGAAACTTAGGGGCTCCTGTGTTCAGTCAGCTCATACCGCGGATCCACGTCATTTGTCGGGGTGCTTCTGGCGTCCATTTCGATTCAGATAGAAACAGTATCCGCGAAAATATTCAGATAAACTAAAAATTTAGGCCTCACTTCGACAATAACAGCGCATCCCCACGGGAAGATCATGAGACTCTCGCCTTATAAAGGTGGAAGATCCCGTCAATCGATGTAGATTTTCAAAATATTGTATAGTTGACGCGATGGTGATGTCAGAAATTGATCAGCAACTTTTATTGAAGCGCTTGCGCTAGTTAGATATTGTTTACATGAGTAATTACTATATATTTTTTTTTTCCAAGAGGTTAAAGGTAAATTCTGCATGGATACCCGGCCCTCACACGAAGGTATTTGCTGTAATTACAATATTAAGGCGATGTTGTTTAGTGTAGCCAGAGTCGAATAATTAGTTAATGTAGGTATTAGGATTCAAATATAGCAATCAAATATGCGAGTTTCAGTTACATGTTTGTTTCGATTGGATCAAAACACGAACGCCAACGTGCGCCTAACAAAGGGCCGTCGAGCTAACATCTATCAGATGGATCATGCAAGTAAATACGAAAAGAATTGCCATAGCACCAGTCTCTCTCTCATCTCAGTAGCCATATATCTAAATCCCGACAATATTAGATTGTCTGTACGGAGTTACTCAATCTAGACTAGAGTTTGACCTTGCTGGCTTATGTCAGGAAGCAAACGTCACAGTGCCAGTTAATGGAGTCTTCGAGCCTTTCCGCGCTCGGCAATGTGGGTACAGCCCAGGTGCGACTCGAAGCAATTGCTCACAGCTAAGGGCTGCTCGCAAAGAGAACGCTGCAACCATGGGGTTTCTCCCAGTAATATATGATATAATCAAAATAATGATAATAATAATAATAATAATAATGATAGATACGTCTATGTAGGTATTTGATCGTGCCACAGCCGATTGACTCTGTCCTGCAATATGACAGATGTCACGAGTGGAAATATGCAGGCAGGTGCTAAATTGCACAAATATAGATGATCTCCGTCATAGAGGCGAACACCCATGTACTGGGACTACTCTTTGTTGTGTTTTCGAATCCGCCCTCCCCGTTCGACTTGGTAAATCCTTTGAGGAAATTTGCTAGATAATCATGCCTGTTGCGTAGGTAGGGAAGATACTCCAGTCAGCAATCAATACTCCGTTTCAGATACTCAGATTGAGCATAATAACGTGAAAAAATACCAAGATAAACACGCATAGTGCGTTGTTTCATAAGCGTGACATATAAGAGAGCTTAAGCATTGCAAAATTGCAGCCCTTTTAATTAACCAGCATTCAACAGCGAGAGGAACCACTAGTGAGTGGTGAGTATCGTCACAGGTAATTAGTTCGCATGAGGGATGCCTTTCGACCCTTTTTCTGCGAGAACAGCTTCCGCGATTGTATGAGAAGGGCTTGTAGTCAGAGACAAGGCAAGCAATATGGCTGTTAGAATACCCTTGAAATTAACCAGACGGATTATAGGTGAAGTGTACAATAATACACTGAGTTTTCATGTTATTGCTCAGCGGTGCACTATTATAGACGACTTTACGTTTATGCCACCTATGTCCTTTGCCATCGCGGACGCTGTCTTGAACGAAAGATGGTCGCGGTGGCGGGGGCGGCGGCTGCTGCTGCTCTTGTAAGAACACAGTATCCAGGTCTACTGGTCTACTATGTCATCACAATAGATCGAAAACACAACGACTCTAATAACATCGTTTGCTGGCCAGCAGTACCCAATTCTCCAGCTGATAGACAGACGACACTGATTTATCGGCGTCTGATAGCGGTCAAGTCTGCTGTCTTGATAGTAGCACCTAGCAAAAATGAGTGTATGTATATTATACGGTACTCGCCAAAATTTCAATACACATACGTAACATATGTGCAGATTATGCAAAATCCGACATATTCGTTTAACTCATGAAGAACAAGCGGTAGCATTGTAGCAGTTGAGGTAATAATAGTATCATGCGGCAACAACGATAAAGTCCGGCCCGCGTTGTACATCACTATTCACTAATCGACCAGCGGAGCTGACCCAATGAAACAGACAGTTTGGTGCAGCAGCCGTAACAGCAGAAATTCACTGTTCTATTCAGCTTTCGTGTATTGCCTAACTGACTGAGTGAGTGAGCGTTGGGCGTGAGCTCTCACACCGATGTAGGCAAAATACCGCAGGGAGAGTGGGCCAACGATGGTGGTGACCATTGACTTAGTACAATATATGGTGGCCACGGTCACGAAATCAGTCCTCGGCTGATGGCCTTCGCTGTCGACGTCCCCGTCGTCATTGTTCCCCCTGTCGTTGTAGTGCTCTCGAATGGGATGGGCGCCCTGTCGACGGAGCCAACAGCAGCGGCAGTAGCAGCAGCATCAGCAGCCGCAGCAATTTAATCACACGAGAGCCGTCACACAGCATTGCATGTATGCTCGTGGATATATTTGTCTCCGTACAGCGGGTCCTGTCCCTCTACATGTGTGCTGTGTTGTGTATGGTCGATAGAGATAGACGACCGACGTGCTCACGGTGCGCAAGAGTTTGACGGCGGTATATGAGCTCTGTGGTAAGGATTGTCGTAGAGGTGGTTACTTAGGTAGTAGTGCTACATCTACTTCGAGTGTCGCCGCCCTCCCATTCCTCATGTACGATACTAACTGCAATACTGCTATGTAACTGGTTGGCGGCACAATGCTGGTAGCGTCAGCGCGTGTTACGGCAATAGCGCTCCGAAGTGTCTGTCATGCAGTCACGCGCGCAGCATTACCGGTAGGCGGTGTATGAATGAATATCTAGTTCATACTGTACAGCGTCGTCATTTATAAAGAAGCACCAGCTTATTTCTCTCTCACGGACGATGTTTGCCCGTCGTACTATAACTCTTGGTGGCTGAGAACGATCATATGGAGACAGATTGGTCTGTCCGCCTGTGCGCGGACATGACTGCGATTTGGTGATTATAAGACGTTATATAGAGAGAGACGAGCAGATCTACGAACGGTCAAAAAGGTAGGCTAACTAAACAAAGGGTGGCCAATAACCAAACACGAATCCGATGCGTATAGGCGTGTCGGCATGTTACAGTATAAATATATGTATAATTACCTATCAGCAAAGTGAGTTACGGATGGATTTTAACGGTATCTCGACGATAGCACGACGGGGTTCCACAAGGTGAAGTCCAGGGGAGAAAGCGGGAAGAGGTGATACCATTTTTTAAGATTTCATTGTGGTACATTCTTGCTCCTATGTTCTGTTCTTTATGTTCTTCTTCTTCTCGCAAAAACCTCTCATCCAAACTCCATCTGTCATTGGTAAAGCAAAACATGCCTCACGTGAATTTCAGTGAAAAGCTCGCCATCGGAAAATGATCATTTCAGCTACGGAGTCGTCGTGATATGCATGAAAACACGTTTTAAAAATACACCACTATATATATATATATATATATATATATATGTCGTGCGAACGCCATGGTGTTCTGAACAATTCTCCCAGTATCTCGCCTTCTCGTGGGCATTATTCAATCCGCTGTATGTTTTGCTCGCCTATGCAAAAGGTGTTCGCTGCTGCCGCAGTTGCTGTTGTGCGAAGAAAGTTGCTGCCGTAGTTACAGCAAAGCGAAGAGTAGTGTCTGGCAGCCTGTCTACATTCTCCACATCAAGCAAGCATTGTAATAATGTTGCAGAGCGACGAGGGTGGCAGCGCATTGTAATGTGCGTAATGGTCATGAAAGAGAAATAGCCAAGGCACATTTGGCTTGGTCACCCACAGACATGCCGGCCAAATAGCACTATGACCGAATTGCCCAAGCAGTCGAGTTGAGTCTGGCGAGTCGGCGCAGTGCAGCTTGGCAGAACGGCTCATCTGATGAATATCTCGCCACAAGCACTGCGGTCGTCTGACCTGCCCTGGCCCGGGCCTCGTCCGCTTGTACGGGTCAGAAGCTGGAGCGGGTGTCGTGCTCCTATGGGATAATACACGCCTAAATCACCTGGCGGCGTACTGACGTCTCGCCAAAAATATCACTAAATTGACACGCAGACACAGCTATCGAGCTGCGAGACGTATCTCAAGTATCAGTAATCTATCAGTGTCCATGTATATGAAAGAAATGGCTTCGTTTATTGTGGATGCCGTCATTGGCCGTTTTTATTCTTGAGCTAAAGCTTAACGCACTAGAAGTACCCCACTAGCGGGACGTTAGGTCTGGAAAGTGCTTGAACTCCAAGCCGCACTTAATGTAGTCCAATGTGCGCACATCGATTCAGGAGTTGTCTGGTTCGATCTTCTCGAAACTCTGCTATAGAAAGCAGGGAGCTAGTCTATTTCGAGGAGTTCAAAAGTCAAGACGCAAGTTCTAGCGTTTTCGTTAAGAATATGTCGAGTGTCAACGAATGATATTACTAGGACGAAACGAAATCTGCTACTGCAGATTGATTATTATCTCCAACATTACCCAGTACACGTTTAAATTATGATGACCTTCTTAGGCAGATCAGAGTCTACGCTCAACTTCCGGCTCTCTTGGCTACATGCAGCCATCTCGTCGTCCGGCTTATGGAGGGGATCATGTACCTAGAGGAAAATAGGGAAATAGCTGCGGAGAGAGAGAGAGAGCGAGACGGAGAGTTCGAGCAACAGGCACCTCCCGGCCTAATCGTGGAAGTCGTGACTCCCTTTTGACGTGCGTGCCCACCTACCACAGCTTCATTCGAGGGCACTATGGTTGCGATGGATTTGTGGCAGTCTTTGGGCGCCACCGTCACGCCATCTCGATTCCGCCAGCCTTTCTCGCGGTCCCCAGCAATCCTCCCCCCTCAATATCCAGATCGCACGCCCCTATCTCCGGGACAGCCAACCCTGCGATCCCTGTCTATCCAACATTTCAAAATGACTATGCCTCGGACCCGTCGGGCTTCCCGGCAGTCTCTGGACGCACATCAATTTCGACCCCAAATGCGATCGAGGGCCCAACCCCCATGCCTGCCTTTGTAGCGTGAGCTCATACAGAAGCACAGCAGCTCGAACGGCAAACTGACATAGGTGAGAGGCCGCGATAGGTTTGCGCCACGAGGCTTACAGCTGGGTTAGTGAGTTTTATGCATCGAGTAGAGTAAAGGCAGGGTCCCGAAGATGATTTGAGGTGACCTATTGGTTGCATGCGGCCAGCCAATCGCGTCTCGCCTTAGTGTCGAAGAGCTGTGATTTCGCAACACCCACCTCGGATTGTATACCAACCTCTCGTTGTTGATCCTGTCTCGGTGTGTTCGAAGCTGGCGAGTGCAGCAAGCACATACAAGCGTTCGGGTTCGCATGCATATATTTATAGATATTCTACACGGCCAGCACCAATATGTTTAGTTGAGCACATATGTAGGTTGATCGTTGCTAGCTGCGACCAGCTACTGAATTTCCTAAATGTCGAAGTTGTAAATGAAATATGCATCTCGCAATAAACGGCACAGTAATAACATTATAAACATTATAAACGTTTGAAGAGAGAGAGAGAGACAAATAGAGGTGCAGTAACCCTCGTTCATACGTTCATGATATATTGTTGTCACCAGAAGCGTTCTAGTCAGTCATATTTCTCTAATCTAAAATTTCATTTTTTCCCACATTAACTGAAAATCTAAGGACGTCCTTCTGACAACTGGTTAGCACTCCTGGTGTAATTTCTTCTCTTTCGCGCTGTTCGCCATTGTCAGGCTACCCCTGCTCAAACCCCTCTTCCGATACCGGTTGTCATGTCAAATCGATGTGGCATTCCCTTAAATCTATCGTGGTTGATCCATCCAGTTGATCCAGCCACGTTCCACGTGCCAACCAACGAGTAACGCCCAGATACTCCGATACGCTGTTGTTTATCCGTCCGGCCACGTGGATCCCGCGCCGTGCCGGTATCCACCAACTGTCGCAACTGATTTGCTCTTGGATGCACTTATACATTATTATCTCATTTCGAGCCGATCTGCCCATTTGATCGCCTCGTTATCTAGTTATCCCTCTCTGTTGTATTTCATTCGCGTTCATCTTCCGCGTCGACGATGTTTTCCACTTTTTTTCTCTTCATTTTTACGCTTTAGGCAAGATAGTGCTGCCTGATAGTGATATCTGCTGTTGCTGGCGCGCTCTCGCACCGCTCATTTCTCGCTCACTGGTAGAGTCGTTCTTCTGTCAGTCGCTGCCTGACCCCAGCCTAGAAACTGTCTGTGGCTGTGTTCGTCGCCGTGGTCGTACGTGTTAATGTGTATCGGTGTGTGTGTGTGTATATATATATATATATACATTTGTGTTGAGCCTTTTTTTTTGCATTTAGTGTAGCATTATCATCAGCATCATTATCGATGTTGTGCTTGTCGCGACTCTCGAGTTTCACCGGTACTTTTGATGCCACCATTTCCTGCGTCTAGTGTACTCACTAGCGGCGCTCACTAGCGCGATCTGTTGCTCATGCTAAGCCAGGTTGGCAGTTGTTGCGGTAATAATAATAAAAATAATAACAGTAGTAGTACTGGCAGTAGTCATACCATGTTCTGCCGCATCTGTTTCTGTCCTGAGTCGCCTACTAAATTGTTCTCCTTCGTCTCTGCACTGAACTAAAATCATGGCATATGCACCACTTTTATCTATTCTTTTGTCCATTATTTTACTACTGCTGCTGCTTCTATTATATATCATAAATACAATAATGTAGTACATAATAGTATAATAGTACCAACTCGATAGAGCACCGTGGTTCCCACTGTCCAGCAGGCTCCACCTGACGCTCGCTGCTCCACGGCGTGAACATTATCACCGTGATCAGATCAACACCGCCACTAACGCCGCTGCTGTTGTTGTTGTTGTTGCTGCCGCTCATGCTGTTGTTGTTGTTGTTGTTTTCGTTTGTCGTCATCGCGATAGTATCACTTTCTAGCGCTCTTGCTTTTTCTGGCGTCGTGTCGTTGCTTTTAGCCATCGCCACTCGGCCGAGTGAGCGAGCGAGCGAGTGACCTTGCCCAAGAGCAACAGCGGCAGGAGCTGCAGCAACAGGCCAAGTCGGCGTTTGGGCGCTCCAGCATTCGTCGTCGTCAGCATTTTATCGAGCGACGGCCACTTACTTACTCGAGCGCATTGCTTCCGTCGTCTCTCGCCATTTCTCCTCGATCCCTCGTCATTTTCTCTCCCACACAGCCACGCAGATGGCGACACGCAGCAGACACAAACATACAGCCATAGATAGACGTCGACTACCTCACCGTCTCTTGTCAGCGATTCTCCCCGGCGCTGGTGGCAAGTGCTGCTGCTGCTGCTGTTGCCGCAGCGATGCTGCGGGTACACCCGTCCACCGCTCGTCAGTGAGATAGATTTCTCGTTTGCTGGAGGCTGCCGATGCTGCTGCTGCTGTTGTCGGAGGCAGCAGCGTCAGAACAAGACGAAGTGATGGCTGGCAGTTGCTTGTGGTGAATTCTGCAGCAACAGCGGGACCGATATGAAGAACCTGTTGCTGTTGCTGCCGTCCAGGAGATGGATGAAATGACGCTGGGTTCTATGGGATCGTGGTGCGATAGCCACGATCACCGCGGCCAGCAACAACCAGCAACAGGCAGCAGCAGCAGCATCATCATCATCGTTGTCGCTACCATCGTCATCGTCATTATTAGCAGCATCGTGATCCGCAGGACCACCGCAAGGCAACAGAAATATTATCGATACAACGACTGACAGAATCGTCATCAGAGAACCACCAAGCAAGGCACCAGCCACAGCGGTGGCAGCAACAGCTCCGCCACCTAACGCCACTGTGGTAATACTTCACCAAGATCAGTGGTGGCGACTGAGAGAGATGTAGAGAAAGAGTACTAATCTACTACTTCTAGGACGCTATTACGACTAGTTTGTCCTCGCTGGCTTTCTCTCCCCTCTCTCTCTCTCTCTATCTCTATATATATATATATATATATATTTACGTATAGTTGTCGCTGGCGGACGTGGTGTTCCTCGTTGTTGTGTTAGCACCACAACACCGCGTTCGCTCGATTGCGCTGACTCCGCAGTTGCCGCGGCATCTCCTCTCGCTCGTACTGTTGCTGTGCCGCCCGCCCTGCTGGTGTTAAGCGAGTTACACTATTGGTGTTGGCTCGCGCTCTCTCTCTCTCTCTGGATGTCTCTTTACGTACATCCAACAGCTACAGCAGCAGAACAAAGCTTCTGTGGAACAGCTCCAGTCGGCAGTCGAGCGAGGCAGCCAGGCGGCATCGTCGCTGGCTCCCACCACCACTCTTTTTCCGAGTCTTTACCCATTGGCGAAAAGTCTACAGGCGAATGCTACACGGCGAACGCTATAGATCGCTCACTGCACAGGAGTGGTGATGCGGCTGCTGCCACTGGCGGTGATAGCGATGCTGTTACTACTGCTGCTGCTGCTGTTGCTGCTGATGAGTCTCCAGAGCTCTGGGACTGGCGTACCAAGCCAAGCCCATCCCGCCGTCTCATCTCGCCGTCCATGCTGCCGTCCCTGGCGACCCGAACGACCGACCGACCGACCGGCCGGCCGGCAAGGGAGCTGGATCTCTGGTAAACAACATTGCGGCGTTGGCAACGGCAGTGTGCAGCAGAGAGCCGCAGCGACGGAGGCAGTCAGAGACCAAGAGAGAAACGGTTTAGAGTTGCGCTAATGCTGTTTTGCTGCACGGAGCTGACTGCCGTGTGCGTGCTGTTGCTGGAGCGTAAATGTAGACGCCGGCGCGAGTACTATTCGTGATCGGCTTCACTCTCACTCTCATTGGGCCAGGGGAGGCGGTGGCGATGGCGTCAACAACAGCCAACAGCAGCAGCAGCATCATCAGCGATGGCCATAGTTTGGCAGCGGCAAAGACAACGACTGCGCTACAGCAGGAGATATAGATAGATAGATAGATTCGACTCGATTCTGTTCCATGTTCCATTTTATTATTGTTGTTTTTATATGGCCGGGATGAAAGGCACATCCGCATCCATGCACGACAACTATAACTTTCAGCTCGGTGTCATAACTTAGAACACACAAACAAATTATTATTCACTTTATCTTGTATCTAATGTAGCATATATATATATATATATATATATATATATATATATATATATATATATATATATATATATATATATAGGTAACACTGTGCTTGAGTTGGCGCATACAGACATTGATGCGTCCACCCGGCTATTCATGTATTGTATTGTACAGAGTGCCGAAGCGAACGGGAAGGCGAAGCTAGCATTCACTACGCTGTGCTAAGCTCATTAATGGCGATGCCTGCCAACCACGAGACGAACGCTTGTGGGCGCACACTACTATGCCAAAACGTCCTTTTATCTATTATATTTGATAACACGAGCTGTGCTGAATTCATATATATATATATATATATATATATATGTGTGCCTGTGTGAAGTTGCTTGTGGTAAAGCCGCAATGTGAAAAGATTTACGGCCAGCTCGCGGGAAGTCCATCAAGGGCTTTTCACGCGAGTATACTTATCACGCTGGTAAACAACAATATGAGCATATAATACATAGATCTACGGCTGACCTTCGCTAAGTTGAAACGAAAAGCTGTAGAATGCCCAACTGTCTGTCTCTGTGTCGGTATCCGCAGTGAAAATTAACAATATTTTCATAGCGCAATAGAACAGTCTTGGCCGTATGTCGAATACAGACGAGGACAACACCAGAGCAAAATAGGAATTAGGGAACTCATAGGATACAAAGAGAGAGATCGAGAGTGATAGCATGTGGTGCAATTGACGTCACCGTTCACGGTGTAATGAGTTATAGTCCCTGACGATTGAGCTGCTAAGACTTCATTCAGATGAACTTAACTGTATGTGTACTTCGATGTTCGACCTGATCATTGATGTCAACGTATTTATCTAACGATATGTGCTATCTCTTTTTTGAGTAGGTCTTGTATTTACGAACAGAATGTGCGCAGAAATGCTAAAAAAAAAAGCAGTTGTACCGTGGACGTTAAATGCCGGCTGAGAGTCAGCCAGAAAACCTAGAAATGTTCAGCTCAATTGACGGATTATTTCGACCTCTCAATGAACATTACGAGTCAGTGGTAAATGTACTTTAATACAAAGCACGACGTTTGAAATCAAGTTGATCTCAAACTACTCAATGTTACTGCTTTTACATAATAATTGGTTGCTAAGGTTCAATGTTTATTGAATAACCTTCCCTTTTCATATTCAATACCTGCGGATAACGACCCAAACCTTCTTGAAGTAGGTCGCCATCCTGCCTGTCGCTGCGACTCGACCTATTACAAGTCCGAAACAGAACGACAAGGAAGCTAACAAGCAAATGAACCGAAATGCAAGTTCAAGCTCAATATGAACGATATGGCCAGCTATATTCTCTTGAGAACGTTGAAATCTGTGGTTTTGCGATCAAACGAAGTGAGAACAGAGTCAAGGTTCTACACATTGTCTTCACCGCTTGAAATAGGGCGCCGGTACTAAGACTACAAACAAGAAACGTCTACCCTTCAGATCAATAAAATCTCGTCAGATCACAGCTATGATTCGTTATATCATGCATACTAAAGACTCCTCCGATCATCCTCCGTGTTGGCTCACAGCTTTAAATACAGTTTACAGAATCAACCTCGTGCAACGAACAACCACACACTCTATTCTTGCTAAAGAGCATTTAATTAATAATCTAATCTAATTAATAATCTAATAATCTAATCTTTAATAAAACTGTGAGTAGTACGAAAGCTATAATATATATATATATATATATATATATATATATGGGTCGATATTAGCGCTACGCCCGTCCTGACCATTGTGTCGGTGTATTGGTGTTTTGTATAGGAAGATCAAATCGCTGGATAATATTCATCTTTATTCACATTTATTAAAATTTATCTATAAAAATATCTAAAAAGTCTATTAAAATTTTGTTTCACGTGCAATAATTAATAATAGCCGCTTTCCTTGCCAAGCATGCCCAAAACTGGTAGAATGCGAGAGCAATACCATACTTGCTGCGCCCATGCAAGTTATAACGATAAATTAAAAGCTTCTTATAAAAAAAAATCGCAATCTTCGATTATTCCTTCCTGTATAAATTGAGGCCGCCCACCGATTCAATTTACATTATTACATAAATAACTCATTAAAAAATAATTAATTAATTATTATCAACCGCCGTTGACAATGAGACTCTGTAAGTCGTACACCCTGCCTTTCGATACCCCATTGTTTGCTGTGAACCCCGCGGAATCAATCAGCACCTTCAATCACGAACCTGTGGGGGCGAAAAGAGGTTGGCTTAGCTTCGTCAGTCTTGACGATCCGTATAGCAGTATCCTTCTGTGAAGTGATCCCCTGTGGGCCTCAACGAAACTTAGGTGAGCATCAGTGTGCTAGTTTTCTTCTGCTCAGCACGAGGTAGACGTGATGGCTTGCGGAAGATGTTATTAACTCTTGTACGCCCGTATTCGCCGTTGGATCCGATGAACAACCATTTGTGGAAGTTAGCCGATTGGAAAGCTCGGCTGCCTATACGTTTGGTCATTGCAAATCATAATCAGATGAAAGGATCATGCCACGCGTCAGCCAGAATGCTGAACGTTTCAAAGTTGTGGTCAAGCATGACAGTCTGTACGGACGCTCTGCATCGTCTACAGATGGATATGTGGTCTAACCGATGCTTGTGACCGGGTTGACATTTTCTTCGTAAATGAACAGAAGTTTAATTTAGCTATTGAAGAAGCTAGATCATGTGGATAAGTGGATCATATCGCATATACAGGTCAGCCCAGCATGAACCATGAGCAAAGAACAAAACACTATTTTCAAAATACATTGATGGATTTGATGCAACGCAATTTAAGGGAAAGCCGAGCCGGTATGACCCAGCGGCGATCAATTAATGATGCGCGTAATAAATATTAGGGGACAGCATTTCCATACTCTGAAATAGAAGCCACAGTGTACACTCGGCCATATATTCGCTGAAAGCTGCTACCATTCGCTGTTCATTGCTCGGTAACGAGAAATGATAGCGTGGCCGAACAGGAAGTTAACATAGTAAACAATACATTCTCACGCATTGTCCCCGTCAGCCCAGTACAGAACAACACCGACTGAGTCAGCCATAGGTTAACGTTGATACAGCCTATAGCACAAAAAATGAGGAGGTCATGATCGTGACAAATTAGTCATTTACAGAGGGGCCGGCGTTCACTGGTCGCGTAAGAGAGACGCCTTGCCATATGCAGCATTGTACAGAGTGCCGTCTCGTGGAGGGAGGAGGATCCCTTCACCGTGTTTACCACAATCCGTTATTCAGCTAAATTAACCAGAAGTTAAGGTTATGTCTTATGGGTAATTACGCTTCAGTAATTATACCTTATGAGTAATTGCGGCTCTGGCATCCAGAAGCCGGGACGAATATGAACACGTTGTATCCAGCACAGTCTCTAACGGCTCGAATTAATTGTCACTGCTTATGTCTCTCAATGGAAACACTGCGACGGTATCCGCTGCCAGCCAGTAAGCGAACGACTGAAATTGGAAATCGTGGCTCAGTCAGGTGCTCGCCGAAGCCGTACCTCGATTCGCGCGGATGCTCAAAATCTCGGCGTTTAGTTGAACATTGCGCAAACGCGTGCTTGACGATGTTTGCGGCAGGGTGTAAACCAGCTGGCGATATATTGTCAATCCACATGTTGATTATTTCTCTGTAAATTTGACTCGTTCTTAAGTATACGTATAGATGCGTAAGTCAAGTGAGGACATCGGATATCGAGTAGATATGACCTTACAGAAATCAAAGATTTCATTGTCGATATAAAGACATTCATTTTGAGCAGGATTAATTGTCCACTACCTTATTAGCAGATTACAGATTCAAAGCATGTGGAATTCTTGGTAAATTCAATTAAGCAGATCTCGGCCTATTTTCTCATTCGATGGCCACAGAACACGCTGACTAAATCTAGGTGCACTTCCGCGAGTTCATCAGCTGCAAGTTGAGCATTTCAATGCTCAATATCCGTAATTCTAAACAAAACCTAATCCAGTTAACGAAAAAGATTCTCCCGCTAGCACCGTCATCTATCATCAATTAAATAAAACCCCTTGATGATCCACCAAACATTGAAATATGGATGTTCAGCTCCTTGGGTTGGCCATGGGGAAAAGGTGTGATCCTCTATTATATTATACTATAATACCGATGCATACACCATGAAATATACCTGTCACACAATCAAATACTGTCAACGTCACTGTACTTTCAGATTATCCGAACGACGGAAAACGCCGATGGAGAAAACAAATATATATATATATATATATATATATAATATCTACTTTGAAGGCTCTTTGAACTGAACTAAAAAAAGAAGCCGTTTTCTGGCGTTCGCCTCTTCGTCGCCTCTGATATCACACCTGTGCTTGATTATTCCCGTGTCAGCTCATCGATTACTTCGTTCGTGTATTGTGCACAGTTGCTGTGCCTTGCTTTTTACGAGTCTCGTCATGCTGCTGCTGCTGCTACTACGACTACTACTACCCACTGTAGCATATCTATCCATCGTTCACTTGCTACCTCGATGCTGTTTCTGCTGGGGGAATTATAGCCTGTGCCACC
Organism: Stratiolaelaps scimitus; assembly: GCA_019614645.1. Taxonomy (NCBI): domain Eukaryota; kingdom Metazoa; phylum Arthropoda; class Arachnida; order Mesostigmata; family Laelapidae; genus Stratiolaelaps; species Stratiolaelaps scimitus. The sequence continues at coordinate 10,731,858 of JABWDB010000003.1, forward strand.
GCTGCTCGACCTGTTCCGCTGTCGATACTGGTAGTGGAGGATTTTTGCAGTCAAAACTATTGGCGACATCCATCACCAGAATCTCGGTGAACATCGCGCAATCGGAGAAAGACGAGGAGGCGGCAGGAAAAACAGCGGCATCAACCACTGGCTATCGGTGTCGTCCAAGATCGATTTCGTTCGGGTGTAGAGCCGGAGTCGTTCCTTTTGCCAAGCGGCGTGCGCTGCATTAGCACCACCAGCGAACGAAAATGGCCGGCGACCTGTCGAAAGCGCCACTGGCAAGTTAGTCCACAGTCGGCGCAGTTCGCTTTTGCTGTTGTGAGACGTGTGTGTGTCTCGGGTCTCTGCTTCGCCTTTCGCGCTACCACCTCTGACGAGAAGCACGTAAGCGAAGAACATGGCATCGCCTGCCGAATTCTATGTGGATATGTGTACGTATGCAAATGAGCTCACACCATTGGCTTAACCGATTGGCATCGTGATCTCCTACGATCCGCTATAAGAACGTAAGTCCAATGGGCACTTTTTATCAGACCATCTCCAGTTAGCCTTTGATAGCGGTAACCGGTCGACCTGTTTGTTACGTCATTGGGAATTGATGTTTCATTGCTAATCGACGGTCCCTATATATATATATATATATATATAAGTCAAGACCCCGGTGGTGCGGGGCATTCGTACGCGACTGCCTTGCGACACCGGAGGAGATACGTAGGTGCATGGGTTTGATTTCCACAGTTGCACATTTGCATTTTAAAGGGGTCTTACGAAGTAATGCCGTGGACGTCAAATGTCGGCTAAGAGTCAGTGGGGGAGAAAAGAGTACGCTTACCGTTGCTCATCAAAGCACGCAACTCAGGGGAGTGCAATTGACGAGCTGGGTTAGCATTGTCAAACGGCCACGATCAATGTAGCTGCATCACAAATGTATCGTACAATAGATGAAACGCCGCGGCACCAAACGGCAGAAGATAACGAAGAAGAAGACGAAAAAGTAGAGAACGCCGGTGGCGGCAGTGCGCCAAAATGACGCACAAAAATGATTGCGCGACGAGAGAGCATCCAGCATATTTTGCTCTTTGGAGCGTACAGTCGACGTGGGCAGCCGTGGCAACACCGCCACCACCACCACCGCTTTTGCTGCTACTGCTGCTGCTGCTGCTGCTGATGACGACGATGATGCTCATCAGCTGTCCCGGCAGAACTTACTGCCCCGGGAACAGCAGCCTACCTCTCTTTAAGAACTATAGATGAAGCACAAAGTCGTCGAAGCCATCGTTAGCGACCTAAAAGTCCCTCGACTGTTGCCGTTCCCGGCGTCGGGTGTCGCCGAGAGATGTTATTTTTTCTAAATATTTTTTTGGTGTCTGTTTTGTGTTGTCCGTTGTCGCTGATGCTCGTTTTTCACGGGCGACGGAAGAGCGAACGCGGTGAATGCAATGGCTCGCTCGGGGCTCGTGTTCGTAGCCTGCCGCATCGTCTCACTGGGTCCCACGACGCACCCACGACGAAAGGTGACGACGTGCAAGTAGTAACTAGTCCAATATCGATATGGTTGACGGTGGTAGATGGCCGAACGCTTGCCGATGGCTGACGGGTGGCAGCGAACGGTCGGTGTAACGCGAGAACGACGACGACGACGACGACCGCGACAACAACAACTTGTGACAAAGGGAAATCTTTCAACGATTCATTCAGCGTTGCCAGGAAGGCGACGTCGACGACTACAAAGTGCAAAAAATCGATCAGAACAGAAACTTTCTTACCGAAGAAGCGCGAACAGGGCCCCAGCTTTCTCTAGCTCATTTGCTCTCTCTATCTCTCTCTCTCTGCATCCTCTCTGTCTCGCTCTTCTTGTCTGCAGCTACAGCTTCTTCTGTGAACTTCCTTCACGCTTTCGGTGTTACTGTGCCGGCGGCCCGGCGAGCCCGTCAGCCATAATGGCTAGCCAGCCAACCTGTCAAGTATGTAACCGCGCCGTAGTATTGGTGTGCCATCTCAATCCATACGGAGCGGGCGAACACATTCGCTCTCCCCGGTGATGCAGAGAGCCAGTCAGTCGATGTCGATGCTTGTGTCCAACCAGCATTAGTAGGAGAAGTGGACGAGCATGCGCCGATTGTGGACAAGGTGAGAACATGAAATACAGAGCACGATACAGAACGAAACGCTTCGACGAATTCAGGGTGCAGAGGATGTCAGCAATCTGCAATCGTCTCCGATAGCGTGCGCGCGTCTCCAGCGCGTATCCCCCCACGCTCGGCGTATCCAGCGTGCTCGTGGGCGCGGGTGGTGATCTCGACGGCCGAGCGTTCGGTATTTCATCAGTTCGAATTCGAATCGCCTCGGGTCGATTAATTTGCAGACATCCTGTAAACGATTACGTTTCCTGCCGCCTGTGATTCACTCACTCGAAGCGCATAGCAGACGGACGGAATCTAGCTGGGCATGCAGAGATAAGCTGCACTTTGAGAATGACCTTGCCCCGGGGGCAACGTTTCAGTTCGACCGTCCGTCGGTGATGCCCCTTAATGAAGAGCCGCACCAAGGCGAGGCTATATGTGTGACCAAGACAGGCGCGCTCGAAATACGCTCAAGACAACGAACTCTTTCTGAATTGAGAACGGATCACAGCTACGATCAGTTGAACGGGGTGGATACACCATCAACGAACGAAATCACTGCTAACAACAGCAGAGGCATATCGCGCAAAAGACATGCTAACACGTCAAACGAAAAAGTGGAGGGCCATGTTTCCACATGACCGTCAATTACCATGGTGGTTCCGGGTTTCAGGTACACGGCATTATAGTAAAAGAACAAATACGAAAGAGAGCCTAATATATAGCTATTGAAATCGCATTGCAAATGGTAATACTTAATAACTGTTTCGACACGTAGTACTGAATGACATATTAATTGGCAGGAAACATTTCGTCGATTTCACTTAATGAATCTTCATTTTCTGTCACGTTTTGTCATTTGTCGATTTCACGTTTGGTGTACGCGTATCGAAAAATGGAACTTGTATTATCTATTGGCTTGTATATTGTATTGTCTTCTTCGATCTCGAATGTATTTATATCATAATTTATATCATTACAATATTAATCAGATACCCGTCGTCATCATATACGTAAATCTAATAACTATGCCTTAATAATGTGGTGTAACAGTATTCTCACAACGTTCGCAACTGACGTACACCGTCCGGTACCGTATCTCCTCAACCTCCTTCTCTCTCTCCCTCTCTCTCTCTCTTCGTAATTACAACAATGCGTAGCTAAACCATTGAAGCCATCGAAAAAGGAGACGAGGTTTCCCGATTACAACAAGAAATTCACTTCATTCAAACTAAAAATCAAATTCATCCTGAATTGCTTGCGACAAGAACTTCTTCACAATGTCACTGTGAGAGCGACCAGTTCTGATATCGGTGCATGTCTACCGTTTCTAATAATAAAAACCAACGTTTCTGTTTATTCGTGCAAGCGTTTGTTCTCGATCGCTCTCCCGAGTCGCTCTGTGGAGATGGGAGCTGACAGGCGTAAACAAGCGAATGAAAGAAGTCCGATTACCCAGAGCCGAGCTGTAGGCCCCACTTTAACAGGCATCCTTGACCTTTAGCTTCACTTTCACATTTGTGCCTGCTTGTCTACCTCCGTCGGAACCAATACCGAACTGGCTTATTGGCTAAACGGCTGCGTCAACAACTGTCCACCGATTGTGCGGCGCGAAGCACAACTAACTCAGTCAGTCGGGACGCCTATACAGAAATAGGTGTAATATATATATATATATATATATATATATATATATATATATATATGTATATATATATATATATATATTAAGCTGGAATTATGCCTGCGAAATCGAATGTTGGGAAACCCGGCTGGTCAATTAGAGTCCGAGTCATTATCGGGTAATCGTGCAATAATATGGAACCTCATGGTAATCTCCGAATCAGCTGGGAAGGTGATATGCTTCCAATCGAGAAGAATCATAGACATATATATATATATATATATATATATATATATGATTTTCCTCAAGAAACGCTAATTTTCAAAAAACGACCTCGTGTGGGGTAAAATAATGTTGTTTGTCGAAGACGAGCACCTGATAACCGATAATCAGATTTCAGCAGACATGACTGACTCATTTGTCGATTTAGCATACTCTCCTCCCTACAGATAGCATACATCATTCTAATAATGTCTGCATTGCGACTCTATAAATGAAAGAGATAACCCACCAATCGAGCGATCTATAACGATCCACCACTCTCTGGAAATCGCAATGTGGCGACACTGACAAAATGTGTGTTCACATATTCAGTACATGGGGACCCACATCCTGATATACCCAGATGCTGTTGACATGGGGTAGTTAACAAATGAAGACATCCACCGGTATCGGTCTGTGTCCGCTCGTTCGGCTGCTTATTGCCTCGCTCAAGGCGAACCATGTGTAGCCAGTATGGGCTGAGTATCAAGCATAGGAGAGATAGGCGGCTCTTCACTTTTTTGCCAGTTGTGAGCAAATATGGGCGTGTCGTCGAGCTGTTTGTCGGTTGAGTTGGGCGTCTAGCTAGATATCGGGATCCAGCTCGACATTCTAAGAACTAAAATGGGCAGAATTGCAATAGCATAGTGCTTAGAGAGTGTGTCTGTGTGTGTGTGCGTGCGTGTTATGACAAAAGCAGGTCTGTCCTGTCGTAACTTTGCTTGCTTCTCCACCGAGCTGAGTGTATATCCCGTAGCTGTGCCGGCTATCACTGCGCCGAGCCGGGGTCCAGTTCCATCTGGGAGAGATCAATTCTATTCGATAGTATCCATGTCAGCTCTTACTCAGCATTGTGAACTAATTCTAGGAGCCAGCGGCAATATGGCTACGCTGCGATCCGCCGACTAAACAGGATGAGTCGCCACTCGCCTGAATGGCTGACTACACGGCGAAGGAGACATCGATTCACACGAACGTTGATGCCGAGGCAGTGACACCGATTTCAATTCGTTTCACAGCTCCTAGAGAGGAAAACGACTTAATGAGGTTTATAATATATATTCCATATGTATGTATCCTGTATATCATTATACATGACGGTTCCCCGAGGCCTTTCCCGACCTAAGGTAAACCCTGAATGCGCCTTTAACGATATGGCAAACGGCCAACGGACAGCAACTTATTAACAATTTCAAATTGAGTCACCCTAATAAAAGAACGCTTGCTTGTTACCACACACCTCTCTCAGTATGTGTTATGCCATGAAAACATCGACTAATAACACCGATGGAAGGATATCTGAGGTATAACAAGACGGCGTTATGTAAGCCGTCCTCCCTTCGCAGTGGGGAGATTCTGCGGACAATTTTACAATAGCTCTTGTTTTCTAACAACCTGAGACCTTTACATTTATTTGTTCTCCTTGAATTATTTGTTGGAGTTATTTTGTGGAAACGAGCGTCATAATCGGTCCAAGTGGCGCTTTGTGAAATTCAACTATCTGGAAAGAAATTGTAAGAATTAAGAAGACATATGCCCGCTGCATTTTTCCCCAAAGGGTGAGAGACGATCTGAACACTGAACTGCGCGACCGTGCGTTGGCTTTTCGAATTAGGACCAATTCAGTTGAACAGATTACAATCAACTTGTGAAAAAAATGTGAAGCTCCCCGTTTTGCAAAGGGCCGATACTCTCGATACTTTGATAGTTAGAGGAAATATGATGACGCATTTTCCATAGGGAACCTTGTTATCAGTGGCACATGTTTGACACATGTGCACTATTCGTAGTTACAACGTCTGGTATGCAACAATCGATTGTACAGACCCGAATTAAGAGTTAGGATATTCACGTCGACTATATTGACTTTCGAGTGAATACGCCCATGTGTTTGCGCCACGCTCATATTGGCGCTTTTGCTCGAAATCAGCCAATGTAACTGCCCTGTATGTCGTTACCCCTAAATTGACTCCGAATAATCAATCGATGCAAAACAGGTTTTTCTACATGTGGCACAAACATTTCAAGCCACTACACATACTATAAATGTACAGTTTTATTTTGCCGTGTAACTTCCAAATGAGATCCTCTTTGAGAAAAGTGATGTCTGATTCCTGAGAAGAGTTGATAGCATTTCTATTCGGCTGGGTAGGTGATGTCTGAACAGGTCAGGCTACGACCGCTACCTAATTCTGATCTCACTACAATACGTTAGCACGAACAATAATTCTGCTGCTGTTTATACACATCTGTTCGCTTGCGATCAACACCCTTCACAAATCTGAGTCCATTGATATCCACGATACATGAGCCGCCATTGCGCGATTTGAGTGTCGATTCTGAAACGTCAAATTGGAAAGGTTCGTTCTCCGCTGATAACTTCAATGATGTCACTACTCTCAGCGCTATTGCCTATTCGCACAAAAGCATTGTACAGCGTCGACATATTCATCCGACAATATTACACCAGCTTCAACTGGGAACAGAGCCTGGAACGATGGAGCTATCACGCGTTCTCCATCTTCGGTACTACAATGCATACTGAAACTCTGAAAAACACGATAACGTAGTGCAGTGAACGTCATAACGCTGCTGCGCATACTCATTCATCGTAGATAGAATGGTGCTCTGTTGCGTAATGCGAGCTGCAGTCTCACTGAAAACTTCACTTTTTTTTTGCAATCCAAAGCCTATGCAGATCTCGGCCAATAACCCGATGACAGCCATTCGACTCTCGGGAAAAAATGCGGAATAATTCCCGAGTCTCAGGGTAAATGTCGAACCGCCAATGCTTGTAGGCCGTATGAGGTGAACTGCGCACTGGCCACAGGACGATACAGCCCTTGCAGGCTAATGGCCAAGGCGGCGCTGCTGTGTCCCAAGACGCCATGAATCAGAGGCACTTCCGCTAGAACTTTTTGTCGCGAACTCCCGCAAGTAGTCACCTAAGAGAGGCGACATTAGATTACCAACCTCTGAGTGCGAAAGAGCGACCAACACCACGCTGGCTGGCCGTAATGATAGCCGTCGGTGAAGAGTTTCAGAGAAGGCTGTTGCACCAATAATGGCCTAGACCAGAGTAGCTATTTCTGAGCTGTAATAAATAGCACGGCTATTATTATTATTATTATTTGAACAGTCAACGCATCTCGGGGAGCGCCTTAAGACTAACTCTGAATGTACAGCGTGATTTAAAATAGCTGGTAACAGCTAGCAAAAGGCGAATTTTCCGATTATATATAACTGTCAAACTATTTCATTTTACAACCCATACGAACAACATAAATTCAAAGAGCGCATTTGCGCCAGGCGCTTCCGTGCGACAAGCAGGGTGAACGTTTAAATATTACCCACATGACGTCTCGCAACGTCTTGCAAGGAGGTTTCCAACAATTAATTTGTTGTTGCAGTGATTTATATCGATGTCGTAATCAAATAAATATATCTCGTGTGTAAGATAGATACCCAGTAGTTCATCCTGACGGAGAAACGCTAGCCAGGGATTAGGCAGCAGAAACGGTTACCACGAGTGATGTTTAGCTCGACAAGAATGTCTGCTCCATTTCGAAAAGTTTCCATTCTAAAGAAGTGCTGACCAAGGTTCGATGTCATCGAGCTGTCAGTAAGGCGTCAGATATCGATGTTGATGGTGAGCAGGGATGTATCATAGCTAATATGCTTGTCTAGATTTGCTGATCGATAGTCGACCAGTCCGTTGTGTCCTCTGAGCTCGTTGCGGGCTCCTACGTAATACCACAAATGATGTGGCCGCGGTTCGGTTCGTTTCTCAAGACAAAACTGAATATCTAGCTGTCGTGAGCGAATGCATTTTGGGCTGCTTTGTACATTGAAATATGTACTGCTGTTTTCAAGCCCCAGTGCAGGACGCATTTTGTTTGTTGTAGCAATATGTTTTGTCAATTTATTTCTGATCCACACATTTTTCTTCGTTTATAAAAAATACAGATGTATGAAACATCAATTCAGTCCGCTTGACCGAAAGATTGAAGTTCAACTTTAGTTATTAATGGCTAGCGTCGATCTTAGCATGCGATTAGAACCAGTGATCTTAACAGTTCGTCACCTGTAGTCTTAAGGACTCTCAGTACTAATATTTTTCCTGTTGTTCTCGTTGTTGCGGTGGTTATGGTTGTTGTTGTTCTTTATTTTTACAACACGCAACTGCTGTTGCTGCCACCCTCATTTTTGTCAGATAACAGTGAGGTGACATTAATTCGATATATCATTGCTGCTGTTAAGGCTCCGTTGTCGAACAAAAGTTGAACGAGTGCGGCGCGCAGCCAGCGGTTCCGTGAACCAGAATCGGACTATTCTACTATTACCGCTGCTGCTGCTGCCGCTGCTGGTGCTTCTACCGAGAGTTAAGTCATCCAACACTCGGCACATCATCATCGCTCGGCTACAGCTGTAGGAAAATTGAATAAGTACAGACATCCATATAGCTGTCTACCCACATACATACCTATCTATCGAGCTGTCTTCTTGTCTATGGAGACTGTTCTAACACTGCTGCTCCAGCCACTTACGATCACCTGTACTGAAACATGACGACCCATCTATGATATATAGCATGGCTGCTACTGCCGTCGACGCCGCTGCTGTTGGTTCGGCTGATGTCGTTCTAACTTTTTGCTACTGCCCCTCTCACCTTTTGTCTTCGCTAGGAGTTTACGAAAAAGACGAGGACAGACAGATAGCCAATCAGGTGCTAAAGGAGCAGAGGCGTCCACTCAGCGAATGTGCCGATCACATCGGAGCAGGCAACGCGGAGCCTGGTCGAGCCGAGCTGAGCTGGAGCGGCTGGAGCCAGTGACCTTTTTTTTTCTTCTTCTCAGGCGCATCTTTCTTCTTCATCATCGTCGTTGGTGTTGTTGTTGTTGTTGTTGTCTTCATCTGTGTGGTCGTCTGCTTTTTCAGACCCCGCACTCCCTCTGTCATTGTTTCGCTCGGCTTCTTCACTGTCCACGACAACTGGCCGGACAATCACGGGGAACACCATCCTCAGCAACAGCAGCAGCAGCAGTAGCGTCATCAGAAATAGCAACATCACCATCGGCGTACTGGGACAGAATGCACCGTCAGGACCTGTTGCCACCGCCGTCGCCGCCGCTACCACCGTCCTCACATCAGCAGCAGCAGCAGCGTTGCGTAGAAGAGGGGCGTAATCGCACAACAGGGTCAAATCAGCAGCAGCAGCGACCACTGCCATAGACCGCTCCAATCAGTGACGACTGCTCTGCCAGGGAAATGTACACATGTATGTATGTGTGTCTGTGTACACGACTTCCACTAGAGCTGAAAATTCGGCGTCGGCATGAACGTCACCAGCATCAGCGACAACCAGAACAAGCAGAGACAACAACAACAACAACAGCAGCAGCAACAGCAACAACAACGACGAGGACAACAACAACAACAACAGCAGCAGCAGCAGAAGAAGAAACTTTCCCATAACTCTCAGGGTAGTGACTCCCCCATTCAGCGTCTATATCTTCTCCACTTTGACCCTCTTTTTCTCTCTCTCTCTCTCTCTCGTTGTGACTTTCTGTCGCACGTCTACTGCTTGCCACATCTTCCTATTGATCTTGAGCTGCCGAATTGCACATTCGGCCACATTTCGTCAACGGCCGAACGAGGGGGCTAGCTGGGCCGGCCTAGCCTGACCATCCGATCCAGTGTGACAAGCCCACAAGCCCAAAGGGGTGTATGCAGAATGTAGTGCGACATGCGACTGAACGAATGACAGCGAACAGCGGCAAGCCACGAAAATAGATGGCTACAACAATCACGTGCAGAAATGCAAAACAAATGGATACGACGACAGGGTGGATCGTACAAGCGACATCAGCGAACATCATCGGAACAGTTATCAAAAAATCAAGATCTCCGTGCGTCTGCCAACTGGCATCATGGAAATACATGGCAGGACAGGCATAGCATGGAATAAATGCACCGACCGCATAATGACGTAAAAGCCCACGACGGAGCAGTTTGTCTCTGCGCTAATCCGAATGCGAGTTCTGCTGCGGCTGTGCGCCATCTATTAGGGTGATTCAAGCAAAGCCGCCGAACTGTTATTTTAATAAAGGAAGTTATTTATTCATATTAGTGAGAGATGTGAGAACAGTGTAGCGACTGTTTGTGATTATTTTAAGTATAATTCCTGAGAATTTGTCACACGTTGAGATCTGGTCGGTAGCTCTTGCACATCATTCATGTGACCTTGGGAGGTCATATACGATCTCTCTGAATATACGCTCGACATCGTCACAATTTTGGTGGCTGGTAGCTCTTAGTTGCCTAGACAATTGGCCGAAACAACAGCAGTGTAACGGGCTCATGTCCGGAGCAATATGCGGGTTGACACGCTTAACTTGATTTTCTTCCCGGCCAAAAACTCCTCAACAACAGCAGCTTTGCGGGGAACCGGCGTTGTCTTGGAGAGGTTACGCACGCAGAAACCTTTGTTTGCGGCAAGACCAGGTTCCCTGGCCAAAAAGTTTTTTTATACATCCCTCCCGTAACAGCGGTTTTCGGAGGTATGTGCCGATAGAAGATGATTCCGTCGAAATCCGTGGTCATAATCAGCACCCAGCCGCGAATGGCCGTGAATCTGTCCATGTACCTCTGAGTGAGCTCTCTAACATATGGGTAGAAATGTTAGCGACTTTAGTTGCTGCTGGACTGCGTGTGTAATGTCTCATCATCAATCGTGAGAGTACGTTTCAGGATCACTTTCGTCTTAGAACAGGAACCCCCCGCTCACAGCCAAATGAAGCGGAAATCTCTCTGTTTCGGCAACGATTAGCATGGCATCTATACGGCCAGAATCTTCCTCATGCAGTGATCGTCCTTGACAATGCGCTTAACCATGTGGTACGACTCTTCTGTATGGCTAGAGAGCGAGCACAGGAACCAGTGCCTCGAACACTGGAAACCCACTTTCAATTCGTTCACTGCTTCTGGTCGTTTTTGAGCAAATTGCTCCAATCACTTGCTCCAGCTGCACTTTGGCAGGTCGCAAACTATTCCCGTGCACTTCCCGCGAAGAGAAACTCCCGACCAAACAACTTCACCAAGTTAGAGTGAATTAAGCTAACGCTCGATATGTTCTTGGAGAGCGTAGCGACATTTTTTTGGAACATCATTGTTTTTCAAAGGAAATTAATATCTGAATTATTTCCTAAAATCCATGAGTCGAATTTCGCGTCTCGACTGTAGTCGACAAACATTCAACAGATATGTGAGCCATTTCTGTAAACTTGTCCTTTAAAAATTCAGCTGCTCTGCTCCGATCAACTAAATAAAGTACTTCTGCATACATCGATGTGTCGGCGCAAGCGTGTCTGCCTGCCAGTCTGGCACGTGTGGCATGTATTCCATACAAATATCTATGAGCATACGAATCGCGCACTCAATAAAGTTTCAACGAATCGAAACTAAAAGGCGACTGTATCGATAAAAAAAATAATAGCTAGATACATATAGATAGCACAGATAGATATGACGGCGACAGCGAGCGAATTACGGGGCGTGCGGGTTGACGTTAAATCGGGCAACGACTAGAGACAATGTGTCACTGGCTATCGCGAGACCCATTTTGTTGTTGACAATTTGTTAACGCGAACGAAAGCTTTTGGAAGAGTCGAACAGCGACGGCAGAAGTAGCAGAACCACCAGCACCACCATCACGACAACAATTTTTTTTTCGTTTTCAACAACGGTTTATTCCATCGACGGTCGGCCGGTATGCTTGAAAGCATCCGCGTGGGATGTCACCGCGTTGCCGTCGCCGCCGCCATTGCTGCTGCTGCTACTGTTGCTGCTGCCTCCCTGACCATCGATATCGTTCGTTGCTGCCTCCGTAAGCTCTCTGGCTCGGTCTGCCTGTCGTTTTCTCGACAACAGCAGCGCGACGACGACGACGACGACGGCTGCTGCGGCGACACCGGACGCCAGCGGACCAAGTGCTCCCCCCTCCTGTTGGCCCTACGATTCGAGCTGGCGCTGCCGTTGTAAGACGATGTCGTTGCAGACCCAGCGTCCGTGATGCTTGCTGGTGGCTGCTGTCTCAGAAATATTCGCCTCTTAGCATCTCTTCTCAGTTGACTTCATTATACTCGATCGTCGGCGTATGGCCTTTTTGCCTGGCCGGATTGCTGGATTGCTGGCTGGCTGGCTGGCCAGCGGGTTATCGCTTTGTGCTATGTGTCTTCACGGGACTGAGTCTGCACACTGTTGGAAAAATACTCGTCCCTTATTAGACAACGGCGACATGAAGTGAAAATAAAATAAAAACAGCAATCTATGTATTTGCTGCTCAAGAGCTGTGTCCGCTGTGTGTGTGTGTGTGTTTGTGTGTATGTATGTGTGTGTGTGTGTGCGGCTGAGTTTGAGTGTGTTTTTCCCTGGCTTCCTGCCAGCGTTCATCTCCCACTGTTCCACTGTTCGCTAAGTGCTACTCGAAGCCGATGGCAGAAACGTAGAATAAACATATATCTGAGCGAACGCAGGCGCCTGCCTCCCTTTGCAAATGGATCAAGCAGCTGAAATCGCGCCCGCTAAAGATGTTTACGTCGGCAAAAAGTGGCTTTTCTTTTCAAAAGGACGGACGCGCCTTACGATTGTAAAAACTGTCTCCATGGCCGCCACAAGGCAGACGCTGTGTCGTAACATCTCTCGTTAGTTTAGGGAGTCAAATGTAGGTGGACACTGGAGGTGTGTGTGGACCTTTTTGCGACATTTCCCGTTGTAATGTGTTGCCCATACGAGTGGTAATCGCCTAGAAATGTCTGCTGATGAAGAAAAGGGCTGGCCTCACAGGGGCCCTTAAGCCGCAAGCCAAGGTAGTTAAAGAGGCGGTTAAGAAATATTCTAGAATGTCAACAAATAAACAATGTTCTTTGTAATATGTTTGAAATTCGTATCACTTGACAGCGATCGTCTGGAGGGCATTTCATTGTCTGGATAGCTATGTGCTTGAATTTCTCGACGCTTCCGTTGTTCCCCAGTTGCACAATCCTCTGAAGCTAATAATAATAATAATAAGAAGAAGAAGAATCAAGCTGGAGTTTCTCTGCTTAAGATATAAAATCGTATACATTTAGTCCAATTTCTCACATCGAATAGGTTTACTTAAATTTACGAGCTCACTGACCGATGATTTTTCTCAAATTTGTTTCACAACCCACGCCTCCCTGGCGTTCACCTAACTGTTCACCTAACAGTTAGACAAAAAATTTATATCGATTAGGCATAACTACATAACTATATATATATATATATATATATATGCTTAAATGTTTTGCTATTTACTACACACTGTTATTCTATTCATCATGCTGTTCTCACTAGCTCTGCCTCGTATTTATTATACTTGTTTTACACAATACTGCGTAACTCTTCGATCTGCGTTTCTGGATCAAAATCAAATTCAGGTCCAGACAGATTATTCTTGTTACAATATTATATAACTCACAATCGAATTCGAACAATTTTAGGGCGGGTTACTCTATCTTACCGCGCCTACTGCCTATAATATCCACATTTCAATTACGTTCAGTGGCACCGATGCGCAGGTCTATTCCGCCTCCGCGCGAATATTCGGGGCGGCGGCGGCGGCGATATAATCGAGCCGCTATGTACTCAACCCACTACCCTACCAGCATAGATATTACTGAGCTATATTTTCGTCGTTGTTGTTGTTGTTGGTGTTGTGGTTGTTTTTGTACCACGGCGCGCATAGCAGGATAGAGCGGGTCGGCTAATCGTCGACGTGCAACGAGGCGTAACCTTGATATGCCCCCATACAGTCAATCCTAGCACCTTTGATAGTGGAACACACCACACCCGATCGATGTTATTGCATCACCCGCAGGAAAGGTTTCACGCGTACCGCTCGAAGGTCTCATCAGCATCGTCGTCATCATCAACCCCATCCACGATCATGGAGTTTCGCTTTACCTTCGTAACACCAGCTGAGTTTGAGTTTCTCTACTAAACTTCGCTTGGCCTACTCCACCCCAAGTCTCTCTCTCTCTCTCTCATCTACACGTTGCTTATTAACAGTCGCCATGCTTTCTTTTCTTGATCATTCGACTCGTAGATCTCTTGGTCTTTGAGCCTGTTTCACTATATACTGCTCCTTTGCCGTATGGCGCAATAGAGCCAGGGTCAAACTAAAGCATTTGTTTTTCAATAAGCCATTACGTGGGCTTCGTCCCGAAGGCTCTCCTCGTAGCTACTGGCTGATGTTGTGTTGTCGGTTACATATTGCGGGAGGTTGTTGCTGCTTCGGCAGTCGTTGCTGTTATTGTTGAAGGAGTCCAGTGTATATTGTAGCGAGCGAGTATTCTTCGTCGTCGTCGTCGTCTCCAACGAAAGGCGTTCGACATCGGCTGACAAAAGATCCGCTGCTTCGCTCCTTTGCCCCGGTTCGATTTCGTTTTGTCTTCTACGGTCTTCTCTCTCTCTCTCTCTGTCCGTCTCCCTATCTCTTGGGGTTTTTCGCCTCTTCGAGATCGTTGTCTTCATCGTAGCCGTATAAATCATTCGTAATTGAAACCCGTTTTCTAAACCAGCAGCCCTCGCCATCCCCCAGAGCCGAAGCCTTCTCCGATTATTCCTTTGCCTAAAGCACAAACATAACAGCATAAACACGCACACACACACACACACGTAAACAGGCGAAGGAGCCGGCAGAAGAAGCAGCAACCGATCAGCCCGAAAGAATTAAAAGTCAGCAGCAACAGACAACGACCACGATGAGGTAGGCGAAATCTCCTCTTCATGGCGCATGAGGGCCGAAGTTCACACCTGCGAAGAACAAATCAACAGGCGGCCCGTCGACCGGCCAGCGTTCGCTCTACCCCACTCTGAAGCCGAGAAGCAAATTGCCAAACAGACAGGTGAAAACGAAGAAACGTAACGATAAAGGTACAGATCGATAGAAAGAAAGAGAGCGAGCGAGCGAGGGCGAGAGAGAGAGAATTCTGTATAGGTCCTGTGTTCCGCCTTTTTTCTCCGTTATTTATTTTTTCGTTTCTCCGCGAACACACGCATGTACGGGCGGGCTAAGCACCGGCAAGCAGCAACCAGCGACCACTGTCTCTCATATGTGATGGTACAGCGGCAGCAGCAGCAGCAGCACCAGCAGTGGTGGTTCCGACACCCTCTTAAGGATGCGACAATCATGTCGCAGCGGCTGTTATTACCGTCATTATTGGTGTTACTAGCACCATGTGATTGCTGTTATTAGCGCCGTTATTGTTATTATTATTAGTATTATTATGAATATTATAATTCGGTGAATTTGTTGAGCTGGCCAGACCGACAGCAGCAACGGGGATGGGAGAGGAATAAAGCGAGGCGAACGGGAGGGACCGCAAGAATCAGATGAAGGAATGAACAACAGCCTCGGGATTCAAATGCGCCCGACAACTAACTAGATGATGGGGTGTTCGTTGCTTTAGATTCGTATCATCTCGTTGTGGCCGCCGCCTCCCTGCGACGCCGAGGAGGTCACCTTCTCTCTCAATCTCTCTCCCTGTCCTCGAGAGAGAGAGAGTAACTGGAGCTGAAAAAGCACCACATCGTATATGTCGACAGACGCTGTCGTACATAGCGATTTCTGCCAGCCGTTGGCTCATTGCTAGTTCACTGGGTTGCTTTGGGCGCTCCGTGAAAAAAAACGAGATGACAAATGCAAAGAATAGCTAATCGAAACGCCACCGACAACATTTGATTGTCACTATTCCGCTGTACCACATTTGTTATCTGGCGAGCACCAATAGCAACATGGCAACGCGGCGGTTGGGCCTGCAGCGCTGACTAGGCATTGCCTATCGTGGTGGCACTCATAGAAACCGACGAAGAAAGTCGACCAAAGACACACAAGTAAATGTATAACGCGGCGCAAACATGGCTATACAACAATCGATGAGAGACGAAATCATGGCCACCCGAAGAAGCGCTTGCGCATCTTGGATCTCACATGTTTCGATTTCATCCAGCCAACAGGTCTCCGTATCCGTCAGGTGGTACATACTCATGTACATATCATGATAGAAACATTGCTACAAATAACAACAATGGAAAGTTACATAGTTAGACGGGCTTTCGCCGCCTTTATGACAGTTTAGCAAATGTGCCCCCCTGGGTGTCGCACGTTGCACCGAAGCATTTCCATGACGGTTCGTTGTCACAAATCCTCTGTCGTGGGTTGAGGCATACTACTGCAGGCAGACTGGGTAGACGCGAAAACTTTCTGTTTTATGCGGGGTTCCTGGGGATGCATGATTTACATGCGTCACTCAGTCGATAATGAGTGATTCGTAGTTCTGAAGTGCGAGAACCCTCACAAACCCACAAACTGCTATGACTTAGCCGCCGGGCTCGGCAAGGCATTAATTACTTCGACCAGAGTTTGGGACCTGGAAGCCGTGAACGGGCTACTGGAAGGGTGAGTACGTTTACACTGGACACTCATCAAGTAGGCCAACTCGATAATACAACGAAGTTAAATTAACATGGGTTATTATATATATATATATATATATATATATATATATATATATATATATATATATATATATATATATATATATATATATATACATATATATATATGTATATATATTTAACTCTCGAATCATTACGAAAAGTGCTAATTTATATGAACAAACACTTGTTACCCTGCAATCGAGTGTCTCTCGCCCACACATACAATACACCTGCAAGTGCAAGTACCGCTAAACAGGATGACCAAAACGACGCACGCAATGAGAGCAACTTGTGAACAATACCATATGATGCATTTTTCACACTGTGTGATATTCGTCATGTTTCCAATCTTAACCGTATGGCTATTGCAATTCTGTTTTGTTCCACGTTTGATCCTAATTTGTTATGATGCAATGTATGAGATAATGTGAACGCCAATCACTAACCTTTCATAACTGTAATATTACAAAGGCTCTCTAGCTACTCTATGCTGGTTGTTCCTATGGCACACAGGTGCAGCGTCCCTCTTCTAATTGCCAGATTAGTAATACTCGCTCGATGCCTTCGTATTAAGCAATCAGCCGGTCAGTCACCAGCTCACATGCTTTTGCTAATTAGAGTACAAGAAAAGAGAGCACTAGTAGCTTGGGTGACTGCTTAGCTCATCCATCAGCTCCTTGTGCAGACTTCACACTTTGACATGCTCTACGGATTGCGGTTACTGTCTGATTACGGATTGGAGTCGTTGCGCTTGGCGACTTGTACAACGCTAACAATCAGCGGGAGATTCAACTTCGACTTTGATTACGTAACGACGTCTACACAACCTTATTATGTTAAGCAGTGGAGTGGATAACAAGAGGTAGAGTCGGGACCTAGCTGATCAACTCACGGCCCCCTTTGCACGCACTCAATATGTTTCAGCTAAACTTTAGGACGCTTATGATAATTTGGGTAAACCGAGAACGCGTCGAAAATCTGAAATGATTCGAATACCTTGCCGCCCGTCCGCATATGATATGATGAGCAAATGAGCGGCTCAATACGGGTGGCTTCTTTAAGCGAACAGCGTGAAGTGCTGCCTTTCATATTAAAAGTGCTATTCAAATATACCTACTGTTATCTCGGAAACTATACAATGTTGACGTGTGCCAAACCTGGTGCCACTCCCTCCATGATAAGAAAGATAAATGCTTACCAATTTATTTCGTACGCCAAAGAAATAGCTACGAAGGATTCTGCAAGAGGATTAACACTCTCTAGCTCTCCTCTCTCTCTCCCTGGAGAAGGCAGCGCTGGCGTCATAAGGAATCTCGCAGTCAATTACTGCGAGGGTACCCATTTGATCGTTGATATTGTAATACTATGTGTATGTACGTGTGCATATGTACTACACAGCTTTCTGTGTTTTTCTGCTGTCACAAGGAGAGATCGAAACCGACTCTCTGTCCTTTGACGCTGACGACAGAACCATAATTATCATTAGGTGTCAGCAGATCGCTCAACCATGCTGCTGCTGCTGTCTCTAAAAGGCTTTTAGTATCAACCAGCGGACCTGGCCAAACGATAGAAACGAATGATCTGAGTCGTTGGGAGCTCGGTTTAGCTTGGCTGGCTGGCTGACTGCAACGCCGGCGTGTGCCGAACAATAATATCAATAACACCTCGAAAGTCGACGCGAAGCGAAGTGCTGCCCTACTTGTGTCGTCGCTATCAGCTACTTACTGCTTCCTTCCTTCCGTCCCGTGCCCCTCCCCAAAAAGACGAGATGAGATGTACGGTAATACATTTCCAATACGAGCCGGCATAGGACTACGAACGAGTGGCTGAGCGGAGCAACGAGCGGCGGTGTCAGACGACGTCCGTTTTTCTTCAGTTCCCGCTGCCTATGAACCACCACTCTGGCACCATTCGGATTCAGCGGCAAGACAGCTTGCCCCCCCCCGCTGCCTCGATGCCTGCAGCAGCAGCATCAGCAGCATCAGCAGCAGCCTTTTTTTGCTGTCGTCGCGGCCATCGGGGAAATGCGATGACGATACTCAACAGCTCCCAGCAGCCCTACATAGCATAGTGTGGCATCTCGGCGCCGACCCTTCAGTAGAGCTTTCGCCGAGACGTTTTCTTCTTCGCCTCATCGTCTTTCTATGCCTTACTCGATATTCCGCTGTCACTATCTCTATTTGTGAACGCCGATGGATATGCGAAGAAACTCTATTGCGAGGTAAGACGCAGAGTCAGAAAGAGAGAGAGAGAGAGATGCGAACAGAGAGCTCCACGCTCTGGCTACATTAGGTACGTGCTTACATATACACGTTACGGGGCATTGGCACGTAGTAGAAGTAGTACTAGTAGTGTGGAACCAGACCAACGCTGACACGGGTGGTAGCACCTAGCGAGTCGCCGAGGGCGACGACGACCACCTTCATGCTCTCATTTTCGTTGCAGCTCCTTTCTCTCCGAGTGTCGCGGACATAGCTTCGCTCTCTCTCTCTCTCTCTCTCTCTGTCTCTCTCTCTCGCTCACTTACCGCCCCAAGCTTCTAGATATCTTTCACGCGTTTTCGGCTTCTCCAGTATGCCAGCGCCTTTTCTCGCAAAAAGGCGCCTAGTTCTTATCGATCGAGCACATTACAGCTTTGCTCGATACCAGCCAGCACGGCCACCCGTCCTGTCACGCTCGCGGCGGCCTCACTGCCTGTCCAGCCAGCGCCGGTGGAGGCAATGCCGCGCCACGGCAAAGGCGGAGAAGTTCGTGGCGCGCCGCTGCGCCCGATAACCCATTCGATTTTGCTGCGACCGCGTTGCTTGCGCCTTCCGACGCTCGTCTCGGAAATGTGTCTCGGGACCGCCACCACCTCAACAGCCCTCCCCGCCCGGCTATCTATCTCTCTTTATTTGACACGAAGTGACTTGGACAGCCAACTAGAAGAAAACTAGAGAAGATTGCCCCGTTAAGATAGAGCAGACAAAGGGTAAAAACGAAGGAGCGACGAGAGAAAAAAACTAATACGGGTAGTACGAGCGAGAGCTCAGCCACTCAACTGGGCACCACTGGATACGCGCTATCATTCGAGGTGGTAGCTGACGATCCTGTAGCAGAGAAGAATAAGCTTAATGCTATGGACGATCATAGTACATACATTGTGTGCTTTGTTACATTAACTTTGCTAACAGAGGGAAACTATTGAACGTGACCCACAAAGACGGGCGCGCAGCTATGAACCTGTGTCTGTTAGGTTTCTTGCCGGAATCGCTAGCTGGCCAGCGTACCGGAATTCTCCTTCTGCGTTCGGTGCTCTACGATGCTCGGTATCCATTGTCACTTTCACGATTGATTTACCTATGTGCTTCGGTGGCAAGGGTCGTTATGCGGTGTTGA
Organism: Stratiolaelaps scimitus; assembly: GCA_019614645.1. Classification (NCBI taxonomy): domain Eukaryota; kingdom Metazoa; phylum Arthropoda; class Arachnida; order Mesostigmata; family Laelapidae; genus Stratiolaelaps; species Stratiolaelaps scimitus. Next base: position 10,751,769 of record JABWDB010000003.1, read on the forward strand.
TAATGGATAATGGAACGTCCTCTAGAGGAAAGAGGGCAAGCGAGAAAGCGTCGGAATCGTCTTTATATTTTCTAAGTTTGCACGATCTAATTAACGCGCACAATACGCTCAGTCGTCTCGTGTTGGGCAGGAAGGGATACATGTGGATAAACAGTTGGTTTGGCTTCGATTTCGTCCGCGTTATGAAGCGACGCTGAAAGCAGAGGACACCGTAAAAACCGTCGACGGTAAACGTTTAAGGCTGAGGATTTAAATCATTTACATGGGCGGTTCACCACAATGATGTCACTCCATCTCGACTTGCAAAGTTTCGCTGTTCAGTTGTCTTCGTTCAGTTGAAGGGTCATGCCAGGCTTGTTTGTGTTCAGCCGTACACGGCTCCTTTCAGCCTGACGTTGGAGCCGTCCGATAATGTCTCGTCTCTGCTATATAATAATACTAATTAGATAAATTATTGTGGTATATATATATATATAGATGGCGGCCATTTTACAATAGTGCGGGACGTAGTTGTGTATTAATTCATGCAGTCGGCTTTCATCGTAATTTCAACGCGTCGCGTCGATTCTTGATAAGTGAATTCACATAGAACAAACTGTAAAAGGCTAAGTGTAAGCTTCTGATCTGTCCGTGACTGATAGGAGTTCTACGCGCCATGGAATGCCTTATGAATGGTGCTGACATTTCACTACAGTGCCACCGCACCGTGAATAAACTAATACATATAAGTGTTGTATATATCGATGTTGAAATGCTGAGGGTAACATAGGAAATCCCCTGTACAACTGACACTTTTTTAGCTAATTAGCATCGCACAGTGATTAACAGTGATTGCAGTTGCATCGTTGGGTTGACGCGTATGGGCTAATAGACATTGGAACTGACTGAGAGAACAGACAGGCGCAAGGCAGCAATATCCCCTAACAGCTGATGGAATTGAATGAAATCGCGTTCCCTCCCGCGCGCAAACCTGCAAATCGTGATTGCAATTGATTTTTGTCTGCTTGTCATCGCCCATGGGTTGTTGGGGCCGGGGGACGCCGATATATATGCATATATATATATATATATATATATATATATATATATATATATATATATATATATATATATATATATATGTTCGTATACGGGCACATACGCTGCGCCACATTGCTTGGTTGTTACAATATACCAAGCAGTGTGATGCCCATCCATATGTGATGCCCATCCATGCAGTCGACTGGGTCGTATTCGCAAATCGAGCGTGCTAGTGATCGTCGTAGTGGTGGTGGTGGTGGCGATGATGATGACGACGATCAGAGTGGTCGTGGGGAATAGCGGTGGTGGTGGTGGTGCTGGGTATAAAGTTGGGTCGATATGATACGATGTGCTCTGACACCCGATGCTGCTGCTGCCGCAGCTGCAGGGGTTGGGCGACACTCGGCCGTTGCCTCGAGGACGCAGGCACCCGGGGGTAGACAGACAGACATTGAGTGAGTGAACATAAAACTGGCCACTCTCTCTGTCTCTCACTCCCAAAGGGGTTTGTCGACTCCTGCCGACCTTTTCTCTCTCTCTCTCTCTCCCCCCTCTCTCTCTCTCTCTTCATCGCCGATATCTTCTCTTCTGTGGTAACAAACAGCCACTGGCAGATATACACACATACAGACAAACAGAGCCAGCCAGCCATTGCACTTCGGCGGCGTCTCCTGTGCACCCTTTTTGCAGCACGCGCATTTTCTCTCCTCTCTCATTTTGCCTGTCTTGCATATATATATATATATATATATATATATACACATACATATATGTATATATATGATATGTATGCATACGCGTATCCTGCTGCCCCGCCTTGGCTTGCCCTGCTCTGCTTGCGACTAGCACAACCTATCCCACAGCGGCCCGCACCCGTGTGCATGATGTAGTAATATTATATATATATATATATACACCATGCAGCAATATACAGCATGCATAGCTGCTCTCCTTCAAGCCTCGCTGCCACGTACTTCTTCGTCTTGTCTCGTCCATTTCTTCGTCTTCTTCCCGCCTGCTGTTCCCGCAGGCCCTGGCTGAGATTGATTCCATTCTATCTTGTCGTTCCACTCATTGGTCTCGTCTTCTTCGTATTCTTCGGCGTTCTTTCTTATTGATTATTAATTTGGATACTGCGACATCCGGACGCTGCTACGGCTCCTCCCACTATAGTGGATGCTAGGCAAATTATGGCAGTCTCTCAGCTCGTCACCTCAACGTGAACGGTGTATGATGTGCCGCTATGATCACTACCCAATATGAAGAGGTAGGATAGAGAATTAGAGCGAATACAAGGGTGAAGCTTGCCCTTAACGGTACCCTCTCCATGGCTCTGCTTGTAGTTGGTTTCCGCGCACAGCGAGAGCGTCTGCGTGGCGCATTCGATTCGAAGGGCAACAAAAACAAAGCAAGAATGGAACAATAATGATCATGATGATCGTCATCACCACCACCATCATTATTGACATAATTGTTGGAATCGTCGGCAACGACAATTGTTGTTGCTGCCGCCAGCGCTGCGTCGACGATGGATTCGTCACGGACGCAGGCCGTGAGCACCCACATATCAAGCAATGTGGTCGATGGTGGTGGCGCTGCCAGCAGTGGACTGGAGTTGAGCCCCCCGCAGTGCTTGAAGCCGCCGATCTCGAACGGGTCCGTGGCAAGACGGCGTTGAGTGGGTGCAATTGGGCGATTGTGACTGACGAGTGAGATGAGTGCGAAGGGACCTCCACAGCGGGTGGAAGTGTGTCTTAGAGGCTGTGCAGAGGTGTGGTAGAGGACACGGGGAGTATAATGTTGGGGAGGGCAGAATTTCGGGACGCGCGAATGAAAGAAATCAAGAGCGAACACTGATGGCATTAAGTGAGGAGAAGAGAGAGAGAGAGAGATTGAGAGAGAGCGAGAGGGAGAGAAAGAGTGCGCGCAGGGAGATGTTGCAGTTGTGGGAGAGGTTGACTGCTTGCGGAGGGTGTCAATGGTAATGTCCACCCTAAGAGACCTCACGGAGCCACAAGAAACAGCGGGGATGAGGTGCTTGGGTTAAGGCTAGCACAGGGCAAAGGACGAAGCGGTAACGATAACGGTGTGTAGCAGCCTGGCTGATCGTGGGTAGTTGGTGCTTGGAGAGAAATACTAAAGAATGACACAAGCCAGATAGAATGAAGGGGATAGAACATGGACGAACTCGTCGGCGGGGGTTGTCAGGGGTTGTCGGGGGAATACCGGTGTCCGCTTTGAGACATAGCCGTTGTTGTTGCCGCCGTTTGGGAATGCCTCTGATGCTGTTCTGGTGAAGAACTGGAATGCTCCTTCGTTGTTAGGCGTTCAGGCTTCTGCTGTATAGCGCAACGGGGAATAGAGAAGGACGATAATTGTCGCTGTCGACTCGAGCACGCGCTGTCAACAATCAGCCAACTCACCAATCGCTGCTCGATCGTCGTCGGTCGCGCCTTGCTTCGTTGTGCGCCCTGCTGGCCGCCTGTGAGGCAGGCTGTAGGCACAGCAGTTAAGCATTGACTTGTCTCTCTCTCTCCCTTGATCAACATCTGGAGGTTGAATGAGAAACCGCTAACCGGACGACCATGGGAAGTGCCAGGGAATGGTAGGTTTGCTGGGCCGAATGGGAAAGTGTTTTGCGAGTACAACGAACGAGTTCTACGGGAAACTCACAGAAACAGAGAGAGAGAGAGAGAGAAAGAGAGAGCGCGTCAGGGTTGACCTCAGAACGCGTTCGCCACTGCCATTCGCTATTATCGTTCTCGACAACGCCACGGGGCACTAATAGCTGCACTGTTGGGTGTGTCTGTGTAAATTGTTCGCCATTAAAATTATGTCCCTTTCGTTTGGGCCATCGAAATCCTATGGCTACATTTCTCACTTGGTATTATTAAAGTATTTGAACTTCGGATCGCTTTGTTCGTTCTGGCCGATAAAATTAAAATTGACCTTGCAATTGCAATATGCCAATATCGTCAACAGAATCATTTATACGATGGAATCCTGTATTATCATGTGTACGCTGCATCGGGTAAACAGTTCCTCGGGGTAGTTGTTTCAGCTTCAACAGCGACAAGACACTCGTGACCCTCTCCGAAATAGGACGTTTTGCGAACATGGCCACCTGCCGATTTTCGGAGCATGACGTTCATTTGTCATTGAGAATGCCGTACAGCCGTTTGACAGGACAGCATAGCGTACGATGGAAGTCATGGGAGCCAGGATTATTCAAGGATATCGAGGGTAGATGAGTGAAATCTTTCCATGCGTTAGTGTAGGGCCCTCTCTTCAAACGGCAACATGCGGATCGAAGGGAATTGGAGGATCATTACTGTTTGTTGCATACGTACTCTATTTGCTGTAATTAATGAATTTTTACAACCAGACTTTGAATGATCGAGTAATCGGCAATAGCGTTAGACAGAATGTCGCAATTATCTGCATTTCCTCAGCACTATCAGGTACGATGTAGCGTGCGTTCACTAATTAACTTGGATGTAGATTGTCCTTAATAACCATGTATTAAGTGGATGTGACATTTTTAAATATAACGTTCGTTTTATCAAGCCTTTGACCTTGGATAGCATTCTCAACTGCTAGAAAATGACAAAAAAACCTCTCCCTGAGTTCACAGTCGATGCAGGGTAATTCGGCACCTTGTCGAGCAAAGTTAACACACCCTTAAAAATTGCGCTGTCAATAGAACTGAGTCTGCTTCAATGATCTCTTTCTCTATCGTTCATTCAGTCTCCCCTCTTTGCGTGGTTTGGTGGCGGGCCCGCCAGTCGTTGTCTGATTAGGGATCCCACCTTTGGGAGAACCGCCCTATGTCTGCCGACAGCGCCGAGCGTTGATCGGACCTCTGGAGGTTATACTGTAGGCTGTGAAAGGATGCTCATTAGCTGTCTCCCCCGAATTAGCGAAAGTTTCATCAGTTATTCGAACTTGGATCCGTCTCCTCATCTACAACGTCCCATTAGCCTTTGTGCAATGCTCGTCTTTGCTTCGATCGTCACTTCAATTTCCGAACCAGGGTCTTTTTTTGATCACTCGGGTAGTGGTCCTTGAAGAAAAGCACAACGGCTTTCCCAAATAATGGAGGTCACTCTTACCGGTAGAACTTCTAATTAAATCACCTATAAACAGAAACTGGCTAGATTGACGATGAAACTTGTACATATGTAGGTATCTTGATCGAATCAGCCAATAAAACTGACCCGATTCACTCATCAGGCCACCTAAAGAAATACACAGTCACTGCTGGCCGTAAGCATCACGAATAGCATTTCCATTCTACCCGACATCCGTCCACTGTACGGTGTCTCGCTGACCGTTTCGTCGAGATAGGTCCAGCGTGCTTGAGTCATGTGTGTACTGACTCACATCCAGGTCCGCCTCGGAGTGCTTGTAACCTAAATCTTTACAGCTGGTCATGGTTGGCAAAAAGCTCCACGCCCAAAACATCGGCTCCCAGCTATCATGGCTAGAGGGGTATCGTGCCTCTCGACTTACTGCTAGCTGCCCACCGAGATATACGCACACGCACATAAACAGATCAATACAAACAAATCCTATTGACAAACCTTGAAAGCTTCTCTGAGCGAGCAGCCTAAATATATACTCGTGGTACACCTCGGATAGTTCGGCTTCGGTGTATCACCGTTGTCCACCATGGACACCAGTTTGCTTGTAAGCATTTGCTTATTTGGACGATTGCTCGTTTATCGTACCACTCACAGCCTTACAGGTCGTCGTGTGTAGCTGATTTGATTTGTCCTAGGTCGCTGACGACGTGTCTATAGTGTACCTTACCGGCAGATGCACCTCGTCGAAGCCGCTATCGCCCTCGGTGCGTAGTCTGGCTACGCTGAGCTTATCTGGGAACAGACGAAGCAAATATGTTGTATTCACCGTAAGTGGACTGTTCAAAATTGGCCCATATATGTGTATATGACAACCTTTTTTCACCGTTTTAATAATTCGCAGGGCAACACTAGCTCAACCTAAGGCATGTGGCCAAGTGGGTCTGCTTCCTATGGGAAATCTGGTATTGGGCCACTTCACTGGGTCAGTGGCACTCGGCTCTTATCTATATGCTAACACCCTATCGGATATCCAGCTAACTAGCAAATACGGCTCGTACAGTCGGCGAGCGAGGCAGTGTGTGTGCCCAGGGCTCATCTTGGCAGGAGCAATAAGCTAACGATCAGAATTTTATGACTTGTTTGGCCCGTTTCTGCTGTCTAACCATTCCAGCTAAACGTTTGGCTCCAACTTTATCTGTCTATACAGACTCATATATATATATATATATATATATATATACATATACCCCTGGTCGTCTTTATGCTCTTTCTGCACCGTTGTATCATGCTCATTGCAGGCTATCTCCTCTCATCGTTGAAACCAATGGCAGTGACTTTGTTGGATAGATGTAGCCGTACAGAGGAGCGCGAATGGAGCCAGCGGGAGCCAGGAGCAACGAGAACGACGTGCGGGAGCGGTTGTATGTGTGTATGTGTCGTTGAAGGCCGGTATCACCGTCGAGTAGGTTGGTCAGTCGGTAACTGCCGTTGGCGGCCGGTGGACGACAACAGTGGAGACAATGGTGACAACGAACGAGACCGGGGATCCAAAAGGCCACCAGAGACACAAAGCGGGAACAGAGACAGCGAGGGAATGCAACAGTGGCCATCGTAGGTCGGCGCAGTAGTGGACAACATTTACAACCACCCTAAAGGGCGAGTAGAGAAAAGAAAGGATGTCTAAGGAACACTGCTGCTCTGACCTGCTCTGTTCTTGGCCCACAGCGGGGTGGTAGTAGTAGTAGTATCATACACTATAGGTGGTTTATAGCAGGAAAGAAGCAACAACGGCAACAGACGACGCAGCAGTAACCGGTTAGATATTACTCAGATACCTTGTGCTACTGCTGCGGCCGCTGCTGCTACCGTAGGTGCCACCTCTACGGTTAGTCTTCTTCCTCTGTGGCTGGCTCCCACGCACTGCTGGATACACTCCTTGTACCTACACATGCCCGTTCGAACACACATACGTATACATATATATATATATATAGAGAGAGAGTGAGAGAAAGACCTTATGCTGACTGGATAATAAGGCCCGCAGTCGTACCAGGTCAAACAGCCAATCCCAGTGACCGAGTGTAGTCGGGCAACAGAAGCAGCCAGCGTCAATAGACGACACCCAACAGAGATATACCTAATTGTTCTATATATATATATATATATATATATATATATGGCGCGTCAAGGGTAGAAATCACACATGTCCACCTTGTTATGTCTAGATACGTACATTTGTATCTGTATGTATGTATGCAGGTTTCTGTGACTTTGTTTTACTCTAACGGCTAAGGATTCTTTTCGGTGGTATATCCTTCGCGGAGAAAATCAATACGGAGGATGCATTTGAGTTTCTCCTTATATCCGAGGCCCCCTGCTTTAACTTATTGTAGCGTATTGTTAATGGCTCATAGTGCTGACTTTGGCCGGCACCACTGCAGAGGAAGAGATCACCTTTCTCTATGCGATCAGTGGTGTCGTCTACACGTCAATAGCACTCTCACAATGAACACCGGTGCGCCCTTTTGCCGCTGCCATAACCCGCGTTCGCTTGGGCGCTCCACCGCTAGCGAGTACACGTTGTATGCCCTGCCTATCTCCATTCGACTGACTGTCATCGGTGTCAAAGAGGCGGCCATCGTATTTCTTCCATTCGAACTATAATAATAGTCATAATAATAACTAAACCCGCATTGCTGCTACAGCTACCACACTACTCGCTATAGTGTACCAGCTTCTGTGAGACGCTCTTGCCACGGCCTGCTGTTGTTGTTGATTGTTGTGAGGGCTCTCTCTCTAGATTATTTCTCTCGGCCTTTAGCTAGCTAATGCTTCCCGCCGTCAGAATTGTGCCACGACAACTGGCAGATGATATTGGCATAAATCGAGGCAAGCGGACTATGGTAGGTAGTGCAGACTAGCTAGTGAGAGAACGTAGCTTGTGGGGTGTACTTACGCCTGTCAACGTATGCTGCATCTGTGAATGCATCGATGTAACCAGTGCCCAGAATGCCCCCCGAATCCATGTCAGTATATTCTATCCGACAACGATAGCAGCAGCAGAAGGAGCAACAGGAGCCGATCTTGCGTATTAGCCAGTATGCGTTGTATTGTCTGTCTGTGTGTATATCTACTTGATGTACAATAATCCGTTTGTGCATTCACTTCATAAATACATCTAGTAATTGACAGCGGATGGGAGCGAGCCAGGCTCGTGAGGGCGGACGCCAGGGCAAAAGCCGTCGATAGCAGTTGACCACTGCTCCATTCTGTTACTTGGCGTTCCGCTCGCTCTCTCTCTCTCTCTCTCTCTCTCTCTCTATCTGCATCCGTATGTGTGTGAGACCACAGAGGACTGCTGCTGTCGTCCACCTTTGACGGTCTGCCTGTCTGTGGCAGAGGCGGCGGCAGTGGTGGCCAAGTAATCAGCCAACGCGTAGAGTACGAGATCGTCTCTGTATATGATCCCGATAGCATCCGATCAGAGCAGTAGGTAGAGTTGCACATGATAAAGGGAAGACAACGCAGGCCCGCTGCTCACATCAAGTGGAAAGCAGTAGCAGTTGCAGTAGCAGCAACAACAGAATGAGCGCGGCAATCGGACTAAGGTTAAGTTGGTGTCGTCCACTGGACAGGGGATTGCTGCCTAAACTGAGCCCCTCAATGCGTCTCGTCTTGCATGGAAAACGTCGACGCACCTAAAGGGGACTGACTAGCAAACGGTGGTTGCCTAAGCGACGATCACCACCCAGAGTCATCTTCGCACTGCCGCTCGGATCGTTCTCTTCCCTTCATGGTGTCATCACGGTATAGCTGTCCCATTCACTTGCACCGCTCTCAGAGTGAGATAGACGCGATATATATATATATATATATAAGCTACTGTCTTTCTCTCTCTCGGTTGCTTTCTCCCAAACCCTAGAGATCTTCTATATCTCGGCCAGCCTTTTCTTCGATCCGGGCTCCACAGCCGTCGTTCCACGACTAGTGCGGGTATTACAGCAGCGGTGGCAGGCTTCCTTCAGTTCACTGCTGCTGCTACCATCTAGCTCTGCCCGATAGCTGACTGTCTCGCTGCTTAGTATCCTATACGCGTGCTTAACTTGGCTTTAGTCTGCTCGGCTTTGGCCTGCATTTGCTGCAGCCAGCCGATGGCTCTCTCTGGCTCTTGCCGGCAAGAGCGGGCGCGTATGCAGATGAGCTAGCCATGTCGTTCGGCAGGCTCGCCATGTTGCGCGAGCCCGTCGAGTGACTTCTGCTGCATAATTCCTTAGACCTAAGACAGCGCGGCTAGCAGCAACTAAGGCCAACCCCGAGAGGCAGCTCGGTCCGTTCTATTAAGGCGTACGGTTGTCTCCGAGTGCCACGTACAAACGCACATATAGAGCGAGAGACAGAATATACAGATGGCGAGATAGGGAGCTAACAGGGACCCCCCGGGAATTTCGCCAGTGGACAATGCGGGAGAGAGTAGGGTCAGGAAACGGGTGCCATGAGAGGACAGTGTAACCGAATGGTCGCACACAGCACAACGAGGAGGACTACGACGAGTATACGACTGAGTGGTCCTTCGCGTCGTCGGCGGCGGCGGTGGCGGTGGCTAAGAAAGGAGAGCGACACAGGAACGGAGAAAGCGACCGCAGCAGCAGCAGCAGGAGCCGCCGCCGCCGATGAGTGGCTCGTCAGCAGTAGTAGTAGTGGTAGTAGCGGTGGTGGTGATGGTGGAAGGCACGGGAAAGGTTCGGGTTCTCCAAGCAGGCGCGGCTTGAGGCAATGGGAGGCGAGTCGAGGCCAAGCCAGGCCCAAGCCACTCACGAATAAGGGGGCGCAGCCACTCAGGCCATGGGAATAGAGGGAAAAGCGAGAGTCTGTGTGCAGCGTCTCTGGCCGACTATGTTAGCTGGTTGATGGTGACGATGCCTGTGGCACTACCCGTAGTGGTAACACTGCCAACAAACTAGCAACTGCAGCAGCAGTAGCCTGTCGTGGCCTGCGGGCCACGGAGCGGTTGGTCATCGCTATCCTTGATTAGTCCTGTGAGGCGTCGTGGATGCCCGCCTCGTCCAGCACCCCGCCGCTGTGGGTGGGCAAACCGTACAGTTTGCTACACGGGATCTAAGTACTAGCCCGCATAGTCGCCTTGCTATGTATTATAGCACACTCTCTGCGTGTTAGAGACCTCATATATACCACCTCGGCTTCCGTACTTCAACTCCCTCGTCTGGGGTAGTTGGGCTATTGCTTGTCCCGGGCTGAACGGATTGACGAACTATGAAAACTACCACGTCCTCCAATTGATGCAGTACGTCAAAAAGTAGCGAGAGATTCAAGATGCAACTAAGCTATCGATTTTTCGGCCCTATACGGAAGTCTGCGTGAATAGAACCTTGAACACTCTAGTAGGACTGCCATAGATCAGGGGAGATCACTTGGAAGATAATCGTTAGGCTGGAATTGAAGACGTTTTTAGTTGATACTGGCTCTGCTGACGAGTGTAACGTCAGTTCCCATACATATATATATATATACAGCGTGTTCAAGAAGGTACTCAACCCTATCGGAGACCAACTAAAGCTTGACGATTTTTAACATATTTTTCCTTGCAATATTTTCCCTTTTTGTTCTAACATACAGGGCAAAATCTAAATCTATCTTGGCGGCGAAACGAAAGAGAACAAACACAAAAATCTATCCTATAGTGATAACATCTAATTTCATTGAAGGTCTTCACTGGCTGGTCTGCGAAGTTCATCGACTTCTAAAATGTTACTTTCTAGTTGTTTCTCGCTTTCGATTTTTTTGTTTCATAATACACGCTCCTATCTAAACACGAGTCAATAGACAACAGAAAATCAAAATACGGAAAGGTTGCCTTGAAAACCGTTAAACTCGGGTTAGTCTCCCGTAGGACGTGCGTAACTTCCCAAACACCCCGTAGATATATATATATATATATATATTTATATATATTTATAATAGTATATTTTTTGTAGATAGATATCTTTCACGTCTATATAACAAGCCAAAGTGGCGAGACATTTCCTTCTCAACAACTACGACTTATATAAGTGAAACTTTTGGCCGCGCTGAAAACGGCTCGAGAACCTGTGGCCGACGTCGCTAACAGACCGGCCCAGAGGCGTTGTCGGGGGAGGACAAGCGCTGGTGGGGCGGACATCGCAGCTCAATGGTCGAAGTGCGGTGCGCTTAAATTTCGTTAAATTTCCCTCGCTTCTTCTTCGGCTGCCAGCTTCGCACCTGACAACGAATGTTACTCCTCGAGGGGCAGCTGCCATCGGCGGCTTTTGAGTTTATTACACCGTGGGGCTGGCCTCACTAGTAGGACTCGTAGCTGAAGTTGTCAAAGTCGTCGTGGCGTGCGTCGTTCTGTCGAGTGCAGCGTTCCAGCGCTCTCTTGCGGGGACGCACGTCGAACACAAGCCCCGGCTTGTTACTTTTAGTTCCCGAGGGCGAGTTCCTTACCACTGTGTGGAGGCAGTTGGATAGAGAAGCGTCGCTCCACGGTCCGGCCTGGCCCCTTGTGGCCGATGGACGGATGACTACAGCGGCGGTGGCTAGGACGGTGACTAGGACGGTTCAGTCTGTTTGTTCCAATTAGAATTGTGCTGAACAAGGCAACGACGTTTGGGTCCGCTGTCGCATCGGATGAAAACGAACTGAGCCGGCGGCCGAGCCGGTTGTTACAGGGTTCTGCCCGCTTGCTGGTGGCCGTCAGCGAACAGCAGTCGATGATGCGCCCATTGCGACGGCAAACTCCGCTACTGTGGATAGACGACGACCGTTTAGAATTGTCAGGGTACCCATTTGCGATCGCCAGCCCATACTGACACACTCTGTGTCCGTGTCCTGTGCAGCCTCGTTGGCTCCGCTCGTTGACCACCTGCAACGATCAAGTTGGAAGGAATATTTCGCTTTGTAAGCGCTGTCCATTGTTTCTAGAAAATTCAGCCAAGGAACATCTACGATATCGAGACGCCAAAGAGAATTACGCTGAACGAAGGCGTTAGTCACGTTAGTTGTATAAATTTCACACAGAGATCAGCAGTTCTAATATACCTAACTAAAATTGTGTAAGTGTGTCTGTCTGTGTGTACAAATGAGGTGAGATACAGACAAAATGCTACCAACCATCTGTGATGCTTTGAACCTTAGAGCAGTGCAAGGGAAACTAAGTGTTAGTAAGGCTTTAATTCGCTTTAATTAATACTATTGGCTCGTTTGTGCCCGGCTGAAAGCCAATAATCAATGCAATTTATTTCGCTCTACCCGTGAATACTGTGACGCTTCTGCTGTTTGGTTAAGACCTTTCACTTTTGCGTCACTATAAAGAAAAAAACTGCACCTGCTTTGTACGGACATGTGCAGGTGGGTACTCCGGGGCATACCCTGCACACCTATTTTGGACAATACACAACATACATGTCCTTAATGATATTTATAATAACAATGAAAATAAGATGAAAGGCTCTGATATCAAAAATTTCGTTAAACAAGAAAACCAAATCACTCATGCAAACCTAACTACTTGTGTGGGCGTCTAATTATTGTTAATAATAATAATGCACGAGGTTCTAGCGTGATGTGTCCTCTCCAATGGTCGCATTATTGGCGAAGGCCATAATAGCCGTGATTACATCTGATTGTCATTGATGAGACGCAATTGCGTTGAGGGTCCATCCATCCGAGCTGACGAGCATGCCCACCACTGGTAAGTACCATTGCAGCACGCAATCTAGTGGTGTGTGGTTGAATCAAATTGTCAATCTTCTCTTACCACTTCCAATATGAGCTGGTCGTGGGTGGGCTCCAGTGGATTCGACAGACTGGGCCCGACCTGCTTAAACCTTGTACGTCACAACGGCTTCACCCAAATATCGCAACAGATATATATATATATATATATATATAAGGGTCCTCAAACTTTTATACGATTGCTAGATTTAGTCTCTCATTAGATGACGACCCGGTGGCACAGCACGGTAGGGCCGCCAGTTTATTTGTAGAGCAGCAGCAGCAGCTCCAGAGGGTCAGGGCCGTGGCTGCCTGGAGCTGGCGTAGGAAAGATACAATTTGGACAACACTGACCGCATCGCTATTGTGCTAACGTAGAAGCACCGAGAGGCTCACTGCTCGCCATACCCAAGCCGAGCTGACCATATCTATCGATCTGGCTGCCGCTACATAACCATCTAGCTGGATTGTCTGCACCCGTGTATCTATCTGATCACCAGCATGCACGACGCTTTTTGAATCGCTTTGCAGATCTATATAAGCTAAGTTCTGATTAGAATCGAAAACGCGCTATCATCCGGCGACGCTCATGAGATAGAGCGAACAGCACCGAGCGGAGCATGGAGCGACGCGTGTGTCTGTGTGTATCTATGAGAAAACTTTCCTCGCGCAATTTTCCAACGTGACAACAACAACGACACCACCACCAGCAGCAGCACTACAAGCTGCAGTGTATCGGCTGATCGACGATGGGCGATAGGGTCGAATAGGCGGTCGCAGTAGTTCTCCACGCCCGACGACAGATGGACAGCCGATGGACCGCGGTCGTTTTCTGTCTAGTCGTAGGGCCACAGCGGAGCGTCAGAACGGCTCGCTGGGCCCCACAACGATTGCAATGGTGAATTTCGGCTCGGTCTGGGTTCGGTGCGGTGCGGTTCAAACAGCAAAAGGCAGAATCGATCGAAGAAACGAAAGCACACAGCAACGTCAATCGGCGCGATACGAGGAGAGGGGCCGCTAGAACTCGTCGTCCGCCATTGACGGTTGTTGTTTCGCTGTCTGATCTGTGAGAGGAGGCAAAGATCGGGAGGGCTGAACCGTGTACCCTGCTCGCTTGCTCGGGATAGAGCTCGACCGCGAGAGCGAGAGAGAGAGAGAGACCCACGCGGCAATGCAATCACAACAACAACAATAGCAGCAACAACAATCCGGACATGGACACAACAACGACATCCACATCAATTGGGAGAAATTGCTGTTTGCATTTTGAGCAATGATCGCCGTCGTCGTCGTCACCATCGCCAACGCCGGCACCACTCCCAACACGTTGCGCGCGGAGGAATTGAACGAATGCCATTGTGACTGGTGGCGTTGAGTGTTTGTGTGCGTTTGTGCACACGGGCCAGGACTTGATGCCACCACGATCGATGGCTCACACCACTGTGGCCGCTGTTGTTGTTGCTGCTGCTGCTGCTGCTGTGTCGATTGCTCGGTAAGTTGACCAAGCCAAGCTGTCGAGTATAAACAGGGTGAGTGAGAGGGATATATCGATAGAAACCGCCAGCCAAGCTTATTGTCAATGCGGGTGTAGTCTCACCGGATTATTGGCCACTCCCGCCGCGACGAGCGCAATTCGGAGGAGAGCTAAATTTTCACGGTGAAGCAAAAATGTATCATCTCCATCACTTCTAGTGCACGGCTTCGGCGTCAGTGTCAGCCTCAAAGCGTTCGCGTTCTCCCCCCAGTCGGCCCGGCGGTGGCCGGCGCCGCCGCCGCCAAACAGACGGATTCAGCCGGTCAGCCTATCCGTCTTTCTGGTGTTCGGGCAGCAACAGCAGCAGCAGCACTACCACCACCACCAACAGCAGCAGCAGCAGCAGCAGCACCAGCTCTATCGTGTGCTGCTGCTGCTGCTAACAGCGGACACCACTGGACACCGAAGTAGACGTTACTGTCAGCTTCGAAGGGTCAAGCCGATGTCGGCACGACTGGGAGAGAAATGCACGCCTTGAAACCACGGCGTTTGCCCGTCACAGATGACGGACACCACACGAATGATATCTCGATATACATGCACACAGATATAGATATATTGTTGACAATACCGGATTCTATTTCTAGCTTCCTGCGTTTTCTATTGAGTGGACCTATGAAAGGAAAACACTCGGAGTGAAGGTGTATGCATCGACACGGTTGCAATTCGCTGACATCGCGGCCAGCGCCGCCACCACTGGTAATAACATCCATGCTATTATTATATTTATTTAGCGCGATTAACGTTGATCTAGGATGAAATGAATATCGTGATTTTTGTGTGTCTGTTTACGTCGCTGAAAGTCGCTATGCGATCGAGTTGCATATGCGTCTAATCCTATGGCTACGTTGAATGCTGCACGCCAGCTTGTAATCGATAACACGAAGCAGTCGGTTGCGCCGGCTATGCCAATCGCTGTAGAGTCATGTCGTACGTGTTTTGACTAGTGGTCACGCAAGCAGTCTACGGCGACGGTGTTGACAGCAACGATGATGACAGCGTCTCATCTGAGGTGAACTCGGTGTACTTAATATGCTCGAGCTTTGTCCACAGACTACGACTACAACTAGTACAGCAACTGCTGCGACCGATATCCGCACTGATAACGTAAGCGTCACGAGGGGCGCGAATGTCGACAACAACACCGGGTTTTGTTTTTATGTGAATCTGATCTAAGCTAATGCTGAAGCTGCAATTTCTAAGTTAATATTACATAATGAAAGGTGTTGACATAGGGTGAGACTCAGTTAGTGACATATATATATATAGGTTGACAAAGCAATTGCCGAATCACTAATCAACATTGAACGTGAAATTCAAATTTTGTCCGAGATCTTGCAAAGCTCACACGTGTTTTGCTTGAGCGGCTCTTCTGAACAGAGTCCTCTCGTGGAAACGATTATGGGCCCATGCATTTCAGGCAAAAAAGAACTCCTCGCAGTTTTCAAAGCCTCAACGTCGGTCACTTTTAGCGGAGCGTTCGCATTAAAGGCGTGCACGTATCGGGCGTTCTTCGTCATGGCTGCGTTTGTTTCAGCTTCACGACATTTGGCCCTGGTCGATGCAAGGCAGTCAGCTACAAGCGATGCGAATTGTGTATATACCTTCGACATGAAACACTGTGAATAGGAAACGCCCGAAACTAAATGTTACTTTTAAATCAGCTTCCATACTGGAGAGCTTGCAGAAAGCTTGTGGTGTCATCAATTATTGAAATGGTTCCCTCTTACAGGTATTCGCTTTTTACAGGAAGACGACGACGACGACTATCTGTCTGTGCCAAATTCTATTTGACGATATTTTGCATAGCTTCCCATATAAAATGCATTTCGACCGACTTATATCGTGATATGTGGAGCAAATCCCGGCCATAAGACGCGTCGGGCATTTTCATACTATCCAACTTCGTCTTGTCGAATCGTGCGACGGTAGACCAAACGCTAGCGAGTATCGTAAGGACACTTCATTCGTGGGGAATATTGCTTCATATTATATATTAAAATAAATATAAAATAAATATAAAATCATTAATACTACAGGACTTCAATGTATAATAGATTAGCAATTAATGGTTGGCTTTGCCGACCGGCTGACATTCGGCTCTGATCGACGATGTTCGACTCCGCTTGAGTTACACCCTTACGCGCTGTCCGATAGTGAACAACAGCACTGTTCTGGTGATATGATGCCTATAATGTAAAATCCACATTGATGTTAGCGAGTTGGTTCTGTTGGCAATCGTGATGGCTGCTGCTGTTACCATTGTGGGCAAACGTCCTGACGCGACCCTGCTACTTATACCGTACAATTGTCCTAATACAACTGATACCACGGGTATTATTTTTATTGTTGTTGTTGTTGTTATTATTGACATTATCATTATTGTATTTCTGCCGCTAGCCGATAGTTAGGCAGATAGATACGTCTGTGCATGATCACTATGTAGTGAGTGTCTTTCGGCTGTACGCAGTCTGCAGCGATACCGGTGGACAGCGTCGTACTACATCGTGTATATATATATATATATATATATATATATGTAGACATAATGATGATGCGGAGACTACGAGTAATTATTTATTTATTTGTGGGAGTCGCCGTGGTCGCCCGGCCGATATCTGCTTGGTGTTGACGTTGCCGCCACGTCGAGCAGTTACTGCTGACGTTGGCAGTAGTACGTTGGTAGAATTGCTGCTGCTCCTGTTGGCGTTGCCTTCATCGCTATGATGTGGGCTGATTGTTCTTTTCTATGTAGCAGATATGCAAATCACAATGTACAATAGCGAGACGCGCGGGAGACAAAATTGCATTTATGTCTACATCAATCTACGGTGTCGCCTACATCTAGATAGATAGATCTGCATAATAGGTATATATATATATATATATATTAGCGACACACCAGGCGAAGGTTTCGAAGGTATCAGTGAGCAGTGAACAAAGTAACTAGCATGGGATAGTACCTTTGTGGTGGTGGTGGTGCTGTTGGAACACCGGGAACGTCCGTGTCAGTCCTATTACTATAACAAGCAATACCAACGATGACCGGATGTATCTGGGTTCCTCGAGGTTTGTGGAGGGATGTCGACCAAACATGAATGTTGATCATAGTGTCGATGGTGCTTGGTGACTCCATCGTGTCGACTTACTGAACCTCGGTCAAAAGTGAACTAATAATACAATAGCTTACAGGTGGTAATATCCTATATGATATATATATATATATATATATATATACATATATATATGTAGATAGTCCATGTCATCGCTTCGTATCCCACCCCGTATGAGAGTGGCATGCAATTACTGTTGCTGATTCCTTCAGCGTGACCCTCACCGTAATCACCTTTTTGCACTTTTTAGCCCGACCATATGACTCGGCTCAGAACACCATGCTGTGTTCTAAGCCGAAGTGAGTTCATACTTACTAACTTCGACGTTCGTACCCGGAGACCGAACGTTGCAGCTGTCATCTTTCAATACGTTTTTACGCCATCGTAGCCTGCGTGGCAAAACCTGTCGTCAGGGGGCGAACTGGCCAACTGACCTGCAACTCAAATCCAACACGGGGTACGGTGACGATGCACGGTAGCGGTGACAACGACAATACGACCGAACGAGTCAAGCAGCCAACTAACTTGTTGGCGGTTTGTCAATCAATATACCACACATGATTGCCATGCTGTCGTACAAATATACCCATGCTAAATAATAGATATTACGTGTTCCACCTGCGCCATACGAGCAGCAACAGTAGAGACACCCGACAGCGACATAAAGGACTACTCGCTGATGATGTCGGCCGAAACTGCTATCGCCACTCGGGTCCTCTGCTATGGACGGTGTGCTTCGTTTATAATGCACGCATAGGTAGAATTCATGCACGATTTAGGCGATTGCTTACGCTAGAGGGGCACTATTTACTATTCCATGTATAATAGCAGTAGCCTATAACGACGAAGTGCGGGCCGGAGGAACGGGCGAAGCCACCGGAGCCACAGTGGCCTCGGCAAGGACCATACAGCAGGCAGGCCTTAGCTAGATAATGAGGCTGCATGCAGGTCGCAGTGCCGGCATGCTCAGATGCATAGAAATATCTAGCGCGCTGGTCATCGTCCATAAACAGCAACACAATTAACCCTGCCATACTTGACAGAAACGCCTGCTAACCAGCAGTATATGACACGGCAGCTGAGCTCGACAGCAACTCGGGCGCCGCTTTAGTGTCAAAATCGATAGTAACTTTGCTGCTGCTGCTGCCGCTGCTGACGGTTTTGTCCACACTCACCTGTACGAGACCAATTAGATGGTGACAATTTTCACATCTCATATAAAGCGAATTCATTCGAATGTCCACGCCACCTCCCGCGTCGACCGTTCCCTGCCGCCCGCGAAGCGTGTGTGCTGCTTATATGATGTCGGCAGCTTGTTCCTCAGCGCGTTGTACCCACTTAGACATCGAGGCGAAAGTAATACACGGCGGTGTATAGCAAAGTATGCAATCATAGACGTCTGTGCAGAAGTGCTACGGCCTCAGAAAAAAAAAACAAAAGTTCGACGTAGTGTCAAGAACACACCCCTATTCCTCCCTCGCAGCAGACGACAGCAGGCAGAGGCAGTCAAGGAGCAAACGCGGATAGATGGACGGACGGATGGATGAATGCTTGGAACGAATGAATGAAGCAGCGAATTGGACGCAACGTGTAAATGGGGCGTTTATATTCGCCTGATGATTATTATTGGAGCGGGCCAACGAAAAACAAAAATTGTCGTAACTAATCGTAGCGACGATAACCATAAAACAACAAACACCGAATTACAGAAAATTTGAAACTTGAACGAACGAATCGAGACGATGGAGAGGAAGATTGAGAGAGAGAGAGAGAGAGAGAGGCACGGGAAGAGGTTGGGAGGCTTCCTGCAACAGTAGAAAACATTACAAATCGTAGTCATAGTAATAATAATAATAATAACCATAGCAGCCGTAGTGGTGGTAGACGACGACGACGAAGAAAAAGAAGAAGTCGTCGTATTTCTCGTTGCTGCTGCTGTTGTTGTTGTTGCGGCGGCGGCGGCGGCGGCTGCGGCTGCAGCAGCAGCAACAGCTCCAGCGATGGAGCCACTATTCCTAATGCCATTATGCTTGGGTGGCTTTACACCCGAGGTGGTGGTGGTGGTGCTGCAGCTGCTGCTCCTGCCGCTGGCGCCTGTCTGCTATTGATGCTGATGATCCTTCTGCTGTTCGATGAAGTCCGCCGCGAACAAGTGCGGTACGCGAAGGCAAGGAAAGAAAGAGAAAGAGAAAAAAACAGGTTTCTCCAAAGTGATGCCGTCAAGGGACGTCCCTATACATAACGCGGTGCCGATGGCGGAGCGGCTTGTTCACCAGGGCGCTTATCGTCAGTTGCCGCCGAATGTATAATAGTTAGCGAGGTGGTGGTAGCCAACGTCACAGGGGTAGTCGGTACTCGCGTCGGAGCAGTTGTGGGTCGTTGCTACTCGCGGTATTGGCTGTGGCCATTTCCTCGATTGTTGCTACCATATCATTCGTTGTTATTTATTGCGCCGGCAGTGGCGCGCGCCTTCTCGGAGGTCAACAATTGCAGTTACAATAAATGGCGGCGCTCTTGAAACGAAGAGGGATGGGCGACGACCCTCTGCGCCTACGGATGAAATGAGCAATTGAAATGATACGTCGTAGAATGGCGCACGTTGGCGTACGTACGTGCGTCAATCCACCTCTGCTGCCAGGTAGATAATAGATATTGGACATCGGACGTGCGGCAGTGGAACAGCTGAAGCGTTCGTTTAGCGGCAAAAGTGCGCCTCGAGGGCTTTTTTATTATATTATTCTGCATAAAGTATTGCTATATATATATATATATAAGAAAGTGTAGATGTATGGCGCGTCTGTACATCTACAGAGTGGCATAAATAGGCCAAAATTGGTGTGGGCTGGCCGCGGACGATCGGCATCCTTGTAATTTTTCATAGAACTCGGTCCAGCAATAAAAAAATAAAACAAAAATGAAAGACGCGCTTTTTCGACACGTCATTGATCAACAGAACTATTAGATTGAAAATAGACAGTTTAGCCGGACAATTATTTGATTCCCAGTGACCAAGTGTTGGTTAACCGCAGCCAGTTGGCTAGGCTTCGTTCGCTCGATGAGTTCAGGTGAGTGAGTCATATTCTGTTCACGCAGGTGTTACAGTGTTTGTCAATATTTGCCACGCTAATAATGCGTGCAACGCATGGATACGCTTATTTCATCGCATAAGAGATTCCTCTTATTCATTCTCCTGTACGCATAATGATTGTTACGTCCAACATTTTCAAAAAACCTTTCCGATTTTGTCGTACTCACATCGCTGTTGTTGGTGACAGTCAGCCATGACGGCCGAAAAGAGGCCACTCCGATTCTTACAGTGGCAGAAGATAAGATGCGAGATAAGCACGGGACGAATGGTCCATATGAACATTTGCTATATAGATATGTCCTCGCTTCAGGTTCGAAACATTGACGCCAGGCGGAGACGTGGCGAGAGTCCCCGGACGGGATTTAGCTCGCGGCAGTTAGTTCCGTGGCAGCACAGAGTGTGGTGGCACGTTGAGCGTGATGTTGTAAAAGTGCGTATTGTGAAATGCCGGCCGGCCGGCCGGCGGCGTAGTTGTAGGGTGCGCTGGGGCTACATAGAGAGAAATATTATGCTGGCCGTACTTCATCACGGCGGGGTACCTTGCCGTGCTGTGCGCGCTACGTGGTCCTGCGGGCTGGCTGGCGATGGAGAGGGCCGAACGACTACGGCTCGATTTCTCTCGTTGCCCCAACGTTTGGGCTCTGATCGCCACCCTGCTAGCCATGCCAGCCTCTGGCAATCCCCGTCAATCTCGTACGCTACCAGAGTTGAGATTGTTGTACCTAGGTGCTAGGGCTGTTCGACGTAGGTAGTGAGGACAGCGCACAGCGGTGATCTCAGCCAGCCCAGCCGATCCCAGCCTCCCCCGTCGTAACAGTTACCACACTCTTCCTGGATACCCTGCCCGTACCTATTTGCCCTGTTTTGCCTCTGCCCTCGCCCAACGCGGCCGGTGCGCGCCGTCACAGCATAGTCGACGTTATGGCTATTGCAGGAGATGCCATAACGCCGCCGAACTGACCGCCGAACTTGGGCCAGTCCAATCTATCGCTCGCCATGATACGAGTCCTCACGTTCACACTAGTGTAGGAACCAGCTAGCGAGACAAACTTTGCGTTGGGTGCGGCATGCTGGCTTTACTAGCAAGCAGTACTCGACAATGGCTCTATGGACTATGACGACATTCGCTGCTCTGCTAGCCTGAACTAGCACTACCGTCTATGCTGCCGTCGCTGCAGGGCAACTGCAGGTGTCCACTACGTGCTCTCTCACAAGTGTCCTCTCTAGCGCTCTGGTACCGGCTACCTAGCCGGCATGAGCACCCGCGCATCCAGTGCTGGTGCATCAGGCGTCAGGCCCGACCTCTCTAAAAGTGCTACCTTTAAAGCTTATGTCTAATTTTCCTCATTGCCTCAGCGTCCTTCGTGTTTACGTCGATCGCACATGTGGTGCCTTACACGGTTGTAGCTAAGCTAGCGGCTCAGTCCCTGTCCCGGCTGACAGAACGCTGCCAGCAACAGCACTGACAACAAGACGATAACGATAACAACAACAACAACAATAACGGGAAGGCGTACAATATAACTCGGTCGAACGAACAACCTCGAATGAGTCGACAGAGTCCGCGTTAGACCACCAATAGGCTAATATATATATATACACGGCAATAGACGTTATGCTACTATTACTACTACTACTACTACAACACAGGACGAGTTATACTATCGCAGAGTTAACAGGTACGCATGGTTGGAGTTAGTCGCCTCGCTTCCTATATTTAGAGAGTTAATCTACTTTGCCCCTTTGGCTAGCCCCAATGAGTCCAAGAGGCAGCGAGAGATTGCCGCTAGGTTAAGCGTAGTCGTAACTAAGTCGGTTTTTGTGTTTATACCTCGACATATGAGCGAATGCAATGCTTTGAGCAGGGGCAACGGGCGGCGCTGCAATAGGATGAGATAGGTAGATCCGAGACTGGGGTCTGAACATGTATTAGGGCCATTACACACACACACACCCACTGACACTGTGTAGGAAGTTGTATGCCCATGTGTCTATGTACGTGTTTGTATGTGTGTGCTTGTATTATATATAAATATGTAGTAAGTATGTATCTATGTATGATACATATATATCGTCAGAGCTCTACATCTGGTAGGGAGGTCCTGTCCGGGTACGTGTTGAAGCATGCTTGTACCGGGTGTAGCAGTAGTTGTGTTAATGACTTTTACCCTTAATGGTGTTATTATACGACCATGTGAGCTTGATTAAGGAGCGTTGTTTTCGATTATCTCAATCTGGCCGCCGACTGAATGATGAAGTTACATGTATGTATAGTTTATATATATATATATATATATATATATATATATATATATATATATATATATATACATTTTTTTCACTATTTGAGGGTATAGATTAGAATACATATAATGCATGGATTAATTATATAAATAAAAAAATCTACGTGGATAATAATAGTAATAATGATACTAGTAGTACCAGTAACATCACAACTGGAATATAACCTATCAATCATCGGTTGTGATAGTGACGCTGAGTAACGAGTAGACAATTAAGTATCAAGTCTAATCACCATCACCAAATGTAACCGAACAGCCTATTTTGACGATCGTCGATTTCGATTGACGAATGATAATTAAGAAAGAAGTGACACACCTTGTAGCCAATATTGTAAGTTAATAAGGAGCTACTACACGCCAGAAAATAAGAAACATAATTTCGCGCCAAATATGTTAACTGTTTATGTTGGCAGACGACTCTACAGACAAATGATTATAGATGATTTGAAATGAACAATCAGCTGGCACTTAATACCCGGCGGGATGAGCATACGATTTTTGTACACTATAAGACGGCGGTGGACTTGCGTTCGTTAGAATATTAAGTAATTACTATAACATGCAACTCAATGAACTAGCTAAGTATCTTAGCGACATTTAGCGGGGTACCGCCATACTTCATTTTCAGTAACTTATCACTGGATCACTATTTATATCCAAACGCTAGAATCGTCGTAAAGCAATCAACCTCAACATCAATAAAAAGAGAATACGCAAAAATATAGTAAATATTTATAATGTTCTCCGTTTTCATCCTAAATATCGAGTACATATATGTTACTATAACGGTACCACCACCAGCAGCAATATTCTACAATTCCTAAAAATCATTATAGCGTAATAATCTTATCTGACGTTGGAACATCTGGCTGCTGGAACTCTTCTTCTTTGGGTGTTATAGTTATCCTTATGAATAATTACCGCGCGGTAGCTGCACATATATATATATATATATATAATCGCGTTCGTCGATCTGGTCGTGCACACTCTAGCACGTGCTTCCGCTCTTGGCATCACTGCTTCAGCCAAAGCCGCCGCTGTCTAGCAACCATAGCAGCATTCGGGTGGAGAACTTTGAGATACACGCACGGGTGCTCCAAACTCGGCCTCTCCCTCTGCAGGCCCCCTCTATCTACCATGCCTGTGTGTTTATGTAAGCACAATTTAGGGAGAGAATGGGGGTTGATTGGGAACGCAGTGACACACCTCACGGTGGTGGTGGTGCTGGCGTACGAGGATTCATGCGATGAACTCTCACCCCCTGGCTTTGGCTGGGCCCGGATTGGACTGAACTAGCCTCGTCGTCGTCGCCTGGCTCCGGATTCTCTGAGTGAAGGAGCAGCTAGCCCGCGTTCCACTTCACGGATAGGCAACTCCGTCTCACTTTGGCATCACTGCTACTCTGACGCTACTCGATTCAAGCGGTTCGTCGTCGTTGCGCTGGTGACGAAGAGCATCGGTCGGGCGGAGATTATCGTGTCATACACAACGGGCGCCGCGGCGCCAATCCTGCGCAATCCTCACAACGGTCAGCAGTGGATGTCCAGCGGTTAGTCAGCCGCCTCTCTGATCCTAACTGCCAAGCCATGCGTTTGACGAGGAACAGCTGTGGAATAAGCACATCATATTCTGTACTCGCATCGTAACAGTGTCCAGGATAGGGAAGCGGCGCTGCTAGCGTATTGTACAGGAGTAGATATACGTGCACATTGATTAGTTCCAATGGACGCTATAATACACGCATGTAAAATAATCATACTTTTGTAATTGTAACCAATATTGCTTCAATCGCCGCTATGTTTGCCTCTACTATTATATAACTACTATCAATATTATTTGATTTCGAAACTCTTACAAAAAAACGTCCACTGTTCCTATCATGTTGTCGTAAGTCCATGCAAAATTTTGCACCTCACGGGTTTCATGGTTGCGTCCTTAGCTCTCACAGATTGTCGGCTCGAACCACACGATACGACGTAGTTAGATTTCACTAAAAAAAAAAAATATATATATATATATATACAATGAGTAGGACTCTGGCAGGTATAATTGCGACGCTCAGGGCAAGTGGTGCTACGATAGCTCTCAGTGGAGGCATTGCTCTGTGTGTCTGTGTGTGTCATGAGAGGATCTGTAAAACAAAAATCTACCCGAGAGATCAATTTCCCAATAAGCTGTTGTGCTTTGCTGGCAGCGTTGCAGATTGTATCCTTTACCGTACACCTCGTTTATCGTCGCAGGTGTTTTTTTTTCAATATCTCTTTCAGCGTCTTTTCGAAACGAACGAGCCAGCGTAGATATGCCGCTTCCATATCTGTACGTGCTGCTCCACAATACAACGCTGGGTTTCGGCCATCGTTAGCGCTAGCGGACGGCATCGAATTCGGTCTTGAATCGAGATCGACTTTCAATTATCTAATTGTCCCGAAGTTTTACCGAAATCCGTAGTCGTCATCGTCGTCGTTGTTGTTGTCCTATCGTTTGACGATCTATCTAATAAACGCTTGCCGTACAGTAGCGTATATCTCGCGCCAGCGTCTTAAACCGCGCCAGCGTTTTGACGCGAAGAAGTTCGTTGGTTTCAAACGGTTTCATTTCAGCTGCGCTCGCTGCTACTACCTATCGCTGTGGTGCGATGGGTTCTCACATGTTATCGTCAGCTACTTCTTCTTTAGCCACAGTCTCAGCGTCAGTCGATCGCAAACCGATGGCCACTAAGCAGATATCGCTCGCTGCTATCGCGTCCGGTAGCGAATAGCACGCAGCCCTCGGAGCATTCGTACACACACACACACACAGCGACATACACGCCGAGACACGGATGCATGCTCACAAATACGCGGCCCTGTTATAAACGAGCTATGAAGTTTTGTCATAGATTAGACATGTTTCATGTGAACCAATACCCCTGGCGCAATCCGTCTCTCGATCCCCTCCCTATTTATAGAGTGAGTCTGCTGCAGGTGTTATGACGAGCTTGCCAATTCTACTCACCCCGTTCCATTATAGGTGATGATGATAATGTAAATCGGTGAAGTGATGGCCAGCGAACAACTCGTCTACTACGGCGGACAATTTGTAGTTAGGCATACCGTCTGTTCTGCATGAGAGCGAGAGTCGTACGGACTCTGGTGCAAACCGTGATATACTATTTAAACAAACAATGCGACGAACAATAAACAGCCGTGATCACAATCCGTGCGAATTACCGTCCTGCTTGAGCATGCTCATAGATATTCCAACGGATATCTAATTTAATTATACCAATATTAGTCGTCACCGTTAGCCAGGATCCGTTTTGTACAATGAATTCGGTGAATAGTAGAGATATGGCTAGCCAAGCGACTCGCTCGACTCAACGTTGCTGGACGTCGTTAGATTCCACATCATGCGGCTAGCCGTTGTCTGGATGACAGCGGCAGCCGAAAATTCGAATCAATTGATGATTGTTTTTCGTTTTAGCTGAAGCGGCAGCAAATGGTCTCTTCAACTTCAACAGGGGCATCTTCTTCAAAGAGATGCACGAAGTCATTATCGATGACGATTTCAACGCTCGCAGACAACAGATGGAGAACTGGATTTAACGTCAGGCAACTCTTTGAACAGATAAATATACCTTCCTTCCTTGATCTCTCTCTCTCTCTCGCTCTTTCTCTCTCTTTCGTCAACAACAGATTATCGTATCTTCTAACTGCGATCGAATTTGAATGCGCCATTCACGATGAAGCTAGAATGCTGCATCATATACGCCTGTGACTCGTATCTATGCACGATGCACGAGGATAAGTACAACGGTAACATTAGCACTATATATTTATGCAACGGTATATGAACGCCACGTTGTAATTTACAGCTGAATTTTCAAGAATAAACTTAACGAAATGCGGCACGCAAGCTGAGACGTAAGGTAAAGGTAAAGTTTATTGGTATATTAAAGCGATCATAAGAGATCTTAGGTAGGTATAGACAATTAATCAAAATATTCACATTCATTTGTAAGTCATCCAAGTATTACAATAGCCACCAGCTATTTCGACCGGTTGATATTTCTCTTCTTTTTTTTAGATCCAGTGAACTGGCATACATATATGAAGTAATCACTGCAATGCCATTTGTAAGCGACTGTTTGATTTTGCTCAGTATATTTCTAATCTATTTATCGACTCTAGGGATGAGATGGACTCTCAGCAGAGGATTGTGGTTTTAGCTGGTAGAGGCGTCTTGTCATCCGCGCCAACCCAACTGCACTGGATCGGCCCGCTTTTATAGAGATTGGAATCTCGCTGGTGGTGTACGTGTGTTTGAAGAAAATTTCCTCCTCTAAAAGAAACAAAAACAATATACATATATAAATGTCTGATGCCAAGAGCAGTTGTGCGTTCAATCAGCTGTACGTGGACGTTCAATGTTTTTAGTGTATTTCTCGAATTCGCTCATAGCCTTGGCGCTGAGACCATAAAAAAGGCTAAAATAACAACAACAACTACCACTACTTCTGCCACTACTATCGCAACTACAAGCAGATGTAAAATACAGTGCACTGACATGACGCACGCCCCGCATTCACTTTTCGATGACTCCAACGCAATCTCACGAGTAGATCATGAGACCATGCAGCTGCCACCGCTCTTCAAGCGCTTCTCCGCTTCGGATTAAGCTTCGCCATTTTTCGCGCACTTGAAACCGCTGCTGAAAAGGGGTTTGAAGCGATTCGTTTCGACGTGGTCATTCCTCTATTCAAGTGTGCAGCTTTATTGGCCACTCTGTGCCTCTCCCTCTCTCTTCTTTCTACCCTTGACACTGCTGAGAGTTGAGATTCGTAGTTCCTCTTCGTTGACTTGCGGTCCCGAGTGTTTTTGAACAGCTTCTAAATGTTGCAATTCACTTAAACGTTAGCGCTCGCAATATCCATTTGAACGAAATCGGCATTTCTCCTGAAAATGGTTACCCTTGTCGATCGATCAACGGTCCACCAAAGACCTATTATATTCTAAATAAATCTCGTTAGATGCGATCAAAGACCAACCACATGATTTTAATGGGTTTCGCTATGTTTTCGTGGAAACGACCCAGCCCTCAGCCGGAAAAAGCATGAACAGTTTATATCGGTGTCTACTATAGTCCACGATCTAGCAGCCCCTTTTCGCCGCTTCACTCATTAAACAATGATGGGCGTTATCGCAGCTCACTATAATCATTATTAACACTAGCATAGTGGTTACAATGACGATTATTACTATTACTATATTATAATTATTATAACCACTATGATTACTCGTTACAGTGTGGAGAGCATATCCCGTATTCAATTTGCGCCACCCCCTCTCTCTGTCTTTCTCTCTCGCTCTCTCGCTTTCTTCGGAGTTCGCGATATTTAGTTATATATCTTATATTATATTCGTTCGGTAGTATTGGCAAAGGTGCTGTTCCCTCCTCAAATAACCTTTTGCTTCTTCGCCTATTTCGATAGTTCCTCTTCTTTGTTAGTTCATCTTTGCTCGTCATGTTCTCGTCCGCGTATTTTTTTTATAGCACATCGGACACCGGATATCGCCCGATCAAGCTTCATAAGCTCCGTATGCACCTACGACGAGTACATGCAGAATATTATAGACCGTTCAACCCGGCCAATAGATGCATAAGCAATCATTCGGAATATCTAACGACCGAAGGAGCCTAGCTAGCTGGATCGGTGGTTGGCTTCGGTAGGTTGGTTGGTAAGTTGGCTGGTAGGCAACGAAGACCGTCAGTCAGGGCGAGCCGGCGAGCCCCGCAGGATATATAATGTCCCGTCGCCCTGCCGCCACGACCGCCACTGCTCCTGGCCATTCGCCTGTGAGCATGAGCGTTGATGTGCTTCTATGTAGGCATCGACCAATGTCTGTGTATATGTGGCATACCACCAGCCCCTCCTCTTCCTCCGTGATTATAACCTCTCAGCCTCCCCCGCGCGAAAACGAGAACTCAGGTTTGACTTCTTTCCTTAGACTTTTCCTGCAGTGCAGCCCGACCCCGAAGCCAACTGGCCAATAGGGTGAACGTCGAAGGAACGGCGAAGCGTTCCTGTTGCTAAAGCAACGGCGACAGCGGCCGCCAATATTGTCCCGTTTGCTTGGCTGGCTTGCCTTGGCTCTATCGTGGCGACGGAGCATGGGGACAGGAGCAAACCAATGAACGAAACAGCGAACGAGCTTAAACTTAGTACCCCAGCTGATTTTCGTCTTTGCCCCACAGGCCATAACGACGATCACCCTTTGCTAGATTGCCTCCCACACATGATAGAGAGGTTTATGTCGGACGGTTGATGCCAATAGGCGTGCTGTTGCTGCTGCTGCCGCTCCTCGCATTAAACGAGGACGATGGCGGAACTGCAACGGGTATGTACCGGCCCTTAGATATATGTACAACAATCATGTGAAGGTTAGGTTAAGATGGCGGTTACGGTTGGGTTTATTTACTATTTTTTTTTAATAATCTCTCGTGCGTTCATAATAGTCACCGTGCTTATTATGAATGTCTGCATTTACTTTACGATCCGTACACGAACTCCATTTCATTACTATTATTAGTATTGTTGTTGTTCTTGTTGCTGCTGTTGCTGTTGTCGTTGTTATGTCAAATGGGTCTGCTGCTGTTTTTCGTCTTGCTGCTAAATGTGCGCTATCGTTGGCTGCAGCGGCTGGCGGCCAATCGGGGCGATGATAGATCGAATTAAAACAGTAGTACCCAAATCAAGTTGTAGCAGTTGTCGTATCAAGTACGTGGTAACGCTATCGCCAGTTAGGGGGTGGAGCGATGATGCAGATCCGCCAGATCCGCTTGCTGGCCCAACGTGAAATATAATAGCTTGAGCATGCTCTCACAAAGAACTGAAATTCGTACACACTCAGGGGAGAGCAACAACTCTAAAAAACGAATCGAATTTCATGCCACACCGCTAACAATAGCAATGGCACATGTCGAACAGCGGGCGCAAAGCATAGCTTGCTGTTTGTGTTTCTGCTAATGCGAATGTCAATGTGTTCCTGTGCATGTACACGTGACTCATGTCTCGGGCAGATCGGTCAGACGATAGGCCACGTAAAGCATAATAGAAGACACGAGAATAATGAGCGCGAACTCGCTGCGAGGGAAACTCAGGCTGAGAAGAGTTTCGAATCACTCTTGCTATTATTGTTGCGCTTGTTGTTGCTGCTGCTGCTGCTGTTCCTTGTGCCGGTTGAACCAACAAAGACGTACGTACGGCAAACAGCCCTCACTGAGTGAAGCCTCAGCATACGCAGAATAACAGGGAGAACAATGAAACGAAATAGCACGAACGGCCATCAGCAGTCTCAGCAGCAGCGGGCAGGCGTCTAGGTGCTGTTACTGTCGTCGTCCTGCCGCCTGTGGATGCTGTTTCTGCTGCTGCTGCTGCAACAGTCGGGAGATGAGTGCCGGTGTCGAAGCAAACAAAAAATAGGATTCGCTAAACAAAAAAAAGACATTACGACCTTCGTTATGACCATCAGCGTCGATTCGTAACTTTAGCTTGTGCTCTTTCGGCTCGTCACCGCCATCACTTCGCCGACGCCAACGTAGAACATACCGTACGGGGACGCAGATTGCGAGCACCATCTGAGAACCTGGATACGCTGCTACGTGGTGCTTTTCTGTAGCGGGGACAAGCGCTCAATCGTCAGTGGTCTATAAACAGTGATTGTACGGCGCACGTCATACAGATGCGATTCAGCCCTCTCTCCGTAGTTTCAATATATTCCATGTCGATGCGTTGACTTCTTGCGTTTGCTGTTCTTCCATTATGTGTCTTTTTTCAGGTTCACCTCATGTTTTATGCTTCGACAACATTACACCTGCGAGCATCGCCTGAATGTGAAGAACGTGTGAAATCTGCTGAGGGATGGGAGATCGAGGTGGATATTGGGAAAGCACTGGGAAGCACTGTTTCTCGCTGATGCCGGGATGGGACATGTTTATGCTCGAAGTGATCTGGGCATAAACGACACAGTTGATCTTTAGTTGGAATTATTACTCAGAAACTATATATAAATATATATGCGATAGAGCGATTCACTGATTTAGCTGAGATGTCTAAAACGAATAAACTAACTCGCAAAGCGTATTCGTAGATTAAGTTATTATTATTTAGGTAATACAGAGATCGGCTGTCGACAGCCGTCACTGGGACGGACTATATTCTACTTTATTGCTGCTAGTCAGTTAGTGAGGTTGAACGCGGATGGACCCTGAGTCGATGAAGGCTTTGGTCGTCGGCCGGCGCCACTCATTCTCACAAGCGGTGTTATTGAGGTGATAATAACAGTAAATGATATATTCAGCAGGCACTCGTAGACGACGCCATTATTCACTTCCAGCATACGTTTACCATTCGTTCTCTCTTAATATATATATATATATATATATATATATATATATATATATATATATATATATATATGAGAGCTTTTTGCCTGCTGTATTCTATCCATACGACAAATACACTTAGAGCTAACGTCCGAACAAAAGATAACGCCACTGCTGGGGGCGATGCAGGAAACGCCGGAGTGTGTCTTCGGAAGACCAGCCTACTAGAGCCTGGCCAACAACAGAAAGAGAATAAGCCTACCGAATAGGCCATGAGGCAGACAGGGAGACAGCTAGCCCATCGAAGAGAGGTCATCACCACCAGCAGCAGCAGCCGCCGCCGCACCAGAGGTCACTAATCGGCTGCCAATGGGAGGCTCCAGATGGAAGCACGAAAAGATCTCCGAGCATAACCTGAAAGGATCGGTTGTTCGTTTAGGCACCACGACCCCACCGCCGAGGTCTGCCGGTCAATCTACCTAACCCATCAGCAGGCGGAGCAGCCGAAGCGACGCGAAGCGGACGCTCGCAGCAGCCACAGCAACAAATAGGCTCAAGAAATTGCCATGACTTCATGGAAAATCTCTGACTAAGTACCTACATATACGAGGTACGCCCGTCAGACCGCCAACAAAACAAAGGAAATTAAATAACAACGAGCAAATGAAAACGAGTAATGACCGGCTATCTATGGGCATAATGATGACGAAGTCAGCCATCAGCGAGAGGCGGTCAGTCGCTCCGACAATCAACAACATCATGGGACGGATTTGTCGGACTTGCCTTATGAGTAGTTGTTTATCTGGCCGTTGTCTGTGTGTGAGTGCTTATTACACGATGTTTCTGCCTAATAAAGGAGAGAAATTGGGGTGAATTTCGATTTTGCAGTATGCTACTAATATACTACTAATACTGTTATTCTGGTACTAAAGTTGTCTTGGCATAGAAGAAAGGCGGCTGAGAGTCGCCCTGCACTATCTACTATTGGATTGCAATAGGTCATATAGTGTTTTCTTGATGTGGCAAGACTCACATTGGGGAGTTGTATGTAACTGGATGTGCGCTCTAGAACAGTGGACATTCTCCAAAAATCCTCGTCGCCGTTTATGCAGCAATCAGAGCTATTATATATATATATATATATATAAAAACCTACACTTTGAAAGATATACCTAACTGGTTATCTTCGCACCACTGGACGCCTTGCTATCAGCTTCAAGACGATAGTAGTCTGAAATGGTTGCTGCCGGCCCGCACTGTCTCATTTGTTGCTTCTGCTGCTGCTGCTGCTGTTGTTATCGCCCTTTCGTTCGCTCTCGGATTTGCATACGTCCACCGAAGAAATTTGGGCGTCTCCACACGCATGTGTGTGGCCTGACTGATTCAGGGACCGTGCGGCGAAAACAGCCAGCCAACCGCGGCGAACGGCAGCGATCACCATCCAACCATATGTTGCGTTGAAATGTCGTCGACGCTCAACGTTTGGCCAAAAACGAGTTGCGAAGCAACGAACGAAGAAGAGGCAATGCTGCGCCCGCCCGCCCGTCGCGTACCATCGATGCCGATGAGGCGGCTGGCGACTGACTGACTGCCTCACTCATTCACCCTGAAGAGACTCAGCCGTCCAGCAAGCCACTGCGAACTGACAGGCGCATTCGTACCTCACACAACCAACATCCATATATATATACACACACATGCACACACACACACACACACATATGTATATACATGTGGTATGGTATACCATAGCGTAGATATCAGAGGCACGCGTCGTTGTCTTGCTCGTACAGGTGGTCAGGACAGGTCTAGCTGGTCGCGCTGCAACGGACGGGAACCGCCATCAACCGTTTGATGGATATAGAAGACATCACCATCATCGTCATCATCATCAGAAGCAGCAGCAGTGGCAGCAGTGGCAGCCTGAATGGAACGACGGGTAGATGTACAGCCACCGAAAAGCCACACAGTGGAGCGACGCAACCTGGGCAAGTCGCAAGGCGAGAAAGCAAACTCGGCGACATCGTCAGAATATGTCAGATTCATGTCAGATGTCAGGAGGAGGTGCAGGGGAGGCGGGGACTGAGGACTAATGGGGTCTTATCAGGCATTATTTTTATTATGATGATGATGATTATTATTATTATTATCTGCCTTGATGATGGAACTGGCGACACCAAGGTCGAAAGCAATCGGCTCCCGCGGTCGCTCGCTGCTCGTGCTGTTTCTGGCTGTCACAGTATCTGTATGTCATGCCATTATGAATGATCGAGATGGACGGAACCACGAGGTCAAAGATCGCTCTGGGATTCTCGACGCACGTTCGTGTCGGGGGACAGTATCGGACGCAGATGTGTTTACGAACTCATATTTGAAGTGGATCTTGTGAGAAATCGATTTCTGTCCGAATTTGGCCATTAAATATTTGGGGCGAAAAACTGGGGTGTGGTATTCTACACAGCATTCGACTATCAATTGCTTTGTACGCACTGAGCTTTGTTTGACAACATTCTAATCGTCGCTGTGTGACGAAACAGTGATAACACATTTAATATAGGCACACTCTATCGGACATCTCTATGCTTACTTTGTTATCAATTGTTGGATGAGACTTGCAAGAATGAATATATGGTTGTTAGAATCAGGAAGTAACATGGTGGCCCAAGGATACATTTCGCAGTAGATATTACATTTCATAGCACGGCGATTATAGCATACATAAGGGAATTTTGCCGACATGTTCACCTGCACAAGCCCACCTTGTGATGGTATATATAGACGTTAAGGCCAAGGGAAACGATAATATATATATATATATATATATGTGTATGTGCGTGTGTGTGTGTGATTTGGAATGAGTCATCTTCACGACGGGAGGTGGGGGACACCTATGCGGAACACGAACCGCTTCATTTTATATCAAGTTCCAGGTAGGAGCTATAGAGAAGTGTCTGCTTGCGTGTCAGCGTCTGAGAGCGTCCACTTCGGGAACCGGCATTTCTGATCGTTCTTGACGTGCCTGTGCAATGAGCCTCTTTGGCTTCGCCTGTCATTGTTGTTGTTTTTTTTTTTGTCTCTTTCTTTCTTCGCTGGGTGGCGCTTAGCGATGTTACAGCTCAGAGCCAATTTCCTTATGCATTCACGTCATGGTAATTTATCTAAGTATGAGATACATAATTAAAGATACTGGAACGTTCCGACCCTCACAGAACTCACAGCAGCACTTCTTCCTAAATGGAGAAGATGGCTAGACCGATATCGTTCATGTGCCAGCGGGAATGACTTGACTCGCAGATTATTCTGATAACTAGCGTCCACTCCTCGCGAGTTCCCATATTTGGTAAGCATAGGCAGTCGGTATGTTGTTATTGTTGGACGCTATAGATCAAATCAAATCATGGTTTATTGTCGGAGCTGCAATTTCACAATGCTTAAGTTCGACTCGAAGTAGACAAGAAAGAATAAAAGTATATGTAACACAGCATAATAAACATGACCATAAAAGCCGTACTAAACTGTCACATGAGCTGCTCAGCGTACAAAACCGGAGTATTCTATTGAGGTTATCCTATGCCGACGCCCCTGGTATCAGAGGTACGTCACCACCCGAACATTACACAAAAGATTTAAGTGCACACATAAAATCTAGATTTTTTTTTATACACAAATAGTTCCATAGCAGTTTTTGTCACTTCGCTAGCGACCTGTTTTGCTGAGGTGAGAAATCGAATCTGGCGAGAGAGTGAACTCCCAGATGACCGGAAAGCGGTAAGCGGGGGTATGGCCTTAGATATTCCGTCTTTCGTCGGATCATGCGTTTTTCAATAGGGGGGTTGTGGCAAAGGAGATGTCATTCGGTATTTTTCCCTAAGTATGTTGAATGTAAGGAGAGTAATCTGGATCGTGCAGAGCCCTCGATTCGAGGAAGGTCGAGGCTCTCCGGGACATCCGCAACAGGGACCCTACGGTGCCGGCCAGTAACAGCTCTCTAAGGCCATTATTTTGAATGATATCGCCTCTGCAATGAGTTCCTCTGAAATCCCCGCCCCACATTGTTATACCATAGCATAGTAACGGGACAAGCATCATTTTATAAACCAGGAGCAGACCATCGACTGGTGTTCCTAAACTCTTGAGCCGCCTCAGTGAGGCGATGACCGCATAACAGCTAGAAGCCTGTCCACTTGGTATGGTTCTCAACCAAGTGTGTCCCGTATAGTTAGGCCAAAGCATTTGAAGACAGTCGAGGACAACGAAACTGACAAGCTACAGAGTTGGACTTACTGAACCTGTACTAGCCTCTCTTGGCGGCCGAAAGAGAAGAAGTTCATAGATTTCAGGTGCAGGCCAAATCTACCCAGGACTATCTTCTCCACGACTTTGGACAGATAATCGACGAGTGAGATGGGATGGAAATTTGTGACAAGTATACAATCCCCTTTGTTTTTAAACAATGGAATAATCCGGGCGCCCTTCGAATTTGGCGGAAATTATTTTCATCCAATGAGTTATCACGTAAGCCAACGGATGGGCCAAGACGGACGACACCATCAAGAGCAATTTGCTCGGAATATCCGTGATCCCTGTACTCCAAGAAGCCTTAGGTGATTTGAATGCCCGCTGACCGTCGACCTCTCTAACTTCCGCGAGCTCAAACATGAACTCCTTAGCCGGCAAATCCTCGATAGCTTCACTCGAATGTCTGCCCCAGGTGAAAGTGATTTTTTTTTTGGGGTGGATTACGGGAATGAGTGATGCACATGCGCACTGAGTGGTCCATCTTAAAACAGCGCTAGTGGCCAGGGGCTCTCAAACCCACTAAACCCGCGTGTCCCCTCCCCCCCAGATGACTCGGAACCCTTAGCGCATTACATCGAGCGCTGTTCCATCTGAGCTATAATACAGTCATTCTTTCAGCCACTGGGTGAAGGCTTCGAGTGAGGTTGAAGTGAGTTTGACGTTTTCGAACCAACCGTCGCAAATTGTTGATTCAGCTCGTTAGCGAATGCCTTCTGGGGAGGAAAGTTGGCCATAACTGACCTCAGCCGGAAGCTCAGCTTTACCCGCACCTCTTCAGCAAGTAGTATTCCGGAATTTAGAGGCATTGGAAGTATACATGTTGATACTAAGAAGAGAAAAATTCCGGACTGACCCACAGTTAACATTTAACGTCCACGGTACAACTGCTTTTAGCATTGATTCGTGAGACGGACCGTGGAGAGTCAGCCCGAAAACGTCTACATGTTGATACTATTATTGTAATTACTATTGTTGTTTTGTTGCTGTTCTTGGGGAACTTAGTGAACTGCTGCATTATTCAAAAGTCACTGCCGCAACCCGCTCCGGTAACTTTGTCTAGCCCATATGCTGATGCTCTTCGTTCATGAGTGGCATATTAATTAACCTAATATTTACACAGTTCCCATATAATAAGCATTATATATATATATATATATATATATATATATATATTCTTGTTTGAGGAGAAAACAGCCGATTTTAGTAGATAACTGGGAACGATACTAGCAGGCAGATTAGCTAACATTATGTTAGTTGCTGCTTACAAGCAACCCCATTTGCTATGCATATTCGCGCATGTGTGGCACGCATGTGTATATCATATACATCTGCGGCATCTGTCTTCCACTGTACATATCGTCTATGCCAGAAGTATGCCGAAGTACGCTTATCTACGTAGAATGACCACTCCGCCCCTTAATCGCAGTCAACATGTCTTCGGTTTTATTTCAACTTGCGTCAACCAAATACGAATTGATCACGCTCTTTCGTCGTTGATATTATGCAGTGATGCTATGATTACAAAGCGGCAGCCCCCCAAAGCAGCCGTGAGCAGTGTTTGACATGGTAACAACTCCTGCTTGACAAAAACCACACACACACACACAGCCACAACACTGCAGCAGGATGCTACAGCCGACGGCATCAACCGCTGCATCAGCAGTATCAGGATCAACAAGGTTCACCGTCAGAAGTAGCCAGAGGCCGATAGCAACGTTGTCCGTAGACCGTCGTTGTCATAGAGCTACCCAACTCAGCGCCAGTTCAACTTTAGCACAGAGGCCTACAGCAGGCCAGATCGCGCTTGCATACACGCATCAGCATGTCAGT
This sequence comes from Stratiolaelaps scimitus, assembly GCA_019614645.1. Lineage (NCBI taxonomy): Eukaryota > Metazoa > Arthropoda > Arachnida > Mesostigmata > Laelapidae > Stratiolaelaps > Stratiolaelaps scimitus. The sequence continues at coordinate 10,789,157 of JABWDB010000003.1, forward strand.
CGACGTACAGTCGACGCACGAAGCTCCTCTTGCTGCAACAGCAGCAGCAGCCGCCGCCGCCGCCGGCTCATCACAGAAATCGCAAACAGAAATCTCCTCTCTGCTGAAGCCTTCATAGACGCCGGAGCTCGAGACAACGACCTCGTAGATGAGAAAATAAAAAGAGCAGCGAGTTCTCTTCTGCCGCCGCCGCCACCGCCGCTACTGCTGCTGCTGTTGTTGTCGCTGTTGATGATTGCGGGAACGTGCGACGATAGCAAGCGGACGTATGGCTAGCCATTTGCCGACCGTAGCCGGCGGCTCATCGAGGCGAACGTCTTGTGCAGCGAACGCAAGCACGGCTAGAAGGTGGAGGGAACGACAACGACGGCGTTTTCACCCTGCTGGAACGACGCTGAAACCGGCTGCTGCCGAAGAATCGGCCATAGCGGGCGATTCAATCGACGCGCCGTGCCGCGGCTCCCTGCCGACGCCGGGCGCGAACTCCATACGCGTGGCGTACTTCGCCGCCGGCCAATATCGAATCGATAAAAGTCAGAGCTAAGCAGTTCCAGCTGTTACTGGAACGGCGGGCCGGGTAGACGACCACCTACCGTTGTGTTGCAAAACGTCGTCAAGGGACATTTAGTCGAGTGGAATGGACCGACGAGGAGCGACGTCTACCTTTTCTGTTGTCCCGCTCGGGTCCGCAAGCAGTCAGCCACAGGCCGCAGCTGGCTGATCGGTGTTCCGCATCACGCCAAGTATCGACCCGTACAGCAGACCTCTGTGTCGTCCCGCGGTCGCAGGCGCCTCTCAGCTTCGTACGCCAACCACATCTGCCTTGTGCCTCGTGGCTGGTTCAACTGATTCAACTGTGGTTGCTGTTGTCGTTGACGTTGTAGTGGCAACGGGCGCCGCCGCCGCCGCCGTCTTCAACAGGGCAAACGTGTCCGCGTTTGCTTCATTTGTTGCTCGACCACGCAAGTAAGCCGTCGATCAGTTAGCGATCATTCCTCCAGCAGCTTTTCTGAACTCGAATCAGTTCCGTCAACCGCTGGTAGCGTGACGGTAGAAACCTGACGGTCGCCGCGTTGGCCACACCGTGAACCGATAGCAAAACTGTCAAACGATTCCTCTGTCAGCTGGGACACCAGCTGACAGCGGTACATCGACTCTGCGTCGAGGGGAATAAATCGGGCAAACTGAGAACACCGAGCTGCAGCCTGTCGTTGCCTGTATTGCAGCGGGTGGCCACGAGCTTCGAATAGCTCAGCCGGTATCAACGCATCATCAAGTGTGAACCATATTCTGTGTCGATCTTCTTTGCCCTTTCTGTAGTAGTCTGACTAACATCAGCATTACCGCCAGCAGCAGAGGCACGTTTACTGCTAATATTCGCTAAAGCGTCATTTTGTTTAGTGATTTGTTATAGTCTTGTCATGATAGTATTTTTTTCTATCATGACAAGCTGTAACAAATCAAATATATATATATATATATAAATCTAAATTCGGCTCTATTGTGTCAAGTTGATGCATACGTTCCTTCGCCTTCATTTCAAATGTTTCCATACCCAGTTAACCCTGTACTACTATTGCTTACTTCGCTACAGCATTCGAACGCGCCTTCTTTCTCCCCTATAAATCTGTCTGTCGTAATTAATTGTATCATGGACGCCGTTCTCCCTCAAGTTCACAGTGGACAGATGCATTCTTGAATCCTTCTTTATTTCATCCTTCACCGATTCCAAAATCCTAGCTAAATAGCCGACGAACATTCGTTGAGAATATATCGACGACTCCGTAGATGGAAGGGTTGATCAACAATGGTTTGTTGAGCTCAGAGATGGCATCTTGGAGCTGGACGATCCGCGCCGCTTTGGTCGGCCGTGTGAGGTCGATGAGGAATATGTTTCAAGGAAGACTGCCGTTGAGCAACTCGTGCTTTGGCCGACATACTGTACTGTGACGAGTCAACTATGTTCAGGCGTCCTGTATCTTTGGGATTTACTCAAAAATTAGGAGCTTGGATGCCACATAAGCCAAGGGATCCTGTTCACTACAAAGTCGCATCACACATTGCACAGCTCGTTAGAGCAACCCTACGAGAGCGCACGCCAACAGATCTTCATATGAATCAATCGTTCGAATGCGAATTCGCAAATTCGTGATTTCTTCTATACTATTCTACCACCATCGGCTGGTCTTCCCTTAATTACTGCGATAATTAATGTGTCTACAAATAACAAGCAATTCATATGTCTACAAACAACGAAAGGGCTGAGAACTTCTCGTTTGATACCTAATAGAACAGTGGACATCCACGCATTTGTCAATTTCAACCAGCGTTAACCGGGCTGCCACAAAATTCATTGTCAATGTCTTTTTGCTGACCACGCTGTACTAGATAGCCACTGAGATCGCACTCGGAATAGTTAGTTGTGACGGATGTTTATAACGTGAAGTAACAGCACGTACAGAGTGTTTCTATGCGAAGCAGCCCTAAGTGAACTTAACTATATCAGAGAAACGGTTCTGTTTCATATTCGGAGATCGACTTACGCCGAAGTTCACTAGCTCTCACCGGCCCGATCTCGCTGTGGACTGAGCGGCGCTTCTAGCCTGAGTTTGAGTGAGTGAGAATATTATTCTAGGCCATATCAGCTAAGGTGCAACTTTCGACAACGGATGCTATGTTGAACAAGATCGAAAAAACAGTCTCGATATATGATAGCATATATGTTGTAATGAAGGTGTTGCAATCGAGTGGCACAACGGTGACGTCAAAGCCGCATGGCTAGCCTAAGCCAGCCTTGGCTGTCAGCCGTTACTCGTTTACCAATCAGATGGCGTTGTAAGTGTCAACGTGATGGCTTGGACGGTGGCCAAGTCTCTTGCCCGCAAAACAAAAAAAAGCTATAGGCCGAAGATGTCGAGTCCCACGACCTGGTGAGGACATATAGTATAAGCGAGCTTAAGCATTGTAGAAATTGCAGGTTCCTTTAATAAGCCAATAAATCTTTATTGACCTTCTGTTCAGTCCTCTGGGAATTTTTCGAGACTGAGCCGGTTGACTTCGGTCACAACGCGGCTCTGAGCATCTCCCACAGTGAGACCGGGGCTCTGTAAGTTGTGGTCTACCAAAGGCAGCGGCAACGCGAGCAGCCGATGATGACAATGCCTATGACGAAGTGAAGAGATGACGTCACACTGCGCCAAAAGTAGCAGTAACAGTCATAGGGTAGGGCAATTCGACCGTTCGCTCGTCAATTCGTTCGAAAGCCGCACGACGCTTTGGCAGCTTCGCTTTGGCTGGCTCTGTTCGAGGTACGAGCAGTAGCTGCATCGAATGGACTCCTGCTCCTCTCTCTCTCTCTTTGGCTTCGTTTCGTTCCGTCCCCTTTGCGTCTCCTGAGGAGGGATGGTTCAGCTCGTCTTTGCCAGTGAACGCTGTACGAGCGACGTGCCATACTCTGCCGTCTGCCGACGTGAATAGGCATCGCGTAATGCCATCACTATGAGGAGCACGGCTAACTAACCGACCCACCGAGTGACAGAGACAGACGGACTGGCCAGGCGTGCTGTCTGCTGCCTTGGGATTGCGTTACGTTACCCTTCGTTGGTGCTTATTGGTGGCCGTTGCCGACGGAGACGAAAGCGCCAAAGGACGATAACAACAACGTCGACGATGAAGCCCGGATTTCATCGTCACCGCCGTTGATGCGGCCCCTGAAGATGATGACGACGACGATGAGAAGGAAGAGAGAGGAAGGCTCATAGACATCGTCTCCTCCTCATCTTCTTCCGTTGTTATCGCAATGGCAAAGTGAAGCCATCCACCGAGCACCACCAGCAGCAGCAACAACAACAACAGCAACTGAGGGATCACAGAATCCTCCCTGCAGCCCCAGCGATTTACAGAGACAGACCATGGCAGTGCTATCACCAGCTGTGCTGCATCTCTCCTCGTACCTTCCTGCGGCCATAGCAGGTAGGTATAGCTATTATATAATACTACTGCTACGGCTCAATGAGGACTGACTACGTCGCCGATGGACATAGCTTGTCACTTGTGGAATAGACAACACATAGACGCCGCAGCTGTTCGAATAGTAATAGTTGCAGTAGTAATAGCTTACGGTTAGCTATGGAAATAGGAAAAAGTGCTAGTAACAGCAGTAGTCCAGCTCGTTGCCGCTGTCAACACAGTCATCGTTGCTGAGTTTGTTGCATTGCCTGTTCTACTTGGCTTGCCTGTCTATTTGTCTATCTGTTACCTTGTCTGCTGCTTTGCTCGTGTTTTCCTCCTGATATCTGTTTTCAGTACGCTCTCCATCTCCCCCCGCCCCCCCTCGGGTAGACACTCAGGCTGGGACCACTACTACTATTAACGTCCTGCCTGCTGCAGCATCAGAATGGCGTTTTGCAGTTTGTTACCACAAGTGCCGCTTCCCCTTGCTGGTCCCCTCTCGAATGCAGCGCCGCTCGGTCACTATCCGTGTTCACGAAGCTCGAGAGCTGCGAGTTAGCCCGCCTGCTCCACTCCACTCGCGAGAAGTCGCCGGTCCCATCGCGCAGTTCGCATCATGTCGCAGCAATGACAGCAGCAGCAACAGCAACAACAGCAGCAGCAGCAGCAACAATGTCGTTCGTCATAGCTCTACCATGTCTGTGGTTCCCGCTGCCAGTCCCATCCCGTCCTTTCGCGTACGGTAACATCAAAACAGCACAGTGTGATGCAGAATAAGCAGATCGCCGCTGACTCTCCTTCGCGTTTCCCTCGCTGTCTCATCGCCGTCGTCTTCTGTTGTTAGCCGGCCGTTTGTTGCTGTTGCTGCTGCGGACGTTCATACAGCCGCCGCTTTGCCGACGCTGAAGTTCTGCTTGCGCCGCGTCGATGGTTGATGGCACCCGCCATTAACCCGCATGGGAGCTGCAGCTCGAGCTGCTGCTGTTGCTTCTACTCATTGTTCGTTGCGAGGAGTGCGACTGCCGGCATTGGACTCACCTTCGTGCCAACGCTGCTGACAACAACGTTGTCTCGCCGTCGTAGCCACCGGCTACAGCAGCGAACCCGCTCGGCCCGGTGCCTCCCTCTGTGGCTTCGTCTATTCGCTTGCTGGCTCGCTCGCTCAAGTCGTTACCTTTTGGACGCGTCCACCGGCAGCACCCGGACCTCTCGGACATCTGACTCATTCCCCTTTTTCCGACGTTCTCCTGCTGCTCTTCCTCTCGACCTATCCATCCATCCACCCATCCAGCGAAATGGCCAAAGCTCGTGGATCGTTACCACTGCTGAGCTTGTTGTTCCGGCTATTGTCGACCACTATCCTGCTGCTGCAGCTGCCCTGCTTGCTATTCCCCCGGGCTGGTAAACAACGAGCAGCCGCTGGCGTCGCTTCGCCGTGGTGGTGGAATCCAACGAATCAACGTGGAGCGCCGTCGGGTCGCTTCGGGGTAGAACGAAGCCGGACAGCGAATGCTGTTGCGCGAGCTGCTTCAAGCCGCGATGGCGTGCTACGGCGTCTACCGGCCGGCCTTCATCTGTGATCCGAGCGAGCATCTTCTATGTGTTCTGGCCCGGCCGCCTGTTCTCGTTCATCTACCCTAGCCACGACGACTGCTGCTCTTATGGCCAGCAGTAACGTCATGGCCAGACTCGTTTTGCTCGTCGTACCCGCCCCTCCCGCTTTCCTATAAGCCTGGCCTTTTCCCCCTGTTGTATCTATTATAAAAGGTGGACACATTCTACATGGCATTGCTGCCGCTCATTGTGTTCATAGCAGACTGTGACCGTTCTGCTATTAGATGCTGTAGCCGTTATTTGTTTGGCCGCCATTGGTGCGCTTGCTACTGCCTGTGACGTTACTGCCATGTCATCTCTGTGCTGCTGCTGCTGCTGTTGTTGTTGTGCATTTAGTTGACACGCGCAGTTGCCCGTCGCAACTCGGCTCAGCTGCTACTCGGTCGCTTTATTGTCGTCGGAATCTGCTAGGGCCCTTGTCAATAGGCTGGCTTTTTTTCAGAGAGAAGATCAGGGAATCGACAGTCTACTACAGCTGGCCAATCTACCTGGTCTTTTTGTATCGCGTTGGCGCTTTTCCAGCTGGCGGCCAAACGCCGGTTACGGCTGAAACCGCGATGTCAGTCCATCAAATCCGGTTCAGTTCAGTTGAAGCCAGGGGGAAGCAGCAGCAGCACCACCATCCTCTCAGCACAGCAATACGACATCTCAGTGAACAGAGGACAATTCGGAGATAGCGAAGAAAGTGGAAGGGATTGATTCTACACCACACGTAGTCGGGATTTGTATCTACGTGTGTGTCGCAAACCCTCTTCTGAATTGCAGATGTTGGCTCAGCTACTACTACTACAGCAGCAACAACAACAACCTTAAGACCAAACATAGTCTCTTAGAGGGTACATTCTTCATCGTCTTTCTATACACGATAAATGGATGGATGCCCGGTTGAACGGGTGCTCCCAATCGGTACCCGTATTTGAATCTACTGCAGAGAGAGAAAGAGAGAGAGAGAGAAACAGGCAAAATGGAAGTAAGGCGTAATAATGCAGTACCAACAACAACAACAACAACAACAACAGCAATACTGCGATGGTGAAAATCACAAACGATTAGAGAAGAGACAATAGCGGAAGCCGCAGCCGCAACATATCCATTACGAAACGTATAATAGCAATCTCCCATAGTGATACTGCACCATCCCAGAATGGTGGTGCCCGCTGAAGGCGTTAACAGGCATTGTTGTTGTTGCTGTTGCTGTTGTTGTCGTTTTCGTTGCTCACGTACGAAAAGAGCTGTTGGCGTTATCGCTGTTATTGTTGTTGATGTTGTTGTTGCGCACGTTCTTGTGCGGCTATTCCGTGGTGTTGCTCTACGCCGATGACCTGCCGCTGATTCTGTTCCTGACGTTGTTTTTGTTGTTGCTTGCGGAGTGGGTCCAGCCGCCTCGCAGACGGCTGTTATCTCTGTGGCCGCCACAACGGTCGAGGACAACAATCTACCCTGCTGTTTCGTTGTCTGTTTCTGCCTACCAGTTCGCCTGCATGCGTTCCCTCTGACTCTAATATCACCTGCGATAGCTTCCAGAGGCAGCACTATTCTATAATAGAGGCAATGATCAGTGCCCTGCTCGCCTGCTTGTTCGCTGGACACTCCACTGCAGCAGCATCCCTTGCTAAACTGGCACAGTGGACCGATTGGCCGACCAACGGACGAACGGTAGATAGTCCAACGCCGAAAATCGAAGGGCCCAGCTTCGTCTCGGTGTCAAAGACGTGCCACTAGCCAGCTCCGTACGTTCATACTGGTCGCAGGCCGCTCAAAGTTACCAATACCTCCTTCACAATTTCAGCGGCTGCCCTTCGTTCAGCGCCAAACAGCCAATGCAGAAGTATAGTTGTAGTAGTCATCTGTCAGCGGCATCGCTGGGCTACATCCGATCCGTTCGATCCGTATTCGTTTGCTTATTTTCGGGAAGAGGCAAACAGGCAGAGAGAACGAGGGTGGGGTGGAGGCGAGAGGGTATGAGAATGGACGCAGTCAGGCGGCAGTAAAGCGGGGAGGCAGACAGACAAGCAGGCTCACCTCGGTATCGCAGATATTGATCATCATCATCGTGTGCTGTTCTGTATCGACGACGTGAAAATCGAGGTATCATAAGCTGCCAGTCGAGGCAGTACCCATATCAGCAACATCAGCAGCAGCATAATAGTATTATAATAATAACAATAATAATAATAGCAGTACGTGGGGGTCACGCGTAATGACCGGTCCAGACGTATATATATATATGCAAGTACACGTGGAACACACTGCGGCAACAGTAAGCTTTGTCTTCTTAGCAGAAGACGAAATAGGAAAGAAAGAAAGGTCTCGAAAAAACTTTCAGTAATCATAAAGCAACAGAGGTGTCTTTGTTCTCTCGTATTGTTTTCAGTATAGAACAGGACTTGTTCCAAAGTACAACAGCTCAATAGTCGCGTCATGATCTGATAGTTGGGAAGAATCGAACAGATGATAGATTCACTCATACTCTCTCTCTCTCTCTCTCTCTCTCTTTATCGCTATATGATTTGAGAACAAGGTGAATTTGCACCATATATTGACGTTTTCCTTATATTGGCTTGGACAAGGTCATTTTCATTGAAGCCATGTCTCATCATTCCCTGTTGCTGAATGCACTATGCAACATGGAACGTATGATGTGAACTAATTTTTTTCATTAGTTATTGTCGCTTTTTTTTTTTATATTTGCTAATAAGTATAATCGATACCCCAATCCAGAGTGGCATTAGACGTCGGACTGATGCTGGTCGATGCGTTAAGCTGGTCGTCATGCCGGACACAGCCAAAACAAAGCGAGCTCATAAATATAATAATTGACTTATTTTGGTGACTCGAGCAGATCCGGTTGGTCTGCCTCTGTCTCTGCTTAAGACAGAGATGACTGCAATATTTTCCTCGTCGCACAGGACTCACCCTTACGTGGCATACGTACCAACACTGAATACACTAGTTCACGTTTATTTCATATGATTTTAGACTATTGTATCATATATAACAGATTGATAGCAGGTCCGCCGTACAAAGCAATTCGTGGTTCGCTGCAATCGCATACAGTGTACGTTCATATATATATATATATATATATATGGTTGACATTTGGGTTTTATTTTGCTATCTAAATTCGGCATTATCCACCACTATAACCAGTCCATTGCTTATTGGCTACCATTGACTTGTGTGAACCCGCAGGAGTGGTCATAAACATTCACCGCGGCTAATCATATCCGGCATATTGTAACATACACATATATATTCCGTTCAGATATCTCGCGCATGTCCTGTCGGCCCATCGGTGCTCATCGACTTGTGGCTTGCCACTGTCGTGAATCGTCCAAGTTGAAATTCTGCTCAACTTATCAGTCGTAAGACTCAACAACCTTCGTGGCGCTCTTTCTCTCTCTCTGTCGACCTCCCACTGTTTAATTCATGAAAGTGGTTCAGCGTGGCTTATAATACCTATGTTCTTCTGACGTCTGTTCTACAGCTGGCTATTCATAATTGGCCATGCATAGGCATATACAGCTGATCCAGCAACGCCGATGCTGGCGAGAGATGTATGTTTGTCTTCGAGCAAAACACAGCACCCACCATCGTCCATGAATCAAAAGGTGCTGCCGTCAACTTGTCTGAACGCTAAAGCATTGTCGACAATGGAGCAGCCGGGCCGCGCTAAGCTGAGCTGAGCCGGCAAGCGTCGTCAGTATTCACCATTTTAGCATGCACTCTGTAGGTTCCGCACGCGGAAACGACAATAAGCAAGCTAACTAAGGCAGGTAGATGTTGTTAAATCAGACTGATTCGCACAGATGAACCCAACTCAACAGCCCCAAACAAGCCCACAGAGCGGACGGACAACGTGGCCACTCGAGTACGCACACCTTTTTCTCAGTCACCAGTGGCGGTAGCGACGTCCACCAGCGTCTGCGCATGCGATCAAGCAGATAGACCGCATCCGACACTTAACCGCTTACCTGATGATGGAACACAACACGCGGCTTGAGTTGGCTTCACTTGACTTTGCTGTCTGTGGATTGTAGTTGTATCTTCGTCATCTGCTGTGAGCAGATCCGCCTCTTCTGCCCTCGTACACGGTTGCGTATCCCGTTCCATTTCACGGCGTACCTGCCAACTACTACTCCGTGTGACTTGACAAAGCTGCCCAGCAGGAAGGCCCGGAAGGCAAGGAGACAAGATGACTAAACCGGGTGGGTACAACCCCTTAGCCATGCCAGTCGCGTCGATGGAAGCTTTGAAGTTGGGCTGGTAGTGCTACGGCTGCGTTCGTAGCAACCGGCTGGTGCCGTCAGACTACAGAAACTGTGCTGATACTAGTAGCAGTAATAAAAGGAGCAGTTGTTAAAATTCAGCCTTGATATCCTTGCTTCGCTGTAATCTCAAAGTCAATCAACCGTTGGAGTGTCACTAGAACTTTGTCCTTTCACGGAACTCCACCTATCATAGGAATATGTGAATGTGCTTGTAAAAGTAGTATTTACCTGCAGGAAAACTCTGAGTTGTATTATATACTGACCCGTTATTAGGGTGCACTTCCGCTAACGGGTCGGGTACACCTGTATCTAGGCAGCGGATAATATCGAACTGCTTGATAAACAATATATATATATATATATATAATCAGAAAGTTAGTATATTGATTTACTATCAATAAACCATTGTTAGCCCAATGCTCAGATTTCCAGCCAGTTATTGGTTTACCTATTATATTAGTCAATCGATATTCTAGACTCAAACTCAATCATTACACGCCGATGAAGAAGTGACCAAAGCAAATGACATCCCTTCATCAACGTGTGGCAGCAATACTGTAAGCGTAGAAACATTGAATTAGCCCCTTGACTGAATGATACGATTGATAAGGTTGTTGTACGGATAACAGCACATCTATCGACCTTTGTTAACAATGGAAGCATTCGGCTGGTTCTGCCGCTATTTGCACAGTTAGAGCATAACCAGGGTTCTCTCTCTCTCTCTTTCCATAACCCTCTGTGAGCTCAAGAGTCATGCAGAGACATCTTTCATTGGTTGGCTTTCATTCCCTATGGGACTTGGGTCAGTGGACCGTCTAGCGAGTAGACGCTGGATATGGACCCGAACTCGGGGTGTGCGGTGTGGTGTGGCCTGACGCTGATGGTGAGGTGCCATCGTCGTCCTTTTGTGTTCGTTCTCTCGTATTCGACTTCTCTCAACCGTCTCCACACTCGTTCACCGTCGCCGTTGAGGTCACAATTGGTATCACGTCCAACCAACTAACCCCGGTAGCAATAAGTATCGAGGGACTCTGGCAGGGAATAACGCCAAGCTTAGCCCTTCCTCTCCTCCAAGTGAGCAGGAGGCTGTGTACCGACTGTCGCCCACCTACCGACTGCTTTCTATGTCCTTCTCCTCAGAGCAATTTCAGCGGCCACCACTGGTGGTGGCCACAGTCCTAGTGATCCTAGTAGTCCTTTTAGCTAGTCCCCCTTCCCAGCGAACTGAGCGTCACCCCAATTTGATCCTCGCAATCGCCAACTACTGGAGCCACTGAAGCGCCAGCAGTGGCGGTAACGCCTCCTCTATATACTTCATGACATGCCGCCCTACTATGGAGCCCCCAGCAGTCCCCGTTCCAATCCTCCCTGCCAATCCTCCAGCAATAAATGCATCCGAAGCTATAGTTGAGGAGAAGCGGGAAGGAACGGAGGTCAAGAAGTGGCGAGGTGCGGGGGCGCAGTGAAGCCGAGGTGAAGCGCAGTGGTCCCGTTGGAAAAGGCACTTGCGAGGTAGCAAGTCAACCGCTACTGAGCGGGCCAGATAGTATATATAGCTAGGTGCTGTTGATATTGTTTCGCACGACGCGACGCAGGAGCTCTACAGCCTCAATTGCTGTTACTGCTGCTTCCACCGCTACTGCCGCCGCTGTTACCACTACCTCCCGCGAGTTTTCGGCCTTCTCCAGCTCCTCTTCGTATTCGCGTCTTCTTCAAAGCCTCTCTAGACGTTCAGCTCGTCGTTCGTGCTGCAAATGCTGAGGCCAGTTATGGCGGTACGGGATAGCCATAGAGACGGAGGATGAGGGAGTGAATGCCTTCTATCGAACGGTTCACAGCGAGCCGCGCAATCTGCCGGCTATATTCTGGTAGGCCGGGTAACAGCTTAGGAACACCCCGTGGGCTTAGCAATGTCAAAGTCATGCTGAAAAAATCAGATTCGGAGCGGAGCACCTTTCAGCCAACATCGGTTCGCAATTGACGACAGCCATCGCCTACAACCCGTCAATCTCCCCCCTGCATCTGTTGCTGATCCACGTCGGCTCCCGCCAGAAACACAGCCAGTATTCCCTTCACTTTAGTAGTTTGTATTACATGTAGTATGTTGCTATCGGCGCCGCTACCAGGAGACCAATGCTCGACCTGGCTCTTTACCCTTGAAAAGATAGATCGAGCAAGATGGAAGATATCATGCTGCAAGTTGTAAGCAGTAGCCGCTCCAGCAATCTATCGCACCTTGCCTCAGATTACACTCGTTCAGCATTGGGACTTCTCCGACGATCAGCGAACCAATGGGCCAGATACCATAATGCTACTTGTGCGTCAGTGTGCCTAACTGTCCAGCGGGTCGTAACTCTGCCAGAGTCAGCCACCGCTCCGCCACTTAGCCGTTCGTACAGCCCAGTGTGGAAACGAGGAGGATCCTTCAATCACGGCAAACAGCTCGCTGGTTCCCGTTCCAGTTTCGGGATTGCTACGTGGCGGTGTCGGCAGCGGCGGCGGTCGCCTGCTACGCGGCAGTCAGGCGCAATACACAGCTATGGTGGCGGTAATAGCAGTAGTCGTCGTCGTCGTCTGTTTGCCTGTTCCTCGATTCGGCGATTCCTGATCCTCCGACTGCAGCTCGTATCGTATCTATCGATACGATCCATGCGCCGAGGCAGCCTCGAAAGGCATCGCATCGATCCACCTTTTGATCTCTGCTACTGCTGCTGCTGATCCGTCCGGTCCAATGAGAGGCCCTATCTTCCTTTGAGCGAGACAGCGGCGTTCTTCTTGACTGCTGATAACACGGGCGGCAGTGGCAGGCACCAAACTCCGCATTGACTGGCTGACTGAGAGAGGCAGTCGGCGATCCAGCCCACTATCGTGTCTATAGAGATCTCCCGAGTTGGGTCGCCCATCTGTCGCCATCTGCTATACTCATCGTGGCTGAACGTGGTCCCCCTGGTGAGCCGGTAGATGCCATACTATAATAGGTATGTATTCGCAGTGCGTATTCCTCCACATGTAAGATGCCAGCAAGCGGTCGCTAATTAATCCCAAGGCAAATTGAACGAAGGAATTCGATATTCTATTTCCTCGGGCGTAAATAGGTAGCGCTCAAAGGGACTGCCGCATAGCTGGAACGACTAGTCCATCCATTCAAGCTCTATTGTGGAGTTCTACAATGAGTGCTTCTAGTACGCGGGTATCCACCTCTGAGGTTATGTCCACCTGTTCAAGCAGTGGGATTTAATTCCGCCGGACACAAACATCGATTCGTAGCCGTAATCGTTGGCCGCAGCGAGTGCTAATCCATACAGCGTTGGTAGGATTAGAGAGTTAGAGTCATGTGTTCATGGGAACAGATTACTTATGTAAAATGGCCATTGCAGACCAGTAACCACTGGACTCTACGAGTCTGATCCTTCTGGTAGAAGCACTGAAACGAACGATTCAACTCTCGTTCATTGAGGAAATTGGAGTTGGCGCCAGACCTGCGTTGTGGAAATAACAAAGCCAGGCACCTGTAATAACTGGTCTATGAACTGATCATGGAAAAGAACTCTGCATAGATCTTCCCGGAGGAAAAGAAGTAGATAAAAATCGCGTAGACGTACACTTCATTACAGGTTGCAAATCGAACGAGCACGTCTTGTTCGTTTTAGAATTGGCAATGAGTCGGCTGACTGAAGACGAACCAGAAGTGCTTGAACGAAAGTTGTTTTATGGAGAGCTGCGGATGATAGACCTTTCCGCTGAAGGGTTCCAGCCTAGTCCCAGGGTCGACGTGGTATGGCATTACTTCGAGAAATGTCGGGAAAGATCTACACTTGCCTGAAGCGACAGCTGGATTTTAGCCAGCGACGACTTACGACGTACCCCACAACCGGCCTACTTATCCATAATGGAAGGAATTAATAATAACGATTAGCTGACATTAGTGGCAGCTCCGTCGCTCAGTAAAACTTGCAGCTACAGCTTTAGGTAGGTAACTGACCCTGCTGATAAAGTTTATTATTAAACAACGATTATTTTCATTCCATATGTCCGTGCTGATTTCATCGATCCAGAGCTCCTGGCCATACTGTCAATGGGCTTGTGGGCCAATGTGGATTTTTGACTTTCGCATACATTAATCGAACCTCGTCTTTTCGACCAGCATACCGTATGATGGGCTTAAGTGATTCTCCTGAGGGCAAGCTTGCCATGCTGTTGAATTCAAACAACTTGCCGATCGATTTATAGTAATGTACCAAATACTGACAGGTACGAAATGTACATGAGATAATCTCCGACAACTAAAAATAACACCACCGACACAGGTCTAATAACACAATATGGTTTCCGTAGACGTTTCTGTGTCCCCGTTAACATAACATCATATGCACACGGAACCCTCGTCGTGAAAGCAGTGATGCGAGAGTGATCGCAGGTAGACCTTCATCGCTTAAGCAAAGGTGACCCCCCGATCGGTCCTCATATTAGGGTGTCCGGTTCAAACTGTCGCCTCTTTAAATGCCAATAACTTTTGAACTAAATGAGTTAGAACAAAGATCTTTTGGTGTGCGTTAGAGGTACTCGCCAGCTATGTTGACACACCGATTCCAGCGATCTGGGAGTTTTGAGATAGCCAAATATTTACCACTCTGGTTCCGCTCTGGGAGTTTTGAGGTAGCCAAATATTTACCATTCGCATTTCCATCTATAATTTCCTTATCTATTAAGTAAGTCGACAGTAGAATATGGAAGCCCACCTGTTGTCCTTTTTAATAACAATAACAAACACTTTATTCAACGGTTTAATATATAATAATTGTTACAAGTCTCACTTCAGTTATATTATGTATACAAGTCTCACTTCAGTTATATTATGTATACAAGTCTCACTATTGTTATGTATAATGCATATATTATATGCATTTTCTATGATGGCTCCGATTGCTCACGCTGTGTGCCCGTGTTGTACGCGTGATAGTCTCCAGGGGAATAAATCAGTGATCCAGTCAACTAGAATTTTCCCGACACCGAAGCGTGGAAGCATAGCAATTAGTTTTGTATGTATGACTCTTTCAAACGCCGATTTTAGGTCGAAGAAGATGGCATCAAAACAGCGTGACGCGTTTATTTCGCAGGCCCAATCGTATTGTGTGTCTATCAGCTGGAACGGCGTACTGTATCCGGGCCTATATGGATATTGGGATTCACTGATGAGGCCTTGGGCATTGGCATTGTCGTAGATAGCTTACATATGATGCTTTCCAGAAGTTTGCATGCTATAAGCGTTAGCGAAACCGGCCTCTTATTTCTGGGCTCGGTCTTAGAGCCTTTCTTATATACTGGACTATACTATTGCTGTGCGGAAAACATCTGGCATAGTGGCGCTATCGACTGACTTTCTAAAGACCCAAGAAAGAGGGACACAGACCGATAGCCTCAGTTTCTTCATCACGTAGGATGGTCTGTCGTCTGGTGTGGAACTTGACTTCCACTGTAGTTTTCGTAGGTGACGGTGAATGTCTTCCACACTTACATCTACGTCGTGTACCGTAGGGGTCCTTCTGGCAGAGCGGGCGGTTCTCTGCTTCGACGTAGCCTCAGCTCATCGTTGCCTGGATACGTTTCTTCGAAATGCCTTTTTAGTATCTCCGCTTTTTCGTTGTCGTCAGTGGTAAAACTACCATCGATGAGCTGTAGTGAGCTGAGAGTATCGTTAATCACGATCCGTCTACGTATATAGTTAAGGATGGCCTTGTTGCTGTGGTTGCGGAGGATGGCATGTTCTCTTATGATTCGCTCCCGTTTCGACACCTTGGCTATTTCTTTCTGAAGAAATTCAATCGTTCTTTCGTCTGTGGCTTCGTTGAGGGAGTCGTGGAGCTTCCGTTAATTCATGGAAACAACCATAATCACATGGGCTTAAATCAGGAGAATATGGGGGTTGATGTCATCGCTCAATATTGTTCCCGTCCATCCAGGCCGTAATTTCAGCAGTGCGGTTAGGTCTTGCATTGTCGTCGAGTAACCACACTCGGTGTTGTCGATCCCCACGCAATTTGTTCATCAATCCCTTCAAGAAGTCGAGATATCCGAGGGCGTTGAGTTTTTCATTTGCGGCTAGTATTTCGTAATGGCAAACGCCCTTTATATCCAGAGCGAGTATCAACACCTTTCGTCCGAATCTACCTCGCACCGCCACAGACGTTGCCGCTTCACTTTGTCGGAGCCACTGTTTTGCTTACTCCTTCTCAGGCTAACGCATGTCTTGACTATCGACACCGTGTGTTCCAAGCGATTGGTTTGTTGCGTATAAGCCTTAAAATTAAATGTCAAACACTCCACAGTCATTTTCATCTGGTCAGCACTCAGTGTATGGGGAACCCATTTTGCATCGATTTTCTTCTTCTTCAGTATATTGGTGATAATTCTATAACACGTCGTCCGAGGAATCCCACTTTCAACCGACAAAGACTCAATGGACCAAGCTCTAGTTTGCTCAAAAGCTGCCTTGATTCTGTCAATCCGTTCCTCTCTTGTCGCACCTGATTGCCGGTCCCCGCTTCGATGATCATCGGTGTCCAAATTTCCACTATTAAATCGATTGCACCAACTTTGCATCGTTCGCAGGCATAAGGCAGCGCCTGCCGTAGGCGTTCGCTAATGGTCGATGGATTTCCGCTGGAGGGTGTCCTGGAGAAACAAAAACTTGATTCAGTCAAGAGTCAGCTTTAGCAGCAGCTCGAGTCAGCTTTAGCGAAACCTAATGAACAAGAATGTTTGTAAGATGAAACATATTTCCTACATTTATTAGTTAAACAAAAAGTAACTATTCAATAACTGGGTACAGTGTCAGGCCAAAGCTGTCATGGTCCCGAAGGAGGCGATGGCATTGGTTCCCTGCACAACGAGGAAAAGGCGCTGCAGAAGGAAGGATCCTGCGCACTTGTCCCTAGTGACGCGTATCAGCCTGTGGTAGACTCCTTCGAGGAAGTTAGCAGTGAGGGAGTCGTGGCCGCCTGGGATTTCGAAGGCGAGAGGGAAAACGAGGTGAGTTGCCGCGTCATACTTGCGTAGCTTGGTCCGTTCCACACGGGAGACCGTGTAACCGGGGATGGTGGCACTGTGGTTGACATAAGAGGATGCTAGAGTGTCAACCACAGTACCGTCCCAAACGAGGTGCAGGCCTCGCCTTTGAAGGAGAGGAGGGTCAGGCTGTCAGGGCGGCACCCGTCCGCAGTGTCGAGGCCCTGCGGCTTCCTTGCGCAAGAGACACCAGAAAAACAGAATCTTGGTCGGTTTATGGTACTTCCTTAAGTTATCAATGATATGAACTCAAGATTTGTCGAAGTACTCGCCGTTACCCAGCCAACGCCCCCAATGTATCGTGTGGTCTAAGCATTGCCATCGAGATTTGAGAAAGCAGGTCGATCCAATGCGCAACTGGGAGTGGGCTGACTTTTATTTCAGCCGGCAGCAGAACCACGACCGAAGCCTTACGTCTGTGTATATTCGAATATGTCACCCAACCAAGGATTAGGCAACCCCGAGTTGACAGTAGTTTGGCATCCATACAAATACATACAGCGGGTGTATAGTATAAACCAATCGCCGAAGGAAACCCTTCAGTAGGAACAGTTCGTGTAGGGGTTGCTCTTTGAGCATGACGACAGCAGTAGTCATCTAAGGCAAATGCAAAATTTCAATTCCCTAGTATAACTCATTGTCGAAGCGCAGTTATACTGTTGCTGGGAAGCTGTATCTTGATGCCCCACTGACCTCACTAAAGGCCAGGCGAGCACGCATATAACGTTTCTTCGACGACTGCAAGAGCGATAAATAAGAGGATACACTTAACGGTTTCAAGCTCAGTGTGGTAAGCGAACATGACCACCCCTTACGACGGGGAAGGGACACTTCAATAGACTTGAATTTCGGTCGGTGTATGTGCGTGCCTGCGGGCGTATGTGCGATATCGGTCTACGAAATTGCGACAGAACAATGTCCTGACGCGAGAGAAATCCGAGAAATGAGATAGAAAAAAAAATCCGAGGCGTTTCTTCTTTCTCTCCTGCTGTGCCCTGCTTGCGACGAGCGGACTGCTTACCACCGATCGATCTAGCTGTTTATCTCTAGCAGATCCAGCAGTCACTACGACGCGACTAATACTTTTCAATAGCAGTAGCTGTACACATCTGATATATTTTTGGTAAAGCATATTAGCCGAACGAGTCTCACAGTCGTAGCATGGGGCGCTCGGAAAGTTGTGAAAACATATGGGGGGGTAGGCGAGCTTTGACGGTGTACAAGGTAACCTTTACCAACGCTGTATCCCTCAGCTGGTCCGTATCAATACACAGAAAAATCCACCAAAGTTATCCCGGATTGCATCAAACATTAATGTACCTGCTGAATCGCTGGTAGGATTTCCAAGTTTGCCTTCCTCTACGATTGAATATTCTTCACGTAACCGGTATTCGTAAATACCCTGCAGCAGTACGGATAGTGGTACCAGCACATGCGTCTGCCGAGTCACCAGAGATTCGCTTCCGTTCCCATCGTGTCCCGTCGAATTCAGTCCTCCAGCCTGCTCTGATCAGACAGGATCAGAGAAGTCTCTTATAAGAACTATGTCGAATGTATGTAGCAGTGGCAGAAGGAGAAGAATATACAGGAGAATGTAATTATACCCGTCGGCTAATTGACGGATCCAATGAACGAAGCAACGAATATCGGCTTGCACGCCGGCCGGTCCTGCTTCGTCAGGACTTCGAATGAACGACATTACTTTTGCTGTGCTTCGACCGTCGGGGGGGGGGGGGGGCGGAGCTAGTTTTCTCAGTTTTCACCGTGTAACAGGGACTGCTTCTTCCATTGAGTCGATCCCTAACTGATCATCAGAGAGTAGGCAGAGCAGCAGCACCAGCTAGAGAGGAGGTACATGCTTAGGTGCGCGTACAGCATGCTCAGCAGATTTCGCAGTAAGGTAGTCCTTACCTGCGGTCAGCCGTTAATTAACCGACTGAACCGAGGGTGGGAGAGGAGGGCGCCACTAACTATACCAGAAAAAAATGTTCGATTCGAGTCCATCTGAATTTTAGTGATGTCGAAAGATCCATACTGCGGCTTGAAGTATTCGGTTACTCACTCCCTTTCTCGATCTCGATCTATGTTGTGCTCCACGGAGACTGATGAGAGTGTTCACGCCGACAGGTTTGATATTATATATTTTTGCTTAAAAATCGGCTTTTCCGAAAAATGGCTACAACTTCGAAATATCGAACGTCCCGTTGGCTCATTTTGGGATATCCGTTTGGGAGCAGGAGGCAGGCTCGGCCTGTTTATTAGGTTTTTCCGAATAATTGCTATTTCCTGTCTTCAACTTACGATCATCAAACGAAATCATCGCTGGTTTAAAGATACTTATCGAGCTCGTGGTGCAACCATGTCTCCCGACGTAGGCTGTTGTACGCGGATGCATCGTGTTCGCCCATTCGAATCGTTTGGAGTGAGCGAGCGATTCGCGTTCCTCGCGGTCAGGCTTTCGTGCAACAGTGTGAACTGGCGGGTCACAAGCTAAGGGGACAGGCGTAAATTTCCAATACGACGAAGTGGTGGAGCATCGTAGAATCGATTATCGGCACCACGTCCTGGCTGACGTGGCATTACCTCTGGGTATTAATGACGTAGATACATGCAGACGGGCAGTGTCCGGGATTTAAATCCTACTGGGTTCTCAGGGCTGGAGATGTGGAGTTTCGTCTCGGCAATTCTCGTAATAAGTACCATAATAACACGAACATGCACCAAGGCATGTCTGAGAGGGCACAGACTGAGGAGCGCCAGCCGCAAAACGCCAGCCGTAAATTAATCACACTCACTGAATATTTAGCGACCTATGTAGATACCCTTTGCTTATAGGCGTTGTATCCCGGCAGAGAGAATTCGATTAGGCAGACTCTACAGGTTCAGGCGTAAGTTCGAATTTTTTTACAGAACCAACACAAAACTGGAAAAGACAAAACTCCAGACGAAACCTGAATAGAAACCGTTGTCTGGTGTGTAACGGTAGAGAAGATCGCGTACGGGATATCGATACACGAGTCCTTCGATGAGGGACACAAGCAACATCCACGTGGAAGTATTCTAATATTTATATTTTAATATTTAATTAATTATAAGGAACTAAAAATTATTAGTTAGTAAAAATGATGATTATAACAAACATAATCATAGTAAATAGACTTATGATGAGCCCGGTGGCCTGGTGAGTGCATTCCCACCGTGGCACATTTGCATTTAAAGGGGTCCGTTTTATGAAGCAATGCCAAAAGCAATACCGCGGACGTTAAATGTTGACTGAAGAAAAATAAAAAAAATAAAAGCCCGGAAAAAAAAATTAAATAAAATTAAAATAAATATAATTCGTTTTTGGTGGAGTAATATGGTAGAATACCAGAGTGGTTTTATATTGTCCTGTGCGCGTACATCGATCTCCTATGCGACACCTTTACTAAGGTCAGTTCGTCGATCCCATTTTATACTTTTGCTTTTCGACACGTTATTTTTGTCTAGACACGAGCCGCTGCACAATTGTCAACAGTTCAGTCATAAAAAACACTAAGCCTCGCCTCGCGTGCAATGTAATTTGCATCTCCGCTCACGCGCATAAAAATTAAACAAAATCGCTCCGATCCAGTGTCCGGCACCATAAATTTCATAATGCATGTGCACCTTCAGTGAACTGTTTGTTTTACCATGCTTGCCTCTGTATTATACCTAATGCATCAGCTACATTTGCGTTCATGGTCACAGCTGCATTCGCCCATAGTACGAACATAGTTTTTCGTATCTGTCCCGTGACTGATACGAACGCAGCCAAGAGGAGGACAACAAATACAAACAACAATAGTAGAGTGGCGTCAGGGGTCGCGTCCCTCAGAAACTCAGAGAGCTCTTGAAAATGAGTTGCGTGGCACCAATTACAGTTTCTGTTATTTTTGGGTGTTTCTCTAATGACAGCTATATCGACAACATCAGGATGGTGATGTGGAACGCCACGTAATACCAATAAAGGACAATTAATCCCTCAGCAAGTGCAGTAAAGAGATATAGAAAAAAGCCCCAACATTTACAGATCGGGACAGACACCGCGAGTAAAACTCCCGATCAACAAACATCTCGCACACACACAAATATATATATATATATATATATATATGTATATATACCAACAAAATGTACCCAGTTTAAAAAATATAAAAACGAATAACCGCAAGCGTCGTAAAACAAAGCACAGCGCTACATCGTTACCAGGACAATGGTGAATTCACTACATTCACAACATTCGCTACAACTATTATGGCTGCAATACGCGCCCGTAGTGAGGGAACCTGAATGCCGCCGTCGCCGCCGCCTCTATGTGAGCAGTAGCAGCAACAACTCAGCCCGTTTCGTCTCTCGTTAGTGGGACCTTGACGATGATGCTCAAAAATGTGGCCGCCGCATACGAACCAGCAACCGCTTTCGAGAAGCCCACAGCCGGGAAGCTAAAGGAATCTACTACGGCAACGACTACTGCTTCTGGTAGAGGCGATCCACTGGCGACCGGACAGCGAAGACGGAGCAGGACGCGAAATCAGGGGGAAGATCTATTGAAAGAATGGCAGCCACAACAGCAGAATTTACCCATTCGTTCGCATTGGTTCACTCTCCGAAGTCGAGTCAGAAGTCGCTTTTCTGCTGTAGACCCCCCAACCCAACCACCACGACGACCACCACCATCCCCCGGCCGTCCCGCGACCTCCCAATCCAACGTCGCTGTCTTCCACTCGGCTAATGATGCTTCGAAACCGTCGAGAGGGCAGCGTCATCATGTTCATGTCATCGTCAACAGTCGAAGTGGTGATAGTGCCGCTGCTCGTGCTGCTGCTGTTGATGATGATCTGGTCGGTGAACGCCTCGCTGCGTGCGTGTTTCGCACACTGAGTACTGTGTACTATTTACGATATATATATATATATATATATATAGTCTCTCGATGTGCGTCTGCGCAAGCAGACGTGTCAGGCTGTCTGTCGCCGTGCGACGTCGATCGTGCGCGGACGGTGGACTGCGGGCTGGGTTCATTTTCGGCTTTGCTGTTGGCAATGGCGGTAGCAGCAGCGGTTTTGACTGTTGTTGTTGTTGCTGTTTTGTTATGTGGTGGTGCTGTTGTGCCTCCGATTGAAAAAGGAATCAACTGGAAGTGGGCCCGGCTGACGGTATCACATTCAGCGCGCGGAGGAGAAATGTGAAACTCTTTTGTGGCGGCACCGGCCATGGTAGCAGTTATGCACCAATGATGGGTACAGATAGACAGAGGGACAGGCTAAGAGACACACGTACACACAAACAAACAAACCAACGTGCAAGAACAGACACACATCTGAGGTGGTGTTATACAGGAATATGCATAATGGGTCGCTCTTGTACTCATTGAGACAGTCCGAGCCGACACAGCTTATAGAGAGATCGCACTGACGTACACAGGGCTTGGCTGGCCGGAAAAGGCTATCTACACACATATATATATATATATATATATATAAAGTAGACAATTCCATTTAGCCGATGAATACGATGAGAACAACAGCAACGAGTGCAGATGAGTGGGATAACGAGTGGAGCCATCAAACGCCTGTCATTTTTCGAATCATTATTCTAGAAATATAGCGGTTACACGAATTGCTTATAATAAAAAAATAGCACATCGACAAGATACGTTTCTTTAAATACAATATAATCTTTATGTTATTGTTGCACGGGGTTCGAATGCAGCATTGCGTAATTGACGAATATAGTAAAACAAATCTCCAATGCCTTAAGTATTAACGTGATCATAATTCCTAGACGATCCTCCGTCAATGGAACATAGTTCAGCTAACGCGAATACAGAAATGCAGCTGTGACCACGAAAATAAACCACACTCTATTCGGCCCCCGTTTACCAAAGCAAGGTACCCCACGAGAATTATTAAAGGGTAACATTGTTTGAAGCCCAGCTGGGCTCAGAGCGTGTTATTTATTGATTATGACTTACGTGCGATAGCAGGTCTCTCTCAAAAATCCCAAAAGGCTTTCTCTGATGTTCAGGCATGCCTATGTACTATGATAATGCAGATATTTTCATTTGTGACCTCTCACACACACACAGAGCTTGTCATATGGAGAGTGCGCTTGAATACATGGAGAAGGTGAGGCCCCCTCGGACCCAGTCAAAAGTAGACCCCAGTTAAACGAATCTGGTAAGGGATTAAAGTAAATTTCGCGTCAAGGTATTATAGGATAGCACAGCCTTATATCCGTTACCGATATCTGAGCTATGTATAATATAATACTAGATGCTACAATTACTACAACGACTACTATTCGTATGGCTATCGACCACTATGAAATATCATTTTCTTCTACGGGAGCTGTTATTTGAGAGGTCACGCTCGTGCAACGGCGCCTCGACGGGTGCACGCCAACTAGACACCGTAGGCATTATGTGGTTTAAACAAAAAAGCCAGTAGCAACAAAAAAACTCGTTTCTAACCGACGAACTGTTTTACACGCTAGTGGCGGTTGTAGCTGCGTCCCCGGTGGTGGTGTATTCGCACAGTAGTGATCATGTCAGATATCGATCGATGTCCCACGGTGGACCTAGGCAACACACGTTACATCTAGTTAACCTAGTCAGCAGAGCCTAGTCTAGCCCATCCCTCGCCCATGTGTCGGGTCTTGTCTGTCTACCCGGAGTGCATCTGGTAGCGATTCATCGAGAGCAGTTTGTTTCGATGTTGACTGGGCGTTGTGTCGAGAAGTTGGCCACCCTATCCAAACGATGTCGAGGTGTTCATCACAGCGTGTGAGATACATTGTACAGTGGACTAGCCGACGAGTCGGTCTTGAGTACATCGGACTGAGAATATTTATCGAGTGCAGACGCCGGAGTTCCCTAGACATAAATATGATTGAGACGGAAGTGATAAATAATCATAGATCGGTGGCAGAACAATGCTCCTCCTGTTATTACTGCGTCGCTCTAATATTAGATAGTTTTGAAGAAATGTATATTCGAACTTTATTCGCTCGTGAGTAGCGGTGGAATGGACTAGACAATTTTTTTTAAAATTAAAATTACTTTTTTTTTAAACATTGGCGATACGATCTCGTAGCCTGCAACGTATGCTCATCTAACATAGGGAGAAAATCGTATGAATAATGATAAACTACGAGAGACTCACTCGGGTTAGCGATATTGGACATTCCCAATTGTCAATATCGCTCAACGACGCCAAATCGAAAGTACGAAAGCATAGCTGAAGCCTAGACGAGACAGGGCAAGCATAATTCAGCACAGAAAAATGTCGAACCACAGAAAAAAAAAATGCTTTCATAGTTGACACATTGTTTGCAAGCTGACGGAGTAGTTGGTCATCAATTATGATTTAGCTACATACGCTTCCACTGTCTCCGGTTGGACCAGTGAGTACATCGTCCTCTAACTCTTTCAGCTTGCCTTCCCTAACAAGACTAACAAGTAGTCAAGCAAGAGGTGGAGCAGGACAACGTCGCGTCGTCCCAAGTGAGACTCTTCCAATAGCATTAGTAGTAGTGTAGTAGTAGTATTGATCGTAATCCGTACCAGCCACGGTTGTATTATAGTAACAGTTGTATCTATTGGGGCACTTCGGCACATCGGTCGATCGGCTTCAAGTGATCCGCTGTTTGTTGAAGCGGAACATTTTCACTTACGGCGTCACACGGGCGTCACACGGGCAGGCGGCAATGCTCAAGACGGCGAGCGCGTTCGGCGCTCGTAATGCCAGTAGAAGTGCACTGGCTTTAGGATTGGTTCTCTCATTTACACATTCGCAACGAGAAGGAGTAACGCCGCGATAGCAGCGT
Organism: Stratiolaelaps scimitus; assembly: GCA_019614645.1. Classification (NCBI taxonomy): domain Eukaryota; kingdom Metazoa; phylum Arthropoda; class Arachnida; order Mesostigmata; family Laelapidae; genus Stratiolaelaps; species Stratiolaelaps scimitus. The sequence goes on from JABWDB010000003.1 coordinate 10,813,906, forward strand.
GGCTGGCGCCAGCCCGCTACCGTACCGTGCCAGCCATCGCATCAGCATTAGCAGGCTCCCGACTACATCATCGGTAAGGAGCCAGCATCGTTCACAACAACGAGGTAAACTCGACCCTCACCCATTGGCATCGACGTCGCAAGTCCTCCGGAGGTTTCTACCGGCGGCGGCGTCGCACGCGGTTCGGCTTGGTCGTGATGCTGAAGATGTGCTGAATTAGTGATGCTTTCGTCCGCATGACTGTTTTCATCAGCGCCGTGGCCTGTTGTTGCTGCTTCTGCTGCTGGTGCTGCTACCACTGCCACCGTTGTTGTTGTTGCTGCCAAAGCAGAAAGATTCTCGCAGACCGGGCCAACAGCACTCCGAGAATCAGATGACGATGCAACTCAACGAAGGTGGACGTTTAACGCGGAGCACAGCGTTACTGCAACGATATTTCGTCAAATGTGGCGACTATCCCAACGATGGCCGTGTTGCTCGTTGCTTGCCATCGCTCGTATCATCCCTCCTACAACTCCTTATAGTCGAACTACCGGCACATATGTACTATATATTTTACCTGTTACGAGTCGTTATCCCTGTATGTCAGCGCGGTGGCTTGGACAGCTAAGTCTCTGGCTGTAAAACGACAGAGGACGCAGGTTCGAGTCCAGTGACATGTAAGAGAACTTAAGCACTGTACAATTGCAGTTTCTTTAATAAACCAATAAAGCTTTACCTTTACTCTGGATAATGCATGGCTGCAGGTTAAAAGGAAAGTTGACGGAAACTGCTACCAAAATGAAATGTTAAAAGGCTTGATAACGACAACATGGGTATGCAGTTTTAAGCTATTTTGGCGAGGAACAAGAGCCCACCGCTTCCTCGACGGTTACGGTGTGCGTATGTATGTTTAGCTTCGTGATTGGTATTATATTATTTTCTTTTAGCTGTTCTAACTTATCTGGACCGCTACACCCATTTTAGTGTCATTCGTAAAACTCAAGTTCGGATGCTGCTGCTACTACATATTCCCTTATTAACTTTCTTTAGTTGAGAATGGAGCAGGGCGCTCAATGTCTGACCTGCAAGCGCATACTTGTGTAGTCTCCGAGCGGGCAATACAGTCGATTCGCGAAATCCCCATAGGCTTAACTTAATACAATACATGTCAGCCACTCACTAACTAACCAACCGGACGAGCCAGCTACGAGACGTCACTGGTGGGCTGTCCGGGGACATTTACATCCATCAAGGTGTCCCCGAGAACTCAGCTCCAACTCGACACACTTCGAATTGGCCAGAGTAAAGGTAAACTTTTTCGAGACGGAGCATCGCTGGTCCGGGTAATCGATCGAAGTGCAGCAGCTTAAAGAAGTAATCAGCCACAATATCAGGTCTCACCATACTTCCACAATCTGCACGCGTCTCCTACAGAGGACGTACATTTCGTCAAATTAAGCGTTAAATCATATCACCGTGTTCTAAGCTTCAGTGAATGTACGGACTTCAAAGGGCCTCAAACCATTGATGATTGTGTAATCGAATGCCACTTTGAGCGTGAATTAGTAATAATGATTGCAATACATGCTGTGAAGAATCTATTCTGCAGTCACCGGATACGCCGCATGGTTCAGCTAAATGCCAGAGGACATGATTTAAACGGGACAAAGTAAATTTGCATTATCTAATTGAAGCTCCTCAACAAAGCCGATTTCCTGACGAAACTTCATCGTCGCTTGCGAGTAATTCCACATTCGAGACCAGAATGCCCAATGCCTTCATTGTTTAAGTATAATACAATCCGAACCCACCACATCATTCACATATCAGGAAGCTTGGAACATACCAGTATATCCTTTGTCGTGGCGATATGTATAGTGATAGAGAGAGAGAGAGAGAGTATGTTACTTGGTGCTTATAAACAGTATACATATTTCCTTAGAAATGATATCAACGCAGATCAAAGTGCCGCCTGCATGTCGATGGTTCGCCAGCACGGCCGGCTGGCCCACTCCAAGGTAAGCACGTATAAATCCTGTCCATTCGCTCGTCTGTCTTTGGCCCGCTACTAGTGAGCTCCGAGGATATGGCCTAGCCGTGGACGGAGTAGGGAGTGTTTCAAATCGCGAATTTACGACAGAGTCACTATCGCCGCTGCGGCTACTACCACCACGACCACCATCACTAACTGCAACTACTGCCTCTGCCTTTCTTTATTTTCATCGTAGCAGGGCACATGTGCGCCAATGTCGTCAACTTTGCTGCTACCGCTGGTGCCGCGGCTGCCACTGGCCAACGAGCAAGGAGAGCTGTCAAACGCCCAGCGGACCCCAGTGGACGACGATCTAACAGGAGGGGAATGAGAAACTCGCACAAGCAGCAGCAGCAGCCGTCGCTGCCGGCGCAAGCGGTGCACCTTGCTGCTCACTAGACTCGCACACAACTTAACTCGAACAGATGTTGGTTCAGGCACGTATCGAGCAGGCAGCGGAAAGTTCACACACGCACCAGAACTAAGCAAGCCTCAGCCAAGTGATTCTAGGCGAAAAATACTAGACGCCGCCGCCGCCGACGCCAGTAGCAGAGATAGAGTTCGAACGTGATTGGTTAAACAGACGTAGGGAACTCTTCCCGAGCGGTGGTAGCAACCGATACGCAGTTTCCGCTGTGCGTTCGCCCTGCGTACGGTTGAATGCTGGCAGATTTAGGTGGCAGTGGCGTCCACACTCGTTCCCTAGCTGTGGCCACCCATTTTCTCTCAAAGCCTGACTCTGAGGGACAGCCCCACCTTCCTCCCTGGGATTGCGGGTTGTCGGAGAGCTGGATCGGTTGTCGGATCTCGGTGGTACTGCTACTGCTACTACTAGCACGACTGGTCGTACCTGCTGGCGTACTGCCGAGAGGTCTCCTCGCGCCGTCCCTGGGGACCGTTACAAACGGACGGGCTTGCTGGCGGGGTGTTGGGGATTCAACGCCGAGGGGATCGCTGGGAGTCGTGCCGAGGCTCGTGGGACAAGCGAGCGTGCCTGTGCTCGGACCACTGATAAGGCTCCGAGAGTAGAGAAACGGGAACGCTTTGGGGAGCCATACACTCGAGCTGTGTGTAGTCGTATAGCGCCATAGGGACCAGACCGAGAAAGAAGCGAGTTTCGAGCATTGCCTCGACTGAACACCACCACCACCACCACCAACATCATCAACAACAACAACAACTCTAGCCTACTCACTCAGACGGGAAGAGCGGGATTTTGTGATCCGCCAGTTACAGTCCGATGGAAGCATCCGACAGACGCCCTCCTTACTTAAATATTTGGCAGTCATTCACTGTGATGCACTGCACCAGCTGTCGACGAAATGTTAGGGAAACCAACAGCATCGGTTTATCGACAGCAGCGACTGAATAATACAATAGCATATTAAGTTGTAAACTGATCGTAGCAGTTCGTGTCTTTAATGGCCCCAAATTCATGCAATGGCACACATCATAGTGTAAAATTATATCAATGCACAGCAAAGTGTCATCGATTCACTTCACGTGTGCCTTGCCATTCAGGTACGGATCCCGTACGACCGTGGAAATCATGGGACAGCTCTGACGACTCAGATGGCGACGACGATGGAAACGATGGCGTCTGCTTGCACGTCTGTCATTGTTGTGCCTTGAGATGTCTGTGTGTCTATTTATCCCTCTATGGGCCTACACACAAAAGTCGTATACGGCTACAAGAAGGATCGGTAGCTGGTACTTGTGGCAAGTGGGCTCCAAGACGAGAAAGTGCAGTAGCCAGCGCTACCACTGACATCGTACCTACTTTTGGTAGGGAAAGCCTTAAAAACGAAGAGTGCAATTGCGCAGTTGACGCACAGCCGTACCACCGGAGTGGCACACAAGAGTGTTCTGATGCAAAGACAGCTTGCCATACCATGCAGTGGGTCTTCGCTTGGCTCGGCACGGGCTGCATGATGCCGGGGCCTAGTGCCTGCTCAGGAAAGAGCTGATGAGTTCACAGGGTGGCTTTCTACCGACTTGTGTACTACCTACGAGTGCTCTCCTGAAACGGGGCACTCCGGTGGGCGCGGGGGGGATACGAACGACAACATGTCAAGCCGCTGAGGAGAACCACGGCGGAGGGTGAAATGAAGTGATTTTTGGATTCGAAATCCACTGGAACCCGCTCCGAGGAGAAGATCGTACGGAAGAGATAGAGAGAGCAGATGAAAGACAGAGCGAGAGAAAGAGAGAGAAGATCAGCAGGGAACTGAAAGTATGTCTAAGCGGAAGGCAGGCGAGAAAGAGAGATAGAGAGAGAGAGAGAGAGAGCGAGATCGAGTCAGACCGAGATAGAGCGTGTGGTGAGTGCATGTGTCTGTGTGTGTGTGCGGATTGAGTCAATCCCTGATAGATCCATCCATTGCTGATAGAACAACTTTGCCGTTTTTGGCCATACCCTAGCTACTGCGTCCGTTCGATAGAGGAGTCGGAGTCTTCGGCGGCGCGGGACGCTGCTTCTGCCCCCACCATCACCAACACCACCACCAGCAGCGTGCGGGTCGTCGTTTACAGGGCTATGGCGGCGGCGGTGGCGGCATACCGTAGCCACGCACTTCGGTGGGCCGGCCGGGTGAGTGCAGACTTTCTCTCTCGAGCTGGGGACGAGAGGGGACGCGGTACAAGCGGCTTGCCCGCTTACGACCCCCGCTCCATGAGTGCCAACGAAAGCGGCAGAGGCGGCGCAGGCAGAGGCAGCTCGGCGACAAGCGCTCTCCGTAGACTCCCTCTGTAGAGACTCAAGAGGGAGATTCGTCCCTTCCCTCTATTCGCTGGATCCCCACAGAGGGGTTTATCTACTCCGCGAAGGCTCTGGTCCCTGGCGAAGACCCAAAGACGTTTGGTCGTGCTGGCGTTGGATAAAATGAAGGGGTGTGGAGGCTTGCTTGCGTGAGGCCTGCTACCAGACCCCTCGCCGTCTCCACTCTCTCACGTGTCCTCGCTTTCCATCGCTGGCTTCGCTCGTTCTCGCTGCCTCGATCGGTTAGACTGGCTGCCTGCCTGCCTGCCTGCCGGCCGGCCAACCGAACAACCAGCCGGCCAGCTGCTCAGAGAGTTGTTCCCAGCAGGCAGCGTTCCGAAGTTAGAAAATCGGCACTTCCGTTGGATTTGGCCAATGTCCGGCGCACGTTTCAAAGTTGTCGAGAGGAGCAGCGAACGGGCGGGCGGACGGTCAGGGGGAGGGATCACGATAGAGATAGAGAGAAAACTATTCGCCATGAGATGATTTCGAATCATTGCCGAGCCAACCACCCCCTAAAACAGTCCCGTTCCTTTCCAACTGCCATACGCTCCACCCGTGTGGCCAACTCGCCAATCTCGCACCCCTCCCCGACCCCCTGGGTGGTCTAGCCGGCTGGTGGGGGGGGGCCAGCTAGCCAGCGCAAGACAAATACAAACTTCTCATCTCGTCTGTAGCTCTGTGCGACCATTGGGGGTTGTTCGCCATGGGCTAAGTTTCAAACATGCGGTGGATCGCCCGCGGGGCCGACGATGACGACAAGAAAGAAGAAACTCGACGACTTGAGTTTCGCCCCGCCCAACTATCGTATTTATACCATTGCCGTACATGCACTGTGTGTATATATAATATGATAGATTTCGCTGGAAATGAGACTTGCGCAACTAAAAGCCATTTGTGTTTTCTCTGAACGTTGCAATCTCGCCGTCGAAAGGACGCCCTTCAATGTAACTCTCGAGATAAATGTACTATATATCGATCGCCTGTGTTCGTCGCTGTGTTTTTGTCTCAGTTGCTACTAGTTGTTACTTCTCTTTGCGACGCAGCTTTTATAATATATACATATATATATATATATATATATATATATGATGCGCGTTCGTGTTTGCATATACAAGTTCATCGAAATATCAACGAGCATCGGTACGTCCCATCGTACGCCAGTTCGCTCCCAGCCGAATTCGCCAGATTCAGTATCGGCTTTAGCATTTGTCCCCATCGACGCTGCAGGTTTTGTTCGTCGTTCCGCTTGTCGTCAGCGATCTCGATGTGCTGTCTGCCGACCAGCCGCCTCCGATGCTGATTGTACCAACAAAGGGTGCCGTTGGAACTCCGCGAAGCGCCGCGCGTGGAGCAGCCGCCGCCGCCGCATCTGCTCACCGGTCGATGCACGCTCTTCGGGTTGTGGAAGAGTGCAGCTTATTTTTGTTCGATCATCGCACCCCTCTCGCCTTTCCGGTTTCTGCTGATGCTTTCTTCGCTGCGGTTTTTTTGTTCTCGATGCTATGCGATGCTCTTCTCTGCTCTCGGCTTGCATCGACTTTGCGATCGAGCTTGTGGAGACATCGGAGTCGGTCATGGCAAAAACCGTTGCCGCCGAGAACGGGATCGTTGCTTTGGGCAGAGCCGAGGAGAGGGCATCACCAGGATACCATTCGTGTACAAGAACATGCTATCAGTTAGTGCAGCAGATGTCAAGAGGACAACTTCGGGTTTAACTTAGAATTGCAGTGTACATATATATATATATATATATATATTATATCACACCGTGCAGAAAACGACCACACGACATAGAACAATAGCGGCGCGGAAAGAAGCCTTCACAAAGACCGCTCTCAATCCATGATGGACGCACCTCTCGAATAAGCCTAGAATCACGAACTGTTATCTGGCGACCTTCGTCCTTGATTGTTTGTCCTACTTGATGGTTGGTGTTATTATAAATCTGAGCCACTTCATTTATGCACACAAAGTACCAGCAGCCACACGGCGGGGGACCTACTTTAGGGCAGCATGAGCTATACTATTCTTATATATACAACGCTGTCTTGTAGTGGTTTAACCGGCTAGGTTAGGTAAGGTAAGCTAAGCTTTACTGGTCTCTTAAAGGAGCTGCAATTTCACAATGCTTAAGCCCTCTTATATGTCATCATCACGCAGCGGGACTCGAACCTACGTCCTCTGGCGTCCGACAGACCGAAGGACTTAGTCGTCCAAGCCACCTAAGCGCTGACTGTAGGTCTCTGATTGTAGAAAGCCGAACTGCCATATATTCGTACTGTACCCTATTCACCATGAGAGTGACTAAATAAAGAAGATCACAGTGACATGTACTACGCGGGTTCAGGGTAACGTTAAAAAACACATTAATATTCAGGCACAGCTGAGATGTTGGCGCTCCCTTCGCGTTCTGTGCAACGCTAACGTAGCGAAGAATGAATATCTTTCTTTACTTCGAAGCCAGGATATTCTCCACTCAACGATCATATTCTACAATGCTCGCTTATCTGCTCTAGCGCAGCTCGAATTGTTTCGAATCTCCCTCGTTGCTATATCATTCTCAACATTTCGTTATTTGCATCGTTCCCGTTTACGACGGATCCCATTGGCTACGACGCCGCTTTCGTGGATACGAGTCGACAAGCCCAATTGCAAAAACCCGCTTGATCTGTACGTAATGTACTTTTCTATTATGCATTGATCAAGGGGTCGATTTATGCAGCTCATCCAACAGCGCAACTAATGGATTATCTATCTATCTACATATGAATGATAGTACATATGTATGTATGTATGTATGTACATGTATATATATATATATATATATATAGATGTGTTCACGTCCGCTTGAATGCATGCTGTATGCAATTCGTTCGTTCGGCGGCTCGTTTCGATGTCTGCTCGCCAGCATCACCTGCCGCCTGTTGGAGTTTGCACATGCGATCAATTAAATAAAGCTCGCACAAGCCCACGCGCAGAGACAGCAGGAGCAGCAGCAATCAGCGATATCAGAATGCAGATAGTTCAGTTGTCACCGTTGTTCAGCTGTTCCGTTTAGATCAGATCGAGGCGCATAGCCGCATTCGCGAACCGTTCGACGACAACTGAACGCCAGCCACAGCCACCACCACCATCAACAACAGGACGAGATGAACCGTGGCGACAACGGACAGATAATATGCTACAGCAGGAGGCCATCATCCGCTATCGAATTCGTTTTTGCCCGCCGCTCTGTCGGCCCTGCCTGTTTATTTAACACACACATACAAATATATATATATATATATACACGGAGTAGATTATTCTTGTCCATGTTATATGAGCGCGTCGCCGTGCGTTGGTCGTTTCTCGGGTATTGGCGGCCGTATGGGTTGCCACTGTCCTGCTCACACTATATAATACAACGAAACTGTCCTCGGGGCTTTATTTAATTCGCGACAGCGGGCGTCGTTCATTTATTTGTCTATCAACAAGCGAATCCGCCGCCAGCGAAACGCAGCCAAGCGATTGTAACTCGCCACACGAACTGCAATAGATTAGATGACAAATTAAATGTGATCGAATGTCTCACTGCAGCGAGTGAAAATGTAAAATGTGTTCGGTATGATTGTGATTGAGTAAGAGAGGGATCTGTCATAATTGAGCAGTAAGTAATATACATATATATATATATATATATATATATATGTATGAATTTTTCACATCCGAGATGTTAAAGTTCTTTTATTCATTCCGGATTAAAAGGTAGAAGGGATCCATTCTTCGAATTGAAAAGTGCCCGTCTATTGGGAGAGGGCCCACCCATTTGGGTGACATTATCACTATAAACTGACTGCGCTAATACTATATTGTGTGTAAATGTAAGAATTATTAATATGTGTTTTGTTGTTATTTCGAATTCTAGGACAGTATATGCTGTGCAGACATTGAAACAAAAAAAAATGTATATATATATTTTTGTTTTGCAGGAAATTATATTAATGATAGTAACCGACTCACAAAACGTCTCTGCAAACAACTTCATTCTCCGCGGAGCCCGACTTAGAACAATTCGATACGACGTTTTTGGTTTATTAGCTGGATTGAAGTTTTCTGCAGCGCTCAAGTTCTCCCGTTATGTTACCAGGCCACAGGAATCGAACCTGCGGCGTTCGGCTCGTTACAGGCAGAGACTTAGCCACGTTCAAGCCAATCCGCTGAACACGAAGGCGTTCGATTCGTGATGATGCAACCCCTTTTAAATATGGACCAGCCAACGACGAGTCGTTATAGGAGAGACGACCGGGAACACTATAGACCCTTATAGATTCCCTTAAAGGTAGCATTTCTTCTTCTCCTTGCAGGAGTTGCAGTCAGGCCTGGACGATTTCATGCGGATGCTTGTGAGCAACGAGCACATTTATGAAAGCTGCGGTTGCAGTCTAGTAACAACAATCTTGCCCCTGGCTCACACCTATCCCGGTGGCGTGATGGGTGCATTCGTGTGCGTATTGCAATCGCAAGAGACACCTAGGTGCACACACGGGTTCGATTCCCAATGTTGTACATTTGCATTTCCCGGGGCTCCTTCAGAGGTGTCCCATGAAGCAACGTCGAAAGCAGTACCGTAGACGGGTAAATGCTTAAGGCTGTGAGAAGTCAGCCCGGAAACATTACTTTTTTAGTCCATGGCTCATGAGATAGGCCGAGCACCCTCGCCCGGCCAAGGTCGTGCATCGGCCGTGTGGATATTGTCACGGTACCCTTGGCAATATGTAGCCTTGACCTTTCCTCTCTTGAATTCGTAATTTCCAACAGCAATGCGCTGAGAGGCCATTGCTTTCAACTATGTGTTACACCCTTCTTCGTTGGCTTATTGCGTTGGATACGCACGCCTCCGTGGCTGGCCTATCTCACGTCTATTATAAATGCAACGGGCTCGTTCTGATAGCGTGTAAGCACATCGTTTGATGATTCTGCTCATTTCGAGTTCGTTTCGACGAAGAAAGGCCTCTACCTCTGAGTGTCTAAAGATCAAAGTAGAATTTTAAAATAGCGCTCGAAATTATACCACGACAAAGACTATAGTTCCTAGGGCTCATCGCCAGAGGGGTCGTTACAAGCGGTAACACTTTTAAGTGGTAATTGATTGCCTGAGTGGCGGGTTGGATAGGGCGTCAGATTCAAAACCTCACACAAGGTCACCTCCCCCCCCGCCGCCAAGGGCTCAATCGCCGGCTAAGACTCAACCGGCATTTTCAGATCATTTGTGTTTTTCGTACCAACGTACCCGACAGTAACTGTTTGAAGAGCGTGAATCCTGGACCCCATCGAGTTGAGAACCATAATAAGTGTGTCGGCAGATTTGTGCTCCGCAAAACGAAAATTGTCTGAGGACAATAATTGCTAGTAATAAATAATTTGTACAATCGCTGGGAGAACTATTGTTAAGCTGCTCTTGATTTCGATTCGTGATATGACTCTTATTAATGATCTGGTTTGATGCCTTGTACAACTTGAATATGTGACACATGTGTCGTACGATATGGCGTATATTTGCTGTCTATTATAGATCAGTAAGTATAGTTCGAGTATCAATTATTTTGTAGTCTGTGTCCCCATCTCATTTCACTTTCTAGTTGATACACTGGCGTGTTCCCATTTTTCTACGACCTAATTGTACGCGATAGCGTTGCACGTCCCCAACGTAGTAGGTCCCCGAACTAACATGTCAGCAAAACTCGCACACGTCCGCTCAATACCCACTGGAACCTAGTCGCGCAACATTATCCCCTGTAACAACACCCTGATAGAAGTTCATATATGGCATTCCTCACTCTCGCTTGCTTAGTCGCGCGTTCGGTTCTGATGGGAACTTATAAAAGGCGCTGGATCGTCAGCATCAACATTATCAGCCTCATCGGCTGCCCGGTCCGATTTGATTAGATCCAGCCTCAATGTATTATACATAGCGATATCATGACACGGCACAAGCTCGGTGATACATGTCTTGTTGTGGTTGGCTTAATCCATCGGGGTCAAGTCACAGCCCCTCCGCTGTCCAAGCTGAACCCCCTGTACGCGTTATCCTGCCTGGTCTTTCCTTCTCTACAACTACTACCACAACTACTATATTAGTGCTTCCCATTGCAACAACGTGTTGCTGCTGGTCGCCAGGGAGAAGAAATTGCCTGAAAAGACGCTGGGCAGCAGCAGCAGCAGCAGCAGCAGCCGATGAAGGCAGAGCTACCCCCCAGCCAGAGCGTCCGGGCCAGCCTCCCCATCACTGGCCCTTCATACCAGACACTTATGGACGGTACGAATCGGACCGCAGGCTTGCTTTGCGCCACCGCCGACATCGCCGGAGTCTGCCGAGGTCTGCTCAACGTCTGCTTGGTCGATTACGTCGTTCGATGTTCGTGAACCGAATCGTGACCATCGGCAGTGAACTTTCGGTGATCGGCAGGAGCGCGGCAGTAGCGCCAATGGCGGCTCAATACGATGAGAGGGTAAAAAAGTTTTCTGCTCATCAGAGTTGTTGCGAGCTACGTATGCGGCAAGCTATCGAAATTGCATACAACACTGTAGCGATTGGAAGATGCCAATGATGATGGTAACGGCGGCAACGACAACAGCAACAACATCTACATAACGATTAGCTATCGTCAATGTGAAATTGGCAACTGCGGGCCGCTGCTAACGCCAATTACTAATTGCCAATTGATTGATCATCTACTGTCTGCCACTGATAACTCTCGGCCATCATCGTCATCTGATCATCGGTGTCTTCGTTTTGAGTTGTTGCTCCGTGTGCCGCTGTTGTACTAGTGTTCGCGTTGGGCTCCATTGTTCCGTCTGACAAAGAAGTTTCGATGTTGCCCTTACAGAATAATTGGACATCTCTCTCTCTCTCTCTCTCTCTCTGTATATATTAACTATCGCGTGTGGAAACTATTTAACTAGTAATAACTAATTGTGGAACGTTCAATCGGCGCTATCGTAAGAGGTGAAGTATCACGGTACCAATTACCTTTCCGCAATTACTTTCCGCTCACTCAACCATCGCGAAGCCCTGTCCTGAGGCTGACACTAGGCTACGTGCAAATATACGAACGACGTTTCATCTCATGGCTACGATTTCTTCCTGCACAAACACAATACGTCCCCCTCTCGCAACGCTGATGAGGGGGCCTGAAAGGCGGGCCTATTCCCTGGGTTTACGCAACACTTCCTAAAGTTCGATCAGTGAAAGGCAACATTCATCCATTGTTTTCCACATCTGCAAACAGGACCAACCCTGCAACGTGAGGTCATGGTAGAGCCAATAAAAGCCAAATGTACAAGTACCGTCTCTCTTTATTCCTCTTCGCTCCGCTCCGCTCTCTCTCGGTCTTGTTCCTGCTTCGTCTGTGACAGGAGGATGCGCTGACTAGGTCCCACTCAGGTCGTAGCAGCCAAAACGGCGCGGCGTTTTGTATTCGCTACTTCATCACTTTTCACTTCGACTCCGTAGTCAACCGCGAGCAACAGCAAAAGAAACTCAAGCCCGCCACACCTCAGTATCCATCTGCGATCTATGTGTTTACGTCTGATTGGCCGTTTGTCGCTTGTTCAGCATACTTTCGCGGCTGGTGGAGGAGCGCCGGTGGACCAGGACGGAGAAAACGCCTCTACAAACGCGTTCTCCCTACTCTCTGTGAATAGCTATGAGCGAGCGAGCATCAGAAAGCAATATGGATATGAAGAGTTCGATGGAAGGGTGACGTTGCTGCTGTCTGCTGCTGCCGCCTCCGCCGCCTCCGCCGCCACCACCGTTGCGAATGCCTCTCTTATCGAAGGGAGCTGATCCGGCTGGGAGATGCAGTGGGCTGCGAAAGGCGCGAATCCTGCAAAAGCGAGCAGAATATAGTGTTGTTGGCTGGTACATTGTACGCCCATGTGGGTGGATGGGTACATACGCGAGGCGAATTCGGTGCCGCCGCGCTTGCATAAGGACTTCGGGCCGCTGCTCGTCGCCGCAGCTTTAGTGCTAGTGTCGTTTCAGCCGGGCTGGCAACGACGACGACGACGAGTGGCTAGCTAGACTTTTGAAACGCTGCTCTGTGTGCGCAGCACGACTCCATGCATCGCAATCTACGGGGTTGCCTTGCCAAGCGGACAGATATAGAGGGAAAGAGCGCAAGATCGGGGGATTCAGCTCCGACAAAGTGAAATCTCGTTGTCGTTCACCATACTCGAGCCGCCGCCGCCGCCGCCAGTTGGAGACAATCTTCACTCTGTCCGGGGGAGGTTAGTCGGATCGTCCTAGGAGAGACAGTATGTAGAACCATGCCCCGTGTTATATTATAACATGATGTACTCAGCAACAGCACTATGCACGCGAGCAGAGTGTGCAGATGTGAATATGTACAGGGGCTCTGTGTCGGCCTGGCTGGCTGTCTGTCTGCCTGTCATTCATTCGTTGTGCATGCAATGTTAATGTGGTGTAGCTCCCATATGAGTTGAGCGAAAGCTGGTGACGACGATTGGACGACACAGCTGAATCTGAAGTTGGCTGATGGTTAGCCGGCTGAGAACGGTACGACAACTGAACTCGCTGTTGTTTGAAGCTAAATTTTGGAAGTCGGCTTGTTTAAGTGGCATGAAATTGCATCGTTCATTTGGCCAGTTGGTCCTGTCGTCTAGCCACGCTACAAGAAAGCAAGTGTAACAATTTCAGAAGCCGTTGAATGAAGAGAGAACACCCTTTGGCCTGAAATCTATTGCATACGCATATACCCTGTTGATTGACATGCAGATTTGCCTAATACTTAATAAACGTCAACAATAACCATGTACGCCAGATTGTAACTGCGAACAACGTCTCTGAGTCTAGATCCAATATACATAGGTCCGCATACGTGCTTATGCATTCGTTGTGCATGCCGCCTGTGATTAAGCATTACGAACATTTTGCAGCAGCTGAAAAAATAACAACAGCTTCATATCGATAAGATTAATGGCATTGTCTCAAAGTGCTATCATTTTCGCGTCGTGTGCCCCCGAAGACAACCACAGGCGGGCAGAGGCGAGAGAGAGAAAGAACGCTTTTTTTTATTTATTTATTTTGCGATTCGTATTGGGCAATCGTGGCTTTATACGACGAGGAGACGTGGACTTGATCGTGAAATGAGAATACACCGGAGTACCGTAGAATACCGGCGATCGCCATCGAAACTTGATGGAGAACAGAAACAATGCATTGGAGGGTGCAACAACAATTAATTACCATGAAGTCGTACGCGCTTTCGAGCTCACATCATCAGCAACCATCAGACACCACTGCCACAAATTTTGTCTTGAGGCCGAGATTCATTAAGAACGCCTATATATACATATATATATATATATATATATATGGGAACATATAAATAATAGTGTGTGTCTATAGTGATGAGCATAATTCATTGCCGACGTTGGCTGACAACGTGAACCAAAAACAAGAGACCGAGAGGAAAGAGAACGGTCTTGAAAGAAAAATCTAATTGTTGCTGAACTCACCAGAAAGGGGTGGAAAATGTACGAAAGGTCATAAGCCTGTTACCTATTACGGTCTGTACCGCCTTCCTCAATCACATCGTCACAGAGCTGGCTAGCCGAATGGCTTTGGTGTGTTCATATAGGCGGCGTATAGCTGAGGACGAACTTCAATTCGTTGCTGCATCGTTCGCAATCACCTACAACGGGCTGTAATCACGAATTCTCTGCTCATTTCATATTATCTCACTGATCAGATGGTCACTGAGAAAAAAATCCGATAGACACCAACGTGTTCTGTAACACAAAAGCTGATCTCGTGTATGACAGGGGACGATATGGTGAGAATGTTGCCCCATGGGCAACGAACGACCCGCCGTTTTTGCTTATGGTCGTCATCTATACTCAACAAGAGAGAGAGAGAGAGCGAGAGGCAGGTAGAGAGATAGTCTCTTCTTCACAAAGTGTTCGCTTTTTTGAGCTAACCCGTAAGCTAAACATTCGCCACGCTTTGTCCAGCAGTTCGCTTACAGGACGTACATTCTGCTGTCATCTGCGCCGTTTCGACCAGCAAATGTATCCTCTCCGTCATTTTATGCTATTATAAATACATTGGGTATACCAACTTGCCACGATCTGAGCCGTTGATGTAGGTACATTATATACGATACTTGTTGTTGCTGCTGCTGCTGCTCCTGCTACATGTATGTATCTGCTTTTTGTGCTCGACGTTTCAGTTCAACCGTCTTACCGGACCGCGGTGGATATCTGTGGGATATCTGTTGCTATCAACTATAATACAAATGTCGTCTACGTTTAGCAAGTTTGCTCTGCGCGCAAGCTCTAAGGCGCGCGCGGCTCATTGTGGACACCTTAGCTAGATGCTGAGTTACAGCCTACAGCAGCTACCCTCACCAAGCGTCATCGTCGACGAGCCGCCAAATCGCACCGGTGCTTGCGGCAAGTTGCCCGGCCGCAACGAGTGTCGCCGCCAACGTCCTACAACAAAGGCTACCTCTTTGTTCGTTCCCGTTCTGGTTGGCTGTTGCTGTTAACAGCACCTTCACTTCATACAAGCATATAATGTACACGGGTACATGAGTGTGTGTGTCTATGAATGTAGGTGTACGTGTCGACGTGTCCTATACACTACTATCCGGACGCATTGCCCTCCCGTTGATTTGTCCGCCACTCGGTAGACAGAGTCGGTCAGTCGACAGAACCCTGAACCTTGAGTAGTCTGGTTCACTCGCTCGCTGGTGTCTGCAATCGTTGCCGCTCGCCGGGTGAAGTCACCTTACATCATCGTGTGGTGCCCAGTGGTGCTTGTAGTAGCAATGATGGCGCGACGATCATGGGAGTTGCTGTTGCGGCTGCTGCTGCTGCTTGGTGGATGGTGATGATGTGAATAGATGATATACCCTGTAGTCGTTACCGCCCGTTAAACTGTGTTCCAGCCCTAATGATAAAAGCGGTATCAGCAGTAGCCGCAGCAACAGCAGAGAAGGATCAGTTATGCTTACAACTGCTTGTACGCGTTGAGGCGGCCACGAGCATTGCCTATTTTCATAGGCTCAGCGAGTCACCTATACAATCTGTTCTAGTCTGTTCCACGTCGCCGGGAGTTCCACAGAGTATAGCTGCTGCATATGCAACAGCAGCAGCAGCAGCGAGGTGGTGTCGTCTTCAGGCCGGCGATTGTGCCATGCTATGAGGTGAAAGAGACGGTCTTCGCTGAGGCAAGCCAGATGCTACTATGTTTCTGGCTTGTGTGAACTAGTCGAACTCAACTGAGTGAACCACGGGTACGCGCTGTTGTCGCTATCATTGTTGTTGGCGTGAGGTCATTTTCAATCGGTTTCTTTGGTTGGTTGCCCGCCTCCTGTGTACGTTTATTGTCACTTGACAGGACACCCTTGAGAGTATTCTGCTTCGGCTTATTCTAGTCATCTTGATTACGCAATGGACAGGCCAAGTTGCCGTTCACTGTTCCAATCTTATGAGCAAAGTATAAATGAACTAAGTATTACACCGTACATGGCAATGTGATCGCATATGAGTTAATGCTGCCGATACGCCACGTAGTTTACATCGAATATAGGTATTCCTAAAACGTTTGAGCGATCATTTGCTGTTGATGGTTGTTCTGCTGATGGCGGCGATGGTTGTCCTTAACATGAAGAACGCCCAAGGGTGGCCGACGTTGGTAGCTCGTACATCGTCCGTATGTTAACGTCACGTGTGTGTGTCTCAAGAAGGGCCGTATGTGCGCCACCCGACTGTTCATTAACGCTAATCCAATCAATATTCAAATTAGTCCGCCAAACAGATCTAAAGCGGTTTCAGATTATTCACTTCTGCCTGCTGTCGTTGGCCACATGAGAGTATCATGGCTCACACTCATATATCTAGCAAGTTGAACATGTCGGAGCGCTTCTACACATACGAGGGCCTAATGCATCGAGAGTCGGTTAATGCGTCCATATCTATGCCGCCCTCATTGACGCTGCTCTGCGATGATGGTATCCTCACGACGAGCGAGGCTGTGTACGCCAACGAACGTCCAAACAGATGTGATAGCTGAATAGGAGGGGGCGACGTCGACGGCGGCGATATAATAATGATATTCAAATATTGTTCACGACTGACTACAGCGTAAGGTTAGAACAGAACAGAGCCGAGCCATAGTATCATCTATAGGTATGATACACAGAGGTCTCTGCGTGGCATGCCACTCTGGGGCAACTAAATAGCAGGAGAGAGAGCAGGAGAGAGAGAGAGAGGACACAACGATGCCCTAACAGACGAGCCAGACAGAGGGTCAGCCAGACAGATACACAGACGGATAGACGGGGCGAACACACATCGTTGTTGGGCATGGGGCAGTGTAACACATCGTTTGGCACGATGTTGCATGAATTGCTGGCGCAGTCGAGCCGGCCGACTATTCTAAATAGCTGTGATCTGGCCAGCTAGACCATAGTCTAGACAGGGACATGCAGGTTGAGTCGGTTGCCCGGTTCCGGCCCCCGCTTTCATGCGATGCATCGTACGCTGTAGGTTGTTTCGAACGTCAGAAGAAACGGTGGAAGTCATTGCCGCAGTCGCCGCTGCCCGTGACGACGGCAACAACAACGATGGCAGTTGTGGTGGTGGTGGCGGTTGC
Source organism: Stratiolaelaps scimitus (assembly GCA_019614645.1). Lineage (NCBI taxonomy): Eukaryota > Metazoa > Arthropoda > Arachnida > Mesostigmata > Laelapidae > Stratiolaelaps > Stratiolaelaps scimitus. Next base: position 10,831,342 of record JABWDB010000003.1, read on the forward strand.
TGCTGCTGCCAGTGTCGCTGTCTCTGAAGCAACATCTTGAGGAAACCGATGCACGAAAAGCAGGACCGTGTCCATTTGCACACACCTCTGAGGTAAGAGGGGGTCCTTGAATGAGAATCAAGATCAGAGCGGATTTTACTAAGCAGGTTAAATAGAAGAGCTTGCGGTGTCCGTGCAGTTCAGTAAGACAGTCGTAGTGTAGATCAAGTGGGCTACATTAACGTAATAAGTAAAACCCGGTGCCAGACAGCACAGCAAATTACATCGCAGCTGACTCAAGATGCTGACGTTGCATCACAAAAAGCACGAAGCTCTAAGTATCAGGTCGTCTAGAAGAGAACGGGGTCTACAGAAATATATATATATATATATAATCCACAGGCCGAAAAACAAAACACACTACATTTGAGCGTTAGAGATAAATGTATATATGTATGCTAACAAAAAAATGAATAGTTGGAATGCTAAATTATAGTGGGTGCTGTGAAGAAGAGTGTGTGCTGCCGGTCGTCGGATCGGGATCTGCCTGCTATTTCAGACGAGCTGTCATCTGCCTGCAGCCTAGTAATGTTCTCTCAGCTGTAGCCATCTGGTTGACCACTTACCATTGAGTGGCGGTTTCAGATGTATGGGTGAGTTTTGCACCTGTGAGTAGTCCCTGCTTTGCCACTACATTATACAACAAATTCTACCTAGGTTATGGATTCGTCAAAACTACCAACTTAGGGCTGCTTCGTACACAACTCGAATATGGCGAGCAAATGCGAACATTTAAGCGTTGTATTGTATGCAATACAATTTTATTGTACGCAACCACGCGGCGCAAAACTTCTTCGTTGTGTTCTGTTTCAAGTATGTGGTGATGTTCTATAAACACAGAACTCTTCGCTTGCAAATTCAGGTTGCCTTTCACAGTACCAGCGTTGGTTCACAGAAACAGCCTCGGCGAAAGAGGGCGATTGTTCTCGACGATTTAAACGCTATCGTCGCGGAGACAGTGGTCCAAGGTGATCTCACTACGAATGAATAGAGCGCAATGAAGTTCATGCATCTAAATAGAGATCCGCATAAGGAGCCATTGACAGCAATGGCCACCACAGCAGCACCGGAACAACAACAACAACAACAACAACGACAACAACTACAACAACAACGACCACTACAACAACAACAGCTTTGAAGCGCGTGAGGAGCGTAGATCACCATTTGGACAATGATGATCCTCGTGGTCGGCGTCGCCGTCGTCTTCGTCAGCGATGTGCGGTCGATTCAGGCAGACCCGTCCTGTCATAGCAATCTACACCGCCCACTGCGAACACGAATGGCGACAGCATCGACAACAACAACAGAAGCAGGAGCAACACAGAGAAGAGGTTATCGCTGCGGTCGCCAGGGGTCGTCGATGCTTCTGCCACCGCCGTAGCATCATCATGTTGACTGGCGTCCGCCTGTGACACGCGGCACCGTACGGCGCCGCACAGACACCGGCACCACCAGCGCCACAGCCGGTATCGACAATCGACTCGCGCAAGCTGTACATTATATATATATATATATATATATATGTATATATACATATGTATAGTGTATAGCTTGAAGTAGCACCGTTTGTTCATCATTCAATTCGTTCTCTTGTCGCCGATTTGTTAGCAAGATGTCGCAGTTTAGCGCTCGATTTGCTCTTGTTCTGGTCGTCATTTGTAAGCAGCATCAACAACGACAACAGACAAGTGTCCGTTTAGTTTATTGTTCAGCTGCTTGGTTGGTACGCTCTCTCTATTTCTCTCCTTCTCGCCCAACCCCCCCCCCCCGTCTTTAGACCACTCGCAGAACCACGTATGGCAAGCACATACATATAAATGGATCGATATATATATGTATATACCTGGTAGGCTTTTATCGTGAAATCGTTCTCGGAGAATAATACTTTGAAAATTTTCCGTGTCGGCGTCGTCGTCGCCTCCTGTGAGTAGAGTGTCTATTACGATGCGGTAAAACGGCCACCACTTCCTCAGTGGGCGATAGCTGCCCTCAGTGCATCGAGTGCCAATGCCAAACACCAACAGCAGCAGCAGCATCATCAGCAGTTGTAGTTGTCAGTCGTCGTGGACGAGACTAACAGGGGTTGCCATTGTCCCGCGTTTCTTTTATAGATGACTCCCGACAGCATCGTATCTCTGTCGTACAATGAAATAGAATGACTTGGGAAGCTTCATAAGCTTGAACAAGCTTAAGCGTTCCCTCGTTGAGTGGCTAACATGAATCCCTGCGCCTCCAGTATCACAGTGGCACGATCACCATCAACAACAACATTCGGGCAAGCAGCGTATAACACAAGAGCACTACTGATCCTTGCCACGTTGGACAGAGCACAAAGGCTCAACTGTATACGAACGCCGCAGAAATGCCATGATATTACTCGCTATTCCCCGCCGCATCAAAAACACCAAAAGGGCATCTCCAGACGATAGACCGTGTCGAAACTGCCAAGAGACGTTCTTCAACAAACTAACCAGCGTCGGCTTTTTCTGCAAAATTGTGTTTCCGTTAGAGAGACAGACTGAGAGAAAGGCTAATCGTCATACGATGATAAAACATATGTGGTATAGTGGTGGACGACCCTGGACGGATGACTGTGTCCCAGCGGTCGAAGCGAATTTTCCGCGCTGGTGATTCACCGCTGAAATGTCACGTCGACGGTAGAACTGCTCTCGGCATCGCTTCATAAGACGGACCCCCCTTGAATGCAAATGTGCAACGGTGAGAATCGAACCCGGTTCGCACCAGCGTTCGTCTCCCTTGCGATTGCACACGTGGTGTACACGAATGCACCAGCACGCCACCGGGCTCGACGTGTCGCAGGGTCTGCTGCGTGAGCTTGCTTGGAACATGATTGTTCGTATATTCAAAACGACATGACGAAACCATCGAGACGGTGTGTGCTATCCCTCTGAGCACCCTATCATATGTCGTACGTACACGCTATATTTCGCAGACGAGGAAGTCAGTCGCGCAGGAATCAGTCGCGGATGAGCAGATGCCCAGCTGTGCCGTCGTTGTTGCTGATGTTATCGTTGTGTAGCACCGCGGCCATCACCCGAACGGCGCGCAGGTTGATTCGAAATAGTGGGTAAGATAGTAAGGGCAATGCCACAAGTAGGCCGCCCTGCAGCGCCTCTAGAGCAGGTCAAGTATGGATTGACGCCAGAACCCGTGTAAATACAATAGCCATGAAAGCCCCGCGGCGTCGACGACGACGACAACGACAGCTCAGCGGTTGCACACTGCTGCATTGGCACTGTGTGGCGGCCAGTTGTTGGCGAACGTCGCCGCTCTGATGTCGCGGCTCTGCATTGTATCAGAAGAAGAGTGTCAAGAGGAGGTCGACGCGTCCGTCCATCGATCCGTCTATGGATAGACGTGTATAGACGGTGATGGATGCAATACGCAACGCTCACTTGCGGAGCCACTTGCGACGGGAGCGATGAAGGCGGCGACCACCTCGACGACAACGGCGACGATGGTAGCAGCAGCAACAACAGCAACAACAACCTATGGGCAACCACAACGCACTGCAGGCAGCTTTTTCTAGAGAGAGAGAGAGAGAGAGACAGACAAATAGATGAATTGACGAAGGAGAGACTACGTCGAATCACGGCCCGTACGGTCAGACCACACAGCGGTGAGTGATTATCCACGACAAAAAAAAACGTTCTATATATAGAACCCATTGTTATATATATATATATATATTGTATGAGTTTATGTGCGGGTGGTAAGAGGCGGTGTACATCGATTCAATATGTTGTTACCACCCTCAGCTGTACTGTATAGCAATGAACTACGCTGTAATGTTGCTGCAGACTTTGGGAGTCGACAAAGACAACCGCGTAATATACCAAATATTGATTGCTAGCGTTTTTTTTCTCATTTACTCACGATTCTAAGTCTGACATAAAATGTTGATTAATGCCGTGTCGGCAACTATGGAAGCGCTCTCTTCGCGATACCATATGAAATAATAGTTGTTTCGACATAAATCAAAGTTGAACCCGAAAGAATCAGTGGTTATGCATTATTGATGATTTCTTTTCTTCTGACGCCATCGTCGAAATTCGCCGCCTCAGGAAAACCACAATCAATTTGTGTAGAGAGAGAGAGAGAGTCAGCAATATGTATTACTGGTTTATTATAAAAATAATGTAATGGCCTAAGAATCGATTTCTACCATGGTGAGCTCGCTCACGTGAAATGAGCATTGGGCACGGCCACCAGTCGGTCACAGGGACGACCATACGGCAAAGAATAATCATGAAATGAAATGGTTATATTTTTGACTGTTGTTTCCCAAAAGGGCTCATTGTAGGCCGACAACAGAGTATCAAATGAACATACTATGATGAACGTAATGCGGACAATATCTAAGGTAAACTTCTTAATGGTGAATGAACTCATTCGAGGATCTTGCTTTTACGTTCGCTCCCAGAATGGATATACACGAAGGCCGAAGATGATCTGTGATCGACACGTTCGTAGACAGACAGACACGTTGAGCTCCATATGGGCCTGCGGACACCGAGGGTACCATCACTGTTATCGGCTGCGACATATGTCGTCGTCGACAACTGAGATAGAAAGGACGTCACTCGCTGCGTTCAACGGCAGATGCAGCGGCCGTTGCAGTTACGCGAGGTGGCGGTGAGCTCTTAGTCATAGCTGGAACCACCCCAGCATGACAGATCGCAAGCAGTCTTCGGTCCACTAGGCTGTCTGCCACCGTAGGGATGTGTGCTGTGTGTCTGGGGTCGAGAGACCTGACCATTGTCACTGGGACACTTATATCGAGCATCTGGTCCATGCCGGGTGGCGGAAGTGCATTTTCGTTCAGGGCGAAGTTCGTTGTAGCCCGCGCTAGGACATAGCGTCCAGTGTAAGGCTAACATCGGCCGGAACCCACATGAATACAAGTTTATCTATGGTCAGTGAGCTGCATCAGCTGTAACGCACGATGAATGAAGTATAATAGAACTCGCATGCGTTCTGGCTGTGGCTGCTAGCGGGGTGAATCGACGGGTTGACGTGAAATCTGGAAGACCTCAGTGACTGCACCATGACGATCATTTGTTTTGACATCTGTAGCGACCTGGAGACTGGTGAGACTTCTTGAGTATTCATGGTAAATTAAGCCGAAATGTTTAAGAAGAGCTGAGAAAAATGTGACCATATCTAGTGCAGACGTGTCTGGATATTGTTACAGATATATTACCATATAGAAACCATGTATTATAGTTATAGTATATCGCTGAAATATGTCTTGGCGGACTCAGACCAAGGGTACTTCAACGAGTCGAAACGACAAGTACGTACGCAAGCGCGTACGTAAATATAATACGTACGTATTCTATTAAATCGAGTAGAATAGCGCTTTATATCTCTCCCTTCTTGTACCTTCGTCCTCCCTAAATTAACTTTTTGCTTTCCCGCCCTTCAGGACCCAGGACCACTCCCGGGACGGCGTTGTCCGTCCTTCTTCCTCTTGGCATCACTTACTTAGTTCTGCCTTACCAGCCAGGCCGATTCCCTCACTAGTAGGCTAAGGGCCAATCCATGGAGAATAAAGTACTGAGCCGGCGGCCTCTGCATATATGCACGACGGCGACGACTTAGCAGCCTGCCCTAGCTACGCTGAGCCAATCGCCCAATCGCCTGAGAAAGTCTGCGAGGAACCAACCAAGCAGCGACCCGCCTCGCCTCTGGCCGCGGCTGTACCGGGGGTGCGGTGGGCGGAAAGGCCACCCCCGAAAGATCCCGCCATGGATCCCGTGGCCAACTTTGTGTTCGCTGTTGTCGTTGCTGCTCGTCATCTCCTTCGCCTTCGCCGCCGTCATCGCTCTCAGCGACCGCCTTGTCCTCGGCCTCGTCGAAGTCGCTGTCGCTAACTCACGTCCATCACGCCGATCAGCTTGAGCGCTGCCCGCCCCCCCGGGCCACCCATCGCCCGTTCTAGACCCCCGGTTCAGTTTGGCCTGCAGCTCAGCCAGCCAGCCAGCGAGCCTTGTCCGCCATCATCCCTCAGCTGCCTTTCTCGTTCGGCCCGTGCTCTTTTCCGTGACTTTGTTGTCGCTGCTCGAGGACAAGCTGCCAGCCTGCTGCAAAGAGCAAAAGACAAGTCACTACCCTGCCACCTACAATACTACGAAGAACGACGCCGTGGCAAAAAGTAGGCGATAGAATGAAGAAAAGAAAGAAAAGAAAAAGCGACAAAAAAAAGCGTGCCGGGATATGGGTCTGACCCCATAGGGGGTGGGGCAAGCCTAGACGGGACGAGCGTAGAGAGGAAGCGGGAGAAACCACGTGAGAAACAGAGGTTCCTGGGTGTGTATGTGTGTGATGAGTGCACTTTGATATGTCCTACGTAGATTATACGCTAGAGAGAGAGAGAGATGTACCCTGCCGTGCCGTTCCCTGTATGCTCGTATGGCTGTTTCGCCAAAATTCGCTCCATCGCCTTGAAAGTGATACCGCCGGCGGCGGAGGCCGCGGCAACAACAACAATAACAACAACAACAACAACGATGTGAGGGAAGTGGAACGCAAAGCGACAAAACCAACAGCTTCTCTGCAAGGGCCCCCCCCCTCCCTGCAGGATCATTCCCCGTGCTGTCGCTTCGGCGCAGCGGCCGACTTCTGCAGCCTGTCCGCCGTCGATGTGGACCAGCTGACGATTCCGCTGCGCCGGCTATAGCGCTCGTCATGGTGGCGGTGGCAGTCGCGGTCGCCCTTCTCCTCTGGCTGCTCCAGCTGAAAGAAGAAAGCCGGCCACGGTTTTCACGCTGGTCGTGTTGGTCGGTCTCCAACGAGAGATGATCGAGTGTTGGTCTGATCGATGTCCTTTTTCAAATAAGGGAAACGGAACAGCGACGGAAATCGGGGCGAGAAGGGAGCCAAGCAAACCCACTAGGCCATCCCCATCTCCATCGTTGTTGTTGTTGTTGTTGTTGTTATTTTTATCGTCGTCGTCGATGACGATCGGCAAGAGAAGGACAGCCGTCCCGCACTATTCTTCTCGACCTTAGCCTGAAGGCTGGCTTCCCGGCCCCCCTTTAAACCCCTGAACCCCCGAGGCGCGGCCGGCACCCACTCGCCCATCACTTTGCTCTGTTCCATCAATCTGCACAACTTATTCTTCTCCACTTCTACAGCTCCCCAAGCATTGTGTCCTATTAAGGCCCCATCGGAGACGGCACCCTATGGCACACCTACCGACTGCCTCTGCCAGCACCAACCTCCAAATTGTTCACTGCGATCTCAGTCAAGCCACCGATCGACCTCGGTGAGCCTCTGCGTGCGGAGGAAAATCCACCGCCTTAAAACCACGCCTTGTCGTATGCATCGTTCGGCTGATCACGACGATCTGTCGTTACAGTCGCACCCCGTCGACTAATGGCTGTTGAATGTACGGGCCGACGTCAGCCCTGACTGGCTTCCTGGTTGAATCGATTGGTGTGTTACGGTAATAGGTATTTTATTATCTGGAAGCATTATTGTTACCATTAAGCAAACTTCGTCTTTTATTATTGTTATTAGTAGTATTATTATTCTAATAGGGACAGCAGCATTTGCAAATATTCATGTATAAACATAACCTGCTACCGGCTCTGTATCTCCACCCAGCTCAACGCAGCTTTCGTTTGCATACGCTACAAAACGAATACTATTAGTATTGATACCATACATGTACCCGGCCTTCTATTTGGGCGACTACCAACACAGCGGCGATGATGGTGGTGACACTCGGCACCTTGATATCATTCGTCGTCTATCTATGATATTTATCTACATCTATCTATAGTACATTATATCCATATCTAGCCCGACCTGGTCGTCATCGATATCACTTACTGCCATCTCACATGATTGTCCACGGATGATGATGCGGCGGCGGCTGCTGCTGCTGCTGCCGAATCCGAATTCTATCCGATCCGAATTCGTTCTCTTGGTATCAGTCTCGCCTTCCAATTATAGCGTCAGTGCAGCTATAGCGCCCGCGTTATCCCTCCGTCCCCAGGCTCATCCGTGCCAGCCCGCTACCACTGCCAACGCCCCTTAGCATTGGCCGTTGTCTCACTGATATCACCGCCCACCTTTCCCTTCATCAGCCCCTAAACACGGCCCACTCTGATATCGCTTTACATTTCTTCCTGATATTTTTCCTATCCAGCGACCCCCAGCGAAGCCAGTGTTGTCCTCCTTGCGCTCCCACTCCTCAATCTTCCTGCATGCCAACTCCCAGCGCAGCTCAGACTGTCCAGCGGTTCGAACCTCCATCGACCACCGGCCCGGCTGTCCGATTCTCCTGTCCCTCACTCCTGCATGCTTGGGATCCTGCTTCTACAGTCTGTCAAGATCAGTCCACATGTCACTTCGCGAGAACATCATCACATCGACGGCGCCGGCAGCCGGCTGACATCCCTTGCTGCCATGGCCCTTGCCGCCACCTCCACCGGCATTGCATTGTATTGGGGGAAGTGCAATCTGAGATCGACAGCGAAGCCCGCTAGTCGCCTGCGTGCCTGTCTGTCTCTCTGCTTACGAGGCGACGCCACGCGAAGCACTAGACGAACTAGAAGCCGTTGTACTACTACTCATCGTAGCTTGCCTGCGAGCAGTCAGTCACCTGATCTCTTTCATGGTGATTCGAGACGGCAAGCTAGTTTTAGATGGCACAGGGATCGGTCATCTTTGGAAGCCAACCTCGATAGGGAACGCCGTGTATAATGCCTTGATGCCTGATGTTGAACATGCACACATACATACATGCGTTTTATTTCTCTGCGTGCGTTCCTCTGCCTGCGTGTCTGAGCATATTGAGCGCTTGTGTGTCATGTGGAGGACCCCCCTAGCTGCGCATACATCTGGGCTCCACTGCTAGAGAGACAGAGAGAAAGAGAGAGAGAGTAAACACTTTCAGCTTAGCAGAATAGAATAACGGAATACATATACGCCAATAGGCAGGTAATGCTGGCAGCGGACCTGGTGGGCCTTCGAAGGACCACTCTTGTATAATAGTACTCACTGTAGGGCTCACTCCCATCCACTCTTAGGGCCGGGTAGTCCTCCCTCTCGTTCAACTCCACCATTGATTATGTAACTTAGAAGTGAGTATTAGGCACCATTCTTGCAGCCACAGCTTCGGCATAGAGGGGAGCCGGGATCTTGGCTGATGCCAGCTACGCAGGTTAGTTATTGCAGAAGTTGTGCTCCACAGAAACCGCTTCGAGAACGCTCTATTCTCTCTGTCTAACGCAGCACGATGTGGTCAGGGCGCATAGGTTTTTTTTTTAGGAGGAGACAACAACGACGACGACGACTATGACGCACGATGCAGCTTCCTCCGTCTCTGCTGTTGCTACCTTGGTAGAGGTGGAGGTGGCGGCTATCTAGCTCGAGGCCTGTGCCAGGGCCTCGTGGAAGGTTCGTGCTTACTGCGTTCGCTGGCTCCCTGCTTTCAGCCTCCCCTCGCAGTCTGCTCCGCTCCCTCCGACAGACACTAACTGCCTCTGGCGTTGGCACACGGGAAGAAGCGACGAAACTCACGACGCATGCGAGTGAGTGAAGAAGTGAAGTGAGTGAAAAGACTCCATTGTTGTCCTTTGTCTCAGCTATCGCTCCCCTGCGAAAGACACAGCCAGGTAGGACCCAGCGAGGCAGCAAGTGAGCGAGAGAGCCCCATCAGGCTTTGTAATTATTTTCTGTCAGGCTGCTGCTGCTCCTGCAGCAGCAGCACCACCACCACCACCGCGGTGGGAGCTCCGGACGTCGACTTGTGCACGAAATGCCGACTCTAATGCAGGCTGGGAGTGAGGGCCGAACATCACCGAGTGTCTTCAGAGAATGAAGCAATCGTGGCTTCTCCTTCCTATCATTCGAGTAGAAGAAGAAGAAGAAGACGACGCCCATCAAGATTCCCAACAGAGGCAGCGGCTGCCGCCTTAGAGCATCCCGCTCTATCAGCTCTTAATTCTTAATCTTCTACGCCGATGAATATAGTGATACCGGAATACGATGTCTCTAGACGAAGCGCACAATTATAGCGGGGAAGACCTGACCTGCCACAAGGTGCTCGTCAAGGTGCGTATTTCCCTCTTGGATATTTTGTCTTATCGTAGAGCTCACATAATAAAAGCAATGGAACAGAAGGTGACGAACAACTTATCCAGGTAGCATTATTAGAGTTATCAGAGAGAGAGAGAGAGAGAGGGTGAAAAAGACCCTCTGAATGCCACCACAGCGAAGGAGGACTTCCTATATTTTGTTATATGTATATATATATATATATATATATATATATATATATATCAATAAGTGTCTCCTCCTTTTCGTTCGTTCGTATCTCTTGGCCGTCCGACGGTGGTGGTCTTACGTATACATATATATATATATATTTTTGTGCCTGCGTCCATGCCGAAGTGCCATACCCATGCGCTCGTTCATGATTATAATATTCGCATCATCTTTCAACATCTTTCTCTATGTAAATTTCACTACGCAGTGCTGGCGTGCTCCGCTGTTTCGCTGCCCCTAAAATCTCTATACAATTGTGGTCTCCATCCATAAGGAAACCGCCAGTGGGCGGCCAAGGCAGTCGCGGTTTATCGCGCAACGCGTATATTACCGACTTTAAACCGGTGGCGGGGATTAGTGTGATACTGCCACGCTAGCTGGCGGCCGGACGAGCGAACAGCCACAAGCCAACGAACCAAACAGTGTGTGCCTGTGACTTTATGTGCTGCGGAATGCGTGTCGTACCGTATGGACATATGTATATATATTATATATATATATATATATATATATATATATATATATATATATATATATATATATATATATATATATATGTGTGTGTGTGCTGGCATGGCGTGTGGTAAATATACGAGCTCAAAGCCGCTGCAGCAGTAACAGCAGCACGACGATGCTTTGTGGATCACATTCTCTCTCTCTGCCACGCATTCTCTTCAGACTCAAAGCTGCATTTCGGGCTATTTGAGTCGGTTGTGGGCGCGCCGACCGTTTGGCAGAGCCACTAAGGCAGATATATGACGGGCGGAAGGCCACACATTTACAACGCGACCCGTCACCACTGCTTAGAGATCTGCAACGAAAGACAACATGTTTGTGTGTGTGTGTGGTCTATCTGTATTGTTGTTGTTGTTGTTGTTGTCCATGATACTTTTGTTGCTCCGGAAAGGATTTTCTGACGAAAGGAGGAGACCGAGAAAGTCCTGTATCTCGAAAGCGGCCGTGAATCAGGACGATTGACCACTCCCCACGTGATCTACGCGCTCCTGATTTGGTAGGTTCACGATCCAACCGCAGTTCAGGGTCAGCTCAGCTCGTCGCAACTAAACCTCTGACGAGATCCAACAAGAGCGCGCTGCTCTGGGTCGATAGCAAGGGGTGTTAAATTAACGGGTACGCATAGTATTCGCTAGGGTATATGGAAGTCTGTCTCTTCCTCTAGGCCTGAAACCTATGTGATTGCTACTTGATCCATCTCTCTATTGCCCTTGTAGCCTAATGTTTTCGGGCCTTTAACATCCACAGACTTGCTTTTCACATTGCTTCATAATACACACACCTAAATGCAAATGTACAACGGTGGGGATCGAACCCGTGCATATACGTGTCCTCCAGGTGTAAGGCGCACACTAATGCACCACCCTACTGAGCTCGACATAGCTATTGTAGCCTAGGAAACTTTCATCAGGCTTTAAACCTCCGTTCAGGTCCTGCCTGAGCCGAGTGCCCTTTCCGACCTGCTGCAGGATACGGCGATCCGGCAGCCAGCCTGACCGACTGGAAATCGTTGAAAATCGTTGACCGAAAGGACTCCAGCGATCACATCGTGTCACGCTGATTTTGATCTTGAATCCGAGGTGCTCCTATCAGATTTGAAGCAGCTCCGAGGCTTTTGCTGCGCCTAAGGCTATCTGGCCATCTGCAGCCCTGGCCAATCTCTACGTTTTCATTAACTTTGGATTTAAGCCATCCGATTTGTTCCTTCTGTACCCTGGGACCCCATAGCTCTAACGGCCGGTAACACCCCAACTCCGGATTTATTTTTTGTGGCTGAGATTACCATTGCGCTACCACGACTACCACTACTACTTCTTGCTTCATATCAATGCACTCGTAGTTATTATCGGAGATAGGATTTGGTCTGTATTTTCACATATGGAGAGAATATCCAATAAGAACGCATCTAAGACACCTAGCTGTAACACGATGGAAGGCTAAAATAAGATTAGCCCTTGGGGTTCGCTTGTCGCTACAGAATACTAATAAACTACATATTTGAAGGAGGTTCCTGCAGAATGAACTACAAATACTGGCGATTAAATTTCAACAGTACAAACGTACCGAGCATACTCGTGCATGGAAAATGTTGGAAATCCGACAACTACCATCCGCACAATCGCGCGATTACAGTTGATTAAACAGCAGTATAAATTGTATTCCATGTATGTTCTTGCTGAGGTTGCAAAATTGCAGCGTTACAGAGCGCGACGACTTCGGTTTTATGGACGGATTTTTCTTGAAGAGGGACCCAGCCCTGATTATCATGGAAGGTAACAGGCAGATATATTACTATATATTTGCTCGTCAGATTGTTATGTCGTGCTGCTGGTGTGCTCATTGCGAAAGCGGCGACAGAGATGCGGTTTGGAGACGTTTTGAAGTCGTTGCCGTTTCGCGGAATGAGCATCGTTTCGTCATAGAGACACTTGACTCGTCTAGATACTTTATAACATAATATGCATGCAGGCGATAGCTGCCATACTCTGTGTATAAAACAATGGTTGTGTAATATATGAGTATCCCTATATGGCGACAAGTTTGAAAGATTTGATTGTCTTTTCATACTGGCTTATAGCGGCCGAATATCGTTTTAAATATGAATACAAAATTAGATGATCCTTCAATTTGAGTCAGCCTCAGTGGTTTAGCATAAACAGGAACAGGGCTGCATATTTTCTCCCAACGTGAGCGGCTGCTCTTAGTCAATACCATACGTCCGAATCGGATTACATTCGAATTCTAAAAGAGCCTTCTCTCTAATGCCGTTATCTCTCTGGCTACCTCGAAACAAAGGCTGCCCAACGCCATTATTCCATTAGTCAGTTTACACTGTTCTACGATAACGAGAAATCCCATCACAACGAAGGAGTTCGCAGTGTCCACTGTGCACGATACATATCTTACTCATTCTGGTAGCACCTACAGTAGTACGCTAACTCGCCACTGAGAGCCTAATACACTTAAACTATACACTTTCTGGCCAAAGCGGCACGGCAACCCTGAATCAGAGACGTGGTGATCCGATATCAGAAGCCCAAAAACCGGAGCATGCGGTCCCGAATGACTCGAATACAGACATAACGCCGCCGCCACCATATCTATCTGTGTTACTGCCAAACTCGAATCACGACCTTGGCCCACACTGCAATCGCATCCAAACGTGGAAAAGTACATTAACACGATCTCGAACGGTTAATTTTTGGTCCTGTCGACGCAACACGTGGTAAACGCAAATGCTCACAGATGGCCGAAGCAGTTGTTCGTTCAAATGCAGTTGTCGCTTTGCGCGCCTTCGTTCTTCACCCCGATAACCGATCGTATGCAACGCCGGCCTCTTTTTCCGTTGATTTCCAAGCCTTACCCTTGAGCTCGATGGACGGAGTAGACGTTCGGTGCAGTGAAGCCATAATCATGGGTAGAGATTGAATTATCTGTCAAAGTTTGCACCTGAGATCGCGTATAATAATGAGCTTTCGTTCTTATTCGAGAGCTGAATATTTCAGCATTTACTTTTCGATGCATATATTGCATTATATGATATGATATGCGAGTATCAGTGGCAGGCAGTTTGCTAAAGACTGTTCAGTTTTAAGTGCCAAAGCAGTATTCTGTCGAATAGATCTCACACAGATCTTTTGTACGGGGTGGTTGCTTTAAGTGCTCTGACCTGCTTATCTTCCTCTGCGGCTGTTGTTAGTCGTTTCGCGAATTCGTGAATCGATTTGCAGAAGCAGGGCCCACAGCCGTTTCTGGCCACCTATCTTTCAGTCTGATCGAAATATGACGAGGATCAATCATGTCTCTGCCATTGTGCGATGAAACGAGGTGTGGAGCTAAGCGAAACATGTATGCAACACGTATATTGGAGATTCGTTCATTGTTGCACGACTCCCACTGTAGGTGGGATCACACGGACGCAGATACATCGCGAGACCCATCTGTGGAGGAGAGCGCGATTGACGTCGATCGAGCAGTAATTTCTACGGGCAGGCTTCGAACGAAGGCAGACGCCATCTGATCTGTGTTATTAGCATGGCCTATCCTAGCGCAGAAAGCCCAAGAGTCATAAATAATGTTGCGAGCAATCCAGCTTGGCCTGCCAAGCAGCACGGACGCAAGTTAGCGCCCCGATAAGTGGGTGCTTTAGAAACTCGCCGTCGTCGTGGTAATCTATGTTCCCCTGAGTCTCATCTTCTGGCGGTCACTGAAGGGTGGAGATGTCCCTGCCCTATTCATCTTCTTCGTGTACAAAATCGGTCCCAAGATAGCTGGCCCTGTGTAAACGACCAGTTTCGTTTTTGGCTGAAGTGCATCAACGACCACCAAGGTACGTGTTTCCTCCCGACTTCAGACATTTCTTGAAGAATCGAGCTATCGACGAGAGCTCTACTTCATTCTATCTGTTTCCGAGAGATGCTGGAACTCGGATGTCGCAAACTCGTGGCGCTCGATTACGACCTCGAGACACACTAAATCTAGCATGCTGCATGATACCTATTCTGTTTAGGAAGTACAGACGTCTCCAGACAAGCGGACCTGGGTCATTGGCATACGATGTTCGGTAAGATCCCAGTTGTGAAGAATGGACTAGAAGAATATTCCTGTTTATGAGAAGATATATTATTTTGTGCTTAATGCATTCAGCCATTCGCGGATTTCACGGCCCATAGTGCAGTTATAGAGTAAGACGGTGAATATATTATTGACTCAATTACTACCTCCTCGATGTTCAACCTCAATTCAGAGATTTTCATGATAGTTTATATGATGATTGTTTCAGTGACTTGGCCCAGATAAGCTATATATAGGCTACTCGTATTTGACCAGTTGGCAAGGTGAAATAAATAAATGCAATAATTTAGTGGTCCCCACGGTGCACCTTGACATTGTCCAGGGTTCATGTGCCCTTGGACGCGGAAATGATCTTTGAAATTTAGCGCATAGTCAATCCGATCAGATTCGGCTGTCGCAAAGTAAATCCACAGCGTTAAGTAGACGAAATTTTTAAGTGAATGACGCACACCGCGCGGATACCTAGAATCGTTCCTTCTACTCGGATGTCTCCGTGCGGTCGTGCAACAGCTGGTTGAGCCATGCCCAATTCTCCCATTCAGCTCAACCAAGCACAGTATAAATTTTTGTTATTATTCGAATAATTATAATCTATTATGCAATTTGCAATCAACAAGCGAGTTCGATTCAAGCACATCATGTGCGCCGCGCATCGTTGTGCATCACCGAGCTCTTGTCTTCTGTGTAAGCACATACATATTAATCTTGTGCTTCCTTGTGCTTGAGGTCCTGTTTGTATTGTATATGATGATGTGCGCATGACAGACACATTGACGAGCATAGTGGCCGTTTATGAGGGTGTCTGCCTGTCCGCCTGCCGATGTATGTTCTTGTGCGAATCTTGGTCTAGTGTCCGCCTTGTGCGTGTGGCGTTCGTTGCTGGATGTTTGCAAAACGGCTCAAGTTGAGAACACTTCGAGAGTTACGACTTCGACCACAAACACTACGCCGGGCTGGCGACGACACCAGCGACGATTCCAACAGAGCCACTGGCGAGTGCTTGAACGAAGAGGACGAGACAACACCAACGACGATCGCTACCGCTGCAGTCAGCAGCTCCGCCGTAGCACTATAGCTGTCGGGACCAGTCGGCGATTGTGGCTAATCGCGAATTTACTATCTAGCTTGCTTGTGCTGTTGTGGTGTTCGCGCTGACTGCGAGCTGCTGCTGCTGCTGCTGTGGCAGTCCGAGCAGGAACGACAACGGCTGCACAACGGAAGATGCTACGGGAAGGCTTTACGCCAGGCGAAGCTCAAATGTACACAGGCGATGCCAGGCCATAGGCACACAAACAGGAATATAGCCACGCAAATATACACACGCACACACACAAAGTTATAGCAATACGAACGTATATTTCCTCACACACACACACAAGATGGCGGCGCAAAATGAGATACAGAGGCGTGTGTGCGTACAACCGCACCGGCATAGAGCAATATCAGACACAGAGTCATCATGTATAGAGTCGTAGCGACGCTCACACGACACGGACACAGACACAAAGACACCAAAAGTCGCTCACACTCACCACACTCGTATATAGACAACATAGAGGAGAGGCCTCCCCAGCAGCAGCCTTCCCTTCAACGTCTCTTCATCGTCTTTACAACATAGCACGCAGTATTCTGCTCTGTACAGCCACACATTCAGCAGACATACATTGCCAAGGCAGAGCGGCCAGCAGCGCTCATCCCAGCCGATGGTGGTAGTGGTAGTGGTGGTGGTGGCAGAATTACGGTGCTTACGAGACAACGATGCAGTACGGATGTACACGTCGCGATGGTGACGATGAGAGCAGAGAGGTCGCAAAGAAGGCAATCCTCTGCTCGGGCTCGCTGGTCGTGAGGCTGCCTGAGGAAGTGGCGGTACTCCATTCCAGACGGTCGCTGCATGCCCTTCCTCGACCTCACAGTGAGCCAGCGTTACTACAATCACCATCCCCCCCGGCCACGATGTCATACAGCCCTCCGTCGCTTCCAACGTATGATACTAGCAGTAGTGGAAGTAGTAGAGGGGCATGTATTGTCGTACTTCTTCGCGCTGTTCGAATACTAGAGCTAGCGCGGTTGCTTGGCCGCTTGGCTATGAGCTTCGCTTGCGCTGAGCCTCGCTTGTCATCGTATAATCCCATAGCCATAAAGATGTCGCGCAGGCGTTTGCTCCAGTCGCTGTGCTATCTTTATTGAAATACGCGCGTGTGTGTGTGTGTGTGGCAAAGACACACAAATAGCATATATATATATATATATATATAGATGGATGGATGGACAGATAGAAAGTTAGAGAGAGAGAGACAAATGAACACTCGCGCACGCACTTGGGGACACGGAGATAAATCGATCGATATATATATATACGGAACACAGGGTGTACCTCTAGTACTACAACACAGCATCGCTGTCATTCGGTACTGTTACGCACGAAGCAATAGCGGAAAAGGAAAATACGACGACGGCGGTGGCGGTAGCCGATATCGACAACGATGATGATGATGATAATGCTAACGAGCAACGGGACGCGAGAAATACAGAGGGAGAGAGACGTTGTGGATGAAAGCAACATCAGCAAACGTGGCTCGTTATATATATTTATATTATAGAACAATAGAGAGTACAACCATGGACAAGCGAAGCGCTATGTGTAGATGAATGCCATAGGTTCTGATGCTGAGCTCGGCGGCGTAGTGCATTCGTGTGCGCTCCTTTGCAACCCGAAGGAGACGGCCGTAGGTGCACGCACGGGCTCGATCCCCACCGTTTTTTTGCTTTTGCATTTAAAGTGAGTCCGCCTTACGAAGCAGTGCCAAAAAAGCAGTTCTACCGCGGACGTTCAATGGATAAGGCAACCTGAAAACCATACAAATTTCAGGCGCTTGCTCGGGTACTGTAACACGAATTATGGTATGTACCTAGATATGATAGAATGCTTCTCTTAAGCGTAGACCCATGTCGTATTTATGCGCATACAATGTACAACCAATGTACCTCTATAGTGTGACTTAGCTATATCGGCTTCTGTGACAAGGCAGGTCAAATGCATAGTGCTCTCTACTTGATCTTGAGATGGTCAATAGACGTTCTTCATCGGGCGTCGTTTTCCTTGTCACCGCGGTGGTTAAAGGAACAAACTGGATTTTTACACAGGACGCCACTGAACTTTTGAGTCAAGGTATGGTAACTTTTGAGTCACTGAGTTCGTGAGATCGACTGCCTTAACAGAGTCCACCTGCAATGCTCTCGTATGTTGATTAGCAGCTGTCTAGGGATCACTTCTACTTGAGATCAAGCAAGCAATTCACCGCTGCCAAAAGATTCTCATTGTATAAGTTAAGAAAAAGTTGTTGAATTTTCTGCAATGGTATAATAACCCCCAATTCGAATGAATGAACTAGTTGATGATATTTTCAGGAGCCCCAACATATTCAGCTGATGGCGGATGATCATGTTGGGAGTTCGTATCGGCAAACAAATTGTATCGGCATCAAGAGTTTTGCTGCCGATTCAGCCAGAGCCTAAAGAAGAGCCGAGGAACGGGGGGGGGCAGAACCAATAAGTTAACACTGGTTAATCCCTTGGTTATACGCCATCACCAGGCTCATCTTCAGGATTTTGCAGGGGGAACGGGCAAAATGAGAGTACACTCGAACTTTATCAAGAAACAGCTGCATTCTGTATCATTTACGGAACACTCTATCATTCACTTCTTCTGGAAAATCTGTGTAGCGTTTCCTTAGGCTTAGCGTTTCCTTTTTCATACCTTGCTGCAATTGTGCCTTCGGTCTCCGTGATGACCTGGGCGGTAACGTTGGTAACGCCAAGCGACACAGCTTGGGTAAATAAGCTGACTATCGCAGGCTGAAATCCTACCGTAGGCATGTGTGGAGTTTCTCCACGGCATCTCTCTCATTGTGATGCTGCCATAGGGATAAACTGAAATGTCAATGAAAAGTGCCATAAAATGGCCGATGGGAAATTAGCCGGCGGGGAGCGTACACCTAAAAACAGAAAAACAATGTCCTCTAGCCAGCAATGCCGAAATCTGACGACAGGTTATGTAGACGAACGGTTGCCGCTCAAATTATCTCTATCGCCCATGGTGCTTTATTCCTGCTATGACAGAATCTGCGCTGTCAAGAGACTCATTGAAGCTGTGCCACCGTGCAATTAGCGCGCAATATGTATTGTTGAAGGGGCTTCAGCCACCTCTCGTAACGCCAGTTACCGTACTTGCATTGCTATAGTCGTCGCATATGTTTGAGAAGGCCCGAGCAATCGTTATCGTTAGCACTTCGAAGTGCCCTAAAGAAAAAATGACCGTTTCTCAAATTTAACCGTTTTAGATACAAGGGAGTGTACTGCAGAACGAAGAATAGTGTGAGGGATAGGTATCGTTCACGGTGAGATATTTGTTTCGTCTTGTTTCTCAAGTTGCGTTTCAGCAATGCAATCATTGAGATGGGTGCCGTCGTTCGAATAGCCGGAATTAGCCGGATAATAGAAAGAAAAAGTGCTTCTTGCTGCCTAGCTCAGTCGAAACCGAGCTTCGACGCATATTCATAACGCATCTCAGCCAAGGAACAGGATCAGGTACGTGAGTAACTTGGTTTTTGCTCATGAAAATATTAGAAAAAATATGGTCCCGGCACCGACAACAACAACGACGACGAAGGCTCAAGCAACAATGAGCAGCGACAGACCATAATTTCTAATGGCGTGCGATGTAATGAAGCGTTTCATAGAAATTGTGCAAATGGACAAAGGGTACAACGAGGGATAGAACGACTGGCGGTGCAGTGCTGTCGATTTCGAGACAATTCGCCGCTGGATTCAGCCAGCGGATGAGGGACGAGAAGAACAAAAGCCGGCTTGGCGTACGCAATAATAAAGACAAAAAAAAACTACTGAACAAAAGACGCTGCTCGCCAGCCGGCGGGTCGGCCGGCCGTGCAGGCAAGCGAGCAGGCTCCTCCCGTGAGCAGAAAGACGCTCACTGATAAACGTTAAGCTTGTAACGGCTACAACTTCGGCAGTAGCAGCAGCAGCAGAAGTAACAGGAAGAGCTGAGCAACAGCAGTTGCAACAGTAGAACAGTAGAAGGAGCTAATATTCAGCTTATGACGACGACGGCGACGTCGACGGCGGCGGCGGTAGAAAAAATAATCATTGCCATTATTATTATTATTATTATGATTATTAGCGCAGTTGAAGGGGGGGGAGGCGGCGTCGGAGGCGGCAGCAGCAGTGGTAGTACTATTTACTGTGTCTATCCTGAAAATAAGGAAAATCCACCGACGATATAGACGACTCGCGCGTCTCGGATCTGGCTGACAGAAGGACGAACGAACTGACTGACTTGTAGCTTGCGACCTCCCGTGAAGATCGCCGTAGGCGGTGGCAGTGGCGGCGGCGGCTACGATGGCGGCATGTTGCGCTGGCACGAGCAAAGCGAACTGAAGCCCATCGCAACAACGAACTTGCGCCAGTTTCGCTTTAAGCGCGCAAACAGTTCAAACGAGAGAGAGAGAGAGCGAGCGAGAGAGAGAGAGAGAAAGAACAATTCAGAGCAGCGGCGTCATTTACGAAATGATAAATTGCTATGCCTCCCCCGTGTGGCTCTCCCCGCTAACCGCCCAGACGACGACGTCGTCGTCGTCGTCATCGGTGGTTCGCGTCGACTCGGGGCGGGCGTATCTTCGTCATCTTCATCGCTTCGTTGTTTCTGTGTGTTAACTCGGAAATTACCACTTGTCAAAGTTGTTGTTGGTGGTGGCAGCAGCAGCAACAGCAGCAGCAAAATCACTGTTAACATAACGATCAGCGTAACGACCGCAATGTTACGAGCGGCAACTCAGCGGCAGCGAATATCATATCATATAATAGCTAGTGCTAAGCAAGTACAGGAACAGCAGCAGCAGCAGCAGCAAACAGCTCCCCAACTACGATGGCGGTCTCATATACGAAGAGCAAAAAAAATGGATCATCAATCCCACACTGTCGATGGTGATACGTGTAGACGGTCGACGTTGAGCGATATTGTGAGCTTGCATTGTATTATTATTAGTATTGTTATTATGTCATAGCAATGGAATAATGTATTGTATTGTACGTCGTCAATGGCGCGATCAATTTAAGTGAACACAAAAATCGACGGAAAATTGTATAATTGAGTGGAGCTTTCCTCGTATGATATTATATTGAACATCTGTGTACAGGCATTTGTTGAGCCGATTTTGGGATTTGTCTCATTGCGAGTGATTTACTGGATCATGAAGTGTAGCACCCCCCCGCGGTGAGATGCCGGGATATGCTGCTTAAGTTGACGGAACTGACTGTTCAGCTCGGAGCGCCCTAATAGACACTGGGTTTCGTTAGGATTTAGTCGCGTTGTCGAAACGAAAATAGTTGCACGCGATTCTCAACGCGTTCAGACATCGAGTTTTAGAAGGCCGTCAAGACGGAGCCAAATCTACCTCGGACATTACTGCACATATGGTGACCCCTTACGGACGACCCGTCTTGGGTTTTGAACTTGATATGTTGGTTTCTGTTCCTGTTGGTGAAATTATAATAGCTAAAATGATTTTTTTTAATGATTCACTAATTATGATGATAATGATAACGGTGGTGGGGGTTCTTGAACTATATTTATTGGTCTCTTGTTTTTAAATTTGTTCCCGCGAAGGTTCATTATTCATTGATCCAACTATAATCGGTAGTTGTACCCATGAGCTGACCTGCCATCTCAGCAAGACTAGTACCGCCCTCCCGGTTTCTCTGCACAGACGAAAGTCGATATTTCCATAAATACAAAGCGAATCGTGTTCAAAATTATACCGTGCCAACGAGAGGGAATGTGAATGTTACGGGCGTATTTAACTCTCAATGCGATCTCGTTTGGCTTTAACAATGGCATACGGTCGGTGATCGAAGGCAGGCAATGGAGAGGGTATTTTAGCACACTCCTTTATAGCGGATTTCAGAGGTTCTAAAGTGGTGTACTTTTCACAGGACACCTTGGCCTCCAAACTGGCCGAGATCGAGAAATCCAGCGGGTTGAGATCGGGTGAAAGTGGCGCTCTTTGTTTTGAAAAAATGAACCTGGCCACATTTTGGGTCAGCCACCTCTGCTGGATTATGGGCAGGCGTGGAGTTTCGTTCAAAAGTTCGCGGCCTCTATTCGAAATGGGCGTGCGCGCAGACTTTCAGCCAATTCTCCAAAAACAATTGGCGGTAAAAAGCCTCATTCATTTTTGTGTCATGGTGGATAATTGCGCGATGGGAGTACGCTCTGAAGCTGTTCCAGCCCCAACTCTCAGTGGGGCTTGCCCCTCTGTGCGATTAAATCTTAATTGTGCCAAATTATCCCTTCGACCACGGATGATCGTATCGTTTGTATATCGCTTATTTGATCGCAAATGTTGTCTCATCACTGAACACAGAGCTGGTCAGTTAGCTCTCATTCCCCCGCTGCGCGGATCACGGTGCAATATCCCTCGATCACTGCTCTCTGAGATCTTCATATCTTCTGCCAGTATTCTGACACTTTTCCGTCGAGGTTTCTGCTGCAACCGGTATCTCATCCCTTTTCATGTTATTTGCGGAGATTGCAGCCCGTTTTGCAAGTGCGGCGTTGCAACGGTGAAGCCACCCTGCCTTTGTTATTCTACCTCCTCATTCTAACCGATACACGCTAACAGCCTATTCCACGTCGCTCACTATCTCATACATCCACTAGCCAGGTAGAGAGAGATCACCCTTAACTTCCCTCGTAGACATACTGAATGACATTCAACGATTTCCATCGAATCGTATAACCTAAGTCTATGACAACTCTAGACCTTGCGCCACTCTGATCGAAATCTAACTATCGTATATCACTTTGGTCTACGCACCCGTAGTTCGCATTGAACGACATTGAACCGTATCAAGATCACACTTGAAGAGCCTGTCTAAAAGAGGCAAACGTATTTTCAAGAGCGCGGTTCAATTTTGTCACCTTGTAGTTAGGTGAACTAATGCGCTGATCTTGTTTTCGAAGTGCCTTTTTGCAATCGTCGGGTGCTCTCAGAATAATCACGAAAGCTTCACCGCTAGTCGATTTCGAACAGATCCCAAGAAGCAGCATCAAGCATTCAGTGTCGTTGTTGTTGTTGCTCGCGAAATGGAAGAAGTGTACTTGTGTTAGAATTTTGAAAATAAACTGCGTTGATTATAGCAGCCCCACGACTATCCAACGAATTCACTCGGACGGTGTAAGCTCCGTGACGTTTACTGACATATCGCTTCGCTGGGAAGAAAATTCGCAAAGTTTACACTGGCTGCCATTATTACATTTTCGTTATCTCTGTGTGATATACGGTGCTGGCCTTAGTAAGTTCCCATTTTCATTTTAATGTTTTCCAACCAAATCGGTGCCAACTTCGCATTAACAGCTGAGGCACACCCTGTTTTCTGTTCTAATATCTGTATTTTAGAAATATGTAGAAATCTGACTGTACACCTCTCATAGCCACCATGAGTCGAAGCGTTTCGTAAACGTCTAAAAACATCTTTTGGTTTGCAATGATTTCGAGTGGTTAGTGGTTAATTGCTGCTTTATTTTCGATTGGGAGACGCACCGGACCTCGTCGAGGTGTTTAGGGTAGATCTTCGATGTTTCTAGAAATTTTGTCACTCATCGTAAAATCACAGATTAGATCAAATATTGACATTCTAGCTGATAGAATGAACATATGTAATGATGCGACAACTTGAATGCAAGCGACTTGAAGTTCCAGCTTAGCTACGTGCTATCTCGAAAGCGAAGAGAGACCCTTCCATTGATCGATGAGCGAGTTGACCTCGAGTTTAGCATCGAAAAAACTCCCTGTTTTTTTTTGCTGGCGATAGTAATCGTCGTTGTTCTTGTTGTTATTCTAGTTGTTGCTACTGTTATTATCAATTACGTCCAGACAACCATAACACAATTTGCATGGCCGGAATGAGGATTGTCGACAGTCAGTGGCCAGCTGGGATGCAATAGTAGGCCGCAACAGCAGCAGCAGCAACAACAACAATCACAGCCATAACAATAACGACAACAGCAGCAGCAGCAGAAAGAAAGCTGCACTACCTGCGCTGTCGTTGATCTTTGTAGGCCCATCCCAAAACCGTGTTACAGGATTCTGCAACAGCAAAGCAGAGAGGTCAACAGCCGCCATCACCGTCGCTGATGCCTGCTAGCTGGATGGCCTTTTCTGTCGTGGCGTTTCCGTGCCGGCGTCTCTCTTCTGTGGCGTTCGCGGTCGTCAAACAACGGTGCCGCTTGCAATCGTGCTTTCTGCTACCGCGGCGAGAGACCGTGCTACACAGCTTGCTAGGCTAACGAAAGTCGAGCTTTGCCGCCGTCGACGCCGCTGCAAAGAACAGCGCCAATGGCTGGCTGTGGTTGTGGCTGTTCTTGTTGTTGTTGCTGCTATCGTTCGTGCGGTCTATGTTTGTGTGGTCTATGGCAAAATAGCAATGTCGGTAGGTTGTGTCCAGATCCAGGACGGAGCAGGACTGTGGCGGTGGTCAAATCATGAGCAGGGCAGCGTAGCAGAATATGCAAAATGAACAAGTATGGGTGACATGCACTACAGAAACGCTGACGAGATGGGTCGTCGACAAAGGTTACGGTGTCTACACGAACCCACCAATAGATAGATAGATGGCTATGAACCGATTTGTTCTAGAGGAGTGGTTCTCTCTCTCTCTCTCTTCCAGAAAAGGTGTGTGCATGTGTGTGTGTGCACTGGCGTTTTAGTGAGCAAGCGGGTGCAGGATGTACGTTTAGGGGCTGAATATATTTATGTAATTTTATATGTATTTCGTGGATACTGCAACAGGTTTATTCACAATAACTTATTTTTATACCCGTATCATTAAAAAAAGAAGTGTCTACGAATGAATCTGTGCAATACTTTGAGATAAAATAGATTCGTTCACTCGCCTACATATATGCTCCTCTCCTATATATAATATATATATATATATAATTGATTTTATAATATTTAGATTCTTAGGTGAATGGAAGTCTCACGAAGGAAGTTGTATACCATTCTCGTTCAGTGGGTCACCCATACACACACACACACAGTTGCTTACGGATTTTCTGTTTTAAAGTAAACAAGCTATATGAAATAAGAGCTATCAAGACATTTATAGCAGCTTCAAGTATTGCTCAAATAGGTCACTCAACGATAATAGTATTACTCCGAATCAGTTCGACGTCGAGCTCGCCCATATCGGACATTCTACTGGCAGAGTTACTCTCGTGGAACGCTGAAGTTCACCTTCCTCTCGTCAATACGAGTCAGACATCAACATCGTCGTTGGGATTTTCCGATGGAAATTGTTGATTTGTATCGTTTGCCCCTTCTTCGTTTTGTCTTTGAATAGCTTTGAAGCCACTGCTGCCTGTGTTGATCAGTGTGCACAAATGCCACTGCTCAGCCCGCCTCGTCAGCGATTAATCAAACGAATTATTATCCCGGGTAACAGCGTTACCGAAGAAACTAGAATCACAATCGAACCAATTCGTAATGGCTTCATCCCGCATCAGCCAAGGATATGCAGGTTGGTGACATTTGGGCCTCAACTTTCATGGGCGATGTCGACGGCCGGAAACAATACATGCGAACCATCAAAGTTCATTAAAACAATCTAAGCATATGTGGTTTGTTCTTTAATTAGCTGTAGCATTATGCGTACGTTCGAAACGTCTGTGTTCGTGTCAATACACGACTGCTGTGTTCGATGACATTATCACGGCCGTTGACTTAACTAAATATATTACACCGCGCGCTCGATCGATCTACACTGCTTGCCTTAACGAAATCGGTTACATTATTTCATGCTGGATCGAATCGAAAAATAGCCATGAAAGGATTTGTATAAAACTGAAATTTTCTAGATATACTTGTCAAGCAATTATATGGTATCTATTCTGAAATTTGGTTCACGTCGAAATGCTGAACACTGCTCGAAACATGGGTTCTACATAAGGATCACAAGGGGATCTGCAGCAGCTAGCCATCATTTCGTCCGCTCGTGAGGGACGAGCTGTCAGCGCCCTCTCTCTACCTGTAATCGCTAGCAATAATTAGAACGATGTTGCGCTGTCGAACAACGAACTATCTATAATCCAACCTCCCTCTATCAAATAAGCTGGTCCCAAACCCTGTTAAGCTGGTCCCATCCGGAGCAAGTTTTCAAGCAACGCTAATTATAATAATAATAATAATAATAATAATCATACCCT
Organism: Stratiolaelaps scimitus; assembly: GCA_019614645.1. Taxonomy (NCBI): domain Eukaryota; kingdom Metazoa; phylum Arthropoda; class Arachnida; order Mesostigmata; family Laelapidae; genus Stratiolaelaps; species Stratiolaelaps scimitus. The sequence goes on from JABWDB010000003.1 coordinate 10,857,560, forward strand.
TGTAACAGGCTGCGCACGATATTTCCATCCAAAAGTTTGAGGAAACTTTCACTTCATTGCCCCGGCCATAGCGGTGCAACGATGAACGACACCAACGTGAGTTGAACTGTGTACACCGATGGCAATAGCAAAGTCCATGTGTCTACCTCGATAGCTCGATGGGGGTGTCTACGCGGCGCGATTGCTTTCGTGAGAAATTGCACTATAACGTATTGTGTCTCCGCTGTCTTTGGTGCAGCCCGGCGGCGCATAGTACAGCCCGATGTGAGGTTGGTTTCACAACACCGACATAAGCGGCATCCAAACGATTGACTCACGCAAAGACGTCTTTAAAAGACACGAGAATCACGTGTTTAGCTTTTGCGATTGCAAAATCGCAATGGTGGCGGAATGGTGGCGACCCCTATAGAAATGTAGTGTTGTATCGTCGAACTCATTAACGGGTAATCACTTTGACACAATCGTTGAGACGCCCACAAATCGATTAATGACCTAAGCGGCTTACCGGTGAGATGCAGATGGCCGGTGCCGGGCGGGAAGTAAACAAATTGAACGAACCGTCATTGGAGCTTCAATGAAGGCACAGTGGGAGGCTAGAACAATTTGAAGTATCGCTAACGGTCGAGACTATACTGCATACAATTAGAATCAAAGATAGAACGTAGAATCCGCTTGGGGTGCGTTGCGTCGCCTGGGTGTCCCGTGTTTGGTTATTAACCACGGGGAAAATGGGTAGAATTACAGTTTTTCCATCAGGAAGGTCGATAACTAGTAACGCATGTCGGAGCAAGATTCAAAGTATTAAAATCGTCTCTATGGTAGTTATATTCTCTGGTGTTGAATCAGTTCCGCACATCTGCTACGAGTAGTTTGTGTTTGAAGTTAAATACATCGCCAACATATCATCGCGATCTCCCAACGTCGACGTGGACAAGATTGTAGAACAAAAGTCGCGAACGCTGATTAGCCATTAGTGGCCACTGGGAAGCCGTCGGTAGCTCGGTTAAACTGTAAAGCGTAGTTCTCCTCCTCCTGTTATCGATTCACCAGATAAATCACCTTCCTGGATCATTTCGAACATAGTACAGCCGGACAGACCCGCCAGCGATCGAGTCATTGGGCGCATAGAGAAAAACCTCCACCCGTTCGTTCATTTGTCCCACAGTAAGGGGGGGGGGGACCCTTGTGTTCGCTTGCTAATCACGCGCTACGGTTGACGGGGTCGTTTTCAGATCGAGAATATATCACTAATGCCCTATTCTACCGCGTCCGTTACTACTGACGGACTGTTCTGATAATAATAATAATAATAATAGTAGTAGTAATAATAATAACCATTGTGATCGTAATTACAAATTGTAATAATAATGATAACGGCCGCAAATCGGCTGGGCTAGTCACTCCCCTTCAAATGGGTTGCACGTGTCTACATTTGACAGAAGCTCTGCTCATGTCTGCGGCATCGGTGGCTTCCGCTGTTCGGTGACATCAGCTGGGTATGATATACATTATATATATATATACGTCGAGTCATTAGGAATAGAAGATTATGTTCGGAGTAGTTCGGAGAATGGCTGGCCCTGCTTGGCTCCTAGCACCAATCAGTCAGTCAGGCGGTCTAACTAGGATTGTTAATTTGCACAAGTGACGATGGCGTAGGAGGTCGAGCCAACCGAGTGTGGATGACGCTGTCAGGTCAACCACATATGACAATATGTTCATGATACCCGATGACATGCGTGCGCATAATAATTGCGAAATATTCTACACTACGTTGTATATACGTGTATAATGCAATAATAATAATAATAGATTTATTTTGCTCTACGCAAATTATGCAGGGACATATGTTTTATTGCAAGCCTTCTTGCATGCCTTCTTTCCATATGAGAAAAATCTAGGAGGAGACCAATAAAGGACGATGTTTAGAGGTTGGCAGTTGAAACCCACTAGTATAATCGGCCACTGCTTGGGCGACTATACTACATGTGACCTTCACAAAGCGTTCACTCAGGCGAGCATTAGGTCACACGATATCGGGGGTTGGCTTAGGAAGGCGCCGATCTGGCCTATCGAAGATACAGGGCGGACTTGAGCATCCCTGTCCAGGATAAAACAACCAACCAAGAACGAACTCTTGGATCTTGCCAGCGAGTATCATATTGAAATGCATAAATTCCTTCATGCTTTAGTTAGCCCGCTTCTTCGGACTTCTTGTCCATGTCTAATCATTCTGTATCGTACTTTGGTATACATGTATAATATATAGTATATTCGTCCGGCCGCCATTTTCACCCCCACCCCCAGACAGCCGCCTCCCCCCGCAAGATTATAGCCTTCATATCTAGCTACACAACGATACCAAACATGGCCCATTTAGAAGAGGATAAACCTCCGAAATCGACCCCCGAACGAAACGGAAGTCATTGTCGAACGGACGGACGGACACCACCAGCGGGAAGAAAAGATATATATCGTGATCAACGGAATTGTATGAATTTATACGAATTTCCAGCTCGAGGAGTGCCGGTACGTTCATTTTCTGCATATATTGTCTCCCTTCCTCGTTCTGTTTTTATACGAGAAACATCAATTTCTCAGGGGAAACTGTAATACATCGTTTTCTATCCCTGTTGCCTTCTATATTCTGACAACGAGAACGAGAAAGGGTACGAAGATGATGACGCTTAAACACCGCCAGAGCCCATCTACCATCTCGCATAAGCGCCTACAAGAACAGAACTGATCCGATCAGAACAGCTATCCTAATACAATAAATGGCTGCTGCTGTTGTGGTACTGCTGTCCCAAAGTTACAGTGATATCGAAGATAATGATCGTAGATATGATGATCATAATCAGCAGCAGCAGCCACAGCAGCACGATACGTCACGATGGGAGCTGCTATTTCAGCGGCAACCGATGGCTATCAGCACAGCTTAATAAGGCGGCCAGCGCCGAACAGGTGCAATGATATCTATATATATATATATATTATTGTGTGACGTCATTCGCACTCGTAATTGACCGTAAGGTAGCTCTATCGCCAGCGTTCACTTCACTAAGTTGCTATTATACTAAAGGGTCGGCGGATACGACGGCCGTCATTGGCGTTGCACTGAGGGGATCACATCGCCGGGCCAGCATAAGTGGCAGCAACAACTCGGAGGGGGAACAATCGAGATATCTGCGGCAAATAGGAACCAACTCAGCCTCGTGATGGCACCGTAGTTGTTTGTAGCGGTGGCCAGTCTGCTAATGCTGAGATTACCACCGGCCATGAAAGGTTAATAAGTGCCGCTTCCCCATTGGTCCGAACACATAATCACCTACATTACAGAAACAATTTACCTCTCGCCTTAGAGATTACTACAGTATTGTTAGGACGTATGGAGACGTCTTAACAGGTGCTATTAATATCATAGAAGAATGAGGAGAAACTAGAGGGCGACGGAAAACTTTCCAGCCCAAAACAACGGCGAAAATATAAGTGATAGCACAGTATATATATATAATATATATTATATATATATAGTATCCTCATCTAGAGAATTCGTTAACATTAAGTGGAAACAAACTATTCGTGGTTCGAGGCCACATTGTAGATAAATTAGAATAATAATACTATTAAGCGTGTGTTTTAACGAAGATAAAAAGATCATAGATAGTATTAGAAGTGATGTTTCGGTGAAACATACTATAATGATAGCTGTCAATACACCAGTTGTAGGTGCCTTTCCGTCCTGAAATTACATAGTAAATGCATTTGGAATTACAACGCTGAAATAATACAAATGAAACTTGAAGAACAATAAAAGGAAATATAAACTAAATGAATAAGTATATAAAATAATATTATACGTAAATATATTATTTCTATTGTTGTTGTTATTAATCTAAAATAGTTGAGAAAAAAAGAAAAACGAAAATAAAACAAAAAAATAAAAATAGATAGAAAGCGAAAAAGCTCATGAAACAAAAGACAATAATAATTAATCATATGAGAATACGTAAAAACATTTATTCAAGTGTAATAAAACGCTTGTAAAGCTTCGTGATAGCACAATAACGTCGACAAAGATACAATATAATCGACTATTCGAGGATGGTGTGTACTCAGCGTCACCATAATCATAGGAGAACTTACAAAAAAGTAACGACAAGAAAATAACTTAGCCTTGTCAACCCGTATTTGGCTTCTAACTTCCCGTATTTGGCAAAAAGTGCGGCTACAAGCGTTCGGTACCATATGGATCGATGAGGAATTGAGGGAGGGGTGAGATCGGGCAAAATGGAAGTTGTCAGGCTGTGTTTCGTTGTGTCCACTGCTTGGGGCTTTGCATTTGGTAGAGGCGGTCTGTAGAAGCCAAAGCCTGTTTGGGTTTTTCACACTCATGAGATGCGTGAAATCAAATGCCTGAATTGTTTTTATTTCACATATCCAACGGTTTTAAGATTATCGTGCTTCTCTCACCATGCTGACTAAGCTGCTGAGTATATAGCTGGTAACGCATTGAATCCCGCTTAACCGGCTGCTAAACATGCTTTTTTTTTTTTTTTTTTTTGAGCTGACTCTGCTAAACATACTTTCCTTCATATATTCGTATATATATATATATTGGTTTAGTGTTTTACGAATATATGAAGGTAAGTAGGTTTAGCACCCGGTTTGTGTAATTTTGTATATATATATATATATAAATACAAAATTACAAATTTTAACATGTGCAATTATTTATGCCGCTAGTTATTATCTGTCAGCAGTTCCCTTTCGGTCATTCAGCTCATACTTAGAGACATCAATGTACGCAAGTGTCGCTTGGATAACAACGCTCGCTATTCATCGCTCCGACAGAAACCGTCGTCCGCGTCGTCCCGCCACCGGCACCACCTTCAACGTTGCGGCAAAGTTCTCAGTTTTAGGGCGGACATACAACACGGCAATAGCTAGAGCTAGGCATGTAGTCGATGAAAGTGCGTGCTTTCAGCTCAGCCTTTAGTAGCTGGTAGCAGGTGGGCACTCGGCCATCGATTGATTGAACGTCCCAGCAACAGCATCGACAGCTCCGATATCTCGCTCGTCTACTGCAACTGTGGACGATTGCAAGCAGGGGCGATTGGCCGGCGAACGTCGGTTACGCTGCCCGTCGTCGGCCGATCGATCCGTTCGACTGTTTTGTTTCTTAATTATATGCAAATTGCAGGCTCACATAAAATGAATCATGTATTCTTCCTTTGAGCAGAATCGCCTATATTCCCGCTGGCTAATAACCTACGTTGGTCGGCAGCTGCCGACTGGATCGGTGGTACCTCCCACGAACGAGAACGCAAACACAGCTCGTACCATTCGCGTCCGCTGGGATCGCTTTCCAGGGTCTATCTATCGCACGCTGTCATTGAGCCGAACGGCTTTTGAAGCACACAAATTTGAACTACCTGCTACTACTCCTGCTGGATGCTGCCACTACAATTCACCAGAGCGACATCGACGATAAACAGCAACAACATGGCGGCGCAGTAGCATCAGCAGCAATGTCATGCGACTGTATCTAAAGAATCAAATCGATTCGCGCAGGATTTCGACCCCATGTGGTAATCATTCTCGATGACAAAGGGCTGCAGTGTTTATATTCAATTGAAGCTTCAGAAGCAACAGCAGGAGCAGGCCATAGTGGAAACTGCAATCTATATTTACTTCAACTAAGGTGGAGCGATCCGCCCAGACCGAAGGTATCCACACAGACGCATAGCTAGGCATGGACTTTAAGAGCGACCCGAATTGCTTGATAATTAAGACAACGGCGTGACGAACCACCGATGAATCTGGCCACGGCATTAAGCCATCAAAAGAGCTTCAATTGAAGACAATCGGGGGGGGTACACTGCAATCGAATTCACCTCGTCGATCTTCAATGGTGACGTCGAATGTCTCTCTTGTTGTCTTGAAAGGCGCGTGACTGCGGTAATCGATAGGTGATCAGTGAAGATCACATGAAGAACAAGCAGAAAAAGAACTCCACGCTAAGCTGATTTTTTTGTCGTATGGTCAACGGCTAGGTACGATTTACGTGAAAGCTATATAACAGCGTGCGGCAATAATTGACCCAACCAGTGTATGTCAATGTTAACTTGTTACTTCGCATTTAGCGTATCTCATTAACTACTGTTAAGTGCAACACAACTATCAAATTGCTGGCATGCGACACAGGGTCAATTGTTTTTCCAGTAATTTATTTCCAATTGTTAATATCCTCTGCCACCCTCCATGGCCGGGGTATTGGGTGAAGAATGATAGAGACATGGATGTTTCCAGCAAGCTGACGCTGTTCGCTTTGAAATAATCGAAAACAAATGTCGCATTTATCGCGATTGATCAACGTAGATCTGGCCGTAGTCATATACAACGTCACATTGGCATGAGGTATCGTCTTTCGACCCGCGAAATAGTACAGCACCGATTTACTTGAAAGGATTACGGCGACAATAATCTTCATGTGAGGACCACGAAGGCATGCCTTAAAGAATTTAAGATCTCAGTTATGCTGATGAGATTGAAGGTTGGCATCGATCGTAGAACGTTCATTTGTCCGTGTAGACTGAGCATTATTCAATTATGTCATATCATTACGTCTGCAATAGGTTCGCTTTCCGGCAATTTACAAACAGCTATAAAAGTTACAGGGATGTCAGCTGGGTTAGTCGCGGAGCAGGACAGTGGCAATTGAGTTCGCTCTGAGCAAGCCATGTGAAGGAGACTTTTTGTTCATTCAGTTCTCTTCCTTCTACTTGAGTGCTGTCGCATCGTGAAAATGCTGTTGTACTAGTTGGCGATTCGTCCTGAGGTAGCTACGCTCACCGTCGGCGATCTCACGTAATCGCCTCATGACTGTTCTACTTGTTGTCTGGTGTCCCATAATAGGGATAGCGATCGGTGTGACAATCAAAGCAAAGCTGATAGGCAAATCTAAGCACGAAGTGATAATGAAGTATTTAGTAACAGCATAAACGCTGGCAACTATCGGACAGGCTGCACTTGGCGGTACCGTGGACGTTAAATGTTGGCTGAGAGTCAGCCCGAAAAAGTTTGGGCTGCACTTGGTATTTATGGACACGTCCTGCGCCGTCTTAGTTAGCGGTGCACGCTGGCGAGTTTGATCAGTTCAATTGATGATTTCGTTTCAAAAGCGTGTTTACGACACACAGTTCTGATACGCAGTTCTGGCCGAATGAATAAAATTCGCAAAATTTCCGGTTTCGGCATACGAGCTAACACTCCTCCTGTCCCAATAGGCCTTGTGCTGTCATGCAAGGCTATCTCGAGCTGGATTCTATTTGAATACGGTTAAGAGTGACTCTCGCCTATTTGTTAGCTGCCATAGAGGTACAACTTAGAAATCAGCAGACAATATTTACTCTATCATCACAAACAACAAGGAATTTGTAGCATATTTGACAAAAAACTAACATGGTATATAAGCTGCATTTCCCATTTTCAATAAGATCTCCACCTACCGACTATAGACGTTTCATGCGTGAACACTCAAACGGTTTTATCATACCTGACCTCATTATGGCCACCGCGAACCGTCCTGATGCACCGTCCGGCGCTAACGTAATCCGTATATTCAGTTTTTGAACGGATGCAACGCTATCCCTCTAGCTGCGTCCAAAATAAGTGACGTCTATTAAACAGATCGCGCTAAATAAACGGAAGAAATTCTCACTTGGGTCTCGAGGAGCTAAATACATTGTATATTGTGTGAATAAGTGTGAAATGCGATTGTCGATGTGAACGGGTTGTTTACATCGCCGACGTGGCGCTGGGAGCCTGAGAAACTGGGGGTGCTTAGAAGATGACGAATGCGTTACATCGATTGTGCATATGTGATCTCCCTCATGATAATGAAGACCATTAAATAACAATACGAATAATAATGGGACGAAATTTCGAAGAGTATTTTACAATAAGTAGTAGCTAATCGATTACAACTCATCACTTTTTTGCTGCTCACAGTTTATCCTATTAGCGATTTAGGGGGATTTATATATATATATATATATATATATATACATTGTAGTTCGTTATCTTTGCCTTCTCTTCAACGGTTCGAAGTGGCTAAAATCACTCGAAGCAGCAAACGATCAAAGACAAATATAGCGCAAATTTAGCTCTTCAATGAACTAAATGAATATTCGTATACTAATAATTGTATAATTAGTCGCTATGATTCTTTGCGTTGTTTTTTTCTCCTTGCTTCATCAGAATGGCGTAAAATTAATTTACAAAATGTAAAACAATAAGAAAAAAATATTTCGTTGTGGCTTGCACTCGTGAAACCTTCCTCTCGATGTATATTGAGGTAATCGTTGTCACTCAGCTGCGTCGCACGGTAGCCCGTAATTGTTTTTCCAATTAGACGATTCAAGCTTGTGCACAGCTAACTTGAGTCGGGCTTTCGTCGCGTATTTTGCCAATAATTCCAAGTACTACGTATTCTATCAGTAAGGATAAAATAAATAAAATTCAACCGAATTGTGATAATATTGGTTGTCGCTAGCACAATTAGGCTCATCATCATAAATTGGATGAGCCTCTCTGAAAGTAGAACTAGTTCTATACAGCCTTTGTCTCGCTGAATTTGTACATTTTCTAAATGATCAAGCAGTCACGTCTTGGATTTCCGTTCCCTCCATGCGAGCTTGTCGAGCTAAGTATAGCATTGATTGGCGCTAAATCGCAAGCGCACTTCTGTTCATTGACTTTTGATCCCCTTCTGGGCGGCGCGACCACCCCTAAGATCCTGTTTTAAGATAGCCAAAACGGCCAAGTCGTTTCGTATCCATCACAATTCCGCCAGGTTCAGCAATCAGAGGATCAGTCAGAGGATCCAACAGAATACTTCTCAGACAGACTCGGACGAGGGAACAGCACTTCGTGGCATGCGACGATTACATACAGATCGTTATTATCACGGATTTTGCCCAGATGGGCGAAACACATCCCATTCGACCCTAGACACATACATCAATATATATATATATATATATATATATATATCGGTGCTCGTGCGTGTATATGTGCCTAATTATATGTCGATATCTAAATACTATACCGCTAGCCTAACACCACCACTGAGGACCTCCACTTTTCTTTCATATATTGCGAAGTCGCAGGGTGCTGGCACAACGGCTGTACGGAGTACTGATATCGGCAACGCATCAGACGGAGCGGTAAATCGAGCCCAACTTGTCGGCGTCTACTTGGTCCTTCTGGGCCTTGTCAGGCCATCTCGTAGCGTTGTCGCCGCCGCCGCCGTCACCGCTGCTGCAGCCGCCGCCGCCGTTGTCGTCGTCGTCGTGGTCGTTGGGACGACAAACGAAGATTGCCCTGATGGCTGTCCGCAGACTGGGCGCGGCCCGCTCTGTATCAGGACGGTTATCCATCAAGAGTTGGATGTAGATTTTCCCGTCTGCCAGCAGCAAATATCATCCTACCCCTATGCAACGTAGCAGCACTAAACCCGGCTGGCTGGTGGTGGTGGTGGTGATCCCGTATCAAATCATCGCCATCAGCACTGCCATCGACAGCGGCACCGCCGTCATTGTTGGTTGTCGCCGCTCAGGCCATCGGGCGTCGTTGTTCCGCCGCGACAACAACAGCAAGAACTGGCAACACGGCCCGCCTCTCGTCCGCGTCTCATATACGCATCCATCCCTCGCCGCCAACCGCCACCAGCACCACACCCCCCGATCTCACTTCCTTATAGCAACTGTGCGTTTGTACACAGACAACAGCTTTAACTGAGCCATGCAGCAGCTAACGGGAATAGGTTTGAAAGAAGAAAAGGTCGAATGTGCCGAGGGCACGGGCAGAGGATCTGCAAGGATAAACTGCTGCTGCTGCTGCTGTTGCCGTTGCCGCTGTTGCGGTCCGACTCCATTGCCGACGTCGCCGCCGCCGCCGACCTCGATCGGCTTTGTTCTGTCATCGAATCACAGCCGAACTCGGTCGTGCGAAACTCGGTCAGAGTTTTGTTGCTCCATTCAACTTTAGTGTCATCTCATCGATGTAGGCTGCTGCTGCTGCTGCTGTTATTATACTTCCACTGTGACTGCTGCTTTTGCTGCTGCATTAGTTGTGTAGAAAGGGGTTCGAACCGTATGTTCTCCGTCGGGTAATGGGAGATCCACGGCGATGACATGACTCGGTAATGGAACATTCACGGCGGAGTGTACAGGGCGCTCTCTAACGCTGCGGACGTTCGCAACTATTGCTCTGGTCCCTTTGTGTCGAAATAGTGGCAGCACCGAATCTCGGTGACGAGAGTAAAGCACATCATACAACGCAGCCACAGTGATCGTAGTGGCCAGAACGCAAGGAATCAAAAACCCAAATAAAAAAAAAACGATCTCAAAGAAACGGAGTGTGCCTCAGAGCTGGAACGAATGGCCCCATAAAAGCGTGATATCGACAATCCACGGGGCAAGATCGGTGGACAATCTACATATGTATAGAACCACCCATCATTTGTCGGTGGATCCCGGTGATGTGCAGACAAAGACTGCACAAGACGAAACCTATTGGATTGGTTGTTATTGTTTTGGTGGAGGACCGCCTAGACCTACTGGGGGGCCATCATGATTGGCGAACTCAGAGTCAGCGTGTCGTCCTGATATGATACGACGTATAATACCATATAATATGTCGCCAACGTTAATCGTTCGAATATAATCCACTCGATTTATGCATACCCGTGTTGGAGAACATGGCCAGTTGCCGGGCCATGCCATGGTGAGCGAGAATCTCATTTGCCTAAGTCACCACAGCCGGGGCGTGTGTGTTTGTCTCGTGGTTTAACGACGATCGACGAAAATTCGACGTTCCGTTGAAAGCAATCCACGAACAGCGAAGCCATCATTATTACGAGTGGGTCGGACGCTGACATTTTTATGCTTTCCGGTTTGTGCTTATTCCGATCCGAAAGTGGACATCTCAGTTCGAACGGTAGAGTATAAATCATAGCGAAGCCTGATGAAGCCCCCCACCAAAAGTCATTTGTGTCATTTGAGCATAAGGTGAACGACAGGGATTTTCGCAAATATAGTAATGTAATAGTAGCTTCCTATTTAGAGCAAAATGTTCTTATTACGCATAGCAATATTTCACGAAGCGCCGGCTGACGTCGTATTTATATAGCTGGGGTGGATTTACAATTTTTGATGGGCATGCCTAACAACTGCTGTTGCGAATACGTGATGCTACGTTACCTAGAGCAGAACAGTAACATAGTCAGTCGGCCACAACGATGGCGGCCAAATTTGTCCATGATTGATTGTCCATCACGGAATTTCTGATTTGGGTTGCTTCCGACTGGCGTAGCTCAGTAAACAGGTCAGATCTGACAACAGACTCACAAACGCGCACACACACACACCCCACCAGAATACCTATAAGCAATAAAACAATACATATGGTTTCGCATTCAGCAAACAGAGTCGCCTCTGTTGGCGTATTCCAACGTCGGCGGGTGTTTGCCAACTGAGAGTGGGCTTGGGACGTCGAATCGGGCAGAGATTGCGGCCACAAGTTAGCAACTGAGAATAAGCTATAAATTAAGTAAGTGCTAGTCCTTGCCTGTGGTTGATCTTCGATCGATTTCTATATGACAACTCTGTGTGCCAGCTCAATTAAGGTAAATGTCGATACGGGACCTTCGCAAGCGCTGCTGAGGCTCTGACGAGCGGCGGTAGAAGTCGTACTACCGTGTCGGGCCGGTGTTTGCAGGATCATTCCACCGCGCTCGACTCGGAAATGGCATAAGCAGGCGAGCCATAGTTGAAACGTTAGCTGAAGCAGATTTATCATTGCGGACGAACAGGCAGCGACTATGCCGCTAACGACGGTGTGGCTATTGCAAAGAAGAGAGGACTCCTTTGCAGACTGCCGCAGAGATCGGCTCTGCATCGATTTATCTGATATCGATTGATGTTGTCAGCGTGCACCTTGCGTTCGTGTTTAACTTCAACGAAATACCGTTAAGGGTTTAATAGCTAGTGTTCGTTTGCTGTTTTGATTCGCTGTAGAGTTAGCCAGGGCCGGATTGTCCATAAATGTACTAAGACGAAATGATACAGTTTGACTATACCTGCTACCGCTGTTGGATTTAATTTAGATATCCCATATATCACAGATTAGCTTCCAAGGTGAGCTACTTGAATACGAAACATATAAAAGTAATCATTAGAATAGAGAGACTCTGAAACAATTTGCTGCATCTTCATTCAAGCTTTTACCTTTTTTTTTTTGTTGACAGCATCCAGTCCAGCCAAACTCATAGGAGGCCGCGCGATCTCCGAGTGATGTTGTTCTGTATGCGATTGATTTATTGCTTCTTCATCACGCATGACATCGTTGTGGCAGATCGAAATAAAGCAGGCGACCACACATTTTATTGCAAAGGGAGCTAAGACATGCGCCCATGATGTCATTGACAATGTTGTGTACACATTCGTTCAGCCGTGTGTGCGCGTGCGTATCGGGTGATCAGGTGCGCGTACCAATCAAGTACACATATAGCTCTATGTATGCGTGCGTACATCTATCTGTGGGCCGTTGAATTAAACCACTGCATGCCTCATGACCACCAGACACGAGGAGTAAAGCGGCCACCACAAGTCCCGGCGTTCCGATCAAAGCAGGATGCTCAGTGCGGCGCGAAGCCCCATTCGCGAAGCACCATCACCGCCACCTCCCCCTATTCAAAATGAAGGAAGCGGAACTCGCAGAAGCGAAACAAGAGCACCAAAACAGAATACGATAACAGAGCGGCGAATCAGCGAAAACAATGCGGGTGGCCACCGAGGGCCAATTATTCCGCTTTCAACTAAAGAAGCAGCAGCCGCCGCCGCCGCCGCCGCCACCGCTGTGACAGCAACGGGAACGGTATAGGGCAGACACAAAAGCTGAATCTCTCTCTCCCTATCTCTCTGTATTAGTTCGCCGCAATGTCGCTCGTTGTCTTGGCCGCTGACTCGTTGATACGTAATGTATGTTCTTGTATCATAGTTAGTTGTTCGCAGTAGATGTAGTCGTCGCGGTGTGGATATCGTTCGTTGCGAGGTTTGGTTTTTTTGTCGCATTTCTTCTGCCTTCGCTTGCAGAAGACGCGCTTCTACGGTGGCTGCTTCTGCTGCTGCTGCTGGCGAGGACCGCTGGCGCTGCCTCGGCTGTTGCTGCATAAGATTTGGCCACATATCCGCAACCATGGTGTCGACCCGAGTTGGATCGATTCGTTCGGCGCCCGCAGCGCGCCGCAGCTGATGATTGTGATGTGATCATGCCGATCAGAGCGCGCGCGCGAAACCCCATACTTCCTCGGTTCAGCAGCAGCAACAGCAACTGCTGCCGTTGCTGTTATGGCAGTGGCGTGAAAGGCCGCGGTGCTAAAGCGATATGGCCATGGCCAATCTGACTTTATTTAGCAAATGCGAGTTGGTGAACGAGGAGGGCCCAATTAGGCTGATACGATCCGATAGCAATCGAATGCAATCCGGCGAGTAAACGAAATATGCCAGCGATGGCCAGCGGCGCACGTTCAGCAGAGTAATCAAAACTAAAGCGCAGACGGGTATGAGTAGCTATGCGATTCTGTAGGCTCGTGTGCGTCGTAGCATCGGGCACCCGCTCACATGTACAAAAATGCATGTATACACGCAACTTCGTATGGTGAAGTTGATGACAAGCTATCCACTTACCAAGAATCTACGTCGATGGATGTACTCGCCGCGCTGCTACGGTGGCTGTCGATGTGTTGTGGATGACAGAATAAGCCTCTAGTGTCGACTAGCATCTATTTGTCTATATATCTATCTATATTATAATCTGTCTAGCTGACTGGCTGAGTCCACTTCGTTTCGCCGTCTCGCAGCGTGGCCGGAGCACTCACATCGCAAGAGAATACAGCTAAACGGACACGTGTGGACAACAACAGTAACAGCGGCGGCATATCTCATGATCAACAGTACACAAACACCAAAATGCGATAATATAGCTACCCCGCACTGACCACATAGGAAGCAGTCAGCAATTAAATAGTTTGCGGATTTCTATATTGTTCACAAAAACACTTTTATCATCATTATTATTATTATTATCATTATTTTATCATGTTATATTATTCTTGTATTTGCATTATCCCTTAACCAGCGATCCAGTAGGAAAGTTGATTTTAACTAAGCTAGCATACCACTATTTGTTCACACATCTGATCAAACCTCGCAATGTGCACAAATTCAAGTTCGCTAAGAGGCTGCTTGGTGCCAACGGGCCTTTGAAGCCCTTTGAGGGCGCGTCTATCGTCTCTTCTTTGCTAAATCTCCTGAGAGCAGTATTAAGGTCTAAAATCTCAAGTATTACATTATAATCCAGTCTCGTTCTTTTGACCGAGGCCACAGTTGAGGGAAACATCTAAATGGGGAATTTATGCAGTCGAGCAGTCAAATGGTCGAGAATTCTGGTGGAAGCCTCGTTTAAAATATTCGTAGCGCATAAACCTCCCCCCCCCCTGCGAGGACTAATCCACCTCGTTTTTCCGCGTGCTTCGTCTCCTGGACAACAACGGCCTGTGGGCTGGTTCAAGCTGAGAGATTGAGTTAGAGATAAAGAGAGAGAGAGAGAGGGGTGGGAGGCGGAATGAAGGCAAGCCCAACGTGTCAGCTATCCTCGACACACTAAGTAAAATGGTTCTTCTTGATTGCTCGCCGACAAGAGCGAGCGGCCGCTGGCGCCGGCCAACATTCAACTTCGCCGTCTAGAGCCATCATTTGTATCTATTACGCGACGAGCGTTTATATTCGGCCTCACACATTTTTATTTCCACCGAGGAAAGGGACTGTCGTTATGCAAGGCTTGTTTAGTATGAACCTAAACGTAATTAGGAAGCGAGGAGTAAATGGGGATATGCCTGCCTCCAAGGTTGGTAAGTTACCAAGTGTCATTAGACATTTAATGCTCTCCTAATGCTGCTCTGTTCTATTATTGACCATACGCGTTTATGCTGTTGATAAGTATCGATAGATCTGACCACGTTATATCGCACGGTAAAAGTCACAATTTTGGCCAACGCAATAGGAAATATGGAAAATGGCATGGATCCAATGCATCTGATCAAATATTAACAGTGAAGACTACGACATGTAGCAGCATTGTCGTTAGTTTTATATATATATATATATTATATATATGTATATATATATATATATATATATATATATATATATATATATATATTAATGGTACGGTGCGTTGGAGTGCATTTGCTGCCGCGATCTGGGCAAGTGAGCTGAAGGTTTTATGCGTCTTTTATATGTAATATATTATGTCGAGCAATATAGACATCGAGAGGCTATTTATTTATGAAACGAGACAGACGCCGCCTCACTTGTATGGCGTTTATACATATGGACATTATGCATTATGGGTACGTGTCCGCTTGCCTCGGGCAAAAACACAGGCGAAAATAATGCCACAAATGGAAGACATCGATTTCAACAGCTACTTATAATAGTCCCTTATAGATCGGTATTACACGAACATTTGGCTGCAATTTAAATTGTATGATGTTATGTGTATGTACATATATATATATGCGACAACAGTGTCATTCCGATAACCCAGCGTTTTTCGTAGATTTAGAATCACTATCTAATGATTCACAAGAAACTTGTACCGAGAATGATATGGCTACAGGTCTTCTCCGGAGGAACAATATAAATAAATCTCGATTATATCAATGCAATACCCTAAATGAACCTTGTCAATCATTCTCTAGCTAGATTTCGCCACCCGATGTAGCGACAGAATACGGATTATTCATGACAAGCTTATGTACTCGCACACACACATATATATATATATATATATAAGGTCGAGCTGTAGATTATTTGGTGCTGTGCCAGTTGCGTTTCAAATGCAAATTCAGATGGGTGAACGCTGACCGGAGACTTCCAACTTTCCGCAATGGTTGCTTGGGCAGTTTCTTTTTTCAGCCGTTAAACACAGCAACGCCAGCCACATTTATGGGCAACACATTGTGATTCCAGTGCACGTACCGCGCTGCATGTCCCGGTAAGCACGACGAGAACTAACCCAACTGAAATGAATTGTGCACTTTTTTGCTTGACGACTCAGCTCTGATATAATTTTTCCTTCGTGCTCTCTCTCTCTCTCTATTACTCTCAATTTGAAATGTAATATTCAGCAGAACGTTGAAGGTATCCGATGTATTTTGTCAGCCGGCAATTGCCAATATTGCTACGTGTTGAGAGGAGGTTGACGGGGCAGTACCCGCCACTTCCCACAACTCGATCAGCCCTCCCTCTGTAGACTGGCAATCCACAGCCGGATAGCTGTGTCCGGGGTTTAGTTAGCAATCTGCGATTAGGTCATTCCGCATGTACATATTTCGACTGCGTATCGATCGCACGAGTCGCTCGTTGTCGACTCTCGTATCGTTGTATTTCACCCAATGCAACGATACATAGTCCCTACTAGACTAGCGCATCTGGATAGCAGCACATTACCAAATCATTAGAATGCCAAATCGGAAATGGTCGCCGAATGAGTCGGCGAATTTGACGACGTGATGATAACGTCCGCCATTCGGTAACGACAGTAGCAAGCTTTAGCCGCTCTCTCTCTCTAAGAGTACCAAGCTACGATGATGATCGGGAGGAGCGAGCAGCACAAGTGAACAGGTGCGGGTGTCTGGATAAATAAATAAATCGACTACAGGTTACATAGATAGGCATCTGGGTAGTGGTGTGAAGAAAGGTGAATGTCACTTACGACTGATGTCCGCCAACTGACAGATCTCATATTGGTAGTATTCACGAAGCGACAACTAGACATTACAGCGGACGTCCCATATCGAAGCAATTTAGCTCAAATTCACCTCAGCTTGACCGGCCCTGAGATCACGGCTCCTGAAAATCGATCAAGGCCAGTGCGAACGCCTGCAGTGCGAGGTGGCCGTCTATACAGGTTGACTGCCTCCAGAGGTGTAGTACTGATCGCATTGTTCGAAGGTTAATCTTGCGGATAGCCTAGAACATTTTTGACGGGATTTTGTTTCGGGCGACATCATTTATATTGACGTATTTCTGTGTTTGAACAGTAGTCACAAAATCTCGCTAAAGATTCGGCTCCCGTGCCCGTACCTGGAAGGTGGTAACTCACCCAAGAGCGACAAAGACGAGCGGTACAACCATCACAATTATAAATTGATGACACGTTTATTGACGTTAATAACTTGCTATTGGTTTAACGTCTGTATTTAGTAGCCGCCTATCTCATACCTATTGCGTTGCCCAAGATATTTGAGTGTGTGACACCGTGCTTTTTGAAGGCTATATGAAAACGAGGATCTCTGCCGTAACAACATGAGTGGCAATCTGGCCGTCCATGCTATTTGATGTGTTGCTGATCAGTAACGTCAGAGGTGCGACATCTCGGTATATTGGGATAACCGAACGATGTGCTTGAGGTCCCATGTCTCTTGCAGATTGATTCACGATTCATTTCATCAAGTAAACTACATGGTTACAATTGTATCATGTGGGCCTTCTGGCCGAGCTGTTGCCACTATCCGAGATCACAGTTCTCTCATTTGTGTCCTGATTTGTGGCCTGATTTGTGGCACTGTAGTTTGTTATTGTGAGTTCTATATTGACGACGATCGACAAGTTGTAAGCACGGCAGCGAAGGTCTGCAAAAAAAAAATGGAGAAGCTAATGGCTCCGTTCTACAATTTCTGTCAGTGACTTATGTTCCGTCCATCTTAAGCGACTGTTTGATATGAACGACATACAGCGCCTTAAAGATATTCAGCTGATTATAACTGGTGATTGGCAGTTGTGGTCCGCAATTCGAGTTGACGTCCACCTTGTTGTTATTTTGAAGTGATAAATAAAACATGCATTTTGACGCTCGATACCAACGTAATGCAGGTATATCTATGAGTTCACACAATGGATACGTTGATACCGCGAACAATCCGTGTCCCGTCGCAGGCGGTCGACTCCAACAGAACATGAATTAGGTTGGACTGGCGCGAATACAGACACGCTCCGGACAAGAAGAAACGATTGCTTTGATATTTGTGAAAGTTTAGTAGAAACTCATGAAAGCGGACGAGTTGACCCAAAACGATGATCCAAGAGCGAATCGCCCGGAGGTCCACCGTTCACGTCGAATCAACAGCCCGCATTCAAAGTTCAGCATCACCACCTGTACGTCGTTTAACGACAACGCAACTGCGCAGCCTCTAATCAAATCCTTTGTTCCTTGTCATTGCATCACGGAGAAACCCTACATCCTATCATCTCGGTGAATAGCAATCCCATCTTTGGAACGAAGAAAGTTACGAAATACCAAACACTCTCCCTCTCTCTCTCTCCCCGCCCTCTCTGTCTGTCTCTCCATCTCCATAAACTGTTTCCTCTGAGGGCCGAACGTCTCTGCGATGCCATTGAATTTCATCAGAAACGTCATCGTAAGTACACACTTTGGAGATATCAATGGGCAGTTAGTGCGTTGCCTATCACTTGCCCCAATTATTCGTTTGCCGCACCCTCTCGTGTGAACAACATTCGAATATGAGACGGAATCGAAACACCGCTTGGCGCGCATAACGTATGTCTCGCTTGCATGTGTTATCCCCATCGTTGCTTTGAGTTAGACTGATAATGGCAGAACGATTTGCCGGTCCTATCGAAACGACTTGTTCAGAGTAGTTAATAGTAGATAGAACAACAGAATTCGAGTGAATATGGAAGCAGCGAAGCCGACCTGTACGATGGGACTGTGCCAAGAAACGTGAGCTGTATGAGTAACACTGGTTGTTATGTTCTCTCAATCCGCTACGGCTCGCGGATTGGAGGAACTGACGAAGCTATTTTGGGTTTGGGCGCCCCCGCGTACAAGTACAACACAGTATTGCGTTTCTGCATATATATATATATATATATATATATATATATATATATGCTGCGCAACGAGAGAGAGAGAAAAAGACGTTGTAATCGGAAATTTGGTACGCCGACGTCACCTGAAGCTAGTAATAGCTCTTAGCCCACCTATATCGAGCGGGTTCTGCAAGTGGGCGGACGAACCTATATCATCGGACGTCCTCGTTCACTGCTAATGCCGAAAACGTGTACTTTCATACTAGCTCTTAATTCGATCCATAGTTGGAGTCGCTTCCTCACACCGCCGCTCTCGGTCGACTCAGAGAACGGTGTCAATGGCGGATGTTAAGCACACCGTGAAAACTGAGCTGGCCTTGTTACACGCATCCGCCGGCGTTCGTATTTCTCAAAATCATCTCGTCAATACTAAGTGCTTTCGTAATGAACGCAGCTAAAGATTATTCACTGACAAATTTGAACGCCCGTCGAGCGAATGTTGTTCGAGGGAAGGTTCCACCCGATCCGAACGTTTTGTAAAGTCAACATCCACCACAACAGTTCATCAAGGCAAATTGCGCAGGACAACCGTCTGTAACGTCTCCGTTATCAGTGGCGTCACCTCACACCAACTAATAGCTATAGCTTGGTATACTTTGAGCTAAGTGCAACAGTTGACACGTGATGATTTCTCTCGGAATCATGAAAGTGTACCACAAATTCAAGATGATCTCACTATCATGATTTAAGAGCAGTGGCTTTTCGACAAATCACATGTCCAATGGCCTAATACTCAAGCCCTATAAATGATGTGAATTATACACAGGGGTATCGCATCTACTTCAATTAGATCAGGTTGCGAAACGGATTGTTCTGTTCTTCCTTTCATTGTTGTTTCGCTACCGATTATAGCTCAGTCAGCCTTGCAGTTGGTTCTCAGTTAAGCATCCTGTTCGCGGAAGAACAATCAACCACATAATACTTGCCAGTGATGGTCAGTTCCGAGATCAGCCATACATATACATTTTCGTTGCAACCGGTATATATATCCGTCCATGGATCTATAATATATGCAGTGATATCCCATCATCGTCATCAAATAGATCATCTCATCGAAATGTGCGAGGACCAGCCAGAAAGCCAACCTTCCTCTCCTTCAGTCCTTCCGCCATGTTGTCCCTTGCGATGACTGTACAGGCCTCCTCTTCGCCACGTTTCCGACGCCCGGCTGTTCGCTCCTCAGCCGTCTGTGGGGTTGTAGACACATCTCTAGACAACGACACCCCTATACGTCCTACCCGACATCAGACTATCGAACGATGTTTCGCCGACGGCAACGGCGTTAGCTCACAATTCTGATGATTGTAATGGCGGCGGCAGCGGCGCTGATCTTCACTGTGAAGTCAGTGAATACGACGCTCTGCTATTGATGCGCCGCTGTCTATCGTTTAACAGTGAGATGAGTTGTGTCGCCGACGCTCGGGACGGTTCTGATGGTTGAAATAGCAGCGACAGCAGCAGCACATACAGATGTACCGCAGCAGGAGGATAAACGCAAGCGCAGCTCCTCTGCGTGGCTTCCCCTCCCGTTCTGGTGGTAAATCCCTGTCGTGGATGATGATGATGATGATTTTACTGATGCTGCTGCTGCTGCTGTTGACGCTGCAATTGCAGCCGTTTATGCCATATGTTTTGCCGGTGGTAATCTCTACGTAAATATTCCTATGCAGCATACGGCGATCGGCGTCTGCCGGATCGCATCCAACTCAGCCCAACTGAAGGCTAACCGCAACCCAGTTGAACCCAGCGGCTGAAACGTGTGTCTCCGGGGGCGTCTGTTTGGCAGTGGCTGCGGCAGCGGCGGTTGTGGCAGCGAAAACGCCGTGTCGCGTGGGTGGTTAGCTAGCTGGCTGGCTGGCTGGCGGCTGGCGGCTGGCTGGTTTCTTCTTCGTTGAAAGAAAGAATAAAAAGCGGGAGAGCAAAGCACAGCCGTATCGCTTTACCTTCTCATTTTCATCGCGGCGGCCCGATTCGACCCGACTCCACGCCGTGTCCATGTCTCGATCCTCCGCTATTTTCCCTCCGTAGATATATATATATAATACATACGTACGGACGTAGAAAATGAGACGACGCACCCCGTCGACCCGGGAGCACCGATTCACTAACAACAGTCACCCACAGCCACCGCTGCTGCATCATCACGCGACAACAACAGCAGTATAAGTAGTACTCAAACGATCGTGCTATTTGTAATGCTGGCGGTGACGGTGGTAACGACGATGGCAATATGCATCCCGTAGTGTATTGCTGCAGCTGCCTTCGGCAGCGACAACAGCAGCAAGAGAGCAAAAGGGATATTTAGTTTCGCACTGCCGCAGCAACAGCAGCAACAGCAGCAGTACGTCGTATCGTAACTGCGACACTATCACGGCTAACGCGAGAGCGACGGGAACGCTCGAGCCACCATCAGCAGCTTGAAGAAACTTCACTTCAGCGACAACTATACACGATTATTAGAATTATTATTATTATTATTACTATTATATGATTATGAGATATAATTGCTAGAGGAAGAACGGCTCAGGTGTCGGGACGGGACACTTCGCTTGTCGGAGTCGCCGAACGAGCGAGTAAACAAGCAAGAAAGCAAGCAACCAACCAACCAACCAACGCGATGTTTCGTTGGCCCTCGAAGCTGCTGCATCTGTGCATGTCTATAGTATATACACGTTTATACGACGTTTGACAACGGCAACGATGATGAAACCACCAAAGCAGCGACGAACGCAAAGAAACACAGAAGACGAGACCGAGCAAGCGAGCGACCGACCGATGGATGGATGGACGAACTAACGAACGGATGAGCACGAGAAAAGAGGATTTTTCATGATGCTTGTGCTGTTTGTTGTGGGCTCCCATTAGTCTCCTAGTTCTACGCGTAGTGGTGCCGATGCCGGCTAGCTGGATTGATGTACACATATACACACACACACATATATATATATATACATACACAAAAACACACACACACATACATGTAAAGACAATCTATACACGATTCTGATTGCAAGGGCTGAAACCTCTCAGCACCAATACAGCCGCTAAAGGCCAATTGCCAGTTTATATGAGTATAGTACACGTCTTTCTATAGATGGATGAGTATATGTGCTATCCGCAACATACGTATATATATATATATATATAGGAATCGTATTGTGTACACACGGTATAGCCTGCTGCCGTCTTTCCATGATCATTATGTTGTTGAACCACGAAATACGACGGTGGCGACGGTGACGACGACAACAGAGCAACAACAATAAAGACAACGGCAAGAGGGCTGAATGCAAATGTATCCCATAACTGCTGCTGCTGCTGCTGCCGCCACCGCTGTGTGTCTCGATGTCTGTCGCAGTTTCAATGACGAGTTCCACACGACGAAACGCGGCTCTCTTTCTGACGTTGCCCCGTACCAGTACACGAGAGTAAGGGTTGGATCAGTCATCGACTGCAGCGTAAGCTTGATCATGTTCACCTTTCGGGGGACTGCGGCTGTCCATGGTATCGGACCGGATCAGATCGGGCGGTGTGGACTAATCGCTGTCTCGCGTTCTTCACAGCTGCATCGGATACACAGCGAGTGGTAATTTTTTTTTATTACGATCTGTGTTCTTGCGTTTAAGTCGAATGGTTGGCGTACACGCCGAAAGAAGAAAAAAAAACAATTGGCGTACCCGCCAGCGATAAACTTTCGCGTTGAACAGCCGCCACGTGAATTCATCTTGATTTTCCTCTTCGACCACCCTCCCCAGTTTGCTCGGGCGGGCTTGAATGTCACAAAAATAATGACAATAAAATAAATATGATGATTTTAATGATAATAATAATAATAATAACAGCAAGAGGAGAAGAATGTGAATTAATTGTGTGTATACTCATAATGACGAAACATCGCACGTTCACAGAAGACTCGCATTCGAAAGTGCACGTTGTTTTTCGGTCTGGTACGTATATATATATATATAGAAGCATACATACTCGTCTGTTTTATTTTCAATTAGTCAAACATGGTGCACATATATACAATAATTATAGAAGCAGTTGGACCACACCACTGATCAGAATCATATCGTCTTATATTACGACGACCTTGATCTCAAAGGGATTTCAAAGGTTGTTCAAACGAGCAGGAGAGGAGAATAGCTCACAGAGCATACAAACGACAGCTTAAATAGAAATGGGCAAAATTTTGTTTCAGTCTGTAAAGGTCACACAAGAAGAAGAAGAAGAATGGAGATACGTGAATTAAATAAATAATCATAACAAGAATAAAATAAACTCGATAGGGCGATTTTCGATTTGTACGGCTATCTAATCTGGCGCAAATTATTAATTTCCACGAAAGAAATCGCCAATCGCAGGCTTCGATTCTCTGTCGAGCGTATACGCGTATCCGATACAGAATGGATGTCACATTACATTACGTCTTAATACGAATCTTTTATTAATTCAGCGAGCTCCTAATTTACATACATATGAAGTGTGTGTGTGTGTGGGCGAAGGTGAAGTCGATCGAATGCCAGACACGGAACACCATTAGCTGGAATACGAGTGGTATCCCACTATAAGCAGCGGACAGGACGAGTCAGAGAGGTCTATTGGAATAATATACATTTGTCGTGCGATTAGCTCCGTGAGAGAGAGAGAGAGAGGCTGCGCGAGAAAATTTGTGAACACGCGTCTTTGAGACAGTTCTAGGTCCCGAGCGCATCGAAATCTAATAACGCTAACTATCGTGACGTAGTAGTTTGGAGACAGCTTGTGTCTAAATGAAGTTAAGTCTACCTTGTGCGTGTTTGTCATAGGTAGTCTTCTCATGCTGAGATAGGCGCCATGGTTCCCTCGACGGGTCAGTGTCCCCCCCCTCCCCCCGAATCATCCATTGCGAGTAAGGCCAAACGGTGAATCGTCTACGCAAGATTGAATGATGGCGAACCGTTCGATATTAAACTCGAAAGCTTCTCGCGCCAACTCCTCGTTGAGTATATTGTCTACAAACGAACGAACGAAAAACACGGTATATTAACAGTGAATTGTGACCGTTTAACTGCGCCTGTCCCCCCGGACGATATATGATAACGTTCGCGCGCGGCGCAACTCAATCAAGCACTTCGTCAAAAAAAAAGCATGAATCGAAACGCTGTGCAGCACGTCTCTATGTTATCTCGCTCGACGATGGTTGCTCGTTTGCCACCGGGGAGAACCACTCTATCGTACGGGTCACACTCACGCATCCGTCGAGATTCACGTCCGATAAACTAGAGGCACATTAATCGAGTTAAGAATACGTGCTCTTTCTGGATAATTTCGAAGTTCGACAAGAAGAAAAGAACGACAGCACAACCGCAAACCGAGTAGACCACCGCTAGCAAAAAAAAAAACAAGAACCTAGTATGAGCGTAATGTCGACTGCCCCGTGTTTGCTTGCTTCGACCAAGCAGGCAATTCCCTCTTCATTCAGATATCGGGTTCATTTTTGCTGGCATTGTTACAGGACACCATAGCGATTATCACACCGGCGGCGCCGCGGTGACACCCACAGTGACATTGGGATTCCCTCTATTCGATATCGTTTATATTGTACATCTCGGGATAGTCGTACGTGGTATTTTCAAGGTTCTTTGCTCTTGCTCAATATGCACGTGCTTCTCTTTCGTGATCCTTTCTAATTAATTAGGCATAGCAATTATCATAACCTTATCTCGGCATCTTCTCTTTCTGCTCTCCCCCGACTATCAAAGGTGGGGCACACCTTTTCGACTCATAGCCGCTTGGCGTACGTATCTCCCCCGGAGTAAGTGGTCTCAAAAGACGTTTGAAATACGAGCTCGAAAAGAAAAAAGAAAAGAGAAAGATCTCTTTCTTTCTCAATTGTTAGTTGTCTTCTATATTGCTTTGAGGCCCATGAATGAAATGTATTGTAAGCGAGAACGAGTTCTAAAAATACAGATTTGATTTGGCAATCATATATATATATATGTGTGTGTGTAGCAATTGTATGGAGGAGGCCATTACGACCGATGCGGAGGAAGTACGTGGGGCGACAGCATAACGTTAATCTGTCTCCTGATTGAAATTGGTGACAAGGAACGACAACAGGAACAATAAATAACAAACAAGCAACAATTTATATCCGTCCAAATGCGACCGTTGCAAATGTTTCAAACGTGAAATAGTGCGACATTAGAATAATAATAATAATAATAGAATTGTAGTAGTATCCGAATATTCACAGTAGTTTATATATATATATATATACTTTATATGTATATATATATATAAAGAAACATTTACAAAAACGGTAAGAAAACGATAAAGTAGTGAGTCGCTGTAATTTATTTTATATGAAAACATATATATATATATATAGCTGATTTTTATTGTCGGCCCCGGGTCGAGCAGCAGTTTCACGTTAGTTGACTTTGCCACAACGGAAGGAAGGGAGAGTGGGAGGGATACAAGCAACAAATCGGGTGACTCGCACGGTGGGTTTCGTTTTCAATAATCTTGAATAGCTGATCCCCTCATTTAAAGTTCACGATTGACCTTTCATGGTTAGACACAAATATTTCAGCTTGGCCCGAAAGCATGTCAGACTTCGCCGTCGTATCGGCATAACTCTGTTGTATAGCGAATTTCCAGCAACCGTGTGTGCCGTTGTTTGCTCGGAAATAGAACCATCTGCGGCTGCAATAAGTACCTTGACGATGTACGAAGTCAGCTGGCCGTTGGCCCGGCTAAAATTCGAGACAGAAACAGTGGGCGAACTTCCTACCGTTAGGATGTGAAGTGAAAAGCATATTTCTGATCCGCGTAGCGAAATAATGCCTTTTTGTGCACAGAAGTATCATATATAAAGGCGAGCGTTAGCAATGCGAAGCCATCTCGAAACCAATAAGTCGCTGCTGAGAGAACCACAAAGTGTGACGATAACAGAGTGTTGTCCATTCGGTGCTACAGATACTACGGCGTTAAATGGTTTCATTTGGCGTCATTGCAGTACTCTGCCACCTCTTTGGCTCGCAAACAGTGTAACTCAAACTGAGCGCGTTAGTTGTTCAACTGGTGAGTTTTAGTATTTAGGTTAGTCTTCGAATTTCATATAGCCATGTAGGTAGTGGCCCGTTTAGGTGCCATTCGTAAATCGCCGTGGATAGATTCAATAGTGGACTTCAAGTCAACCTATTATTGTGGAAGCTGTATGATTTTCATAGGAGGCTGTATAAGGCACAAAAATCCTATTTCATATACTATGAAAAAGGTATTCCTACAATATTCGATACTCGATACGAACTGTTTCACCCTTGAAGACGCCTTAACGTGTAAACTATAGCACAACACACAATCGTGCATAGGGCTGAATAAGGTTTATTCCCTAGAAAGCTGGTGGAGCGAAATTTGCTTTTCCCGAGAGGTGTCATTAGGACAAAACCTATCTCAGCAAAGAGTACGAACGATAAACACGCTGCGACTAAAGCACATCAGCAAACCGCATGTTCGACAATCATCTATCACAAACGAGAAAGCCGAGCGAAATTTCTTGTTACCACATTTTGCTGTGGCATAGAATTATTAGGTAATTTTCATTGCCTAATATACGCATACGCGGTGGGACATATTTCGTTCGGTCGTTGGTATCTTTGTTCGTCCGTTGGATAGATATAGTATAATCGTTGCATCTCCTGGTCACGTAAACGGCGATGTTTCTAGCTATAAACAATATAAAGCTAGCGGATCGTCGCTCTGATCTTGAAATCGGCCAACCCTGCACGTGTAGGCACAGGCTTCCGCGAGGGCCTCGATTGTGCAATGGCGGACAGTGTCACCGCCGCCGCCGTATCCGCGGCAAGAGCTTCTGCAACAGAGCAGACTACGATACTATACTGCGGATATATTCACCTCGTTAAGATGAATAGGTTCAACAATCTCTGCTTACAACGATATTTGCGCCCTCTCGTTAGGTGGACAGGACGATCAATTACGCCTGCGGCCTGTATCGATTTTTGCAGCCGTCGTCCCTCCACAAGTCGTGTCTCAGCTCGTGGTGTGCCCCTACCACATGCTCGTGCTGGCAAGGAAGTACACAATATATCAGAAGTTATTCCTCGAACTACCCTTGTACATATAAGTCCCGCTTATTATCTATCCGACCGACGCGCCAGATTCGGCTGCCATCCAGGCCGATACTTGTATCATAGGTACATACATACATAGGGAATCAGCATTGATTATCTAGGCACGGTTGTAGCTCTTGATGTTGAGAATAGCAAAAATCAAGTAAAGCGCATTGCGGTTCTAACGTTCCGCATTAGTATCATTCGCTAAGTGGGGCCATCGGTCTGCGGTCACGGGGCGCCAGGGCAGATATGGACGGATCATGTCATGTGATATGGAGCGGTTCGAGGATATGGAGATGAATAAGCACGAACTATTTTTCTTATTCCGAATCAGCAAACAATTAGAGGGTAAATTAATACTTGGGGTGGACCTGCTGTTGCGATGCACTGTAGTATACTACTATTACTACAACTACCACTACTACTACTACTGGCCTAAGCTATAAACGGCAATATTTACAAACATTCACACTTGTATTTACGAGGCATTTGGTGACCCGCCTTTTAGTGGCAAAAACAGAGCGTGCGTAGACGATTACCCTGAGACGCTTCATGGGTACGATCCATCCGAAGAATCGTCGGACACATCAGATACTCTGCCCATTTCCTTGATGAAATGTTTCAAACATTTGTTCAGCCTTAAATCCAAGTGGCGCGCGTAGCTGAGCCAGCGAATGGTACAGAAAAATCAGCCCGATCGAAGTGCCGAACAAACAATGCAATTGAAGCGCTGAATGGCAAATGGGCCACTTCTCATCTCACACAAAAAAAATATATTATTCAATACTCCTTATGTCAGAACGCACGCACCGTACAACTTGACTGGGTAAACAATAGTTTGAAGGCAGCCGACACGGACGATAAGAGGATCGGCAATCCACTGGAAGCTGTCAGCAGCAATGCTGTTCGAAAAAAAAAACTACCGAAAACCACGCCGGGACCCCCGGGCTCACGGGGTCAAGGCTGTACACTTATCATCCGGAACGCGAGATTCCCTGTGGGTTAGTATACTTGCATGAAGGTTTTTTCATCGATGGAACGATCCGACGAAGTCCAAAATTATTTTCGTTAACCGCAGGTTAACGCCCCACTAGGCATCTCATCATTGGTGGGGAGGTAAACCCAAACTGACGATTCGATTTTGAGATAAATGTCCGTGCGACCATATCTAAACCACAAATGCCTGTGGCATCTTCCATGTGAACTAAACAGTACTCACGTAGTTAATTAGTAATTACTAGCGTAATTAAGTAGCTTTCCTCGTGCATCATCTAAGTGTATGACACGTAAATGCTAGATTAGACATATACCGACGATCCTACTCAGGCAGAGATGTGACCCTAGAGGATATGGAAATGAATTAGCATATACCGACAATCTGGCTAGCTACCATTAACAAACCATAGCCAGGTTCTGAGTGATCGTTCCATGAGGTTAACTCCTGGTGAACCAAGATGTTTCACACAGCTGCTGCTGCTGCCACCGTTGCTTTCGTCTTCATGAAAAATAAGTCATTCCTTGCCATTAATTGCACTCACCATCATCTGATTCTCATGTCGATATCATTGTTGTCGATTTCCCGATCACATCGTGCTTGGCCGTGCTTGAGTTTTGGCTTTTCGCAGCAAGTGGCCTCCCGCAAAAACAGCAGGCGTCCCTTGATGACGTTGTGAGGAATGGCTGAGGTCGTGAGTCGATGCTGCTGCTCTCGTCAACTTTGGCTAGCACTCAGGTACTGTTTGAGGTGAACCGCGTCTATCTGACGAGTTCAGCATTGACCGTAACACGGCAGATACATCGCCTGTAGGACAGCAGACGATTCTACCCGGCGGCGCACCGCGTATAGACGGACATGCGCACATGGAGCAACGGCAGCAGAAACTGCATCAGATGTGCCAGACGCAACAATAACCAAAATAGACAAGATTCGGGATAACGCCGCATCACTGCGTCTATCTCACTCTCCTCCTCTATATCTCCCGGTTGAGATATATCAATGCTAATGCCAATTGGAGTTGCTGCAGCATTTCGCGATAATGTAACGTGCGACGTACTGCTAAAAGTCTTCCACTGGCGGCTGAGCTTCTCGTAGCCGTTGTCCCATAGGATACTTTTCGGCAGTTAGTATGCGTATGGCATTACTACGAGACATATCGGCAATGAAAATCGCTCTGCTATCGCTCCTACAAATAAAGTTTTTGTTCTTGCTGTACGTTCATTGTTGACTGCCCTAAAATGTAACAGGAAGGCGGAACGTTTGACGGGGAGATTTAAAGAGCCAGGGGTGTGTGGAGGTCGCGGGAGGGGCTTCGTGCTGTAGTGCTGGGGGTATCGTAGTCTACAGTGGTGATATGTTGAGTGATTTCTGTGAAGTCATCGAGGCGTTCCACGAGACACGTGCCACGGCCATAGCATTATCGTCAACGTAACATCCGCCTCAACCGTCAACAGACGCAATCCCCTCTCCCCCCCCCCCCAGCGATGTTTGTCTAATAAGCGAAGAAATTTGCCGAATTACTGACTAGCAACAGCAGCAGCAGCATCAAAAGTAAGAACAACATCTGGCTGGCGCATAGGAGGGGTCCGGGTAGGCCAGCCGCGTGGGATGATACCACCGCCGTTGTCGGGTTCAGCCCACGAAAGTATGAAGGCGAAGCTAAGCCGACGGACGAGACAAGCCGGGGAATGTCGCCTGAATACTTAAAGCCTCCCGTCCTTCCGGCGTCCTTTCGTGTTACTCGCCAGCCTCGCATATGGCCAATCAACAAGGACCACTGGACGATTCTTAGGATCTTGAAGGTGAAAGATGCCGAAGACTTTGACGTTGCCCGCAATGGCGACCGCGCTTCTCCTCGTGCAGGTGATAGTCCAAAGTGACAAAGGCATTTAAAGCTTGGAGTTGTTGTTGAGGAGTTGCTGAGTTGAGTTGCGAGTTGAGTCGAGCGTCGATATAAGACGGTAGTGTGTAGATTTGGCTGTCTCCAACTGACAGCGAGCATCGGCAGACGGAAAACGAGATGTCACTATGAATGAACGCAGCAGGCAACGATTGCTGATGATAGCCGCATCCGCGATGTGTTCCCTGCCTGGGCCATTGGTTACTCGTGAACATCGACACGATTCACATTGATCCTTATGGAAGTGCCCTAGCTTCCTTCCGTCTGGCGCCGATCTCAGTGGCTCAGTGGAAAGCCGGCAAGTACACCCACTGTAAAATTCAGTGGGTTGTGAATTAATTAGCCCTTTCTATTAGACTTGGTGTCTTGCTCTGATTCCACTTATAATGATATATTGTTATAATAGATAGAGATCGTTGCGTTTATCGTTCAATAGACGCGAGCAATATCCATCATCTGACGTTAGTTCCAAACGTCAACGTAATTCAAAGTCACTGTTATCATCATTCTGTATTCTAACCACAACTAGCTCATATGTATTATATATCGATTGCTGTGCACGATGCGTAATAGCTCGAACATAAATACAATAACTAATCATATATCTATACAGTATCATCGATATGACTGATTGATATGAATGGCACACTTCAGGCAAGCGGTGGCCCTCCATGGGGTGCGCGCTACCTGTGCCGCTTGCCGCGACTTGAGTAGCATTTAATAGCACTCTCTATCCGAGTCACTCTGTTAGAAGGAATCCGAATCTATGTACCTGTGTAGTTTAGCTAGAACCAGTTTCCATCCGAGTATTGCAGCACTCGATTGCAACATATTATACACAGTGGGCCTGTACACTGCAATATACACAACGATCATTGGACATGCTCGACAAAAACATTCAAACAAATACATCCGGCCACTTATACATCCACACACATAAGCGAGCGATCGCGTGTTACGCGTAACAGCGGCTGGCGTCCGGCTGTGCTTCTTTATCTTCATGCGAACTCTGCAGGAACGCAGGCGGCAGCGGTTTATCCGGACAACGTCGTCAGCAGCAGCAGCAGATTTATGAAGTCATTTAATAGCATACAAAGCGGTCGCTGGGGAAGACGACGGGCCATAGACCCTCCCTCCTATCAAAACCCTCCACCCGAACATGAACCACTCCATCTGGGACACTTCAACATGTCTCAGAACCCCCTGTTCTGTCCTGTTTCATATCCGCGGCCAGCGTCATCTCCACCGCCAGCAGCAGCAGCGGCGGCGACGGCGGCAGTCGAGCCACGACAGCGATGAATAGCAGCTACCTTGGCTAGAACTTTCCTTGCCATCGCAGTCGTCGCTATTCTCGTTTTTGTGAAGGGTCCCCAACATCGCCGCCGCCGCCGCCACCACCAATGATTCCACCATTTAGTTCTCCTACAACACTATTGCACTGGACAGATAGCGCTGCGGCTGCTGCTGTGTAGCCTGCCGATGCTGTCACTGCATCGCGTTACATAAAACGTATACAATCTGTGAAACGTACAAATGGCCTCTCTCTGGACTCACTTTTGGTCATTTGCTGCTTGGGACTTCGCTCGCTGTGCTGCCGTCACCCGCGCTAACACGGTGCGCTTGTGTCGTGAGCTGAGGTTATGTGCGCGAGTGTGTGTGTGTGTGTGATTTATTTGACGATTTCCTGCTTATTTATGACCGGAAAAATTTATGACCAGATGAGAGTTGACGTTGGCAGCCTGCCGCTGGCGACGGTAGACATTTCGGAGTTCGTTCTTCTTTCCTTGGTTAGTGCTTGGGCTGCTGCTGCTGCTGGCGCTTCGGATGCTGATGCTTCCGATGTTGCAAGACGACCACAACAACGGCTATGCAGTAATGACTAACGACGATGACAATATTGGTGGAGGTGAGGGCACCGACTAGCGACAGTGAATTCCCCTCGATAAAATGGTTAACATTTGATGGAACTTCTGTTCAATGACGAAAACAACATCGCCAATAAGCTGAACGATGGCGATCTCGAATTACCAAAAATGACCATGCTGCTTATTCTATATATATATATATATATATATATATAATATATTTATATATAATATATATATTTATATAGCACAAACAGAATAAGCAGCAGATACTCTCGAGAGGCCTTTTTTCGGATCCTGTTTTTGTCCTTCTCTGCCGGCCTTTCGGCTTTTATTGTAAAATTTTAAATCAGGCGAGCAACTATTCTATCTACCGCTCTGCTGAGCTCTGCGCTGCGCCTCTCTTCATTTTGTTAAACATCGACGGTTGTTTCCTGTTCTAGTAGCAGTAGTAGCATAAGTAGGCGAGGCGGGTTGCATTTCCCTAGTGCCGACTGGGCGCCACCATAATATATGAAAAGGAAGGAAAAGGCTATGAGTGTTTCACCAGACGGCAGCGCCGTTTGAAGCACTCATACATCTAGGAACGACGTACATGGACGGGCAACGAGAGCTTATGAGGGCCACACGGGACTGCCAAGGCATAGAGGGTCATACTGCCTATTAAGAGGCATGGCCTCGGTTATTAGATAGAATTTATTTCCTCCATCTGAGGTCTGCTGACTGCTAGCAACCTCGTACAGCGATCTTAACGATTCTGCTGTGTCGGTGTTTCCGTGTGTACGCGATGTTATTATTATTATTATATGTATCAGAGTGCGCGACAAGGCTTTTGATATGAAACTCCGGTGGAGGAAACTCAAAAGGAAAAAGGAAGCACTACACTTAGAGCTACTCCACAGAGAGGCATATGACGCCTTAAGTCGTTAGCTTTCTCTCCCTATCTCTCTCTCTCTCTCTCTCAGTTGGACTAACTTTGCCACGCGCTCTGAGATCAGACGAAGGATGGACGAATGGAAATAGGGACAGAGCGAAGACGACCATGCACACATACGTATATACAGGGTGTTCAGCATGTCACGTAACCCTACGAGGGGCGAATCTCTAATGTTTTACTGTTTTGAAGTTAACCTTGTGTGCGATTTGTGTTAATCCTTTTTTTTTGTGTTTCAGAACAAGAAAAAGATTGGATTCCAAAACGTCTGTACCAAACAGAAATATTAGAAATGAAAATAGGACGAACTATTGTAGGAGAGGACAATCAAAAGGACATAATCTCAGAGGATTGGCGGAAAACTCGAAACGCCAACGGAATTCTAAGCAAAGTTTGCTGTCCTCAAAACATAGCATATTGCATTTCAAGACTCGTACCCTCGTATTTGTTTTTCTGTCTCTAGCTCTTTATTTATTTATGTGTTTCAAATAACTGTTACCAGCACAATAAATATCTACAGAAATAAAAAGATAAAAGATTTCCCACTTTCAAAACTGCCGAAACCGTTTGGTTAGCATTCCATTACTTTTCCGCGGGACCTTTTGACCACCCTCTATACGTGTTCATGTATGTGTACATTTATGACCTTTATGTGATGAGCGTGTATTCTGCTATATATTCTATAGACGTGCATGACTGTTTGGGTGCGTGTGCCCGTCCGTATGTCCTGATGCAGTAAGGGCCAACACTGCCCTTAGTGACTGGTCGTGCTGCTGCTGCTACTGCTGATAATGGCACCGCTGTCCGTGTTGATCCGAAGAAGGTGGCCACTATCCACGGCCACCCTTCTGGACCCTCTCGATCGTTCTCGTTTAGTCGGCCATCGAGTCCTGGCTATGCCGGGTGAATGCGTGAGCGGGGCGGTGCTGTTTGGTTCCGCGCAGCCGCTCCTTGTCTTCGCGAACGTGGAGGAGCACCGGAGCACCATCCAAACAACGCGCCCGGTGTGCTATAGCTCACCGGCAACCCTGAATAGCAGCCTGTCTGCCGGTCGCCCCAGATCTGCCGGAATAGGTCAGGATCCCATAGAGGACTAGGCGGTGTAGGCAGCAGCCACAACTACAACAACAGCAACAGCAACAACAACAACATCAAGCTCTCTCGTAAGAACTTCTTCTGAAGCCTCTCTGATACTCCCTATTCTGATCTATGCTTCTACTCTGCTACTACAGCTTGCATCCGCCGAACATCGGGCTATTGAGGCAGACCGCCGAGAGGTGGTCGGACGGATGACTGGTGACCGAGCACGCAGACAAGCAAGTAGGCCGGTAGATCGAGCCAGCAGTACGTCGTCGGTCCTTGAATGAGACTTTGAGCGAGCAGTCGCTATGACGAGAAATCTGCGAGGCGGGTGCAAGAAAGCCCGCTCACTGTCTCTATATGCTGAGATCTACATAGAAACTGGCCAGACAGCGAGACAGAGAACGAACGAGCGGATGAGCGCTGACTGAAGAGGGAGCTTTAAACGACGACTCAGTGAATGAACATCCGGGCGACGGCACCAGCGGCGGCGGCGTGCTACCAACCCCTGCCACAAGTAGAACCCAATAGCCCAAGAGTCCAAAATCCAAGGACCAAAACTTGTGCGTCCTGTGCTACTCTGACGCTAGCATCAGGCACCACTAGGTCGACATCAGCAGCAGCAGCAGTCTCCTCTGTAGGGCCTTCTACAAGGAATTCTCTCAAACTCGTCATCGTCCTCCAGACAAGGCTACATTCTCAGGCCACAGGCCTAGAACGAAATTCTAGCAGACGGTAGCAAAGAAGGAGCAAAGAGCCCTATGATATCAGCCGTTGCCGGCTCCCAGAGAGCAGCTCACGCCGCAGAAGCGAGTGAGAGAATTAGTGGAAGACCATAAGAACAGCGGCGACGGCAACAACAGGAACAACAACAACAACAACAACAACAACGCCGATGACTCAGCGGCCATGTCTACAAGAACAGCAGCAGGAACATGCTGTTGTTACGCACTAGCAACAACTGACTGATGTTGTCTGCAGTCTGTATGCCGGAGGCTCTCATGTATGGCATGAACATGACTCGGCGAGATCTTCCCCTGCGTAGCCAGTAGCAACACGCTCTCCTGAGACGGTGTCGAAACACCTAGAGAAAGCGAGCGAGAGAGAGAGAGAGAGCCAGAGGGTGAACCTTCCTTTTAAACATATGACCATTCATGCCACTCGTGAACTGCGGTTGAAAGTTGCAGTAGATTAATCGCAGCGGCGGGCGCAATGGCAAACCGGGAGGCATTTCTTGATATAGCGATGCCGGTCAGGGTCTCAGCCAAATCAGGGGACTCCGAGTCAGCGTTCGAGGCGATCAAGCCAGGACACCAGCAGAATCAGCACCAGCCGCAATAGCAGTAGCAGAGGATGTTAACACGATCATTTCGGAATCAGAGAATAGACAACTCTCTCTCTCTTTCTCACAAAAACACACACACACACTTCGACACAGATAAGGAGACACATTCAGATGGAACGGACGAATAGTCATCGCGGGTATCGTAATCGTCACAGTCGCCGTCAACGATCAGTAGATATAGCAGAGAATAACAGGATCATATAGAAGACGATCGTCCCTCGTTGAAACGACAGCTTAAAGATACCAGACGACACATCCAACAACGCTGACGACAATCGATAACGCCAGGGTGGACGGAGGCGACGTACCAGCAGCCGATGGAACAGAACTCCTGGTAACGGAATAGCTAACCTCATTCGTTAGGTTCATACGGTTCGTGCTGTTGTCGCCGCCTCTGGTGGAACAGCAGCGTCTGACGAAGACCATTAACAATGCTACAGTGCTATTGCAATACACGATGATCAAGACGATACTGTCTCGAACGAAAGCGGTGCCACCCAAACTGTTGCTCGTAGTAATCTCACTGTAGATATCGACGGAACACAAGAGAGCGCTCGTCTTAGTGGTGGCTAACGGACTGGCTGTTGTTGTTAACAATTAATGTTTCAATGTTTCGAGAGAACCGTATGAGATGAGACCTTTGTTGCGGGTAATCGTTGGATGTTATTTATTCCTTTTGCTATATTAGTCACTTGTTGAGACCATTGTTGCTGTTGTTAGTGTCATCGTTGTAGTTGTTACGTTATAGAAAATATTATTTTGGTTCATACCATGAGCCAAAATAATATTATTGATTAACAGGATCGGGATCCGAGCGCTAACTTATTGAATAATGAAATAACTGATTGACCTAGGTCGACGACATATCCTCGTTTCATATATATATATATATATAGTTGAACTGTTTGCAAGATAGCCAGTACGAGTTATAAAAAATATATATTGATATATAACGTATGTTCATTGGGACTGCTACGACTCGAATAGAAATGCCCGGGAGATGTTGACTAGACTCCTACCATGCGATGCATATTTCCCTGTTATATATATATATATATATAGTGTATCTGTCGAGGTTCTTGCTCAGAAACGTCCGTTGCTCCATCTAAAGTGCATTAACTGCAATTCGAACATTTTCTAGTAGAAGCATCTAACCCAGCGTGGCATTATACAATACAATTGTGTTGTGTGGCTCATGCCCGATGTCAATGGCTGTTCCATTCTATCTAAACGTTGTCTGCTTCAACGTGATTGAAATGTCACGGAGGGGATAATTAAGCCCGATGATGAATGCTGGGCAAACCGAATCTGCGTATGGCACTGCGACATGTCAGATAACACCAGATAGAAAACACAACCGACAGTGCACGGTCGGCCCATACGAACAACATATATATATATATATATATATATATATATATATATATAATCAGCATATCATAATAATAATAATAATATTAATAACACTAACCACGATGTAATGATGGTGAGGCGATGGCCTGTCTCATATCGCGACGGGGAGTCGACGTTTATCCGCCTTCGGCGAGTTCGGTCAACGGCAGCAGTATCGAAATACGAGTGATATATTCGTCTAGCAGTTCGCTATGCTGGGTCGCCTGTCGTTCTGCTCAAAACAGGCGGGGAGATCGGGAAGGCTGTATAACTATGAGAATCGTTGCCGTAATGGCAGGACGTCATCTGCGACGGAA
Organism: Stratiolaelaps scimitus; assembly: GCA_019614645.1. NCBI lineage: Eukaryota > Metazoa > Arthropoda > Arachnida > Mesostigmata > Laelapidae > Stratiolaelaps > Stratiolaelaps scimitus. The sequence continues at coordinate 10,894,532 of JABWDB010000003.1, forward strand.
GCCGCGATTGGCTTGTTGTCGTCGTGGACTATGACGACGACCGGTACCTCCCCGCTCTGCATCTCTGCATTTACAACAAGGACAATAGGGAATCCTAATGGAGATGCGTCGAACACGACAGGTGTAGTGTATGGCATGGATATTGTCATCACCTTCGTTTGAACGGTTTAGCAGCGACGGAGGAGTGCCCCTGATGCGGAGACAAATGCGCCGCTCACGACGTATGCTAACTAACATTTATTTACTCAACAGGGAGCTCGTACGAGCGATAGTTGCCGTCTCGGATGACGTTCAATAGGGGAACGTGTGCAAAAATGCAATCAATTGTCAAGTGCAATCAATTCTCAAATTGGCGGTCGTAGCTGCGTTAACAGGACTGGCCCACCGACGGGCGCCTGTTATTCCGCGACTATATAAGTAGTAAGTAAATAACACAGTCGAGAAATAAATGATAGTGCAATATAATTGATATAATTCCTAATTGTCGCGTGCTTCAGCTAGCTATCTGTTACAGCTATCGTTGTCGGCGCAACGCAACTACGTTAGTATATTGTTCCTCCACATACAATCATATCATATATAATATTAAATGCACAATTGCCACCGCTACCACCACTACTTCAACTACTAATTACTACTACTACTGCTGCAGAACAAGAATAGTAAATCAATTGTATTAATATTATACATTGCTATGAATTTACCTCTCAGCCATCTCTCACAAGAATCCTCTTGCCATTCCTATTAGCTGGAGCAGTTCTCAAGGCGGACGCCTCTACTACCTCCTCATAACCCATACATCGCATGTCTCGATTCCAACATCCCAACACCAAGACGTCGGCACGCACAATCAGCAAAAAGTATAATGACAATCGTCATCAGCACCACGCGACGAACTCGCCATTACTACTCGACTGTCTGCGCGGGACAGGAACAGCTGGCAGCGTCCCTCTCTGCCTCATCTTCCCAAGGGCTCGATGGCGCCGCTCATGTTGCCGATATTGTCCTCGCTGGATATCCCCACGCGTCCGTTCGTTGGCCGGCTCGCGCTCTCGCTCGATCGCGTTACATCGGCGTTGACGTTGCCTTTGATTCGATTCGATGCTACATAACACTGTGACGAGTCAGCGACTCTCGCTGCTCTTCTCGCTCGCCTTCCCTTCTGTTTAGGCTGGATCCCACTGACTACTACTACTGCTGCTGCTGCTGTTGTTGTTGCTGCTGCTGGCCCGTTGGTGCTGTCCTGGCAAATTTCTTCGGTGGTGCGGCTTTCCGTGCTCGCGGCCGTGTGGCCGGATGAGACTGCTCGTTTAGCTTCTCGCGTTGGCTCGTCGGTAGGCTAAACAACAGCATAGAACGGATAGAAGAGGCAGGTAGGTATACAGCCAGCCAGCCAGCCTGCCAGCCTAGCTATTATAATAGCTGACTGACTCGTTCGTTTCGCTGCTGTTACTGCTGGTCGGTGTGCATCGTGTTGTTTGTTGGTTCCTGCCGCGGCTGCTGCTGCTGCTGCTGCTGTTGAGAAGGCAGGCTAACTAGCTTGCCACTGGAGGAAGTCGATGTTTTCGTCGGGAAAACTATTCGCCAAGGTCGTCCTCGTCGGCGCCGTCATCGTCGACATAGAGCTGACGGAGTCGAACGTCCCAGTCCGTTCAGTACCGTGGTACACACACACAGGCTAAGAGAAGCAGCAGTATAGACAGCAGCAAATAGGAAAACAGCGAGAGAGGTAGAGAGAGGCTCTCTCAGACAGAATGTCGAGATACATTCGAACGCTCGCTCCCTTGCTGGCCGTGCCATGATAGCTAGCTACACTACTCGGGCGAGGGAGTGTACCCAAACGGCGATACGGCGGTAGAACAGGGAGACGGCATTCGATGGACGTAGGCGACCACCAGCGAACAGCACAAAGATTGGCTGCTGATTCGAATCTTCCCTTGGTGTGGGACGGGCATATTTTCTTTAATAAGAACAAGAAAAAACAACCGAATCAGATGTCGCTTTCACTGCTGCTGCCGCTGCAGAAGAAGGATTGAACAATAAGCGTGCACTTCATTCACATGATGATCACATGCGCGTGCAGTAGTATATCAGCAGAGATCGTCGCAGAGCTAGGTGAAACGCTGGCTCGACAAGCTTGCAATCACTGCTGCTGTCGCCTCTCACATTACGGATATTGTTACAATCACATATTTTTACTTACACACACATATATATATATATATATATATATATATATATAATGTCGTAGCACTGGCTGGCAGTCGCACGTCACTCAACCTATAGATTTCCGTCAAGAGTAATATTGGTCGACGTGAATCCGATGACGGCTGTTTTCAGTAGTACGTCTGCTTCCGCTGGTCGCGACAGTGTAACGGACCACTAAGCGATAATACCCATAACGAATAACAGCAGCGTTTGCGCACGGATAACTGGATACGTATACAATATCTAGGTGGATAGCTGAGTAAATAGACAGATAGATCTAATAGATTAGGGAGTAGCCGTCGGCGAGTCGACCTCGGACAATAACAGGAGGACACACGTCTGGCAGAGTCACACCCGCTCAATGACGAATCACACGACGGGTGATGATATTACAGTTAGATAAGACTGGATCAAAAAAACACAGCTCCTCATCATTGCTATTATAAGCATCGCTATGTTCATCATTTTGCAATGTAATGATATGTGGAAAGTAGGAACAACAATGATTCGCCTGGATCGAATTATCGTGCCATCCAGCAAGCAGTTTGTCCTTAGCGGCCGAAATTCGCTAACGGAAGGTCTCGGACACGAGATCGGTGTGGTGATGTTAATATTACCCATTATGGCATTAATGTTAATATTGCCCATTATCGGTGGTGTACGATCGTCTGTGATGTCGAGATGTTAGGCAGAGACCGGAGCGTTCGTCTGACAACCTCCTTGTCGCCGGTCAAGGGAGACCGAAATGAGAAATGCCCACTGTTACACCAATACACCTAGAGTGGAAGAGCTGTCCATCAGCCAACGAGATCATAGGCAGGTTGGAAACAGTTTAAAAACAACACGGGTCATGTTTCTATCTAATTATGTTATCAATATTAGTTTAATTATATCCCGTCGGCCTCGCGCTCAGCTGTTCCAATGCAAATAGAATATATGATATCATTGTTTAGTTTGGACACTTGATGTCGCAGAGCGATTATTGGGTATTATTATGATTATTATTATTAATAATACTCGAAGGTTGCTCGTACAAATTTATCATGGCGTCAATGGACGAGAGCCACTTTGAGCAGTCTGAGGCCACTATACACCAACGTTATGAAGGACTAATATTTAAAACCTGTAAATAGTTTTGCCGTACTTTAATAAAACGAGCATATTTCTTCTTCAAAGTAAGTTTGCAACGGGAGGCTTCTACTGTCCACCTGGTAGTTCTTGGGACGGTACCAGAAGGATGAAATAAGCTTTGCGGTGCGGCTCCTTCATATTTCATAATTTCGTTGTGACTAATTACTCACCACCTCCGCCGCGGAACTAACTGACAGTAACAGTATCACGAACGACCATTTAATCTGTTATCTAACTCAGCGAGTGTTCCACTCTGTGGAACAGACCCCGCTCCTTTAGTTTCCCTATGCGCACAAGATTTCATCTCGAACAACATATGTACATACAATCTTATATATATATATCAGCAAGCGGTCTAGGCACGCCGATAAACGTCGTCCGATTTTCGTCCAGCCAATCTTGATATCGCGCTCGCTCAGAAAAGTCCCACCAATGCAAACACTCTTTTCCGTATCATGAAGATCGGTGTCGCAGGCGGCACAAACTCACCTTTTCGCCTCGTCTCTCTCTCTCTCTCAATCCCCCACGACGTTTTTATTCCTCAACGATCCCGCACCGCTGCAACATGTAACCCATAGGTGGTATAAACGAGATGACGTCATATGCAAGCACGTGTTTGCACCCCGTTCAAATTGCGCTAAGTCGCTGTGGAGGAAAAACAAGATCGAAATTAAATAGATGACAGACAGACAGGCACAAGGGGTCTGGGGGGTTTGGACGATGCCGAGTGGCTGTTGCTGATGATGATGTTTCTTGTTCACTTGAGTAAATCAAGTGTTGGCTTCGCTCTTCTCGTCCCATGTTTTTTTTGTTGCTGATGCTGCTATCACCGTTGTTGTTGTTGCTGTTGTTGTTGGTAGTGAGTGAGCATGTTTGTGTAGTCGCGGTCAAGCGATGATGCGGCGGCGGCGGCGGTGGTGGCAATCGACGTGGGTACAGCGAACGCTGACGCAAACGACGATGGTAAGAGTTGTGGCGGCCCAATCACTGGAGCAAAGAGGCTATAACGTGTAGTAGTAGTAGTGTGGCTTGCTGTAGTGCAACGGCAGCAGCAGCAACGGCAGAAGCTATAGCACCACCGGTGGTACCGATCCAATCAGTGAAGGTAATAGAAATGAAAGCGGAATCGGATACGATGACGAAGACGACTACGACGTCAACCGGAGCAAACACGTGTGTCCCTCGTCTCACGCTCTTTTCTATAGCTTCACATATATATATATATATATATATATATATATATATATATATATATATATATATATATATAATAGGAAATTGGTAGCTTTCTATGAGGCAAGACTTGTCCAGCGAAATTGTCACTTGGAAACGAGAAGTATGTACCCTGTATATATTTTACATACTACTTATATAATACATAACCTAATCACCTTTATATTCTTTGTCGGATATTGATTATGATTGTGCACTTTAAAGTGTATTATGTGACACAACGACACAAAAAAATATATGTATATATACATATAGAAATATCGATGTATGGCTCGAAAGAACGGGATACAGAAAGATTAGTTGCTCACATTTTGAGTACGCTCAAAATGTAAGTAACGATTTACCCCGAGTTCTTCGATAAAGTACATAAACTTTAAAAAAAATAAAAATTTTAAACTGGAAATACCACAGTCCGATTAGATCACATTATCGAATTGACGTCAGTTGTACAGATTTCTGAAAGGTAATTATATTAACTTTCACATTTACATGTTTAACGAATTCTTCCTGACGATGCAAGAGTTCATTTTCCAGAATGTTGCTATTCAATTTGTGTTAGCTAAAACTGAGCAGGTTCTCACCATCGTCCCCTTTCCGGACGGGTTGCACATGTCTAAATATTTAAGATTAGCATTAAACATATAATCTTATGGTTGTTATACGTGCTCCGGCGTGGCTTGAAGCGAGCTTTCCGACGCCGCTTGTGTGGCTAAAAGCCGTTGAGTGTTTGTTACGTTATTATGGCTTTTAGACCAAATATCTTTTCAAGCATTTAGACCCACTGTCCCATCTTGATGTACCCGAGAACGATACCGCTACATCATGGAATAAATATCTATGCAGTTTTCAACCTTCCAATGTCTACTGGGTCGAACGTACACAACAGTAAGACTGCAAGGCTTTCTTTCTTATTCTACGTTGTTCTACGACTCGTTCCCGAGTAAACTGCACATCAAAATGGGCTTCGATAGGGTCTAGACGCCGTGGAGTCATCCGCCAAGCGGGAGGCACCGCACCAGCAGTACTGCTCAGGTGCAGATCGAGCCGATTATGACTAATAAACAAGAATTACTTCAAGATAATCCATGATCATTGAGTCCTGCTGCTGCTGCAGCATGATGATTTCGGATATCACTGTACTTGACGGACTGAGGCTTATGCTCGTTCTAGCGCAGCCGTGGCCGTTTGGTCGCGAGGAAATCAACGTGAGATCGTTAAGTGATATGAAGGGAATAAAGATGTCATCAACCGAGAAATCAATAGTATGCTATGCCTTCGCATGACCGTACAATGTGCAACGCGTAGTCAAGTGATATCTCGATTCATCCGTATATATATATATATATATACGATTTGCTTGCACAGTTAGAAGAAGTACTATGCTTTCTACTACTAATAACGCTGTTGATGCCGTTTGTCATTGTTGTGGTATAGTTTATACTCCCCGTTCGAATTCGAGAACCCCACTCGTCCTCGTCGTAGTCACAACATTAGACTGATACAAACACGTTCGCTTATAGGAACAAAAATCATCACGACTGTTCTGTTGATAATTCTTATCATATAATCCTCGAGACGGCGACACACACGGAGGATTTCACATTCGTAACTGAAACCACTCAAACGGAACCTCGTGATACAATTTGTATCGTTTTGTTTGTTATGTGGCTACCGGCGAAATTGATACCGAACGATGTCTGTTTACTTAAATAAATAACACAGGCTAGAGCTGTACATAAAAAAAAAACACTACTGTTGCTCTCTGGTTTATACCCGGTATCAATAGACTATTCATTCCTTATTCACAAATTTACAAGTGCTTTCGCACGCCGCAAGATTTTGGACAACGCTGGTTGTGCGGGTCATGTCAGAGGCTACGCGTTGCTAAGCTGGGTCCGATCTCTCGCACCTGGCTCAGCGCAGGTTACATTTAACAGCCGATTTTCATCGGAATATCTGCCCTGCAAAATCGAATTATTCTAAAATACGACGTAGGAACGCTTCAATCTGCTTTCATCCAAAGCAGTGCCCAGTTCCCGATCTCACGTATGCGGTTACGCAGGGTCAATTTAGTGATTCTCTCAGGTCTCGATGATTGTCACTTCATCGGCTATTCTAACGGTAGACCTTGAGCCAATTTTCGTTGAATCAGTCGTCGTGAAAGTCAGCCCGAACACTTGGAAGATACGATTTTGGCGATTCTCTTGAAAGCTAACCTCAACATGCGTTTCTAATTGAAACGTTCGCTGAGGGTGTCGTGGATACTTTTAGCTTTTACGTCTCCGTACCATGTACAAACAGTAATCTCTCACAGGGTTGCGGATAACGGTGCAAAGTCAACAATATGGCCAATACGAATATCACCATACACCTTTGAAAACTGAAGGATTATCCTGTAGAAGAAAATCTTCGCTGTCCCTCTAATTGCAATCCTGTGCTTCTGTTTAGCTAGGCAACTATTATGATACATTGGCACATGAGGCCACCCCCATCGTTTCTGCATTCACAAATACATTCGCTTGGTGTTCTATTATAGAAAGAAGAGCGCGAATCGAATCCTCTACACGCCGAGATTAGGCAAGTATTTAGACACTGCTCACGTAGTTGTTTTGTTTAAGTAAATATCCTGAACATGAGAGAGGATTTTGAGATCGCAACGCCTCTGTTGATCTGCGCCGCATCGTGCCCGCGGATTCAAGCTCTGTGTCCTAACAGCGAGAGCAAGAGAGAGAGAGAGGAGTTGATCGAGGTGGTGCAGGTATCAGAGCTTATGGGATGTGGTACCGAAAAAAGCTGCCGATCCCACTATGCACGTCCGTTGTTCATCAGTTTGAGAGATCGCATCGCCCAGCTTGCCATGGCCGACTCGAGAGCCACGGCTCGGAACCCACCCGTCTGGCAGCTAGACATTTGGCTTGCTAGATAGCGACCTATGCTACATGCTCTATACACCGTTTCAGCCGAGCTGCACAACCGTTCACAATCCATCCGCACACGGCCCGAGCTCACCTTATGCCTTCTGCATCGAGTGGGATTCAGACGGTCGGGCTCGCTGCGCCGATCCAACGATCCCATCGCCCTTACCCTACGCTATTATAGATTCGGCTGCTGTCTATGCGTGTTCAACGGACGACTACGAACGCAGCCGGGTTGGATCTACATCAGCCAAGCTCGAGGTATATCAGCCATGAATCGAAGCCACCGTCTCTCTGGCTGCGAGAAGGACGACGAGAGACAGGCCGACAAAAATGTGTCTAACAATCTCCCCATTGTATTATTGATTGGCCAGCCACTGAGCTATGCGGACGACAAGCTACCACTGTATCACTGCAAACTTTCCTAAGAAGTGTCGACACGAACATACCTTCCAACACACAGTTGCTAACATGCTCTATATACATATATATATATATATATATATATATATATATACACATGGATACATAGTTGCCGTTAGACCTCCACAGACTTCCGTTGCTTATTTAAATCCACCAATAAGGCAATGCGCACACACACGCGCACACACACACACAAATGCATATGCTCATACCACATAGATAGACAGGTATGGATAGGTGAACAAACAAATAGAAATATGCACGTACGCACCAGCGCCAAAAAAAATCGTAGTGAGAAAAGCAGATATAACTACAAAGTACACAATCATGCTCGTTGTTTGTTGCGTCACAGAGGAGAGTAAATAACAGAAGCGGGAAGACAGCGGTTGAGTGGTATCACCGATTCGCTCAGCTCTCTCTCTAGACGGTCGTCCACATACATAATAATAATAATAATAATAAATAGACCAAACTTCTTCTCGCGGCTGACTCGTCCCAAGTTCTGGTCCAGCCTGTGTAGCGAGCTGTGAATGGGAAATGTGCGGAAAACAGTACGTCAACGTGAGCATCGACAAAATACGTTGCGTTTGAACGATGATTAGCTTTGTTGGTTGCTCTTCAAGTTGGTGCGAGACTTCATTATCACCATCATCAGAGGCTGGAGCAGCAGCAGCAGCGAGATTTGAAAGAAAGAACTCGAGAGATGATAGTGACCTCGACCACGACTCAAGGTCTTCTCACAGCTAGCCGTGACAATTTCCTCAGTAAGTGTGGTATTAGTATTTGTGTGGGATAAACTGGGCTGGTGGTGATCGTATAGCTAAACGAAACCGAAGGTTCGTGCCTATTGAGAGCGACGCTAAGCGCTACCGGCGGCCCTAGCGTTGGGCAAGGAAAAAAGACTCGTAGTTACACCATCTGAATTGGCTCAGCGACCACCGTCGACGTGCATGTTCACGGCACTTCACTCTTCAGACAAATCGACGGCAGGCCAAGAGGGTTTTATTACTAGATACGCATACACAAATTTGGGCATGTGGATGGAGAGGGCATTGCCTAGCATGAGGGGGAGGGCCGGCCTCGAAGGCGTGAAGGCTTTCGGGAACGTTTGCGAACCCTCCTTGCATGTGCCTCACACATAAGACAGGTGCGTGCTATGTGTGTGTAACCTACGCAACATTTCATAACATATGTGTGCATATATAGGACAATCGTGTTGTTCCTTTTGGATACTTTCCACAGTCCACCCGATGGGAGAGCAGAGCTCGCCCATCTGCATTTTTGTCATCAAACAGAATATTACAAGTACATAAGGTACGAATTAGACAATGGGACACAATATTGTACAATGTTGTTGTATGAAGCGTACGACTACGCTACAATTATTTCACAATAGTATTATTACAAGACTTCGAGCGGGTGGAGGAGTTGCGCCGCGCGGGTACTTAGGTGGCCGTTCGGGAAACGGACACCGTAGGTCCTCACAGCTCCGTCACGGCCGAGTATGGCCTTGGTGACGCGCACCAGGTTCCACTTAACGCGAGGCAAGTTGTCGTCCTTCAATAGGCAAACATCGCCGACCTGGATCTCTCGGGGGCGTCCGGATGAGTTCACGTGGGCGGTGCGAAGTTGAAGCAAGTACTCCCTGTACCAACGTACAGAGAGCGACTTGAAGTAGTTTGTGCGTTGCAGCAACGCAGAGCGCAGCTCTTCGGACGTTGCTGGTAAGGCGCCGTTGGGCCCGAGAGCATCCAACGGCGTGAGTGACGCGAGGGCCGGCCCAACCGGGCCGCCATGCAGAAACTGAGCAGGCGTTACCGGTCGAGGCGCATCCACGTCGTTGGCCGCATACGTCAGCGGCCTGCTGTTTACGACAGCCGCAAGCTCAGATACGATTGTGCGCAGTTCCTCGTAGCCAACAAGGCTCTTTCCGAGCGTCTTTCGAAGCGCCACCTTCACCGTGCCGACGACTCTCTCGATGTAGCCGTTCCTCCAGGGCGCGGCAGGGCAGCCGAACGTCCATTTTATTCGGCGATGAGCGAGGAGCTCGCGGGTCTCGGGATCCTTGATGTTGTTGAAGAGTCGCTTAATCTCGGTAGCCGCGCGTTCGAAGCTCCTGGCGTGGTCGGTGTACAACTGACTGCAGCCCGGATGAGCGGCAAGAAATCGTCGGAGGGCGAGATGAGTCGATTGCGTGGTCATCGACGGAACTAGTTCGAGGTGTACCGCTCGCATGCTCGCGCAGGAGAACAGGGCGATGTAGGTTTTTGACGTGCCGGCGGCGTCCCGCACAAAGAAGGGACCGCAGTAGTCCAAACCGGTCACGAAGAACGGGACGATGAGAGAGGTTCGTTCCTCCGGGAGTGGTGCCTGCACTTGATCAGCCGCCGGCCCATGAGCTCGGCGACAGACGACGCATCGGTGCAATATTGCCTTGATGACCTGCCGTCCGCGGGTGACCCAATACTTCTTCCGCAGCGCCGATAAAATCACGTTGATGCCGAAATGCGCGTTCACGCGGTGGTGGAATGTCACGAGCAACCGGGCGAGAGGCGAGGAACCCGGTATAACTATGGGGTTCGCCTCATCGTACGGTATGTCCCGTCCTCTTGCTAGGCGGGACTGCACCCGCAACAATCCGTTCGCATCGACGAACAGTTTGTATCGGGCTAGCGGTGATCGGCTGGGCACCGACGTCTGACGGCGGGCCGCTTCGACCTCTTCAGGGAAATGTTCGGCTTGGGTCAGCCGCGTGAGCCACCTCTCGGCCTCGATGCGGAGCACCGACGGCTGCGGAATCTCTTGTCGCCGCAACTGGTAGGTGAAAGTGAGTACACGGCTCACCACGCGAAGAGCTGCCTCCAAGCCGCTGAAACGGTTGAGGTCGATGCAAGACGGAGACGCTACGATTGCTGCGGCGATCATTCGCTGTTCGCCCACCACACCCGGATGAGGTTCGCCTGATGTGCGGAGTTTGCGACAGGGTCTGCTCGCCTCCGGCTCGCTTAGCCACTGCGGTCCCTGCCACCATTCGCGACTAGCCTTGAGTTGGTTTGCCGTCACACCCCGAGTCGCGAAGTCAGCAATGTTCTCTACACCGTCGACATGGTACCAATCGTCGGCGTGTGAGGCGCGCTGGATCTCGGCAACCCTGTTGCAAACAAACTCCTTCCAACGGGAGGGTCGCTCGACAGTACACCAGTGGTAGACTGTACTGGAGTCAGTGTAATGGCGGACGCTATCAACCTTTATGGCCAAACGCTCGAGCAGGAACACGCGGAGGCGCGTTGCAATAACCGCTGCCATTAGTTCAAGTCGCGGCAGAGTCATCGGTTTTCGCGGAGCGAGTCTCGACTTGGCCATAACGAACGTGCACTGGCAGCTACCATCATGGAAGACCGACTGCAGGTAGGCGACAGCCGCGTAGGCAACCTCGGAGGCGTCGCCGAAAATGTGGAGGTGGTAGCCGACGACTTTCTTACCGGGGCGGTTGTAGTGTCGCGGTATGCGCAGGTCACAGAGCTCTTGAATTTCCGCCGCCCACTCTCTGAACGATGCTAGAGCGGTGTGAGACAGGGGTTCATCCCATTTAAGAGCTTCGGACCAGAGCTGCTGGATGAGTTGCTTCCCACGCAGTGTGAACGGCGCCAACCACCCAATGGGGTCGAAGACGGAGGCGACAAGGCGGAGTACTGTGCGCTTCGTCGCCGTTTGGATGCTACTGCCTTCCTTACCGAGTGACGTCAGCCGTACCTTGATTTCGTCATTGCTCGGTGTCCATGCGATGCCGAGGACCTTGAGCAGGGCGCCTTCGACTGAGCACGCTTCCTCCGACTGGATCCCTCGCTTCCTCAGGTGTTTTACCACCGCAGGCGAGTTCGTTTTCCATTTTGCCAGCTGCATTCCGGCCGAACCGAACCACTCGATGACGTGGTCGATGAACTCGATGGCTTCTTGGTCGGTTGCGAAGCTTCTCAGGCAATCGTCGTGATAGAACGAGTCGCCCAACCGCAGGGCATTATCAGGGTCCACCCGTTGAAACAGTCGACGCAACGTGGCGGCAAGGAGAAAGCCGCTGGGGGCGGCGCCCCATGTGACACGGTTCATCTGGTAACAGCTGGCGGCCGCTTCGTTCGGGCCTTGCCACAAGAACCGGAAATATGGTCGGTCAGCTTCGTTCACTTTAATCATCATGTACGCTTGCGCAACGTCTGCTGAGACGGCGACGGCCTGCGTACGGAAGTTGAGAAGCAGCGTAACGATGTCGGGATTGAGGTTCGGTCCCGGCAAAAGGTGTGCGTTCAACGACGTGTTGCCCGGAGCTGCTGCTGAACAATCGAAAACGATACGCCATTTTGTCCTGCCGCCTTCACCTTGTGTGACTACTTGGTGGTGGGGCATGTAGTAGGTCGAGTCCGCCAGACCAGCGGTGCTGTTGTCAAAGTTATGAACTCGTGCAGCGAACCCCTCACGAACAAACGCCATGATTTCTTCATCGTAGCGAGCGAAAACCGCAGGCTCCTTTGCCAGAGCGCGTCGCTTGTTTTCCAGACGTCGCAGAGCCTGGCCGAGGTTGTTCGATAGGCCCGCGATCGATGTACGTTTGGGCATGCCGACAGTGTAGCAACATGCGTCGTACGCAATGCTCTCGTCGAACTGTCGCATGGCGTCAGCTTCGTCTACCGAATGAACATCAGCTGGTGTGTCGACAATACCAATGGCCTCGGTAGCCCACAGTCGTTCGATGTCGCGCGCGGGTTTCGACAACGTTGCGCTGCAACAGATAGGATGAACTCGTGCCACGTCCACCCGACAAGCGTGGGCTTGGGGAGCGCCACCAACCAACCAACCGAAAGTTGATTTCGTCGCCACTAGACCTCGAGTGATATCCCGCATCGAACGGCCGACTACCTCGTAGTAGTAGTCCATGCCAAGTAGTATCGTAGGTGCTCGGGCGGGTCCTTCACTGAGATACGACTCGTCGGCCAGCGGGAACCTGTCGCCGAAACGACGGATGGCCTGCAAGATCTCAGGTGAGCAGCTATTCGATGGGTCGACGTCGAAGTCGTAAGCGTAGGCGGCGATGGCAACAGGGCTGGCATTCCCCCAACGATCGCCGAGGAGCAACCGGTAGCGATTCGACACGAGTGCCCTTTCGCTGTTGACGCCTTTGATCGTCAGATCAGCACGACCAGATGACTGGAGTCCATCCAGTTTTGCTAGCAATGACGGCGATACAAATGTCAACATGCTGCCTGGGTCCAGGAACACCCGAACCGGTACTTCGACCGCCGCGTGGTGTACAAATGCGGTGGCCGTCATAACAAGGGATGCAGTGTTACTGACCGGAGCAGGCGACAGGACAGAGACCGAGGCGGAGGATGCACTCACCGCCCCAGCGGAGGCTTGTTGGCCGCCATCGCCGTGCATGCTCGTGTAATGACTGCGGCTCTGGCATAGCCTGCAAGCGACTTTCGGCCCCTCGCACTGTTGGTCGGGAGGGTGCTGTTTCGCGAAGCACGAGGAGCACCTCCCCTTGCGCTGTAGGATGGCCTTCCTCTGCTGCACTGTCATCGGGTGGGTGCACCGCGAAGGCCGGTGTTCTGCGCTGTCGCAGAAAAGACACGAATTGCCTTTCCCTTGCCTCGGTTGACTGGTCGCGGCTGCTGCCGTTAACTGTGACTGGCTTCGCAGGAGGTGTTGGCGGCCGCGCCACTTCCCTTGGCGTTCGTACACTGAGATCGACGGCTTGTCAGCTGGGAGCTTCGGTGGATCCCTGATGCGGGAATGTATATTCGCCGACTCCTCGAGATGAATGGTGTATCGTTGCAAGCACTGAATCAACTGATGCAAACGCTCCTTCGCCGCGTCAATCACAGTCGCCGGTTGGGCCATTACGGGAGCATCAGCTGGACGGATCAGCTGATCACGCCGAATGTCATTGTCGAAATCGTAGAGCAGCTGGTGCGGGAGCGCCTTCCGAACAGTTTCTTCGAATTGAAGGGCGTAGTGTGACGGTTGCACTCCGAGGGCTTGCAATTGCAACATTGTCGTCTGCAGGTGATTGAGCAAGGATCGGAGACCCACGACATCATTGGAGGAGCGTACGGTTGGCACTGTACTAAGGCGGGCCAAGGCGCGCCGCCGTTCATGCTCTGCCTGCCCGTAGTTGTCCTCCAACAGCCTCATGGCGACATCAAAATTCTGATCGACGATTTCAAGACTAGTGACAAGTCCACGGGGTGCACCACGCAACCTTGTGATAAGGTGTAACAATTTTTCTACATCGCTCGCATCCGGTCTTCGGCGACACCAGGCTAGGAACTGAGCCTTGAATATCTTGAATGTAGTGTTGTCGTTGTTGCCTCCGAAGGGTTCGACTGGTATGTCGACAAACGCAGCCGGCGGGGCCCCCATCGTGCGTCGATCGTTGCTTGTCACGACAGAGGGCATCGTCTGCCTGAGGGGTGAGGGGTCTGACGCAGCGCAATTTTGCGCCTCGGTTGCGTCACCAGTGACGTTGACGGCTGCGGCGGGTAGGCTCAACCGCGCCGTGCCGAGTTGGACGTACTCTTCCACCCTGCTGGCCCACTCTACGCTTTCGTCGAGCTCGGCGTCTTCGCTGGCCGGATCCAGCTCTGGGTGATTGAGTATTTCCTGGTCGAGAACGCTGACGCGTGCTTGCTGCGCCTTGATTTTACCGACCATTGCGACTAGTCGCACTCTGCTTTCAGAGTCGGTTATCTCGAGGGTGCCAACCACTTCGCCGTCTGTCGCCATTTGGTTGCGCAGGCGTGTCCGTTGGCCCCGCAGAATGCGTAGTTTGGCCACTGCCGCAGGTGCGGCTGGTGCAGTCGTTGCCTGACGGGGTGGGGAGTGGTCGATTGCCATTGTGGAGCACACACTACACGCACGAAACGCGCGGTCCACCAGCTAGTCCGATATTCACCTCGGCGTTCGCTGCACAGCCGTGGTTTCGACAATCACACCACTTACACGCAAGTGCGCAGACAAGTTCGCACGATCGATGACTGTCACTGTTCACTCACACTTCAAAGTCGTTGTGCTACGGCATCGCTTGCGCCAACAATGCAGAATTCTCTGCGTTCGCTGCGAGCGGTCAGACGGGGGTGGCGTCTTTGCCTGATTGCTGGGTCACCGTTGGACGCCAGTAGATGCGCTGTCACCGCGCGGTAGGCTTTCGGAAGCAGAAGCTGTCCGGCGTATTCGTCCCGTACGGCAACGAAAATTCGGTTCGCAATCCTGGTCGAGACGGCACCAGACTGTGGGATAAACTGGGCTGGTGGTGATCGTATAGCTAAACGAAACCGAAGGTTCGTGCCTATTGAGAGCGACGCTAAGCGCTACCGGCGGCCCTAGCGTTGGGCAAGGAAAAAAGACTCGTAGTTACACCATCTGAATTGGCTCAGCGACCACCGTCGACGTGCATGTTCACGGCACTTCACTCTTCAGACAAATCGACGGCAGGCCAAGAGGGTTTTATTACTAGATACGCATACACAAATTTGGGCATGTGGATGGAGAGGGCATTGCCTAGCATGAGGGGGAGGGCCGGCCTCGAAGGCGTGAAGGCTTTCGGGAACGTTTGCGAACCCTCCTTGCATGTGCCTCACACATAAGACAGGTGCGTGCTATGTGTGTGTAACCTACGCAACATTTCATAACATATGTGTGCATATATAGGACAATCGTGTTGTTCCTTTTGGATACTTTCCACAATTTGTATACCCGGGTTGGAGATTAACGCAACGATAGAAAAAACCGTCACGATGATTGCGTATGTGTGTGTGTGTGTGTGCAACGACACTAATAAACGGTGCCTCCTTACAAGTGGACCTGGAAAATGGATTATTGTTATTATTATTATTATTATATACAAACTTTATCATTTATTCACGCGGTATTGTATTATACACATACCTAGATACCTTAATAAAATGGGTACAACAGTAAAAACGGGTAGGGTCAGCTCGTGTAAGCAAGGCACGTACACATCTAAGAATAAACCCTGTTCGGGTCTGTTGGTGGACCAGCATAATTATTATATTATAAGATATAACACAAAATTAACGATGACTCGATATCGAGACTGAGCAGCGAGACTGAGCCTTCTATCAATTGACCTCAGCTCGCTCTTCGAGTGCAGTACGCGTTGCACTGATCTGTTTAGCAAGAAATACATGAATTTTAGAGAGCACCTATAGGGATTAAAGGAACTGTTGTGTGTTCTTGTATTACAGCTTAGCTCTGCCAATTGCCGTGAATATGAATATAGAGCGCTTAATGAATCATTCATACCTTTCAGGATGTCGATTGAGATCTTCAATAGTATACAGATATCACTCAGACCGACGCGAGGGAGACAATAGAGCATATGGCGTAAAGAGAACGTTCGAAAAAATATATAAGAAATACAATACGCGTATCATGTATGCATAATGTTGATGTTACAAATATATCTGGTGGTGAACTAACCGCGGGAAGCCTAATGGTGTCTATCGAGATCATAGATATTGTTGAGCTCACTGGGGTCATTTGTGATAACTAAGCTCAGGAAATGCCTAATGATTCTGTGGCAATCTGGAGATCATTCGCTCTACGTAAATGTAATACTATGCTGAAAGATCTGACTCAGAGATCTTATTCATGCTGGCACGTGTGGTCACGTCTGCTCTTGTAAGCAAATAGACTTGAATTGCTTCAACAATAGCGTTATAAACACACATGACTGAAACGTCCATTTGCCAGAACTACAACAGTAATTACCCCAACGAGCTTGGACGTAAAAGATAGCATCTATTCACGTGCTGATCATTAATGCTAGATGCTGTCAAGGACGAAATGGCGTTACGAGAGCTCCAAGAACATTCGCATGCATGTGTACATTTTATTTACACTAGAACGCGAGAATGAGCTTAAGAATCACCAACTTTAAGAATTAGTACATAATTCTTCAGAGAAATTATATCAATAGAAATTCATTATTGAAATGTAGAACACTACAGCTTAGAGTAGAGTTCGAAGCGCAATAATTTGTGTCGAGAACAAATTATTGCGTTTAATAACACCCAGCTTCCTCTGGAGTGTATTCGCGTCTCTTCGTTTAGCTCATCAGCTGCGTTTACTTCTAATAATAATAATAATATACATTAGAAGGCTATACCGCGGTAGGTACGGCAAAATTGCCCTTTGAATTGGCAATTTTACGCATTGCAACTAGAGCTCTCCGCTTCGTTAGGAACGTATGTCCTTTTTTTTTCTATCATAATTAGGCGGCAGGGGGTGCTAAGGAGGCAGGAGGCGTCCTTCTAAGAGCGTGCATCCATATATTGGGGGTATCATTTCTGCAGAAAGAGCCAGTTCGCGCCACTGCAATCGGCTGTGGATCCACTGTGTGATGAGCTTAGAATTATACATATCTCTTCCTCTCTCTCTCTGCTTCAATCTCTATTCAACCTCTACGAACAGTGTATCCTGCCGGAGCAGACCGAACAGATAAAATGTGCGCAATCATCATTCGAAGTGATTTGCATTCTCATATTCTACTGTTCGCCTATCCACACGGCTGGTATTCTTCGCCATCTCCCGAAATAGGACACGACTGCTGGCTACGATTCGCCCACGCACATCGAGATAGATATACATACATACCCAGACAACTTCCATCAACAGAAATGCTTCTCTGTTCACGGTATAAGTGACCTGCTCCACGCTTCTTCAATGCTCGTGAGTCGCTCTCTCTCTCTCGCTCACTCACTCTCTCTCTGCCTCTCTCTCGTCCTCTCGTCCTATCTCTGTCCGTGTGTGGTCATCATTAAAGGAGTCGCCGAGCCTGCTTCTATCCCCGTGTCCCAAGTGCTCCTCCTCGCCCGATCGGTCTATCACAAGCGGCCACTGTCGACAACCGTTCAGCAAGCATCGTCAGGAATGTCGTCGTATACACCCTGCTGCCCGCACCCCTCCATTCTGAATCTCTTCCCCGCTTCATACAAATGTCCACATACAAGCTCCTCCAAGTAACGTACTCTGTATGACGCAGCCGGCCGCCGCCATCGCGGTCACTACTGGACGAGCAGCCGCCGCCGTTGTCGTCGTATATGTAAAGACATGCAAAAACGTGTACCCTAAGTTGCTCTCCACTTGGGCAGTCTGCGGACGATGATGAAGGCTAAGGGAAGCAAGGACTACTATAATAACTGGAGGAGAGAGAGAGAGAGATGGCCACAGGGAGGACTGCGTGCCTCATTGCGCATACCGCGGTCTAGCATTATGCAGATAACCCCGTGCGAGAGTTGCCGGCCGCTGGGGAGAGCCGCTTGAAGCCTCCACGAATGAGCCTGCCGGTCCTGGATGACCTGACCACGCCGCTGCGGTCGGCCCGCGAGAGCAGATAGGCTGTATAGGCAGGATAGCTGCTATCCAGAGTTGCAGCGGAAAGTGCCGGCCTGCTGTAGAGACCTGCAGGACCATCCAGAGACGTTGCTTTCTTGCTTCCTGGCAATTTATAGGCGGACAAGCATGGGCGGAGCGGCTCCCCGGATGTTATGGCGGCCGATGGTGTGCCTCGTCATACAGTGAGGCAATACAGTGGCGCACCGCTGGTAAGGCACCTATCGTACAACAGCAGCGCAGGAATACAGCACATTACGGGGGTTACCTTGACCCCTCGTCCCCCTCAGGCGCGCTCACCAGAGCTGGCGGCAATGGTGCTGCTACCGTTGTTGCGCCACATCGCCCCGGGAAACGTAGCAACTGACCAACTTTGGTTAGCGTGCACGGGTTGGTCTAGAAGACACGATGTGTATGGAATAGGGGAGAAGGCCGGTCGAGAAGGCTTTCTTCGTCTTCCTCCTCGTCCCGTGCCGAGCTGGTACTTAGTGACCTGTTCACAGACTTCGCCAGCCTAGCTAGCTGGGTCGACCGACCACTCACCCACCTACGTGCCTTCCACGAATACGATCACTCTACACAGTTTATACAACGCACGGGTTGTAGGAGCTCCTACATAGATCTTAGCTGTCGGCAGAATGGACATCCGCGCAGATACCTGCGGATCTGATGGCAGCGATCTCTGTTGTGGCTCGCAAAGCTACATGCAAGTGCGTCTGATGCCGAGTCGCTTTTAATGTTGCCGAATCTGAAGACTCAAAGGCAGTATACTACCATCCACTACTGCCGGCTTACCCCGCCGCTTTTCGTTATGATATGATAGATCCTAACTGTCGTAGTTCAGCTGCTTCGAAGCAGAGATATTCGACATGGCGGTTCGCCAGCTGCTAAGTGCAGCTAATGGACACAGCTTGCTTCTGCAGGACCTGCTGCTCCAAACAATGTTGTTAATGGAAGTCAATCTGCGCTTAGATTATAGGGTGTGTGAATATAGCCAGTTAGATAGACAGATGGATGCAGCTATTTTTGGGGGCCGCTACAGAGCTAGCAAAATGCGAGTCTATCTTGGCTTTTATTTACTGCTTAGGGTGAGCTCGATATCTGACGATAATCTCTTTACAGCACTCTCTACATTAAAGGGATCCTATGAAGAATACTTATGAAGGCTAAGAGCTTTGAGCTCATATATTCCACTGACACAATAGGTTACATTGCATTGAATACATTGTCCATGATCTAAAGACCTACACAAATAAATGCACCCGAATTCTCCAAGATTGACGGACGACGATTCCCTAACCGCAGTTGTCAACGACGACTTAATTTTAACAGCTATTCACGGATATGATATTGTGATAAGATCATCATATCATGCTGGAACGAATCGTTGGTATCCAAACAATATCCGACGTATGCATTCTGCCACAGATCGAAGTGTAGATAGCTAAGATAGCGAAGAAAGCTGCCACCAACCATCACGTCTTTAGTTCTCGAGTCGCATCACCATCATCGACAAATTTACTCAAACTCTGATGTGCACAGATCGCTGTCTACTCTACGCATACAAGCCGGTTAAACCAGTTAAGGCGTTAACGGCCTTTTGCGTATTGATGGATGGCTAACGCCACACCTGCACCAGACTGTACCAGAGAGAGAGAGATACAGAGAGAGCAATAAATAATCGACGATAAATAAATTAAAATCAATAAGCAACTGGGGTACCCCGAGAACTCGGCAATTTTTCGGCATACTCCTATCATCGATTTTCCCCTGGAGTTTCGTATTGTCTTCGAAGGAATTGATAATCTTCGATCGTCTTGCAAATAGGGCGCAGCTGAGCTTCATATTGTGACCGATCGTTTTGCCAATCTGCCATCTAAGTGGCGTAGATAGAAATAAGAAAAAAATTGAATTATCGATACTTCGCTCCAGTTCATGGCTCAAGTTCGTCCACAGCGAAAATAAACAGGAGGAAATGAACTGGTGTTGACTTGTTATTGCCCAGTATCTAATCGCGTTGAGACATAGATCACGGTGCATTACCTACGTACCTCGTTCGATTTCCAATTTCTCGAAAAATCACTCCCGAGAAATTATACTGATATCTGTGAGTGTCGCTGGGCAATGGGAGCAGCTGTTTAACGCTTATAAACAAATAGGCAATGCTGGGCATAAAGTTAAGGCACCCCTATATTTCAACAAATCATTACAAGGAGCACACATTTGAGGAATTCATTCTGTATCAGATTAATGTACGTGTCGCTTGCAGCCTGCTACGAATAAAATGTGTCATCCTTCGGGTGTGTAAAATAATAAGGCACCGTCAGTTATCGAATGTTCTCGCTGAATTAATTCTCGTTATCTTGTGCTAATCAGTACCGTGTGGCCCCGCCCTGGCTAATTATAACGTTAAAGACTCGGTTTGGCATACTATCAACGAGATTTGGCAAGATCTTTGAGACGCATCTCAGCTCCTCACGTACATCATGCCAATAACCGTTAAATCCATCTGGCCCGTCCAAATTGAACTTCGTTTCGTCACTGAAGATGATCTGAAACAATACAGTACCTTTTAGATAGATGTGCACCCAGAAGATACTCTCTTAAAAACATTGCCCCAATATTCACCAATTTTCAGTCTCTGGCCATATTGTTGAGGGCGAAGTTTAGTCGGGCAGTGATGTGGCGTTGTTGAAGACGCGGTCTTGTTTTCATTTGCGCCCGTATGATATGCGGATAACGCTTAATTGTCCTGAAAACTATTGATCTATTCTATATAACTCTTGCCTGATTGCTTCACAACTTACGGTCGAATTCGACGATAATCGACAAATGTGCATGGCAATTCGCTGGCTGATCTTTCGGAGACGTCCTTTAGACTAATTAGTATCATACATCGACGGACTGAGTAAATCATTTTGCACTACGCAACGAGTCCTGCTAATTTCTCTGGCAATTGCAGCCTGGGTCTTTCCCGCTCGGTATAAAGCAGTAATAACTGCTTTCTCTTCCTCCGTAGGGCTCGAAGCGTGTCCCATGACCACAGTACAGCGCGAATGCTCAATACAAACTGGATTAATTCAGCGAGAACACTCGATAACTGAGGGTGCCTTATCATCACACACACCCGAAAGATGACTCATTTTCTTGTAGCAGGCTGCATGTGACGTTATATGCATTGTTCTTTGTAGTGTGTATGTTATTTAATACGTACATTAATCTGATACAGAACAAATTTCTCAAATGTGTGCTCCTTGTAACGATTTGTTGAAATATAGGGGTGCCTCAAGTTTATGCACTGTATGGACTGTATATCTATTCACTTTATGGACGGCTGAGTTTGAGGTTAAGAGCTGAGGCCTGTTAGATAGGGGAACAGCTGAGGGTCAGCTCGAAAAAACAATAGTGAGTTTGAGGGAGGCCACGAGAACGAACCTTTAGAACTAATGTTAGATAATAACATTATATATTACTCACACACACCCGCACTCATCCACAAAGACCCGAGGGCGACCTTCTATTCACGGTACATCAATGGCAAAATAAACGAATTTGATTTAAGACCACGTGAGTTTGTGGTAATCGATGGTGCGATACTCTCTCCGACCCTCTTTCTCTCGTCGTCTAATGCTCAGCAGATTGGTGCCTGGCTCATTAATGAGCTGAAAGTCGCTGACAACAAGCGGGTAAACAAAATTTGCCTGTACGCTTATCTGTTATGGATAGCACATAATGAATTGCATTCGAGCTTAGCAACACTTGTAAATCACATGCGGGCGGCACCTGATCGCCCCAGCTGCGATAGCAGATAGGTTGCGATAACAAATATTTAACGATAACACTGCGCTTTTCAATACGTGACACACACACACACACTCACATATGCAGTGTATTTATACCTATATCTCATAATAATTTCTGTTTCGACTTTGATTAAATTTGCCCGTAAACTGTATTATCGTTGTCGTCGACGTCGTCATCATCGTCAACCACTTGAATAATGAAAACTAGCTGCGGTTGTAAACAGCACCGAATTGTAGGGCTTGGACCTCACAGCCCAAACGTCCTATATGCTTTGTAGTGTTTGTCTCGCTAAATATAATAGATACGGCACAAATGGAGCGGTGGCAGATAACCTCAGGCCGTAGCAGCTGACAAAACGAACAGTGCACGCGGTGACTATTCATACTTGCTTTGTATCTTAATCACGAAGAGACATTAATGCCGGAGCATTTATTTAATTCATAGAGAGAGAGAGAGAGAGCACGAGAGAGAGAGCATTATCTATAATATATATATATAGTCAAGCACACACCTACATATAATACTATTATTATATAGGCTCGAGCATGTCCTTTTCATCGTTGTGTCTATTCAGATTTGCTATACAGGTGGCGCTTCTGCAGCGATGGCCATCACATTGCTGTTGACCGGTGACGTGTAATCGCCGTCTACAGGGTTGTTGCTGTGTCGCCAGCCGGTGACAAAATCGTTGGTCGAGCTTAATAGAGCAGCAGCAGCAGCCGCAGCAGAGTCACCATTGAAGTGACGGTGATAGCGGCGACCATCGCGGAACCGACAGCGGCAACAGCACCAGCAGCAGAACACTGTTTGTTGTTGCCTGCTCGGTCAGAGTTATCAGCGGCACTGGCAGCTGCGTAACACAGAAACCCCGGACAGAAACACTCGTGCGCACCCCAACACGTCCTGATACACAAACAATCACACACACACACACTCTTACTCAGAGACACTAACACACACACAAACACACATTTAGACAGATAGATATAATACATAGATAGATGGAGACAGGGCCACTTGTGATAAGCTCACGCGCACGCTCGGTGACGTTGGGCGACGTCGGCTCCTGGCGCGGCCGTCGCTGCTGAAACGGCTGCTACCCTTCGCTCATGTTGATTATTAGCCTGCGGCGCTCTGCGAGATAAGAATAGAGAGCAGGCCGGAGCACCTACAGCGGTAGGGTTGTGTAGTTGCCGGCTACAACGATATTTTACAACCCCATGGCAACAGGGACGAGACAGAAGCGCGCAGGAATCGGTGGTTGATGATGACGGCGGCGGCGGCGACGACGGCAGTGGTGGACATCGGTGGTGGACGAACACGAGGTGGAAAATAGTAGATGAACAAGCGACACCAGCAGCGCCAACGAACGGCGGCGGCCCTCATGAACAGGCTTTCTATGGAGATGTAACGATGAACGGACAGGGGATGAGTCGGCCCTTCGCTGACGCGTTTATGAGGGACAGGCAGCAATAACAAGAACAACAACAGCAACAACAACAACAAGACACGACCGAACGCTAAGAGAACGATAAGAAGAGATGCAGACAACAAAAAAGCAACGAATGGAAGACAAAATGCATAAGTGACAACTGTGTCTGGGTGTGTGGCATGTGAGCGTAGACAAGAACTCTCAGCGAACTAGAGAGCTGCTCAAGAGAACGGTGGAGAACAACAACAAATTGCACAACAGCAACAACAGCAATCACAATAACAGCCATAACAACAGGAACAGCAATAACAGCAATAACAACAACGGACGTTCCAGCTAGGAGCTTTCTTCAGAGTACTCATCGTAGTGGATGTTCGTGCAACTTCTTTTAGCTCTCTTTCCCTCTCTATCTTTTTTTAATCTCTCTATCCATAGTAACGGAATAGTAACAGGGAACGTCATTTTGTTTGAAAACATCGATCACGGTATCAAGGTACAACGCTAGATTAGAAAGTACATTTCCTTTAACTAAAAAATCAATTTGAGAGATTTTAGTCCGTACAAAAAAGAAAATATTCAAATATCCCAATATTTTATTGAAGTTCGTCTGAAATTTGTTATTTGGGTTTCATCGCTTGCTTTCAGCACACTTATAATATTTGTGTAGTTCTTTGTTGTCCTATATATATATATATATATATATATATATATATATAAACTCAAGTAGATTAATTACGTATCTTCGTGAAGTTTTGCCAGATTCCGCGAAGCTCTATTTAATTATGGAATCATTATATATATATATATATATATATATATATATATATATATGTTGTTTGGGTCTAATTAGCTTTTTCCCATCCGCTAGAAAACATTACTGCATTTCCTAATTAATCTGTCTTAATGAAATATGTACCGATCCAATTCGTGGAATTGCCCGAAACATAGGTAATCAATGCCTTGAGGGCCATTCTGAAACAAGCTCGTTCTAATTATATGATAATAATATTACACCGTCTGGTGTTTCAACCCCCCCCCCCTCCAGACTGACATATCTTCAAACGTTATCCAGAATCGTCTCAAAATATCCTACCGTTTATCAAGTTCTACAATAGAGTACCAGAACGATACTCGTTCGTGCTCTCGATAGTGATGCCCGCTACCATTGGAACGACTCATTGGCCCTCCCGAATAGATCAGAAATTTACACAGCCATTATATCGAATCGCGACACCGTACGCGTGTTCAATTGGTTCTGCTGCCATTGGATGAAGTAATGTCGCCTCTGTTTCCAGTGCGATCTGCACTGTTGCTTCTGCTGCTGCTGGTATCGCAGTCGCTAGAGTCTCCGAGAGAGCGAGAGATAGAGATACCTGGGCTAACCGTTCACGCTTTTATGCCTTTGTATTTTGTTATATCGGTGTCGGTGGAAACTGTGCCGGGTTGCGGCGCACAGTCAACGCGAGGTGAACGGCAGCCCAGCAGACAGAGCGAGACACAGCGCCGTTCCGGCCGAACAGCAGCAGTAGTAGCGGAATTAGCAGTAGTAGTAGTACATAGTCAGTCAGATCGGCAAAGAGAGAGAGAGAGAGAGAGAGAGGGATGGGGACACCCCAGACAGACAGCATCTCCGTATGTATGCTCAGATCATAGTTTCAGCTGGTCCCATTTCTTGAACGAATGAAAGAACGGACAAGGCAGCCGACGACCAGCAGCAAGTCAGCCAGTCGAAGCGAGTAGAAGTGACGGAGACCGCGAGTTGGTGATGAATCACTTAACCCGATGCACACACCGAAACGGCCGCCGTCCATACATACAAACTTACATATATATATATATAGAGGCGGACACACACACACAGCAGTGGCAACTCAAGGTTTCCCTACTGACCGGCTTTGCGCTATGGAGACGCTCGGTCACAGCTTGCGGGCGACGACGACAACGACGACGATGGCTGCATGTGCTACGGCGGCGCTTGTTAGTCGTTACCGTTGCGAGTTGCTGCCACTACCACGCTTGTATGGTACGGCGACAGCTTGTACCAAAAAGCTGCTGCTGTTGTTGCGACTTTCTCGAATAGGCTACCTATATTCGAATGCACACTGCACTTTGGTCACTAGGTATTCAGGTACGTACACGTGGCTGGCTTGCACACGTTGACTGGCACACGGCCTCCCGTTCGTATATGGTCGCCAGTGTCCATTTGCAGCGGCGGGAAGCGACGCCATCGGCCGGACATCAATGGTAATAGCAATAGCTGGTAGGCTTCGAGAGATTTCCCAAAGACATTTAACTTTAGCATCGCGTCGAAGTCAGTCAGCAGTATATGTATCCCGAAGGAATTCGTCGGCATTGTGGCAGCTCACGCCGACGCCGCAAACGCCCGGGGCGGTGTCTGCAGTTGCTCGGACGGCTGCGAACAACGGGCAGGTAAAACAGCTCAACCCTATACTGCTCTCCGGCAATAGGGTCGTTAATGCTAATTGAGAAAGTTGATTGGGCACTATTTCTGTGCGTGTGTGCGTGTCTAAACACTTTTGGAAGTGTATCGCTTGCTTGGTTAGAAAAGTGTGCTGTTTAAAAGCAGCGACCATTGATCATAATATATATATATATATATATATATATATATATATATATATATATATATATATATATATATATATATATATATTTGTTTTTTTCCCGATTCGATTTAATGAGCAGGAAATGCTGATCACTCTTTCTACAATCACCAAATGATGCCCGCGGCAAAATAAGTAATGACCGTCGTGAATTAGCACAAACGAATGCGCCGTTAGCATAAGTTACAATGCAGGCTGGAATACAATAAGACATCGTATAGTTCAATTAATGATCTAACAGTTAATTCTAACACGCGGTCCGTCTTTGATCTTCGCAAATGAAGATTATCACAGTTTTCGTAAACGTTAACGAAATTATCATCGTTTCAAAGCGGATTAGAATTCCCTGGAAACCTCCTTCGCGCCGCATTGCGTGCACCCTTCCGCCGTAAACAAAGATCGTTGAATTAATCATAGTCTTCGTTCTATTATGATTATCATACGAGGAGTCAGCCAACGTTCTGCCGAGTCTTTCCTATATAGGCCCACGTAAAATAACCCCCCTAATTCCCGATATATTATAGCTACATACATGCCGCCTCACATTGCCGGTGTAATTTCCGCTGGCACTTATATATATATATATATATATATAATTTTCTTTAATTTTTTCAATTTCTTTCCCTTTCAAGCATTTCAATGCCGACACGGTGAAGCTTTAGCAGACAGTGGGTGTTAGAGTCAAAAAGGAGGAGACGAGAGGGTGAGAGAGAGAGAGAGAGACACCCTCTGTTCAACGTATAGAACGCATATGTATGTATACTCGGTGAATCGTGGCCGTCGTCCGTAGTATCCTATGGCTGTGTTGTGGCCCATCAGAAAAACGAGCGATAAGGTGCGGTGCGCTGTGCCGATTTGTACCGCGTCGACTATATCCCCGGATGGATGGAGCGACGAACAGTGCCGGGGAGTGAAATGGGCAGGATTACTGCAGGGGGCGGGGGGGGGGGGGGGGCGAGGGCGAAGCGAAATGTCCGTGGCAGTGTTCAAGCCGAGCGTGACTTGAGCGCGTGAATTTGAAAATTGTTCTTCGGCAGAGATGGAAGTCATATTCATTCGGGCCGCTTGACCAGGCAGTAGAGCATCAGCAGCAGCAGCAGCAGCAGAAGCAACAACAACTGCTGCTGCTGCTGCTGTTGTTGTTATGGTTGGCGCCATAGTGTTGGCAGTGGTGGCGGGTCGACCGACGAGCAAATGGGCGTGGCGTGATGCGATGTCGGCGTTTGGTGTTTACTGGCGAGCGCTACACCAGCAACAACAACAACAACAGCAGCATGTACAACAAACAATAGCAGCAACCACAGCAGCAGCAGCAGCGACCACAGCAACAACAGCGGCGTTAGATGAGGCAGGGCCTTCTCTGTGCTGCCGGCGCCGACTGTCGGCCGTCCACCCTCACTCAGTGAATCAGTGAGTAGTCAGTTACTCGTTCGCTGTGCGGGGCTCGCCGATGGTCGCCGGCCGTGCTTCGGCTGGCGTCCATTAATTACTGCAATCACGTTCTTGATCATCACCACCACCATTGACGCTTTTGTTATTGTTACTGTTGTTGCTGTTGTTGCCATCACCTTCATCTCCATCGTCAACAACAGCGATCTAAACGAATGAACGAACATAAAGCCAACGCTGATAACAGTAGCAATTGCAGCAACAACTTGGCCGCCTGTGATGCTGCCTCCCCTCCTGCTGGTGGTGCTTGTTGCTGCTGTTGCTGTTGTTGTCCTGCTGCTGGAAGCTTTCCGATGTCGTTTCGCCCATTTCGAACGGATCGCGCTAGCACCACCAACCAGCCTTGTTACCGTCGTGGTTATTGTTGAGTCAGAGTGCTGCTGCTGCTGCTGCAGCTGTTGTTGCTGCTACTGCAGCCACTTTGGCCTGCGATGAAGGCTGTGCTATGCAAATGCATACCTGCGTCTTTCAGCTACAGCCACCACGAGCAGCCACCCACACAGGTTCCACTGTGATTATACCGTCATTAGCAAGTATAGCATTGCGAACACCATACGGTCATGGCAGCCTCAATTGGGTTGAACCGGTGCTTCCCAGATAGGAACAAATGCATTATTAGGCATTTATTCAACACGTAGACTTGAGACGGAGTTGACAACAACAACAACAACAACGTCGGGTAAATGAAAAGGCGCAACACGTGCATATCAACACATTGGGGGCATACTATGAGTGCTAGGCTATATATGAAATGATCGTTGCTGACATAAGCGTCATCTCCAACGCTGCAAATGAGCCCCACACACAAAACAAGCACAGTTAGGCTAGCCGATGACGCCTCACGACCTCTTTGTCGAGGTTGAGAGGTGCGTGCGGCCAAAGTCCTTCTGTTACCCGGCTTTTAGTTCCGGGACCGTATCGTGAGATGTCATCCAACAAGATCTATAAACAGGTATTCCCCTTATGATACGAGGGTATTGCAACTTGATTTTGTCACTAATGAAAATAGGTCATTTCGGTATTGTCTTGTACAATAGAACCACGATGATTGGCTCTGTCGATGAGGAGGGCAGTGTACGGCCCGACGCACACTGTACTATGTCTCGTCGCTGTTGCTAACCACAAATCTCTTACTGTACCCTCAACGTGGGGATAATTTACAAGAAGCACCACCATCAGCAGCTGCAGCAGCTCTAAGCGCACACCCGGTCGAGTGCACAAACGCATAATGGATAAAACTGACGGATTAAGCTGCACGTAGATTTCAGACCATGGTTTTCGCGGATAGGAAATGCGACGAGGGAAGTATATTAATTAATCTGCAGGCGATTCATTAATCTTGTAGGGTGCGCGAACGATGATGCCATCTAAATGGTATTCCCACAGTGCGGATACGAACGTAAGGACGTATAAACCGCACATTATTAGCCACCCTATCTAATCGTACGTTTCTCTATATAATGTAAAATATTATAGCCAGCCGAACGTGAAAGCCTGTAGCGATCGTTGGGCCCAACAACATGGTCTCAATTTTTGGGTTGTGTTTACGATGGAACACAATGTTTTTTTCCCCGCCACTTGATCATGTTCGGTATTTGATAGCTACACATATGTGTCTATGTTTGGGTACCTTCATCAACGTCTCGGTCATCGGGGCAGTTAATGAGGGTGAGCGGTGCTCGCGGGTGGAGAAGGCCGCTGACCAGTGGACGCTTACCTTGAGTTGTGAGCTGGCAAAATGAAAGCACAGAAATTTTGATTATCAATTATCTTCATCGAAACACACAAACATTGCAAATTCGGCAGAATCTGCCGAAATGCACTTCACTAAAAGTGCAGTGCGTTTTGAAGCAAACCAAAGAAAATAGTCGGCGGTCGTGCAAGATTGCAATGAAGTGTGCGACAACTCGTAATGCTCGAGTCAGCACTACCGAGCTCGTTGACGGCACTCGACGACACTGGGTCGTGGGCCAAATTGACAAGTGCCAATCAAAGGTGAACGTACAGTCACAACTGAAGAGGGGTAACACATCGCGTCGTGGTTCATCCGTGTTGATGACCATCTACCGCCTATAAAAATAGTTAAAACGAGCGCCTGTTGGGGAGATTGGAAACTGGCTAGATTTCAGACTCTCGCACTCATTGGCGCAGGTCGCACAGTCGACCGAGGATTCGGCTCTGGCCGGCATTTCGCCATTTTCGATGGTCGCAGAATGGCTTCCTATGTCAGCATTGTATTTCCACAAGTGTCTGAAGAAATGTGTAAGCGACATGGAGAAATGTGGAAGCGTTGGGACGCTCAACGGTGCTCATGAATGTGATGGATGAATTGGATTTTATTTCAGAATTTCGCTAGACGCCACAGACATGTCGCCTGTCTCTGGTGGACTTTATTTTATATATTTTTTTTTGAGCTGACCCTCAGCTGTTCCCCTATCTGACAGGCCTCAGCTCTTAACCTTTAGGTATTACTATGAGGACCTGTCTCTGGTGGACTTAAATCCACGCACGTCACTGGTGCTAATCAATCGCTGAGTGTTGATGTGGGAGGTTCAGACGCCGGCCGAGTCTGGATTAGACTTCTCCTTCGAGTTCAAGCGCTCACTGTCACTGGGAAACCTCCAGCGAAAGGGACACATATTGAGGGGCTTGGTAAACATAGACTGTTCTTTGACTTGCACTTTTGACGTTTATTAATTGGGTGGATCCAGTACGTGCAAATGAGTGAAAGCGAGTCAATTTCCTAATTGTCAATGGAATACGTAACGATTACTAAATCTTTCCAAAGAGCCTCAACGATTTAACACGATGCTGTGTTGCCTATTATTATAAAACTACTTTGTCGCGCAGTATGTACAGGGTGTTCGCAAAATTACGCAATTCGTACTGGGAGACCAACTAACGTTGGCGAGTTTGGAAAGTCCCTTTTCTCTGTAAATAAATGCTTACGCAGTATTCAACTAGCGATCCCCTGGCTTTGTTCGTCCGAGATTTAGCCACACATCTATATATATATATATATACATGTATATAATTTTAAGGACATGGATGGCTCACTTCAGAAAACGTTCACCTATAAGGAGTTCTAATTTTGGCAGGGTTAACCGTCCATCATCGCGTTCCAGTGAAATCAACACCTCTACGCTGACTTTAACAACAACACCAACTATTCCCTATGGCGACCCTAGCTCTGCAGTTGAAAGTCTTCGATTCGTTTGTGCGTTACAAACACACCTATCCCATAACATCTATGGATCTAGGATTCGCTCTCTACCCCACGAACGAGTCCCCTGAACGACACGAGTACAATAGAAGAAGTTCTGAGCATATGACCGACAACTTTTTATATCAGCAACGTACGTGTCAGATGGAACCGGCCAATTTTAGTACCTAGCCGTCCGCGAAAACATTACCATCAATACTATTAGTATTAAAATTATGTGTTAATAGGCATTGAATTCGCCGATCCGAGATACTGTGGCGAGCACTTATGCTATTATGATTTGCCATTGTACGGCGATAGTTTCTCTATGTGCGCTATATGTTGATCGCTGTCGTTCTCAGATAGATCCGTCTGTCTGCGTTTTGTCCATAGACCCCCCTCGCCTCGTCCACCCCCGACATGATGATGATAAGATCACAAAACGTCATTACCGTGATACATTACAAATAATAATAATAATAATTGTAACATGAAAATGATAATGATAAAGATAATTATAATAATGACTTGTATTGTTTCCCGAAAAAGATATTACCTACTGAGAGGAAGGCTTCTCTGCCGATGCGGTTTTTTCTGGGTAGTACAACAGATTGTGGCCAGTTAGACGTGGTGGGATCGCGCGGCACATTCGGATCGTGTCTTACTTATTTCTAATTTATTCGCCCAAAAGGCAATTTTAGGTACAAGATGCATAAGATAACACGGCATTGTTACACAGCCGGAAAGGAAGGCAGAATACATGCAGGCCAAAGGATTTCAATGTGGGCCGAGTTTTCGTACAAGCGCCCAGCAACAGCGGCCATCAGCGGCGAGTGGATTGTTGCCACAACGCGAGGTACAGTATGGACAGACCGCTACCATTAGAACGAATGGCGATTAGTGGAAATTCACACGCCTTTTTCGAAGCGGCCGACGCCAGCTTCACCGTTCTCGTCGCCGCCGTCACTTTCAATGGGGGCATTCATTTCATTGCTGTGTGTTGCTAACGCTGCTAACACCGTACGCCGGTTTGGCTTCTGAGCTCGATGCCGCTCTCAGAGATGCCGGCGGGCCGGCTGGCCGCTATTAGAGGACGCTGAGGCTTCGTCGCTGCCTGCCGCAAGTCGAGGCGAATTGAGGCTTCGTGCTGTCGCGCCTTTCTGCGGCTCTGCAGTCGACTCCATCCACAGGCCATCGCTGTTATTATATGTTTGGGATAGGGCAGCATCTCTGCTCCATGTCTGTCGTCGTATAATTTAATCGCGTCGGTTTCTCTTAAAAGGAAAATTGAAAGCAAAGAAAAAAACGACGACGACGACGACGGTGAAAATGCGTCCTCCTCCGTCAGCGAGGCGTTCTTCAGGCAACGATGACAGCAGCAGCAGCAGCAACAACAACAGCAATAGCAGCACCATCAGTGTCAACAACAACAACAACAACAACAACAACAACAAAAAGGCAGTGTGACCACTTCTCATCAAACGAAGAAAACGTCAGCGTCGGTGGGTGGTAGCAATATTTCGGGTAAATTCAGAGGAATTCACTTTTCTTTGACTTGAAGGAGAGCAAGCGTGTCTGGTGCACCATGCATGCGAAACCATCGTTGCCGAAGAAGAGAGCACCTCGAGAAGCAGCAGTAGCAGCAGCAGCCGTAAGCGGCAACCGTCGGTGTTGCATTAGGTTGCCCTCGTGAGTCCTCCTGCCGGGTAACGTCGCAGTTGCCATCAACGACGCGGTCGTGCGATGAGCCGACTGGATGGATTTCGACGACCACGTGAAGAATGCCGGGGGTAATGGCACCCGCGTGAGATGGTGACATCGGCTGGCGCGCGTTGCAAAGACGTCGCCAGCGTTCCGTCGCAGAGGCAGGCGGCATTTCCATGAAAAGGAACACCCACTGGTGGACGTTCCAGATGATGCGCCCTAAAGCTAAGTGAGTGCTGTGGTCCAGCCATCGTCTGGAACACGGCCGCTCGTGGTATTGGACGATGCGGATATACGGCTATTCCCATAGAAGGAAGTGGACCGTCCCTGAGTTAATGAAAGACTATGGGAAAAATTCAGAAATGGTAGAATTGTTTTTTTTTAGATTACGGAAATGCATGATACACATGCACACTGAGCGGTCTATCTTAAAACAGCGCTAACGTGGGACTCACAAGCCCACTAAACCCGCCTGCCTCCCTGCACCCAGATTGCTCGAAAAGCTTAAAGCATTGCATCGACTCTTCCATCTGTGCTATCATACTGTCACTCTCTCAGGGTGAAGGAATCGGGTTTAGCAGAACCGAACCGACCCTCCCGGGTCCTGTGCCTCGACCAAAACTCCTTCTTCTGGCGTCCTCCAGCTTCGTCTTATCCTCATTATCAAATCTGGCTAGCCAACAGTCTTATCCTAGGAATGGTAGACCTACAGGAATTCTACGCGCAGATGGTGGTCATTAGCGTGCTTCGTACGACATTGTTGGAATTTTTCCATATTCCAATATGGGGCAAATTTAATGTAAGTGATCGTAAAGGTCGAGTGACTGTTGTTGTGTCTGTATTTCGTACATTGAATTAGGGTAGAAGCCCTCGACGAACTGTAATATTAAGAAATGATCCGATTGTTGAACTCGCAATGAGGCTATTCTCTTCGCAACTCATTATACATTTGGCATGCATTGCAATTCGTCGATTATAGCTGGATTTCCCCTCTCGTGTAACAATACTTTAAAAATGAAAATGATTATCACCCAACTATAGCGCATACGGACATGGTACGGCATACGCACATGAAATGTATTCCGCCCCAGAAAGTGGTTCCCGCAAGTTCTATCTATCCCATATACGGGGTACATAGAGGTACCTCAACGAGTTCATATCTAACGAGCCTCAGATAGGCGAGTCTCCCTTGACGGTTAGATAAGAAGCCCAGCTATTAAGCACTTACAAAACAATTCTCTAATAATTGGCAGTTGGCGGGGCAGCCGACCCAAGGCTACCTCCACCATCGTCATGACGTCCCGGAGAGCGCGCAGCGATACAGAAGATCACGCTGTGAACAACATGTCCACAACAAGGCCCTCCGCTGCTTCAAGTATTCAGTCACGCCAACGGTGGCGACACAAAGAGTGAATGGAGGAGAGACCAAGAAAAGCCGCTGACGTCGAAGAAATATTGGTGGTGGCATCAGTAAGGAAGCATCAACGAGGGTTCTACAACGGTGCCGGGGGTGCAGTCTCGAAGGTCGTAAGCCAGTTGGCGCTATCTGCCAGGCAACATGGATGCCGTATCGGAGGCAGCGTGTAGCTTTAATACAATGGCCAGCCTGCTATATCCGTGGGTCCTCATGATGTTTGTCTCATGAGATGTCGTTGTTACAGCAGAAAATAGAAACTGCCAGTCAACCAGCCAGCCAGCCAGCCATTCAGTTGATGGCTACTTGGCGATAGCTTTTTGGCTTCAACGATTTGAAATGTCACTGCACCTATGTAAATGTCTCTGTGTTGTATGTGTCTGTAAGCAAGGAAAAATATAGCCACAACAAACTAGACTGGCTCGTACACGACCTCGGTTGTGAGGTTCGTAGACGATGAGGCAGCGCAATAATACGCACAATGGGACATATGCAAGGGAGGCATAATAGCTGTAAAGTTAGAGAGGGAGAAGAAACTGCAGACTGGACGATAGAACAACTAACACCTAAGAGGGAACTCGTGACCTATTCATTCACTGACAGTGAGTGAGAACCTCTTTTGTCCGTCCGCGTCACCCCTTTCAACGGAGGTTTCCTACGCATATATATATATATATATATATATATATATATATATACATATATATATATGGCGGCAATATTTGATCTCATATCATCTAATTCTAGCTGACAATATAACTTCTTAATAAGGTACTCAGTCCATTGTCAATGCATTTAGGATCCGCTCATTTTCACAATGAAGCCTATCAAAATCCCTGATCATGCTTCGTTCTCAACTTCTATTTCGAATCGTCCTTGTATTAGAAGAAATTAAATTTCCGAAAATTCCTAGCGTTTTTTCCCTTTTGACGGTCATTGATCAACTCTTCAACGTTCAACTTTCACGAGGAGGACCAGCGAGAATTAACTGGTCATCAGTTGTGTGTTAGACCGATGCACAGTGCGATCCATTCGAAAAATCGTAGCTTCTTTGTGTGACTGTGTGTGTGTGTGCGTTTTTTGTTGTTTAGGCGCTCGAGCAGTGGACACGATACGATTCAGCAGTATTGGCCAAAAGTACCCGATCCGGCCGGCTTACGTTAATGTTGGCCGGCGCGTCTGAGGCGACGTCTCCATGCGCCGTTCATCATTCAACATACTGAGAGGTCAGCAGATAGATAGATGTTCGCCCCGCAGAGAAACACATAACATCAACAACAACACTAGACGGAGAGCCACGAGCGAGCTTTTTCGTGAGGCTTCGCCTTCGTGCAACGAATGTCATGAAGCGCCAATCACCACTTTGGCGGTGGCGGCGGCAGCACCAGCAGCAGCACCAACATCATCTCAAGCAAGCACACTGTGAATAGATACGGCTATGGACGTCAAAGACGATGCCGGTGCCTCGGATACGGCCATCAGCCGCACGGTGGCTGAGCTGCCCACGGGTCGTTCTGCCGCTGCCGTCGTCGTCGTCTGGCTCTTCTGATCATCGCCAACACCGCCATCATTGTCCGCTCGGGGATGGCATCGTAGAGTCGATGAAGATGAACGCAGCGATGAAGAACAATAGACAAACGAAACAAGCAAGGAACGAGCAGACAATCTTGTCGCTATCGCGCCGTACCAATCTCTACAGCTACCACCACCACCACCACCACCGTCACCACCTGTGGCAACAGCAGCGGCAGCAGCAGCAGTAGTAAACTGTAGCTGAGTTCTTGTGGTTGCACCATTTACGCCGCCGAGCTGACGAACGGCTCAACGCTGATACACTGAGCTAAATATCAATAACAACAGGTTGGGCTGCAACGGTGTACGTATCAGAATTCAGTGGAGAGAGAGAGAGAGAGAGAGAGGACAAAGCAGACGTCATTGCTGCTGCTGCTGCTGTTGTTGTTGTTGTGAACGTTTTTCAGAGTTTTATTTTTTGTGCTTTGTGTTTCCGAAGTTCCAATGGAGCGGTGTGATCGCTACGAAAAGAACACACGATACATGACATTTGAATAGTGCATCCGAAGTGGAAGATAAAGCCAAATCGCTGAACAAATGGCTATCGATACCGTGATAAGGCTGGATCCCTTCCTGCTTTGATTCGATTTTAAATCATACTTACTAGTTCGGTTTGATGGAAAAAAGCATGCAATGTTTTCCCCATGGAGAAACATTGTTTTTGTTCAAAATCGGGGCTCGGTTAATGGATCAGCCATATGCAGCAAGGAGGCCACGCGATGCTCATATCCGAACCGTAATAAGACGTAGAAACATACGCGAAATAACGCTATACGACAGAGATAGAGTCACACACAAAAATTCACACGCCCCTGAGACCACAAAGGGATTCGAACCTGAGACCTAGAACAAGTAGCACTCCACCATTCGGTCTATTTTTTCCGAGGGGTGTCCCAGAATACTGCCGACTTCACCAGCCTCTGTGCACTCGGTGATCAACGGCGACAGTGATCGAGCGTCTTCGAGCGTGTCTAGTCACGACACTTCACGAGCTGCAGGTGCACAATAAACGGGGAAAAAGGTGGGCGAAATTTAGTTGGTCTACTTCTCAAAAACGTCTCCTTTAAACGAAACATATTCTCACAATAAAACATTTTACGCACGGTGCCTCAACGACGTCCTTGCACGGGATCTCCTCAATAAGGTGTTTCGTGTTATGAGCGTGGTGCGTCTTCGCTTCCCGCACGTACACAAGTTCCGTTTACTTCGAAAGCCCGACAAGATCAAGAGCGAGCACATTTATAGGGCTATGTGCGATCAGCTTCTTATGCGTTCTCTCGATTTCGCATTCTGTACTCATTTCCTGTTTGTTATTTTTGTTACCAAGTAACCGTTGCGGCGAGTAAACATTGTGAAACTTCACCTGTCGGTTTCGTTCGGTGTAGTATGTGTGCTTTTTACTGCATATTACCAGTGAATGTAGAGAGGCAACGTTGTACGATGCCTTTGTTTCTCTGCATCATCGGCGGTGGAGGAGGCGCATGTTTGACCTAACGCCAGCGTCAGCACCACCTCACGGTCTCGCGGAACCTACACGTGCCTGACCCATTTAGGTGGCGGTTGCCTTCGCCTCCTTGATGAGGAACAAGACAACAACAACAACAACAACACCAACGATCCAATCAGACCCGCTGTGTTCTGACATCGGTCCGCGTTGCTACGACGAGCACCAGCAGCTGCAACAGTATCAACAGGGGAAGCGGCTGCGGGCGGCATCGCGATGGCGCGACGTTCCTGGCTCCCATCGACCGATGAAGTTCCGCTGCCAGCACCAATGGAGTGGAAACTCAGCTCGCCGTGTCTCCGCTGGACGATCAGGTCGGCAGAAAGATTCTGCTTCATCAAAACGGGTAGAATATATCCACTCTCAATGCACTTCTCAAATGTTCTATCTACTCCAGCTTCGGCAGCTGCCGCTATTGCAATGGCGACTCGTTAGGACACGCACCGTCACCGCGGTGGGCGTTCGGCCAGGGCTCACGACGCTCCTCACAGGCCGCAGGGCGAACTAAACAAGATCTTCCTCTTAGCACTGTCCACGTCGAAAGCCAAGCCGTGTGTCGGCCAATGTGCGCTGAACAAAAAAACTCTCGCACAAGCAGAACGCAAAACCAACACGTGTCAACCAACAAAGAAGTGAGACATAGCGTCAGCTGCTATCAGCGACTGTTTCGTAGATGCCGGTTGCATGTCTCTCTGGGAGTTGGCGAATCTTAGTATAATCTGACTGTTGCTCATCTTCAGTTTAATATTTATAATAAGAGGTGTATACATATACTGGTCATGTATTGAAAACAAATGTATAACACGGACCAGAGTTTACGTCTGGGAGTATGTTTGTTCCTTGCACTAGTCGAAAGGATTTTGCACGCGTTTGTTTGACCGAAAATCCTGTGTTATGTGTTTTCGTTGTTTCGCCTCGCTGTGACCTTGTTCATCCACCTTCGATCGCACATTAACCAGAATTATGGTGGAAATATAGATTCATGCCTAAGCAACGAGCGGACGTTCTAATGTTAACAATCGCGGCAGATAGAGTTTGCATAGCGTCAGATTCGTAGAGTGCTCGCATTAGTTAGTGTCATCATTATTATTATTATCATCATCATAATAAAGACAAAGGAAGCAGAACTATATATGGTCTAAGCAATGATACGTCTAGACAAGAAGATCCACTCGCGATAGGCTGGACACATTTAGCTCTTTATTCCCGATGCTCTCTTTAGTTATATATATATATATATATATATATATATATAACGACGATCGCTGTGTGCGTCTGTGAGTGAGATGCAGCAGCGCGCGAGATCAGCCTCCTCAAGGGGAGAAACAGTTCTTGCCTGCCATTGTGATGATGTGCTTTAGCCGCCGCAATAGATGCGAGCTGCCTTTGCGGCTGGCACGTATACCATAGCCGTACGACGAGGCGGTCCTATGAAAGGCTGTTCGTCATTGGCCTCATCATTACGTCGTCATGAAGGTGATTCCCATTCAATGAAGGAACACCACATCATCGTCGTCCTCGTCATCGGTGCCTCGCTCGTCTATGTTTGCTACAGGGGTATAGGCACTGTGTAAAACATGTACAATGTTCTCGCAATCAGTCATGCGAATCTTTTTAACCATTATATATATATATATATATATATATATATATATATATATATATAATGGGATCTCCTTCGAC
Source organism: Stratiolaelaps scimitus (assembly GCA_019614645.1). Taxonomy (NCBI): domain Eukaryota; kingdom Metazoa; phylum Arthropoda; class Arachnida; order Mesostigmata; family Laelapidae; genus Stratiolaelaps; species Stratiolaelaps scimitus. The sequence continues at coordinate 10,933,240 of JABWDB010000003.1, forward strand.
CAAATATTGGCACTCGATGACAACAGCAGCGGAAAAGATATAATCCTTTATGGGATATAACTATAACGCACGAGACGCGAGAAGGGTGAGCATGTCCATATATGAGTGTTTTTTCTCCAGATATAAGGGATTAAATTGATTCTTGAATGAATGCAGAATAAAATTCGTAGATAGAAGCTGTTACCTATGTGGGCTTCTTTGGACAGTAGTGTGGAAACCTACTCTCTCATTGAAATTTACATTTCCGCACAGAGATATATCTTTATGTCTATGGAATTAGTAGTCTGGTGCTTTATACCAAAAAGAAAACATGTACTGCGACCTGTTTTAAATTGTTGTAATTGCATCCGATATTCTGAATGTATTACCTTCCATAAACGATTGTCGCCGCCATCATCTGAATGAATGCTCAATGACCTGCTGTGCTCAGAGTTGGTTCGAATTGTCGAACTCCATCCTGAAAAGTACCCAGAAAGCAGGCGCTCTTTGGGTCTGCCTAGATATATATATATATATATATACATATCTAACACATACCGCACACACCGAATCGGTACCGGCGGTGTGCGATGGTGGACATCACTAGCGACACCCATGCACAGGATGGGTTACACACACACACACAACGAAACGTAAAGTATACACCGTAGAGATCCACAGTCGCATGAAATGGACTCTTTTTCTGTGATCTTATGAATGAGGTATATGAATCCTTCACGTATCTACCACTAACGTTCATAGGCCCCTTAAGGTATTTATTTGTCTATGCGGGCCCGTCTGTTCAGGCCGGCCTCGTTGTGTGAGCGTGTGTGTGTGTGCCTCCATGCGCCCGAGAGCTATGAAGAGGCAAGATGCTCGAGGTAATCAACAAAAGCGTCAGCCAAAAAGGATATCACGGAGTCGTGAATCGCGCCCTCGTCTCCTACTTCCATAGCTTATGCTGCCATGGCACGCCTGTGTCGGTCGTCATCACCATCCTGCTGCAGGCATCAGCCAGCAGGCATTCCGACATAAAGAAGACCTCGCCAGCCTCCTGTCGGCCCGATGATAATACTGCCTACTTCGGCTGGCTGCCGCTGGCCTCGACGCTCTGCTGGTGCCATACATATATGTATTGTGTAGTATTATTTTCGTAGAACAAAAGAGTTGTTCATCGGCGACTTCTCTCGGCTTGTCCGTCTCTCATCTTCCTCAACAGCCAGCAAATCTTTTCAACAATATAACAACAAGCAAAGGTAACAGCGGGTTGAACCCCGTCAACAATAACACCAGACTCTAGGTACCAGCGGCCGCCGGTATCAATGGACTCATCAATATCACTGCTTCAATATCAACCTGCCGACAGTACGACGACAGCAATCAAGTCGACAAGAACAAGCAATAATATCAACAGTAATAGCAACAACAGCAACAACAACAACAACAACAACAACAACAACAACAACAACAACAACAACAGCAGCAGCAGCAGCAACAACAACAACAAGAATAGGAAAGCTGCAGCACAAATGAGGAATTACTCGTAGAAACGCCCATAGACCGAGAGATATATAGATAATTGTTCGCTGTCAGCGGCAGTGTTGTGATCGGTGTTGCTGTTGTATTGCTGATGTTGTAAATAGTTCGACAGCAGAGAGCTTAATCCAGGCGTTCTCTCATTTATAGGCCGTTGCAGTGGAAATGTCGATTGGGGATGTCGGCTTCATGCGTTCCTTGTCTGGGGCCATTTCCCTAGAAGACTATCTATCCGTCGCTCTTACGTTGCGCGATGAACTAACCGGTACGGGATACGATTAATGCTGTCAAGCTCGTCGCGATCAATCACAAAGTGGCATAAAACTCGATTGAGCTGCCGTGTCTCGTGTAGGGAGAATCGGTAATTAGACAATTAGATTAAATTTTAATACATCGAATATTATGTCCTCGTGTCCTCTGGCGACGAACTACAATAAATAGGTGCTCTCGAGAGCGTTTACCCATGATGGATCTGTCTGTCAGTCAATTCTCCCACTCGTGCTGTTTGAGTCCATCTTCGCTATCCAATACCACCTGAAGTTCTGCCGTGATAATTGGGTAATAAGTGTGTCACATGAGGCAGATACATACTGGCCCTCTGAGAGGCCGCGATGAATTCTTCGAGCGGCATCCATCATCCCATCAGGTAAGGACCCGCTCTCGACGTAACTTGCTCGGCCGAGTTGACTTACTTTTTTGCTCGCGTCCTCGTACTGTTGCAATGGTCGAAAATACCCATATGGTATTTCCCATCTCTGCGACAAGCTTGGCTTTCGTCTCTCACGTTCACTCTCTTCTCGGACAGCTCACACAATAGGGCCGACACCGAAGGCTTTTCAAACCTCGAGGTCCACAGCTCTGGGTGGGGGCCATCGATCTATGGTGGGAGGGCAAACTCACTGCGGGCATCGCGGGAAGATTGGTGATCGATCAGGACAAGCCTTGTTGGCTCAGCAATGTCTGCGCTTTCTGCTGGCGCTGTTTCTGAATGCCGCTGATCGAAGCTTGCCAAAGGCATTATAGTAACCACGTGGAGGAACTTCGAATAGACGACGCTGGCTCGGAGACTTTTTTATTTTCCTTGCTGTAATCCCCGCACAGAAATTATTGCATGTTCTTTGTGCCCGTGTTACAAGGTTCGATATTGAAAAGAAGGGTGGGAACGATGTCAATGGATATTCGATCGTGTAGATTACATCGCGTATGCTAACACAAAATATATAGTTGAAATAATTGCCGAAAATAGTACTCATTTGTAACCATGTGCTACGCAACTTGATAATCTCCATCCGGGTTAAAGGTAGAGAGAATGATCTCGGCATGCAGATGTGTCTATCGTCTACCTACGGCAGACACTTTTCATTGAACGGGCATAAAAAATAGATAAAACGGGCATATTTGGAATTGAAGCGTACATTATTTATTATCGCTATTATTATTGTTATTATCGCTGGTATTAAAAAGTGGCCGCAACTATCGATATCCATGCGCTTCCTCGGTACCACTTTGATCACGACCGATTTTGGTAGTGATTGTCATTTCCACAAAGAATGACGGCGAATACATCTCTCTCGAAGTTCAGCTGCATTAGGCTTTGCAAGTACTATTGCAATCTCCCTTTCGTATAATTACTTTCTGTAACAAGAAAATATATTAATGGTATATATATACATATATATTTTTTTTCTTGGGAAATTGGAATTAAGTATATATATATATATATACTTAATTCCAATTTCCCACCAGGTTTCCAACAATGGTGCCTGCGTGCTTCGTCCTTATCATATCGTGTTATTTGTCCTGTTCCACCCCGCAATGTCTGTGAGCAACAACTCTCATCATTTGATCGGACTGTTTCGCCAGCTTGATGCAAATCCCTCACTGCCATACTGGTTTCAACAGCCTGCGCTCATACCGGACGTTGCGTCCGTCAATCCCTAGTTTATGTTCCGTTGCTCTCGCAAAGTCATCCGTATATTTGTAATCAAATTGTCGCTTCGCTACTGTAACACCATCGATGCCATTTCAAACTAGTTAAACAATTGTCGCCTTTTGTTGGCCGGTCTTAGTTGGACTAAACGCAGCTACCACGCGACTCGTGATGGAACATTCGTCTGTCTGTTTGAAGTTGACCCACGATGCGATATGAACAGGACCAGGCTGCTTAAACCTGTTGAAAAGCTGGTGATGTTTAGCTCAACGCTTCAAAGGTATTGAGAATGAATTGAAAGGCCTCTATGGCTGTTGCTGAGTTGCTGTAAAAAAGTTAGATGTGTAGATACTCGTTTCCAATCGTTTCTGAGGCCACAACAACGTTTGATAGTGAAGCTTTTAATAGAGCGGTCACACTTACCTCCAGGTACTGAGAGGCAATCGAAGTACGGCTCCCCATCGACTGACTTTCGTCAACACAAGTTAAAAACAACAGTTGGGACTTCGGGACGTCCTACGGACAACGCAATAATCGAAACGGAGCGCTTAGTGCAACAACTTGCCTGCTGCACGAAGCTGCAGTATTATTATTTTTGTTATTATTATACTTTTAACCCTCTCAATCATAACGAATGACAACGATTGTCAGCTCTCGGTAATCGCAGGGTAATTCATTCCATTCTTTTCTCACTCTAATATTACATATCATACATGGATATATATAATTGGGGAATATATATATATATATATATATATATATTCGTCCTGCTTGGGAAAAAGCTACAGTTCACACGTACTCACCTGAAATCTATCATTTTCACGTTAGACTTCGCTTACCGCTGTCTTGTTTACCTCGAGCTAAGTCGAAGATTGTAGTTATGGGAGAATCTTATTCCTATTTCTGCTGAGACGATCAGTGGGACGCCGTAAGATGGTGACCATCGGAGAAGGCGGCAGCGCAGGGGGGGTACGGGTCGGGTTTGGAACTAGTGAATGGCTGAAAATGTCTATGTAAAAGATGTAAGAAACGGACTTTTTGGCGGAAGAAAAAATTCTAGTCGATAATGACATACCACGGTCAGTGTTGTAGCGCAGTGCTAGGGCCTGTGCTACGGCTGCTACTACCACTCATTGCTGTTGCTGCTTTTGAGGGTACAACTCTGATCTGATCTGCTCAGCGCTACACGTTATCGTTGTTGGCCATTTCTGCATCTGCAATTTTGCCAGTGGTCTGTGTTCGCACTGCTACGGCTGCTGCTGCTGCTGCCGAAGTTCTGCCTGTGCTTGTGTTACACATCACGTGCATGTGTGCACTGGGAACTCGTGTATAGCTGAGGCTGGTGTTGTTGCTGTTGTTGTTGTTGTTGTATTTCCGTCGCCGAAGACAACGAGTGTGAGATGACGCCTATCGCACGCCTGTGGCTCCAACTAGAAATGGAAGATGGAGGCGTCACCGTGTGTAGACCGGAGAGGCTTCATCAGCAACAGTAACAGCAACAACAACAAAAAGAGCAGCTGGAAGACGAACAGCGCGAAGCGAACACATCACGCCAGCAACATCGCCAACGGCAGCAGCAACAGCGGCAGCAGCAGCAGCAACAACAACCAGTAGCATTCGTAATCAGTAGGAATAAGGTATCTACAGACAGGGACGGCCACCACCGCCGCCTTCGTCCGCCGCGACCGAAAACGCCCCCAATTGCAAAAAGAGCGGAGGAAAACATGGGATCGGTATTTACATCATCAAATCAAGAAAAGGCAAAACACAGCAAGCAATAGAACACGAAGAGGCAACCGGGCTGACAGACACAAACAGAGACTGACGGAACGGCGCTTGCCGACGAAACGCTCTCGAACGATCTAGCGAGGATATCGCTAGTTGAAATACGAATTTGAAAATACACGCACACACACATGGACACGTACACCATTACGATGCCATAATAACAACAAGATACCGACCGAGTCGCGGTGGTGGTGGCGGTGGCGGCGGCGGCGGACACTGTTATGACATGGCACAATAGATCGGAGCGGGAGTGTGAAATTCGGTGAGTGTCAGGGCAAGGAGCTTCAGGGTTGTGGGGCCGAGGGCGGCGTCACAGATACACAACGATGCTGCTACGGCGATGACGTCGACGATGATGATAGCCTCGTGAGATAAAGCGATGTAGGGTAAGCAGTAAATGACGAGTGGAGACAACATCGTCATCAGTGATGATAACAATTGTTCGTATTGTTGCCACGTACAGATTTGACTGCTACTGCTGCTAACGAATTGGCAGAAGGGCGGGTCGGGACTTTTGACACAGGTATCATACGTTTTTTTGTCAAAGGGCAAAGGTACTGGCATCGTTGATGGATTTGTGGAATACAAAGATATATATATATATATAATTCAAACTGGTGCCACCGAGCAACGCTATGTTCTTTAACATTATTTAGTGATTCAATTGGGAGACATAGTTTATTGATAAGATTTACAGGGTTACACAAGGGCCGTCGTCGCCGGTATCATCCCTACCTAGCTGATACTAAAGATGGCATAATTTGTAAGAGATACCTTTTTTTTTACCTTATTTAGCCAGATATATATTCAAAATCGGTTTTGGGTCTTGTCGCACATAATCCGTATATTCCCTCGGAAGACGCCAAGTATCACGTATACGCCTTCTCGAAGGACTGTCGACGAAAAATCAGTCAAGGGCTTTACATGCTAGGCTGCGGATATAAGTGCCATTTAAAGACATTACATACTGGTAGGCTTGCAAATGGGCATGCCAAGATGCCGTGTTCAACGAGAGCATACCTTGCAGAGCTTGGTAACGGTATACCAGTGAGCTTCGCAAGAATATTTATCAATAGTTTTGGCACAGATGAAAATCGTTGTGACCTAAGTACGGTTGAACAAGTGCCGGAGGTTGAGTGATGAAATATATATATATATATATATATATATATATATATATATATATATATATATATATATATATATATATATATATATATATATATATACATGTATATATTGCTGCGAGATATTGAAACTCAGTCTCTGTTCTGTATCAGCAATAATTCAATCCCCCTTACATTCTTGCTCAGGCGCGCCAGCATGGTCGAAAGATCGAGTAGATTAGAAGAGGACCAACGTAAAACAAAGCCCGTCTTTGATGTTCGCTCAGCAGAATCTCGTGTGGTGGTGGCAGCGTATGGCTGCTATGTTCATGGCTAGCTCAACAAATGCGAGATCGAGGAACACTGAACACTGATCTATGGCGGGTTGAGACGCTCACCGAAGCGCTCTATAGAGACAGTACCAGCACCGTTGTGCGGTAGATATTGTAGATGATGTTCCATCAAAATCGCCCGGACGGACGCACGCCGCCGCCGCCGCTGAGTCGTGTTAGTCTTGGTGCCTTGTTTTTTTCTTTAGTCAAGCGGCTCACCAATATCCGGCAGCGGTGTTTCCGCCAGCTAGCGCGATGATTGCCAACATCATCGAGGGTTGCCTATGTCCGCTGTCCATCAAGAAGCTGGTAACTCGTAGAAGGTTATTGTGCTGCCGGAGTGAGAGTCGATGCCAATCTCGAATAAGTTCCTTGTCGTATTACACAAGCAAGCAAACGCCTCGTAGAGCAGTTTCTTCTAGCAGAAACTAGACGAAAAATCAACCGAACTTCACATGCAGCGATTACAGCGATTCAACGGTGGCGGCCGTCGCCGCAACGGCAAGTAACAAGCGATTTGTCAAACGCAGGACAAATCTCCATGATATAGAGTCATCCAGCAGAGTCGTTCATTGCCTCTTCATTCACGTTCGCCGTTTGAAAGATCGCTCGTGATAATTTTCTAGATCTAGGGTGACAGAAACCCCGACAGGGAGAGCGAGATTGTGTGCGCTACCCAGCGCATAACGTTGTATGCTATCTGGCGAAACGTTCAATAGGTGTGGCTTAAGCTAAGAATAGGTAAGCAATGGCATAAGCCTTTCCGGGCGGCGTCGCTGCGCCTTCGATTGCTTGGAAGTCATGTTGCACCTATGCGACGCTCTCTCTCTCTCTGTCTCTCTCTCAAATGGTGCGTGTCCGTTGACGACTGGGCGCCGAGCGTGGAGTCCATCGCTGAATGATGGTTTCGCTCATCGCACGTTCGTTGTACGTTGCCTCGGGATCGTCTCTATTTTCGGTTTTTTTTTTTTATATTTCACGGACTGCCTTGAACTGTTGGGCATTTGCTGCTGCCGCCACCGACGGGATAGAGTCCCAGAGAGCTCTGTTCACTTGACACGTTGCAGAAGACAGACTCGGGCAGTCGACGATGAACGATGAGATGACAAATTGAACGGATCGACGCCAGTTTACTCGGACATAACGACTTAACTAGAGGTTGGTGGAAAAGACAGAGATCAGAAAGTCGAAAGCAGGGGCGGGGAGAGAGAGGGGGAGTTACACTGATGAATGCAGCATGGAAATCGCTTTAAATAAGTCGAAGAGGGATCCACAGCCACAGACCAGCTGTTAGATCTGTGTGATGGTGTCACCTCAGGGTGAACGAAAATGGCGTGCAGAGAAATAGAAGTCGGTCCTTGTCGATGGCGGTGGAAATGTAGTCTGTGACCACTTACAGAATGATCTATATCCAATTTGTCAAAGCGGGAACAGGCCCGAATCATACATGCCCATAGAAGTTCAGAATCACGGCCAGCACCGGTACAAATACTGGCGTAACAAGTGGCCGTCGTCTAGCAATCTATAATAGCAACAGCCAGCACCGATTCTCCGGCAATCACCACGCTCAATCAACTCGGTTCGAATTTGTCATTTCCATTTTTGGTCAATACATAAACAGACTCAAATGACCACGTATGATAGCTCTAGGAGTTCATTTCATCGTGTCAGCGTGAAATACTGACGGGAGCCTATGCGCCCTTCGAGGCCAATACGAAAACTCGACTATGCTCTCATGGCTTTGTAGAAGATATGGAGGAGAGAGATAGACGAATGTAAAATAGTTACGCAAGCAGCGACGTCATCTATTGTCATGTACGTGATCACCACCGCTTACGGCGTCACTGTACATGTTTCCTATCACTGTACAGACGGCACGCGGCCATATATGAATACACCGGAGCATATGAATACATGGCCGGACATCGTCGTGAGTTTGCTCCTATTTTATATATATATATTGTCGTTCTAATTTGGCTCAATGGAAGGGTGACGGTCAACAATAGACTGTGGTGGGGCAACTACGTCGTGTATTATTATTCCTAACTACCTACCAACCTATATCTAGCTATCCTACTCGATCCTCTTTATCTCCGGGATGTCCCGCGCTATATAGCAGTCGTTCGCCGGCGCGCGTGCTCATAAGGTACACGCCATGCCTGCGGTCTTCCCTGCGACTAGACGTGCCGCAGTGATGTCGCTCGCGGACACTATCTGACATCTTCCGGCGACTGTAAGCGCCACCTCGGAGATGGTGTGCGCCCTCGAGCAACCAATGACGCGGGCGGCGTCGCCTTCAAGTGATGAACACCAACAACAACAACAACAGAAACAAGCAGCCACGATGGAGGATAAGCAAGAACGAACGAACAACATCACTTGAATGCATATATATATATATATATATATAGTACACATCGGCGTGACGGATGCAGCGAGCGAACAAACTAGCAATAGAGCAGGCAGCGACATCATCAAAGGACAACGCCAGAGGAGAAGACTTGCGTTCGCTTAGTCCCCTGAAGAGGGAGCTAGCGGGCGGGCGAGCGGGCGGGCGAGCGGGCGGGCGGTCGGACGACCGAGTTAGAATGAGCGAGCGAGCGAGAGAGAGAGAGAGATTTGCTGGTACAAAAAGAGAACAAAGGAAGTCTCTTTGCAGAAGACGGAGGGGTTGAATAGCTGGGGTGGGGGGGGGGGGGGTGATGGCCGACTAGCAGCAGCAGCGGCTGCGGACGATGACATGGACACATTGAAGCACATGGAGCAAGAAAGGGCAAGAGAGAGAGAGAGAGGAATACACCACCACCAATACAGAAATATGGATGGACATGGTCGGCCGGACGTATGCAAGTATCATATATATATATATATATATATATATATATATATATATGGGTGTGCTTCTACGTGTGTGTGAGAGAGAGAAGGCAGTGCGTCCGAGAGGAAGGAGAGAGAGAGAGAGAGATGGTGAATGTATATATGTACAGAAGGGGATGTGACTAGCAAAGCTGGGTCGAAACTGAGCGAACGAGCAAGACAGACAGCATAAAAACACACGAACGCTGAAAAAGAAACGAAGAAACCGAGAACGAACGATGACCGGAGACATCTCGGTGAGGAGACAGTGAACGTCAACTTAACTTATATATCATAAGACAACGGACGGATGGGTTCGTGGTTCGTGTCTATGGGCGGCTTGAGCAAGGTGCAGACAGAGGAAATAAGGACGACGCAAATGGGCACGCGATGATTCGGTTAACAGTCGACGGTTAACAGCGCCACAGCAGAGACTATACGTAACAGAGGCCATAGACAACAGATCATACTGGTTAGCTCCTTTCAGTGTCCGCCTCGCCATCATCCGTAGTGGGACTCACGTCACGTCCTTAGATCTGGCCATCACCTCTATCCTATATGTATATATATATATATATGGCTTGGCTATCGATGACGATTATTATTGTACAATCGTTCAAGATATGCCCATCACACTGACAGTGGACTCTAGCCGGTGAAAAAAGTGTGGCAAGCAATATGTGTCACTAAACGAAAAATGGGTCGAAATGTGTCGCACACATGATGACACCCGTCGTATAATGTTGACACTGAATACATGGTGCCATGCCACCATTACGGTGTTCACCCAAAAATTTCGTCCTGTTCGTTAGGCAAATCAATGGCTCTATGATAATATGTGGCAATGATGAAGACGATTATTATAATTGTTGCTGGTGTTGTTTACGACTGTTTTGTGTTCATCTCATTGAAACATCATCTTTCCTTCGTCATTTTATTTTATGCGTCTGCAGCGATCTGTATAGCAGGACATCTATGCCTATGGAGCGAGCGCACTGGACAGTCGATAGAAGTCGTGCAGAGGCAATATTTGTTCTCTTTTCAGGGTGTCCTGCGCTCGTGCTGGCACATTCACTGGATCAAGGCCTATTTCGTAGATAGGAACTTCACATTTCATCGTATTGATCTGGCAGGGACAGGGATGCGAGAGAAAAACAAGGAGATAGGCAAAGACAGAGTCATGGTGGTGGTGGTGGTGATTGTCGGCGATTGGTGGTTTGTAATACATCGCTTCAGATCTTGTGTAGCTGCTCTATACGGTGGTGGCCAGTGTCCCTGTAGCAGCAGCAGCAGGAGCTTTGCACCCCCTCCAGTCGGGTGACGCTGATGCTCGCGAGCTGTCGAGCGAGGCTCACGTGACGCGACACCATCGGCCTCAATCGACTGTTTCGACGTTTCGTTTTCGACGATGCTGCTGCTGCTGCTGCTGACTTTCGAGCCGCCATTGAATTGGCAGCGAAGTTCGAGTCTGGCTCCAATTCGAATATCACTGAACAGCAGCGACATAGCAGCCATCACGGCTCTCGGTTATCCTCGCTCGCACGGCCACAGAGGCAACAACAGCTTTCGGCGGCAGTAGCGACAACAACGGCAACAACACAACCTTCGTTGACTGGAGACTTTAAAGCATCGACTCGCGTTAAAGTATTGCCGCAACCACAGGCACCATGGAGACGATGACGACGGCGACCACAACCACCGCTGACAATACCGACAAAAGCTCCGTAACACCCACGATGGCTTGCCTACTGCGGCTGGCTTGCCTCATCTCGCCACAATTTCTAACACGAGATGACGATGGCGAAGGTACGCCCTTACTGATGATGCAGCCGCCGCCACCGCCAGTTATTGTTGTTATTGTCGTTGACTTCGTTCGATGATATCGTGACGAAGCTTGAAGGGAATTCTCATCGGTGATAGTGCTATTACAAATATATATATATATATATATATATATACAGCTGCACAACTGTCAATCGAGTGATCATGTGAACAACAGCTCGATTAGCAAATGTTTGAATGGGAACGGATTTGTTGCAACTACACAGTCGGAAGGTGTTTGGCGATTCCTAAATCCTGCTGGGTACAGGCACACGTTACACGGTGATCGAGGCTATGCATTTTCTATTGGGGGATCGGTCGGGTGCAAGAAGAGGTACTCAGCAGCGGTAAAATGATTACACGATCTAACAGTATTGATTTCTATTCGACAGTAATCGTTAAGGGCAAAACGACAGACAGAATACTTAGACAGGTGTTGCTCGTCTTCTGAAATGTAGCACAATTTCCATGGTTGATCTACATGGAACAATTTATGTAGATTATATTTTCGTAAACTCTCGCATATTGAAAGGATGCAATGTTTTCAGCTTGGATTTACCTCAACTGCACCCGACATGCTTACGATCCATTCCATGTGACGCTGACGTTAAACGTGAAAAGAGTGGTACCTCTTCCGGCCATTCGGTCCTCAAGTAAACCAAACATAGACCGTACTTGGCTTTCACTCCATGTTGAGAAATACACATGCATATATATATATATATATATATATATTAGGTTGTTCCATAAGTTCCCGCGGTTTCATGATCAATGGAAAAATGACGCACCCAGATCGATTAAAACCAATTCACATATTTATTATGTACTCCCCGTTGTTGTTCACGACCTCCTCCCACCTTTCGATGAGCTGATGGACTGAATTTTTCCAAAAAAATTGTTTTTTGAGTCGAAAAAGGCAACCAACCCTTATTCAAGGTCCTCCGAATCGTCGAGAATGATGGTCACTCAAAGAATTCGCCAGTGAACGATACAGGTGGTAATCTGTTGGAGCAAGGTCTGGCGAATATGGTAGGTGCGCAAAAACTTCCCCTCTGAACGCTTCAAGTGCCGCTTTGGTGTTTCTCGTGGTGTGAGGCCTTGCGTTGTCGTGGAGGAGAACGACTTGGCCTCGCCTGTCGGGTCTCTTCATCTGAATGGCCTCGTTTACACGATGCAACTGAGCTATGTAGAGGTCGCTGGTGACCGCCCTAATTCCTCTCAAGCAATTTCCCAGTGTATGGGACTTTCGGATGCAAATCTTGCTTAATTCGGGGCATAGCCGCATCCCCGGGAGGCACCCAGTCAGCTCGTTGCTTCATATTCGCGTACAGACACCACTCCTCGTCTCCAGTAACAATTCTGTGCAGGAATCGGTCATGATGGTTGCGCGTAGCACGCACTAGGGACTTGAGTAGGTCTTCATCAAACTCAAGAGGCCGACCACTACGAGATGCATCCTCCAGGTCACAGCAGCCCCACCTGAACTTCGCAAACTGCTCCTGAGCCGTCCTTCCAGACACACTTGCTTCGCCATACACGGCACAGATATACTTCGCTGTAGCGGAGGCGGTTAGACCACGTCGAAAGCCGAAGAAAAGCAGGTGTCGGAAATGAACTTGTTTATTGCCTGGAATATCCATCTTTCGAGCCTGATTTCGAGTTGAAATCCAGTTCATGACGAAAATCGATCTCCGTAGGCGTGCAGAGCGGGAAAAAATTTTCGAAACCAGTCGGGTTCAAAGTACATGGAGAGGGCTTTGGTCTAGAGGGTAGCAGGTTCAAACGACACCGCGGGAACTTATGGGACAACCTAGTAAAATATCTGTCCATGTATACTTATCTTGCCATGCCTTGTCATACCATTTCCTGTATGTGAATTCGGTAACAAAATGATGATAATGCATGTGCGATGTTATTACCTTATCTCGAATAGCAAACACAACATTCATGGTCATATCGGCGGTATTGTATTATACATAATGAACGATTCGAAGTAACATTTGCGAAGTGACTTCCTCCTAAACACGAATCGTGAAGCATTTCGTGCAACCCGATAGCCTGCACGATTATCGTTCATGTCAATTGTAATGGTTTGCACTGTACGGTTCACTATCGATTGCATCAATTGCAAGTGCTTATGCAAGTTCATTAATCACAGCTCGCAGATATACGCGATATGATTAAGGGCAAAAACGGAAACAACAACAATAATTTGAATACATCAGCTGGCCTTGCGGTCGCGCTTATGTGTTCAAATCGAATTATCAATCTGTGCAAAAACGCAATGCTATCGGTGCCGACTATGACAACGTCGGCCCAACATCACTGTCCTCTATCTGTCCCAAACGCGTCACAAGTTATTGTGTATATAAAAACACGCCGTATGTTTACTCTGCGGGGAATTGTTGTCACGTTCAGGGACGAAGTAAATGTGTAGGGAAGCTAGGATCTGGCGACGATCAAAAACATTTTCCTTAGATTCACAATTAGGTAAAACAACAGGAGATCACTGTGAGAATGTCGTTACAATCATCGTCCTAAATCGTGTCGTCATTGTTCTACCTTCAATTTCCATTCATTTAAACACACATTGGTTTCGCAGATGGTTCGAGATCGCCGCCACCGCCACTACTGACAGATCCCTGACATCTGCTCGTCAAACTTTCAAGTCGACATGGATTACAATGTTCCTGGTAATAGTTTACCTGTTGAGATGCCTCACCTGCTCGATTTCGTCGATGACAGTAGGTTTCCGGGACCGAAAGCCTAGTCGTTGATTCCGAGCAAAAAAAAAGAGGAAGTCTATTGAGGTGAGGTTTGATGGTCGTCGACGTCATTCTATTAACCAAATAACAATCATTATGATAAACGGCGCCCTCTTTGTATTTAAAGGATATCACATACTTTGAGATCGCAAGATGTCCACCCGCGTTGTGGAACAGTGGCTCACTCATGAATCTGTCACTACACTTAGTGATTGTAAACGTACTCTTGAACCTACATCATCTCCCAGTCTGGATTTATATTTTAGTTTAGAAGTATGCAGGTTATTAAGATCGAAACGAAGCTGAGTCTTCTGAGACTTACGGACTAACTTGGAGCCTGAGCTGTGTAGCACTTTGTACGGGATGTAGTTAAATTTTGTTTTTATTTTACTTATATATTTCAGTCTGAATAGACCGTTGTTAGCCATTGCCAGCTACTGGAGCACTGGCTGTGACCGAAGCTTGACACAACTGTGCGTCAAACCAACTGGGGGGGACAAGGGCTTTTAGATGCAACCGTACATGGACACGGCGTCTGTTTAGGCAGGTAATCGAAGCTTGTTTTCATTTAGCATAGTTCGTCGTGGCTACTCAAGGCGCGTATTCCGCTGAACTGAAACAAGTTAGTTACTCGTACTGTTCATTAACCCACCCTTCAAAGACGTTTCCAAAACGAGCTATAAGCCAAGGCCAACGTCTATAAGATGTGCAACGCTTTTAGTGAGTAGGGGTCTCAGATTACCGCGACGCGTCCATCTGTGAGGCAGTTAAGCCTGGTGTTTGCCCATGATGAATTTTTTGTCTCTAAACTCTCTTTCAACACAATACGAGCCATAGAACCCGGTGCCGCTGAAAAGGAAACAGCTACGCCATTTTCGAGTCCATGATAACAGACGCAGCAGTGAATCCGGGATCAGACTGATTGGCCAAATGTGTTTGTCGTCAGGAATAGACTCCAGAAATACAGCCATGATGCGAAATATGAAAATTAGATGTAAGCAACTGATAGTGATCTAGAATACAGCAATCCCACCTCTCAGACAAAGTAAAAACAGTTTTGCTGTAGGTTTTTAGCTATGAAAGATATGATATATACCCTCGTCGCATCGTGGGTCCCACCTACCGACCTGATAGGCTCAGACTACAGGGTACGATCTTCGTGTATGGTCACCCCTACTACCTATGCATGTCGTATGCATTAGATGCAGAAGGCATTTGACGCTGTCGGTCGAATCATGCCGAGTATAATGTTGCCATTACCTGCACGCCTCAAAGCTTTCAAGCCTTAAACAACCTTAATCAACACCAATTGGACCACCATCATTCCCATAACGATTGCTGTCAAAAGTCGAAATGCAACAGAATCGTTTTCTAATGAAATATGCATGCGCCTGCTAAATATAATACATATACACACATATATATATATATATATATATATATAACCACCAGACACCTGTACTCGAGGCGGACGTGTCACCGCCGTTTGTCCGCAAAAAATGTAAATTGCTCCGATGATGAATTAATTAATTGAACCTATTTCATCTCTCTCTCTCGTTCGTTCTCGTGTCCCGCTCTGCCAAATCACGACACAGTGTTCCCAAGTCCCATCCAGTAGATGGCCTCTAGTGAATGAGTGAGAGAGAGAGAGAGGAATTGGCGAAAGATAAACGCATGAACATGAATGATATTTTTGTCTGTATGAGTGACTGTGTGTCTTTGTGTGTGTGTGTGTGGGTCTGCGATGACGTTGAATGGGGCGGAATATGAAGAAGCAGTAACAACAGCAGCAACAGCAGCAGAAGAAGAAGACGGAGAACAAGAAAATATAATAAACATAAAGCGATCCCTTTTGGTGTGCCTAAACTACCGAAACTACGTCACATACACACAGGCAGCGTAGTTGGAGGCAGCCATTGTTGTCGTCGTCGTCTTCGTTGTCTCCATCGCATCAGCAGCAGCAACCATCGCGGTAACAGCCATCACTGCAGCCACGCCTGCAGCCGTACACACAAACTGCCGGCGCACTCAGTCAGGCAGGCAGGGCAGGAAGGCAAAACGA
Organism: Stratiolaelaps scimitus; assembly: GCA_019614645.1. Taxonomy (NCBI): domain Eukaryota; kingdom Metazoa; phylum Arthropoda; class Arachnida; order Mesostigmata; family Laelapidae; genus Stratiolaelaps; species Stratiolaelaps scimitus. The sequence continues at coordinate 10,949,415 of JABWDB010000003.1, forward strand.
TGGTGGCGGCGGCGGCGGCGGCGGCGGCGTTCATTGCGGTTGTTAGTTGCAGCAGAAGCAGCCCTGGTGGCGGCGGCGGCGGCGGCAGCAATCGCGAGGAAAGAGATAGGACAAGATGATCTTGATGATCTGAACGTTCTTCGCTCGCTCGTTTGCGAGCTCCGAGACGAGATGCTGCTGCTGATGCTGCTGTTGCTGATACAAGTGAAAAATCGCAGAAGCGACACTTGGTACGTTGGTCTCACTGAATGACTGTCTGTCTATCAGTCGAATGGTCGGATGAGCTAGCTAGCTAGCTAGCGGGCGGGCGGACGGGCGGTCGGTCGGTCGGTTGGTCGGGCGGTGGCCAACACTTTTCGCCGGTCAGAGGAGAAGATCGAGAAATCGTGCAGTAACATAACAACCCGCCACCATCGGCATCAGAGCAGCCTCAGCAACAATAATGAGAGGCAGCCGCAGAAGCAACAAATGCAACCGATTGTTGGCGCTGTATGTTTGGCCTACGACGAGCAGCAGCAGCAGCGGCGGCAGTGGCGATGTAGCGAGATGGGAATATCGTGGTGCAGCCGGTCGTGCTATAGCAAAGCACCGGCCAGGAATGGCCATATAGTCGTGGTGTGGAATAGCCGAGCCGATGTCTTCTGTGCCGCCTTGTGTTGCGGCGGCGGCGGCGGCTGTTCGTCGTCGTCATCGGCGATGGTGGTGGTAGTTCTTTCTTTTCAAACGACGCTCGGCGTATCAGTATTCCGTACAGCATCCTACAGCGCCTACACCTACCATATATATACATATAGCCCATGTGATCGTCGTCGTCGTCGTCGGCATCATCGACACCAACAACATCCACATTGGCGTTCACAACAGCAACGGCAGCAGCAGCAGCAGAAACGACCAGAGCACGATCCGATCAGCTCTGATCGTTGCCGATCCTCCGAATCCTCAAACGTGGCGCCCAGAACAACTAAATACTAAAGGAATACCTACCTAATCGGTCTGTGCAGAGTGATGAGGTCGACCGGTTACGCCCTTCAGCCATAAGCTCAAACGCCGTGGTGCTTGAAGCTTGTATCTCTCCCATTCGGGGTATCTATCCTGTTTGAGATTCAACCTAAATGAGCCGATAGGTCGATTCAATATTTCATAGGTTTCATGGAGGGTGAAATAATCTTGAACCATTTTCAGTGTTGTGTTTAGTTGAATAACATTTTTGTCAAATATTGGCAGAAACAGTATAATTGCCGTAAATCGATTCGAAGATCATCTTTTCACTCTCGATGGATGGCGCAACACATGATACGAATTGGGAACGTATTATGAGAGGGCACGGAAGCGCTTCTTCGTCTTGATTTATTAAGGCATTAGCTCAGTTTGGCAAATACGGTTCCTCTTGACGGCGTATGTTTTCGTATACAGCGCTAAGTGAATACTTTGAGATGATCCAGCTTAGCAGAACTGTTGCGAACCTTACTGAGAAACTATGGGAAACTCTCGCTGAGAAAATCTCGCAAACGTTCAAAATCTGTAATGTTATAGATTCCGTGTTCATTTCATCAACCACGTTTGTGGTGAGATTTAAACGGATGTCAGACTTTCGTTCGAGCTGTCGATGTTTTGCTAATCAAGCCATAATGCCTATCAGCAGCGTGACGCGCAGTCAGCATGTAGAGATTTACCTTTACACAGCGTCACAGCTATGAAGGCGTATCTCTGTCCCGCTCCAAGATCATGCTGCTGCATCATCGAGGCGAGCAAAAAAAAACACTGTAAGAGCTATGTTATCTTCGTGAATGTCGCCCATCTTAAAGGCTGAATATTATGCCTAACAACGATTACCTATCGAGGGTCATTTTCAAGCTATCGAACGGTGTATTATAGTTTATCACAAGGTTCGTCCCTCCTCCCCAGCCTGTCTCAACCCTGTTCTCGCTACGCCTCGTGAGCCACACCCAGCGACAAGACTACCATTGGCACCACATAACCATCACCACCACGACCACCACAGCCACCACACAGCGCGTTCGAACCACGAAAAAGATCTCCGCCATTTCCTCTCTCGAGGAACGCGCTGTGCGAGTTAGTTATATGTGTAAAGTCCAGGCTAACATCATCCTGTTTTGTCTCGTTCGCTTGCTCTTTGTCCCGGCCCTTATTCCTGTGGCTGCCAGTCCAGACGTTAGAGCCTAGCTAGGAAATGAGGCACCGGCTAGGTTGGACTATGGTGGAGGAAGAGCCACCAGGAGACTACTACTACCACTAAAGCCCCGTGCTAGGAACCGAGCTTCGCTCGCGTCCTCATCGTTTGTCCCGTTCTCCTATTTCAGCCGTCTTTCATCTCTCTCCCCTCTCTCTCACTCACTCTCTCTATGCCGATCTGTCTCGCCGTGTGCGCGTCTCGAGGCAAAAGTGCACAATTAAATTTTACGACTTTCTGCCAATTTTGGCATTTTGAATAGCGCGCTAGCCACAAATAGCGGCTTGCCAGCGGCCTGCCCTCTTGGCCACTGGATGAGCTGGCGCACGTCGCTGTAGGAGGCCAAGCTCACGAGTCGAATGAGAAGCGAGATAGACGACGCTGAGTTAGAAGAGCGCCCTCTTCCGCAGGCGCTCCCCCCACCCCCACCCTCCCGGCGACGGACGGCGATTATGATGGTGTCCTCATTAAACCGCCGGGCAAAGCAGCATCAGCCCTCTCAGAGTTCGTGGAAGACGGACGCAAGACGAAGATGGTGGAGCAGAGGCAGAAACGCAGAGGTCCAGAAAGGGATCAACGGGCGATCTCTAGACTTCGTTCGCGCTCGCTCGATTCATTCATTCATTCCTCCATTCGACAGACCGACATACAGACAGATCATATCGTTGTGGCGGGCGATGCCAGAGGTCGCCTCTAATAGACGGAGATCTCTTTCGAGACGTCCGCGCACTTGCTCTCTCTCTCGAGGAACTCAGAGAGGCTCAAACGATGGGTAGCGTCTTTTTTTTCGAATTTTTACACATATATATATATATATATACATGTATATATATGTATATATATATATTACTAAGCTAATGGTGATAATTACGGCCCTCTAATAAGAAGTAGCAAAGCGGGGCAGTGAAGAGAAGTACGATGAATGATAATAATAATAACGCAACGTAAAACAGCGTCTTAGTTAACCCTTAACGTTCGCAAGCCTCAACAACAGAGGAGTCGAGCACAGAGTCATCGGTTAGGGGGAAGGCGTGGGGGGGGGTGCTGCTAATGTCGGCACGAATAGAACGCGATATGGCGGCTGGCATTTTCGCCCCCGGGGGTAGCTTGCGAATGTCGCCGTTATTATTACCACCATCCAGAGGCGTCGCGCAGCTCAAGGCGCCTTGCTAAAGGAAAATGAAACGACAGAGGAGAGAGAGAGAGAGAGAGAGAGAGAGTATCCTCTATCAAGGAGCCAGCCACGGCCAAGTCCCTGCTCCTGACTCAGGACATGAAAGAAACGGACGTATAATGGTTATGATTTTGGCACGTCATCACGATTGTGGCCATCGCATAGGTTTTGTGCACACGTTTGTAAGCATATGTACGTCGCGTTCCCGGCCGTCGGCTCCCAAGCGATACGTAATACTTCTACACTTCTATTATTATCATCATTATCCTGAGAAATGTGTGTGTGTGTGTGTGAGAGAGAGAGAGAGCAAAATGTGGGGGCTGTTGTATTCGTTCACAGTGTTACGAAGCAATTTTGGTATTTTGTATCAACTTCACTTGTGTAGCGTGGTGTAAATCGTTAAATGGAAATAGTATTGAAAATGTTCAGGAAGAGCCGTAAATCGATTCCTTGAACTGCCTTTAAATATTGCAACATTAACGTTTACTTGCAAGAGGTGGAGGGTTAAAAGCGATACCTTTTTTAAAGCAATACGTCAGCTCATGAACAAAACTAACTATAACCACAGTTGAACGCTAAATTTTTGTTTATCACTAAACGAGTATACATATATATATATATACGGACTTTAGCGGATTATTAGGTTTTGCGTGTGAGCCTCCGTCAGTTCCTGTCATATATATAGATATATACATACATACATATACAATACACAAGTTCATAACTGTCGGTTCTATAGATTTATTAAAACGACACCGTTGACGCAATTTGCATCAATCGGGATCAAATCGTTTTAGGTTCATTCGCGCTAATCTTATTATTATTATTATTATTATTATTATTATTATGCAACTCCATGAGCATAATAATAATAACATATATACTTCTGCTATTTCAGTTAATTAGAAATGTTGTCATTCAAACCACCGGACGATGTCTCCTGTATAGTTTACATGCGTTGGCTCACTCAGAACATCTCCGTCAGACAATCTCCTTCAGCGATCGGGCGGCTTTTCCATACTGTGAAGAAAGGGTATGTTCACAGTCACATCCTTATCTACGAATTCATGCATTGAACAGTGTCATCCCCCAGCCGCACATCCACCGAAACTATTCTAGCTAAATAGCCAGCACTCAGCTGATTACTACTCATCAAGGGCGCTACCTTTTCGTCACAGATCAACGTGCCCATGACTCCATACCCTGTTCATAGATGATGTGATTAAATGAGTGTTAATGTTATGCGTCAAAGTCCGACCGGATGTTGTTTGTCGACAGAAGTTGATGCTTGCCCAGCCGTGACAGGCCCTGTCTCCCCCGCTGGCTACATGAGGATGATGATGTATCCTTTGTCATTGCCGTTGATTGGGACGATGATGACGGCGTGACGATTGTCCAGCTTTGCTCCGACAGCAGCCGCAGTAGCCCAAAGGTGCAGGCAGGCAGCGGCCTGTTCAATTGAATTCGATTTAGTCAGTGTGTTCAACCTAAGTCGCACGCGACGACACGTTGTCCTGAACGCATGATCGGCATGCTTTTCACGAAGGTGATACCATCGAGATAGCCAATTCATTTGCGCACCACAGCGAGAAAGCTTCCTGCAGGTGATCTTCCTTCAGTAATAGTAGATAAGGGATATAGAAGAGATACGATTGGAGATCTCTCGGCAAATTGGCATTGGTTGATTGTTGTTGCTCTGGCCGTCGGTTCAATTGGTCTAGGGCTACTATTGAACCAATCCACTTTGCTTATAGAGATCAACAGCTCAGTATTGCTTATAGTTGTCTGTCTAACACATAGGTTCTAGTCACTCGAGTTGGATTTAGCACTCGTACAGAAAATGCTGAGATAGTATAAAACTTATTTCATCTCTGTTGGGTAACTTGTGCGTGCCAGTAGTGAATAGCCGACAAGTTTATATTGGTGTTATAATTTATTATAATTGTTATGTGTGAGCGTGTATTTGCCAATTCTGTGTGGAAAGTTTTCGAGAGGCAAATGGCCAGCCGCCAGCAGCCATATCAACAGGCGTCCACCTTCTCTCGGGATAATTAGCTAATCTACAGACAACAGTAATAATTTCCCTGTGCGAATGACTATGCCAGTAGTGAATTAAAATATAACAACTTGTCGCTGACCGTTGAATGCTGCCTTATTTCCTTATTTGTTTTACTAAAATTCATCAGACAGTCCAATCTGTCCGCTAAATTAAAGAGCACTGCTGAACTGATATACAGAACGCTGTCAGCCCGCTGGTGTTCGGCCAGAATGCCACATGACGCTACCGGGTAAGCTGCGTAGCACGATGCCTCTCCAGTCAATCGAATGACGGCCTTAGCTGCCTAAAGCCGCTATTCGATTTTGGATTCATAGTCCATAGGAAAATCTCGAAGACACAGTTGTCGGTGTGTCATCATAGAGAATGCTTTGATGAAATGAAAAATTTAATGAAATCTACAAGACCAGATAAATAATATTTAAAATATATCGATTTGGTTTCAGCTGACACGAAACGTCGCCAACTTTGCTTATTGACTCGTTCGGGTAGTCAGTAGTACTCTTAACGTCTAACAATGTATGCAGTACATAAATCTGAGTACAGGAGAAATGCTTGTTCTGTAATTCCACTCGTTTTTGTTGATCGTCTTTTACGGATTTCAGCTTGGATTATAGGTAAATAGCCCATATAAAGAGCAGGGGTTTTTGGACGGCCGTATGAATATGCATAAGCGCAGGATTAACCATCCCTTCTATGAGAACAGCTTAGGAAGAATATCCATGGTGTCACATCTTGTGGAAATGATTTGATTGTCATAAAAGCAGTTGTGTTAAATGTGATTCGCCTTATGAAAACGGGGTTAAAATACATTGATCGGTTATATATATATATATATATATATATATATATATATATACTCAAGAGTTCTCCGCTATAACAAATCGGCAACATCGGGCAGTTGAATGTAGCGGCCTTGCGCGGTGTACCAAAGGGTGCATGTATCGCGAACTGCATGTGAGCCAAGTGTTCGTCATGAACACCGACCGCACGTTTCCAGTCCGTACATGACAAAAGCCGTCAAATTAAGGAAACATCTCGTCGGCTGAAAATGCTTGAACTGCCATGAAATGGAACCAGTGTTATTGGCTACTGCTGTTTCATCATTGGTCTAGCTGTCGCTATTATCAAACGACTTCGACAGCTTCGGCCGTTTCAGCGAGAAGATGAAATAGAAGTGGCTCTTGAAAGTAAGCCACAGCACTTAGTCGTAAGCAAAACCACGAACGAACAAAAGGGGACCTGGGGACGTACGTTATCGCTCCTGCAGCGATAGCGAACGCATCGCAACAGCGGCGGCCGTAATATAGTACATCAAGCAGAATGAAACGATGGATGCGAATCAAATGCGATCGAATATCATCGTCGCTGCTTCGGCCGTTACTATGAGCCGCTTCCCGGATGGTCAGTGGCACCGAACGGCTAGCCGAGCTAGCGCCGTCACAGCCCCGACACGGTCCCATCGAACTAGACACCGGAGGCGTTCGACGACACAGGGGGGTTTGTTGCTGTTGTTGTGGCAGCTGCTGCAGTTGTCGTTGCCTTTATCGTGACCCGACTTCGTCAGCCGATTGCGGGTCATCGACCAGCAACGGCGAGCTCAGCTATCTACGAGTACCGGTCGCTGGCGCTGTATGATATGCCATGGTACGACGCGTTGCCGCTACGGCCGCTACGGCTGCTAGATGGCTAATATTACACCGAAGAGCCGACCGATGGCGCAACGACTGCCGCTAAGTGAGACTCTCGCATCGATTGCGAGTTTTACCAGATCTACGAACCAGCAGCAGCCAGCCAGCCAGCCAGCCATATAGCCAGTCAGTCAGAGAGCCTTAAGCAGAAGTGACAACTCCTTATCCATAGACTGTAGTAGGAAGATCGTAGGGATAGACGCCGGCGCAAGCGGCTGCAACAGCAGCATAAGCAGCAAGAACAACAAGAACAGCAGTAGCGCAGCAGCAAGAACAACAACGGCAATAGCAATAGCAACAACAACAACAGCAACAATAACAGCAGCAACAGTAACAGCAACAACAATAACAGCCATAACAACAACGACAGCTGCTGCTGCTGCGTGCTAAAGATGTGCCTATCCGTCCTGGAAACGTGTTCTGAGTCCGAAAACGCCATCAGCAACAATAACAACGGCGATGAATGATAACATGAAGAAATGACAACCAACAACAGTAGCCGCCGCCGCCGCCGCCAGCGAAACTAACAATTGTCATTTTTGCTCAACAGCAGCAGCAGCAGCAGACAGATGCGATGGGTATCATCATCGTTGTTGTTGTCGTCGTCGTCGACGACGACGGACGATGAATACCGATAACGTAATAGGTTGGACAAAACAGTCTCATCGTCCCTGGCTCCCAAATATACATTCACGCAGACCACGCGCCTGCAAACTCACATCCATACGCCGATACACACTTGGCATTTACTTGCAAGCTGACGCACAGGATGCCGATACTCACATGGCCACGGCTGCATAGTGTACACCAGCTCGAAGCAGTGACAGCATCAGCCGCAGCCAGAATGGCGTTCGCTGCCCGTTAAAGCTGCAACGGTCGCAGCACCGTTTGTCTGTCGAGCACTACAACAACGATACTTTCTAGGGAGGAAGATGGCCAGATCGCTGTTGTTGTTATGCTGAAAATTCCATTTTATCGCTCGGCCGCCCGCGTCGCTCCTGCCTCTGTCTCTTAGGATTTTTTATGAAACAAAATGTTCAGACAGCAAACAGGACACGAGAGACAGGACGACATCGCGACAAGCCTGCGTGCCGACCTGGCCTATTGTAAGCAAGACACATATTGGCATCTCTTCTTCAAGGCAATAGCAGCAGCAGCAGCAGCTACAACAACTGCAGTGATGGCGACAAGCTGATGATGCGATTCACCGCTAGAGTATAGGAGGGCGATGCACAATGTGTCGTGTTGGTTTTTTTTGCTGTTGTTGTTGTTGTTCGTCGGACCGACGGCTGTGTTCGTTGCCGTCAGTAGAGGAGAGTCGTCCCATTCGAGCTTTTGCCAATATATGGCGAAAACGTGGAATCAGAAGAAAATATATCTGTCGCCTTAAACAAGCGCCACATCTCCTTAAGTAGCAATAGACATCGTCTCTGGCTGGCGACTGAGCCGAGCGAGAATCATATAGAGATAGGTAGATAGATGGATTGAGAGAGAGAGAGAGAGAAAAACATGTCGTTTCAATATGGATATATGTGATGTCCAGAGACGTATTGACATATCGCTCCCGGAACAACTAGGTGATAACAAGCCGCATTACCTCCGAACCAGTATTGAGGTTCGACGAGGTAGATACAATATCATACAATACGTTGATCTCTACCTTAGTGGCATAATAACAATAATACTAATAACGATTATTATTCGAATCATCATATCCGTGTATAAATCAGCGATACTTACTACATACGTTATTTCCATTATTGTCACCGCTCTGTATCAAGTTTAGTTTTTAGCATTTGCCGTATAGTCGCCTAGACAAAGTTGACAGCGAAAACTCGCCGATAAGCTTGCTCGTCCACGATGATGACATTGAAACGACGGTAGCTGAAACATCCCTAAGCGGCCCTAAGAAGACGGGCATATTGCTTCCTTGGGCATGTTATTCATGTTTCCAATTAGCCAAGAAAAACGAGACAGCGAAAGCGCGCGCGCGTACACACACACACACACTCAATGTGGGTGCCTGCAGTAGCAGCAATAGCGCCAATGTACCAACCTAGTAACTACGCCGTGTGGAGGGCACACAAACTGCCCGGCTTTGCTCTCTCTCTCTCTCGTCCTGTACGAGTGTATCTCCGGTTCGTCCGTCCGTCGTAGTCGACGACCTTCTTCCGCCTCCTTTATCTGGGTGTGCTGCGGTTGGTTCCCAGGTGAGTGAACATCATTGCGGTCCGTTGCTAAGCACTTTGTCGTTTCTGTTCCTGCTGGCTGTTGCTGCTGTGCCTACTGCTGCTGCTGCTACTGGGCGTGCTCGCTCTCCCATGCTCGTCCTGTTGGTCCAGTTTGCTGCTGCTGCTGTCCTGGTATGCCTGTCATTAAATTCTTGGCTGTCCTGTATCTAATATATATATATATATATATATATATAATCTTGCTCCTCGCTGCAGCTCTTCCTGCCTCCCTCTGCACCCTCCTGTTGTCGCTGTTGTTCGCTGATGATGTGTACGCGTGTAGTTACGCTGTCATCGTCCGTCCACTATCCCGTTATCCCTTCTCCCTTGCTCTCATCAGAACAGGGCAGGACAAGCACTAGATAGGACCCAATCATGCGGCGTATCACAGCTCAGCTATGCGCCTGCTGCCGCTACTGCTAGCACTCCACACTGCCGATGCTGCTCCTGCTGCTGCCACATTGCCCTTTGCCGGTCTCGTCGTCGCCGCCGTCTCAGTCGATGTGTGTCAGCGGTCGTTGTGAGCCTCCCCCCTTGGTTCGTGCTCATACTTGTCGAGGAGCAACAGCTTCAAACGGCAGCACAAGGACTGCTCAGTCAGTGCCTGTGGTCTGAAGCCTGTGGCCAGTGAATGCACCGTGTCGTCCTCATCCTCGGACCTGAGGAGCTGCTAGCATGAAGTTGCCCAGGACAAGCTGATGAATGGGGTGCTGGCCGGACCGTAGCGGGGTTCAAAGGGAGGGGTATCGAGGTGAACGAGGGGAATGCGCACGTTTGAGGAACGCGACAGCGAACGAATGACTCGGGGTGATTCGATTCAGGAAGAAGCAGTCATGTAGATGTCATACACATGTCGGCGACGAGGGCACGAGCAGGAGGAAGCCAACGGACGAATGGACGGGCCGACAGGGCGTGCAGGCGACTCAGCCAGACGCAGTGGGCGCCTCCATCCACCGATAGAGCCCATTTTAAACTGGGGAATACATCCATGCAACAGTAGGAGAGAAGCAATAGAGAACATTGAGTTTATGGGCTGCAGTATTCGACACCCGAATAGCCGAGACACATATGGAGACATGGGGAAGAATCGAATCGATACGTGTATATACCCTTGTAAATGAATGAACTGGGTTAGCCCGGGTCTGACTTCGAGGAGGGATAGGTAGTTTGACAATACAGAGAATTGTCGCTGCGTTGGATGAACGTATTCGATAGGCGTTTTCTTCTTGCTGTTAACGCGGTTATTCTCGGCTCACGTCGGTGAAGGAGACGATGAATTATCGATAAAAACGGTGCATGAATGACAAGGCGCGTCCGACACGCCAACCAGAGAACTAGCTCGACCTTTGGGAGTGTATGTTGTCAATAGACCTCCACTGGCGCCTCGCGTTCGTGTTCTAGGTAAGTGTCGACCCAAGAGTATCCAGCTGGCAGCCAGCATTCCTTCCTGCTAACTACGATTCGGATGGGGATCAGTATTTACGCCGTCGATGTTCAAACGATGGCCTGCCAATTCTTTCAACGAGAGGCAACGTGCTTTCCTCTGGATATTGTCCTATCTTGTACGTACAATACATCTACCCATATCCGAGGGTTTTCTTCCAATGGTTACCGCTATCTTTGGACAATCCTACAATTTGACTCGCCATCGGCGCTGGTCCTGCTCGACTCTGCCCCCATGTTTCATTGTCTCAAACAATCTTCGACTTCGTGCTGTCAGTCAAATGCTTGATAAGCCGAATCAGGCGTTTACCCCCTTGCAGGGTACGCATCCCCTATTCTCTGACAGGATGAGGGCTATTCAGCTTCAGTATCCATTGCGCGAGATCTCCCTGCCCAAGTCTGCATGCAGGCGGACAGCTCGAACAAAGTGCTGCTGCTGCAGCTGCTGCAGCTGAGGAAATCGTTGAGCTGATCTACTCACGCTTGTCACAGGGTGTGAACATCTCTATGAAGATCCTTCACATCAGAATTCTCTTCTGCAATCCAATTTTTATCCGCTGTGCTGGTCGACGACATGGCGAAAGCCATGCATCAGGCCCAAACGCTACCCTGAATATAGTGAAATTTTGCTGTATATGCAAAATCTGTGGGAGCCCATCGTGAAATCTAGAAACATTCCAACGAAATGCAGTTGCTCATTCATGACGACGTTCGATGGTGTGCTATTCTCTTACTCAGGAAGTGGACATTTGCCATATTACCACAATTGTAAAAATTCCCTTCGCTTCTACCAATTTATGTAATTTCTTTAATAATCTCTGTACCACACCTTTTTGGTTAATAAAGATGTATTTGTATTGTATTGTATTGTATTAAGTATCACCGTTATTCTTGACGGTCCACATATGGTGGGCATATGATGAGATCTCCAATTAGAGTTTTCATAAAAATGTTTATCGAATGCACATGATCTGAATGTGTGCATATGGCCAGGGTGGTGTGCTAAACACGTCGAAGTGACACGGCCAGGTATTTCGACAGCTAACGAACAACAAAATGACCAAAAAGCATCAACGCGAAATGATATGACAGCATTTTGAAGTAATAGCTGATAAATGAGAAATGATATGATAGCCTAACTGAAGTAAGAACGCAAAGCCGAGGGATTTCTTTCCGCGAAATGTCAACTCTCTCTATTCAAGCGCAATTCAAAAGTGTTCCGGTAATTCAGGCAATACTGTGAACCCCGTACATATACGTTACGCAATATACGTCTCGTAAATAGGCTATAGTTGGGACTAGATAGTTATAAGTTAGGACAGTCTGAGTAATGTTTATATTTATTCATAATCGCAACGCCGTGTGGCGAAATTACTTTGTTTTATTCTGTCTCGTAGTACGATAGCGGGGAAAGTGATAACGAATACAGATTTCGTGAAATATCTCCTTCGAAATAACTTCTCATTCCCGTGCTCTTCTTGAGTTTCCGGTTTATTTCGTTGTCCGATGCGAACCATCACATATACCCGTGATAATAATTTGCTAATGAAATTCATGGCTGCCCCAAGTTTCGTCGAATGTTGCTAGGTAACTCGAGCCAAACACTGAATGCAAAAATGTATAGAACATATGTGTTTCGCAATGTATGGAACATATGTGATGCTGACACGTGAGGCTGCCTTTTTCGCTATCCATCGTGCGATGATAAATTTGTTGAACCTTCTATACGACGGGTGATGTCTGCAGCCATATTTTAGTATATTAGTTCGCCGCTGAAATATCTGCACATGTCTGGCAGGACGGCACTGGTCCACCATGCGTCAAGTTCCCAAATGCATTTAGGCCTGTTCAATATGTTCGTGATGACCGCGACCGCTTTGAAATTTGCCCAAATAAATTACATGACGGCATGTGGACAAAAGTACTCTAGAAGTTGGCAAACAACATTACTGAGCTGCCCCGAAATACAGAATTCTTCCAAAACATGACTCGATTGGCAGCAACAACAAGAAGGCGACACATTGGAGCAGACCAATTTGATTGTAGTCGAGTCTGGTCGAACGGCTGGCTGCCGGAACGTGAGCCGGTGAAAACTTTGATACATGTTTGGGTTATATTTGATGATATTTAGCTCAGTGTTTGCAATCGTACCCAGGGGCAGGTAGGTGCATTCAGAGTGTGCTAAGCTTCTTCTCGATCCACGAGAATACTGCGACCTGGCAAAGCTGCATAACTCTCTCGCTATGACTTGGCATACGAAGCAACTCCTAGAATGAAATAAAAATTAAATCAATTTATCTAGCAACATATATAAAGGTAGTATTTTACTACCTATGTTGTAATGAAGCAAAAACAAATGAAACAATAAAATATAGCGCTCTAGCGTTTAATGAAGCACACGGACAATATAAACGGTTTGACTCCTCGTATAGGGTTAAGGTAAAGGTTTTATTGGTTTATTAAAGGAGGTGCAATTTTACAATGCTTAATCTCTCTTAGATGTCATCACGCATCGGGGCTCGAACGTGAAAAAACCCAACAATGCACCAAAAAAGGTAATGCATAGCCCATTGTCAAATTCTAATATTCTAGACTCCAGCATGATAACGGTATCAGAAGCAGTGATGCTACATTTCCATGTCTTTATGGCGAAACAACGATTTACAAGCGCCGTTTATCTAGATGTGTATTTCTCAAATTTTGTTTGCCCTCATATATATTTTATATGAGCTATTTAACACAAATCCTATGCGCTATAGAGCCAACGTTCTTTTAACACTCAACGGCAGGCACAACCAGTACGGACTCCTCTGTTGTTACTATTAACTATTTCTCTCTCTCTCTCTCTCCGGGATTCGTTTTCATGTTCCACTCAATCAACAATTCGAGCGCAGGCAATTCCGAAGGTGCGGTGCAATTTTCTTCAATATATGATATTTCATAGCCCGCCAGTGGACGTGATGGCTCCTGCCTCTGCGACTGCTTCGACTCCTCACCATTTAACATCGAGCTGCTCGGCAACCACAACGCCCCTTCGCTGCGAAGCTAAGATGGTAGACCAGTCGTACATAGTTGAACATCGAGTGCACATGTCCTGTATGAGATTTCTGCTCGCCGGAGAGCTGCAGCGCCACCAGGCGCTGTCAGATGCAGACTGCCAATGAAGCCTGCCTCGGACAGCTGTGGAAGGTAAATTTTGATGCTCTATCCTCATTCTTTGTTGTTGTTGTGGTTGTTATTGTCGTCGTCGTCGTCGTCGTTGTTGTTGTTAGTTGTCCTTTATCTCGCAGTCAGCCCTCTCCATTGCACAAGAAACGCAGTGCATTTGGCTCGTAGCAATGCTATCCATTCGCTAGCCTCCGGCAGGACCCATCAGCGAGAGGCGGAGGCGGCGGCGCCGCATTACGACACACCTGACGCTTTGCTGGCGGGCGTCCTTCACTGACAATGCCGTACATTGTCGTCGTGTATGTCCAGTAATATGTAGTTCGGCATAGGGCAAGAATGGTTTTTTTTCGTGTCTTCTACGGTGACCCGTCGTGACAGGATATATACGGACATTGTACAGAGACTGCGCGATGCTGCTCCCTCCTCTACTGCTGCTGTGTACAACGGCTATAAGAGCCCAGCGGACAGAGATCATCGTTCTAGGGTGTGGCTACCGCGATCAGGCTCCGAGGAAGAGGCGCGATTTTGGGTCGTATTTTAAGATAAATTTGTTGAACGGAAAAAATCCAATGAGAGGATTTCATACATCCACACACACACACACACACACACGCACACTCGTGCACACATGGGCGCCTATAGGCACATAAGCGCACGCAAAGAAAATGGGTCACCTCCTCCATTCTGCTTGGCTCGAACCAAGGAGATCTTCTAGCAGAGACTTTACAACTGGGTTTATTCAGCCCAAAGAACAAAGCAAGCATAAATATTATAAGGACATACTATATCAAACGATGTCATAGGACTATATCGAAGGAGGGCAGAAATGTTCCAAGAAAATACTGCACATTCTCCGCCCCCTTCATATGTCCATAGGAGTAGAGATTTCAGTATACGAAAAACGCTGTTTCTACCAAATAAAACTGAAGAACAATGTCGCGTTATAATCTATCGGGCGGGGCGTTTGTAAATTCGCACAATACGCGCTGAATAATGACTAACCGAATTTTGGCGAGCCCAATGTAACTGTCTCCGGTGCCACCCTGTTTTAGTAAACACATACTCAGGTAATGTAGCTGTTTCTTTTTCGAATTAAATTCATCTTTATTTTTTTTCTTACAGTACGTATTTATATTCGTTCGGTTTAGTCATAATTGCCATGATTAAACACAACACGCACTGTCCATCACCTCACGAATCTGTAATGGAACAAACGCACACTTACCCTCCACTTATATTGTATCGCTCAAAATACACAGGTTTCGAAGTTTAGCTTCACTCCACCCTGACTCTGCTACGTGTTGTTACTGATTCGTATGACGCCGATTATAGACTTCCGTTAGAAGGCAGCCTTGATCGACAACGCACAGCCGTAATTTATATGATTCGAACAAATTCATTCAAGCGGGGAGTGATTTCCGAAGGAAGCCTTTATAATATTGGCATTATATTGCCATTAATACTGCCACATCGAATGAATATGCTGACGCCCTCTGAGCACATAAGACCTGTATCATATTTATACTTGACCTTCTCTGTTTTATTTTGTCGACTCTGGGAACGCAGATTAAAACACGGTCGAATTTATCTTCTTATTGTGTTCTATATTGACGCGATCATTTGCTGTTTTCACTATAGTTTCATATTGATAGTATATATATATATTTTTGTTTTTAATATGTATTTTCGAATTTCTCATTTTGTTGTTGTTGTTGTTGTTGTGTTGCATCAAATCGTATTATCTACCCTCATGGTATCCGGGCAGTACAAGTGCTCCATCATTCGGGCAACTGCCCAATTGTTATTCCTATACACGACAACCGTCACATCGATGCTATAATATTTTGCGGTCTACCACTTAAATATGAGAATATATAGAAATGCGTCACATTTGTACACGCTGCTCCATTCCAGGGAATAGGTCGCCTAATTTTTTGCTGCCTTTCGACCGTCCAGGAAAGTCGCGGTACATTTTAATATTTCTATATTCCTGCAGGCGTCCTGCCCGTCACTGTTGTCTGGGTAACAGTATTTGTTTTCGGCTGATAGATAGAGACTTCGGCGTCCCGCATGGCAGATGTTGTATGAATTTCACTCGATAGGCTTCTATATACATAGCTTTTATTTTTGCCATACAAACATATTCGTGTAAAATACAGCATCATATAAGCATAGCAACAGCAGCAGCCGCCGATGACACCATCGACCGGAAGTCAGTTAGGCTCCGTTTCTGGACTCCGGCAACGTTTCGTTGTATTTTACGGTGATAACTCCAGCGCGAATGTAATACATACACAAATGTGCATGGCAATTGAAAAGAACGCGCGCTATTTTGCCAACTCCAAATAGCGGAGATTCTATCAGTCTTTATGCATACATACATGCAGTATGTATGCATGTATATATATATATATATATATACATTCAATAAAGCTGGGCCACAATAATCCGAGCAGCATTGCTTGAGACACTGGCTGAAGTGGTTTGGATTTGTCAACACTTAATTCCTGTTCAATTTGCCAAAGTATAACGATGTAACAAAGTGACACCCCCAACAATAATTCTCTGCGAATGACCGGTGTGTGTACGAGCGATTCACTTCTCGGATATTCCGAACAACGACATCGTGTACCAAAAGTAAACTGAGTCATAATTCATGAAACGGGTCCAAACGTCATATGACATTATCTCAATGTGTCCTGACGTGTTCTACACAGGTGTTCACTCGTCGAATGGCCCAAGCCTAGAAACTTAACTCATTGTAACTTAGCCGTAGATCAGATGCTTCCTCCTCCCGAGTGATTCATGGTCGAAGCGAGTGTCGTCGTTAGCTGTGCGAACTATTGAGCAATGTTTGCAATTCTCAGAAGTATACGAAGGTGACTTCATCACAATGACAGAAATATATCGCTCTTCAACTCATTACTCATATGGGAACGCCGTTTACAGGAATATACTCGAAGAATTGGATGCGGTAAGTGTAACGGTGTAATGGTGGATAAGAACTAGCTCACATACTCGTCGTATGAGGTCACCTAAATCAAAGGCGGTAAACACGATGCATTTTCATTGAATAAATCTTAAAATTAATAAATATATAAAGTAAATGTTATAAATGTCTAGCACTGTCGTCACCTTGTTGAAAATTCGTGGCAATTAAGGGTTACAGTTATAGAATTCGAAATCAATCAGTAATTTTTTGCATTTTCAGCTGTCTTTTTGTTTTGGTAGTGTCGAAATCGTCTTCATCGAAGCATCCCACGTCATCGTTGACTCCCTGGGGCAATGATAGTGATCTCAGTCCCATTAAATGTTTATAGTCAATTTAATTAGGTATTATCGGTAATATGCTCCGACATTTCGAATAGAACTGTGAAAACCATATACACCACTGTGAACACTAAACAAGATAGGAAATAAGGGTTTCACTGGTAGTAGACAATTTCGTTGGTCCGCACAACTTCACCGAGTGATTAAACAAAAAGCAAAGCAGTTTGCCACGGGTGAACCGATCAAACGCACTCATAAATTGGCAAATTTTGAACACTTTCAAAATCAACTCGGCGGGAGTCAGCGAGCGCTTTCGCAGCACACTCGCGTTCGAACAATCAATCTCTCAAGATGCCAGCAGTCCTGTTGTGATTACGTATAGTGCTGTCCTCGATGATGCTCTTCTAGTTTTATTAATAATAATAATAATAATAATAATGATAGCAGCAACGGGATAAGCGGCGAATATTCAGGATGTCTGCATCACTGTCCGGTCGAACCTCGCAGTGCCGACGCGAACGTCAATGCGCGGACCGATACTGGGACATAAAACTCGCATAAAACAAACATCACACACATGCACACACCTATACTCAAGCGCATAGCGTAGTATGGGTGTGCTTGCGTGCTACGACTAATCCCTCCACATGATAATATTATAACAACAGCAGTGTAACTTGCGAGAGTGCGGCCTGCTCTCTTTGTGTGTCTGTGTGCGCGCGGCGTCTTGGCTTGCTTCATTTTGCCATGCTAATTTATAAAGCTCGTGCCGTCGAGCCAACCCCGTCCCATCCTCAATTCCCTGCTTCTCGTTCGCTTCTTAAATGAAAAGGCTACTTCTTTTGCTGCTGGCTCTCTGGCTGGCTAACGTCACTGGCGTCACCGTTGGAGTCGTTGCAGGCAAGCTGCTCGTGCTGCTGCGTCCGCTGCTACTCTTCGGTAGCTGTGTTCGTTGCATCGACGCCGAAACTCCTCCGGCTCTCTGCGGCTCGCCTCGCCTCCGCTCTGCTTGGCTCGCCTTGGCTGAGCTCCGCGACCAGTCCACGAGAAGAGCTTTTCTGTGTGTGTGTGTATAGATAAATCTGCCGGCCATTACGGCTCTCCTAGAGACGACGGTGGCCCTAGAGACGACACCAACGACGCCAAAAACAGCATCAGCATCAGCAGCAGCAACAACAACAACAACAACGTCGACTTCCACGACACGGCGTCGAGGAGGCAAACGCTCTGCGCATTGCGCTGCTCATGCCCGTCCGCCTATTGCCTTCCATGTGTTCGCTAGCTAGCTAACTGACTGACTCACTCACTGACGACTGGTCGGTCGGTCCACTGGCTGCTTGATTGCATTGCCACTACCACTGCTCGCTTATGTCTAAGAGTTAATTTGAGCATAGCATCCATTTTAAACGCCCGCTCGTCCGCTGCTTGGCTGGCTGGCTGGCTGGCTGGCGGGCGGGCGGGCGGCCAGGCGGGCGAGGAGCCACCCCAGCGAGGCCACGGGGCACTGGCTGACCATTTTGAGAGGCCGTCGTTCACTCTATGCGCACAACAGCAGACAAGCAGAGGCTCGAAACGGCGGCTGACCTGATGCGCGGACGATCTGTGACGCGCATGCATAATCACAAAACGAAAAAAAGACGAGAAAGATGTGCACGCTGGCGTCGGGGCTAGCGGCGACATGCCAAGTAATTTTATTATTGCTACTGCCGCCGGCTACCATTGCTAGCATCCCTGTTATTACATTGTTGTTGCTATATTTCTGTTGTTGTTGTTGCTGTTGTGGCAGCAGGCCATTGTTGCTGCTATCGTCGTTACTGTTATTGTAGAGAATTATCCCCCTGTGTGATGGACTTACTGCGAAATGAAATGAAGATTCATCAGGTAATAAATACCAACAGCAACAGCAACCAGCAATAACGAGGACAACAACAGCAACAGCAACAACCACGATATACTCGACTGCCATCATCCGCTCATTCATCTGTTGTGTGTCCCAGTAGCATGAATGATTCTCTCGTCCGCGCAGCAGCAGCAGCACGAGGCAGATGAATAAATAGATATAGAGTGGGTGCATCCTCGCGGATCCATCTCCTGTTTCGCTGTCTCATAGTGTGAGCGAGTTAACGGAGCGACGGCGCCGCACCACTGGAGTGGCCCGAGTGAAAGCGCTAGGGGTATTTGTAACAGTCATATAGCAGTGGTAATGGCGGAAGTGGTTTTGGTGGTATTATTTATACGAGTATTAGTAGCTGATAAAACATTGGCTATGGACATTGGCTCGTTCTCGTTGGCATTCTCGATTCTTCTCTACCTCTCGTTATGTTGTCATGTATAGGTGTATATCACACATTGGAAAGGATGTTTTCCACGCTGTCGAGGGATTTGTCGTTTGGTGAGAGAATTTGGGAGTCCGTCTGAATTGATGATGTGCGCTGTCTCTCACATTCTTAGACACGTACGATAATCATTCGGAATGGTAGAAGGGAGATAATTAATGGTGGTTTCGAGTAGGACGTAATTAGTGCGTCTTAAAGGAAGGTCACCTTCGCTCGAGCGCGTTATGGCAAACGCGTGTTGTTGACACGTGCTCGCGACAAAAATGTTTGTGCTCTGCCAGATTGTAGCATTTTTTTGTAGTCTTCTTTGTTTTCTTATTCTCACTGTCGAGGTTCAGAAAAACTAAGCAATCCCTGGATGGATTGTAGGTTATCAATGTTATGCTTATGAACAATGATTACTCACTGTAGACGACTCACTACGCATGCGCCGTAATGTATGTCTCGAATCCCAAAATTTTAGTTGCTTGTCTGATAAGAGAAACAATTAAATCGTGAACTGAACCCCGCTGCTGTGTGAGTCTCCTGAGTAAGTCAGTTCTGCTGTAAACACGCGCGGTTCACTGGGAATAGAGCAAGGCAGAGTGGCTTGCACAATTTCGGTTAGTCCTTCTTTTGTTGTCACGGCAGATTGACGGCTTAGCTTGCATAATTTAGGCACTATAGCTTTGCACGGAAGGTAAATGTATTGTAAGATATCACACAGAATCAACAACAAAAACGGTCCTGCTCCATCAAGCGGAATCGTGCCCGTTATACAGTAGCGATCATAGCCCAATGGACATAAGAATCGAGTTCACACAGCAGGTTAACGTTGCCGCCAGGATCTATCTTAGGGTCCAACTACTTATTAGCGTACGGCTGACTCCGGTCACAGTGAAACGCGGCGAAATTCCCCACCCACTTCAATAGCAGTAGTGTCCTCCTGTACGTTGCCTTCATTGCACCCGTGCAAACTACCCCGTCCTCTCTGTTACCTTCCTTCCTATCATTGCCTTTTCCTAATTTCCGTTATTTATCCCATCCCGCGATTGCTGCATATCGCAGTCTCATACGCAGCCGAGCCACGAGTTGTGAACTTACGATCCGCTCGAACGAGACGTACAGCGATGACGTACCACCTGCGCCCGAACACAACTATGACATGGTGATTAGGTCAAATGCAGTAACAACAATAATGATAGTGTGATAGAAAAACAAAAAGAAAAAAAACTAACGAAAGTAACATATTACTTGTTAAATTGAATAGATTCGTTCATGCTTCACGCACGTGGTCGACCTAGTTGCTGCCGCAGATCTTTTGCGGTTGACGGGCCTGGCCCCATCTGCACGGCTGACACAGTAGAGAGCTCACACCAGCGGCGTCAGCAACGATGGCTCGGCAGCGGCAGAAATTCATTAGTCATCTATTGCTGTCCATGCTATTCTATGATGATGATAATAATAATAATACGTCTACTTCGTCTTCTTCTTCTACTACCACTACTTCTACAAATGGCACCGCCAATGCCTCCACCGCGGCCGCCACTTCGTTCATATTGTGCGTCGGTTTGGTCACCGTACGTTCTCGCGCACCGATAGTCACAGCGGCGGCGGCGGCAGCAGCAGTTGGCTTCTAGAGCACATCACAAAGGTATCATCGGGACTACTACCACCAACGCTGCTGCTGCTGGGGCTGCTGCTGCTGCTCCAGCTGTAGCAACCCTCCCCGTTGTGCCTACGGCCGTTTTGTGTTGATGTCTATGCATCGATGTGTCGGTGCCTATGTCGGTGCCTACGTGTGTAACAACGTCCGCCTGTCTCAATGGTCCTTGGCTTAAAATATTGTCCACTGCGGTCCATTTTCATTCTGCTGCTGCTGATGCTGCTGCTGCTTCGACTGCTGCTGCTGCTGCTGCTGCTATCATACTCGTGCCACCATATTGGATCGACCGGTCCGGCCGGACCAAGGCTCGATGGCTGGACAGCCGCTGCCCAGACGCACGTCAGCTGCTTCGAACGAAGTTCTCTCTCTCTCGGCTTTACCGATACCTGTCCTCCTCGTTCTTCTTCGTCTTCCCGACTCGACTTCACCTTCATTCGGTCACGTGGCACCATCCACCCCTACCTCGTCAGGCATAGCCTCACCGCAGCAGCGGCAACGGTAATGGCAAACGGTCGTCGTTTACACATGCCACTGAACGAGCGACATTGTCGGTCGGTGATGGTAGCGGCAATGGTGCCTCTGGTGGCCGGTCGTCGACAACGACAACGATAGCTGGTTGCGATGGCTACTTAGCTATAGATGTTGTCTATCTGTGTATTTTTTTTTTCGATCTATCTATTATATCTATATCTGTGACAGTCAGCCAATTCGAACAGTTGAACGAGAAAGAGTCCCCCTGCTAAAGCTGACGAAGACGACGAAATGGGCTGTCTACCAATATTGACTTGATAGTCAAACGTATCACAGCACTGGTGTGTGCTGCTGCTGCAGCTGCCGCCGCTGCAGCAGTGATGGCGGCGGCGGCTGTGGAGCGGCAGTGTCGTCACAGTGACACAGCACGTTGCGCCGGGCCACCGCTGGCAGCCGCTGATGGTGGTGAGCGCGCGGGTGGACGAACGCGCCAATAAGACTTGAGAGGATTATTAAGTTCCGCGTGTGAGCCTCCGTCAGTTCCTATCATATATATATATATATATATATCTTGTAACGGAGCTAGTGCAGAACGCTGGGAAAACAGCAGCGGATGATGAACTTGGGGGCGTCCACGTGCGAGAGGCAAACGTTAGTAGGTAATAGCCAGATGCACCTATACAAACACACGCGCACAGAGCGGACACGGGGCGTACACAAGCTCCCATGATTAAATTAAATTAGGCACAAGTCTTTTTGTGTGTGTGTGTGTGTGTTTGTGTGTGTTTCTGTGCATTCGTCGCAGCCGGTGTCGTGTTCGGCTTGGTAGCATATGGGTTGCACAAGTGGCCAAAGCTAATATTAATTTAATTAACTGGTAGCCACACAAATCACAGCGAAGGTGACCGACGCGTAAGGGAGAGAGAGAGAGAGAGAGAGAAGAGCGTTGCTGCCAAAAAAATGAGATCAGAAACAGTATAATAAATAGGCCAGTCTTCCGCTGTGTCAGAGCGGACCTCATCGAGGGAGCATCCGGACTCGATCGGACACGATTTCATGCATTCGACAAAAGCAAAAGGTTCAGCCGATAAACCGAACCAGCGGCTAGCGGTGACTTCGTGACGGACGTAACTCAAATCAATTAAACAGTTAATATAGTGTAATGCAATAACTTGAAATTGTCCTAGATTGCGCTCTCTTTGTACCAAATCAGATGAAATTCTCATGGGGGGATTACTATTCATGTGACTCAAGTTTCACATGGCTGCTCACGTGCTCCTATTTATTGTATTATAATAGCAGCATCCTTTAGCATGAGAGGGTGTTTACAAATCGAACAGAGATAGAGAACGTTGTTTGATCTAATCAAAGGCAGTTACACATAAACCCAACGCTGACCATAAGGCTCTACGCTTAATGCTGCTTGCTTCAATATCTCTGAGCGTTATCATCCGCGCCTCACCTAGCTTAACGTGTGCGCTCTTTCGTCGACAATTTTCTCCAAAGAACGATACTTGAATATTAAAAATGCTCACTTAGCCGCCCCATCTAATCGATTGTTACCCAGAGATCAATCGAAACATGATTGTCGACAACCAGATCATAGATGAAATTATACGATCTAGTTGGCAATTACAATCTCGTATGGAGCATCTACAACGCACCTGATCTGCAATACGGCCTGTATTCCAAGATTCATTTTCGTATAAGTTTACCCATGGTGGCCTATAAGCCATCATCTTTCGCACTTGCATTGGAAACGCAGGTCTTCAATAGAAGCAAAAAATACAGCCGAGCTTTATACGTCTCAGCTGTCCTGTAATTCCGAGCGTATGTAGCTTTTAATAACGAGGGCTCGAATTTCGCCCCCTTTGCAGTGGTAGGCTCGAAGAGATGAGAGGACTTGAAATATCTCAAGGGAACGCGGTCGCACTTGGCGAAGGAGCGAGAAACTGGAAATGAAAATATCATAATTATCGTTCTTTTGAAATGTGCTACGTCATCTACATTCATCATTCACTTATTTAAGCGCTCGTTATGCTGAGAGGGCTGCCGACGTTCATGGTGGATAAAAGAAAGGTCTCCACGGAGGCTGACCATATCCGCTTCAGTTAATTGTGCCCTACGAACACAAACGTGCGCGTGCAGTACACACACAGACACATTGGTGAGATAGGCATGACATTATGAGTCAAATATATATATATATATATATATATATATATATATATATGTATATATATATATATATATATATATATATATATATATATATATATATATATATATATATATATATATATATATATAATTAATTGTGTGTAATTATCAAATTGTACTCTTAGTAGAATTTGAGAACCTCACAAAAGGACTGACGCTGTGCCGTAATGATTAATATCAACCGACGATTGACGACGATTGTCGTGACGATTGATGACACCGCCGAGTTCCTTGCTAACGATGTGAGCTGGATCACAACAAGCGTAGTTTCTCTTCAACTTCTTCACGAACAAGCTACCTGCAAACCAAGGGCCATAGCTCATTTACTGACGTTCTGATGGGGACGAAGGACTAGGCGTTAGCCGTTCAGTGGCACCAATACTTAGCCAATTGTGCATTGAATACCTGGAGGCGATTTGGCGGTTGGGGATATCTCAATGACAAACAGGACCGCGATGAGTGCCCGCGTTATCAGAATCTCTAGCGCAGCAAGAAGAAACGTTGATCCACGCTGTATTCAGTGTCCACAAAGGATCACTGAACCATGCTAAGATTGGCCAGATCGGATTCTAATATTACATTTCCAAATCAAACGATGATAACGATGATCCAAGTTAATGATTATTTTAAAAGTCTTGCATGATTAACACAAGCTACGCACACACACGTGTTGTTCGAATCAGCACCACCCAGTGATCAACATGGGGTCAATGTTTCTCAGCTGTCTGACCCACAGACGGATTTATTGCTATAATTCTGCAACACTACCACTGCTACAGCTGCTGCTATGCTCTACACCCGAGAATCCATTAAATCCTAAATTGTGACCTAAAACGTAGTTAGAATGTATTATAGATAGATGTGCCTCGTCAACAAAAACATCTAACTGAGCCCTTCATACCATAGCTTGTCTTTAATAAAATAAAACAATCTGTGATGCATTTCGAAACCTTTCGCGCACACGTGCACATTTACCTCGGTGTTCAAAAGGGGCGCATCTGAGTCCACATACAAAACTGGCACATTAGATGCCTTCACACAATACTCTATTTAATCTCCATTCAACCACAATGTTGTCGCGCAGTTGCATTTTTAACCGCGTTCGTTGCTCGGTCACTCCAGATTAGAATCTACATTTAAGACGAGTCTCAATTTTGTTTCTGAACACATTTCCTTTTCGTTCTAACAAGAGCCTCTTCTGCTTGATTGTAACAAAGGGTCTGTCAGTTGCGGCGGCGGCTTTGGCAGTGGCGGCTCGACAGCTTGCCGTTCCCTAGGCTGGTAGCGGCGACGACGCATTTTCTGTTGTGGCCTCCGTGTTGTGGTCGTCGTTGTCGCCCGGCAAGCCTCATTTCGTTCATCTATTTCGAGTCGAGCACCGAGCACATGGCCTACACCCCGAGATCAACATGATTCTTCCCATCTTTCCGTTCGACAACAAAGAAAGCAGGAAAGCAAGAACGAATAAACGTCACTGATTTGATTCCGCCGCGCCTCGATCACAACATGAGACGGTGTGGTCGAGCGGCGGCCAGCGTTCGCGGGATGCTTGAGATGCCGCGAGAGCCAGGTACGGATATCAACGACGTCGGTGGATGTCGGGACAGTGGAAAAAAAAGATCGCCATCCACAGCAGCAACAGCAGGAGCAGAGAACAACGAGTGAGGGCGGGTTGGGTACGAGGGAAGTGAGCTGAGGTGATGAGGTTCGTGCCGTTTTTGACGCTGAACAAAGCAGCAGAAGAGGCAACGAAATTACGCCACAAATGACATGGATACATCGTCGTAGGGATGGACACGGAGCGCCAACGGGGGAGATCGGTGCCCCATGGGGCGTCCATGTTGCACTTGCTGTAGACGGACAGGAGCCAAGTATGGCCATGGAGTATGAGCTGCCGGCCGCTCAAAGCCATTGTGAACGCTTAGAGAAGAAGTGGTGGTGGTGGTGCTGCTGCTGCTGCTACGGATGCTCGTACTACTGGTGGTGAATGGTGGCGGTAGTGATTGGGCCGACAGGCGAATGGACGGAGTCAAGTGGACGACGAGGTGTAATTTATTAAATTTCGCATATCCATCACGTTGAAATGTGTCAGTGGCGGGCCACCTTCCAATGTGGGCAGCGTCTACGGTTGGCCGTCTCTTCATTCTCCAGCTGCTGCTGCTGCTGCTACATTTGGTGCTAACTAACGTCGACTCCCTTCACCCGATCGCCTCGGCGTCACCAGCTACCACTCGCGAACAAAGCAGCAGCACTAGCACCAGCAGCAGCAACGGCGGCGGCAGCAGCAGCAGCAGCAACAACTACGAAAACAGTGTCAACAACAACAACAACAACAGTAAAATTTCACCAGCGGCTCGACTAGCTAGAGTTACCTGCGCGAACAGCGGCAGAAGCGTGATTCGAGCTCATTCTTCTGCTTAGCCCTTCTGACGTTGACTGAGCGGCGAGAGTTGTAGTGTGGTAGTCGAGTATTAGCCAGTAATGATGGCAGTGGCCGTTTGCAGAAGAGCTGAGTTGCTTGCTAAACCCACTGCAACGGATGGTATTATAGAAGTGTAGTAATAATAACCTATTATACCAGCGTCAACACAGCAGAAACGTGAAGCGTCCGGCGGCCGACAACAGATGTTGCTGCTGCTGCTGCTGATGCTGCTGCTGCTGCTGCTGATGCTGCTGCCGCCATCGCAACAACTGCCGCTAACGAACGGTGAAACCTGGCGGCGTCTGGGTGGCCATGGCCAGCGACGGACTCAACAACAGCGTCAAGTGCAGCGTCGACGACACTGACGACGACAACGACGACGACGATGCCAACAACAACAACAACAACAATAATCGGTGGCAACATGTAATGAAACTAGCAGCGCACAGTGAACTAGCCACTGTTATGTTATATAAGATGTGGAGTGGACCAGTGATCCTAACCCGCAATTAGCCGCTGAAAGCTAGCCAGGCCAATAGAGAAACAAAATAGCCGAGCTGGAGAAGACGGATGAGCGGACAGAGGAGGAATCTAGTGAAAGATCACAAAAACACAATAGAATAGAATAAGAGAAGAGAAGCGATCGAGACTAAATTTCACCGAGGCGGATCACGAGAATACATAGAATAAGGCGAATGCAAACGAAACATTACAATATATATATATATATATATATATATATATATACATATATATATATATATATATATACATTATATATAGATATATATATATATATATAGATATATATATATATATATATATATATATATATATATATATATATATATATATTCAGTAGCCAGTTACTGGTGCTTATGCCGGCCCGATGCTGCTGCAAACTGCTGGCCTCTCAGTTCTGGCAACGGTTGAGCAAATTTAATTGTCGAACAGTTTATTCTTTTGTTCTCCGGGATTTCATAGATATACCTGTATATACCTATGGCCCTTGACTAATGCTGCTCTGAGCGGTGGATCAAATAACCAGCTTTGAAGATGAGCATATGGGAGCGTTCGGCGTGTCGGGTGGTGCGCACGTATGCATTAGATCAGAATTAGCATCTCTCTCTCTCTCGAGAGAGAGAGAGAGATGAAACTATGTGATTCGATTTGCAATCTATTGCATATATTCGTATTATTTAACAATAATAGCATCCAACCACATTTAAGTGAACATTACACAGGCACCAAATGTGTAGAGAAATTTGTTTCTCGCATCCAAAAAACATTTGACCGCATATTGTGAGTATTAGTAAAATCGCAGGCTGCCCAAACTGTTAGTCGATTGAAATACCCGGCAGATCCCACGTTAATGGTCACCATAGCAGCGCATCGAGTGGCTCGTTCCTGTAACGATGTTATACTTTTCCACGTGATGTCAGATTGATTAAATCCACCGAACGTAACGAACTTCGATGACAAAATAACGTAGTCGCTTATTGATCGATCCTAATAATCAAATCGAGAGGAGAAATGGACTCATCAAACTTGGCGTCAATGGGCGACATTCAGCAACAGCCCTGCTATACAAGCCAAGCTTGGTGACCATCTCTCGACATGGTTTCCGAAATATTGGTATATAATTGATTCTTGCTGCTGAACCCGCGTCACCGTCACTTGTATTATTGATATATCGAGAAAGAAGTGTGTGAGGGGCATTGAAGGGTTTGATTGTCATGTTTTGTTTCATTATTTCTATAACATTATACAAAAGGGGTGTACAAGTACTGTGAATTATCAGTCGAATTCGGGGCCAACGTCACGTCTCAACTGGAGAACGCCTCGTTGTTTGCCGCTCGCAATGATATATAGTATTTACTCATTTGGTCGTTTTCTGTTTAAGCGAGCGATATTGTGAACAATGGGAAGCCAACTCCTAAGCGGCATCGATGAAGTCTTTATGAGTCGCTTACTTTCAATATTTTGTATATATATATATACTTACTTGCTTGTCCCTTTGCGTTGTTCCACGGAGACATCTGTCGATAATCTAATTAGACATGCTATCGCAGTCACTGTACCACGTTTGGTGCCCTCCTCTTTTTAATGGGAAATTTCTATCCACACATGTCTGGAGTAAGTAGTACTGGTTGAATTGGTAAACTTCGAGGCGATTTTTTTCCTGTCGTTTATTCTTTAAGAAGTCGTTCGTTTTATTCTTCAGACGGACGCATGCAGAGTCCCCCTCGCTCAGTGACACAAATCACTTGCACCCCGTGGCGCTTCGAGTGGTATTATTTACGCTATTAAAAAGGTGTCAGCCAAGCGGAACGCAAGCAGTTCGCTTCGAGGCCATAGCCACATCTCACTCTAATCCAATTTTAACGAGACATCCACCATATATATATATATATATATGCACTCACATTTAATTAAATTAATTAACGTGTGCACAAATATGAGTGGGCAGTAAACGCTCATGTCGGTGTACTCTCTCGGCGAAATCATATGTTATTGCACTGCTCTGGGCGGGTTTCACCCGTCAACAGGCCAAGAAAAGCACTCAAGGGAATCGATATTGACGTCAACAACATGAACGAGCACTATATCATGAATATCTCCAAACATACACAAACACACGAATGTATATCCGCCGCAAAGATTTTGAACATCTGTGGATGACAAACACCGAGCGCCGTCATCAAACGAATGTTTAATTAAAGGAAATACAGGGCAGCATTGGTTTATTACCTAAGCGTCACATCGAGGAACCTTGACCGTACCCTGTATATTTACACATATTTGAAATTACTGCATTTCTTGGTATCTGTCAGTAACCAATATCATCGAGCTCTAAATCCATATGTATATTACCTATCCTCAAGGACAGGCAACCATCAGAAAACTACTTCGAGATCCTGAAGCCGTTACGTTTCGCATGTTACCTTCATTTTAGCATAGCATATATCAATATAACATTTCTCTTCGTCAATTGAACATATTCATATCATCCATATCCCTCGTCAATCGCTCATACCCTTTCAGCGAGGCCGGCACCTCGTTTGGGACAGCACGATGGTTGGCACTCTAACACCCCTTAGCAGGGCCTTTTCCTCACTGTGCAGAGGCGCAGAGGCAATGCCATCGCCTCGCCTCCCTCGGGGGTGACCATGACGGCCTCGGCCGACACCCAACTGTCCCCAACTGCACCACTAATTATTGTATATTTCAAGACACACATCAATATGGAATATTCGACAATAACACGATATTAATAGTAGAACTAGAAACAACTAGAAACGCACGCTTCATTTATATAGTACATAAATACATGAATAGTACCCATTACTTGGACCCATGTATTGTGTGTCGCAAAATCATCAGCCGAGTATCGTAAAGTATAATTTATTCGGAAAGTTCTTCTAAATACGAATCACATGAGTATGATTACGTATACCAATGGCAATTGGAACGAATATCAGCTCGAACAGAAACAAAACAGGGTGTGTCAAACGGCCAACACAATGCAGGCCACCATAGCCCTCGCGGTTTAGTAAGTATTCGTGGAGAATTCGATGGCACCCTCTATCTCATGCAATTCAGGTTTGAGCTGGCTGAAATCGCCTAGCCAAGGTGGTGGCCCGCTGATACTAAACTGAGCAGAGGCTGGACACATCGCGCACACATTGGTAACACTCCCGAACGGTTGCAGTGCGGGTGACGGCCACACGATGGAAGCCGGTTCGATCTTGACGTCGAGATGTAGATTTATTCATAAACAACATGATTTTGCTCGCAAAAAGGCTCACAGCGGCGTGACCTTTCCTATGAAGATGTGGGCTCACAGCTCAGCAAAGATCGCCGACCGAAATCACACTGTCGCGGTGATAGTCCAGCGTGGAATATCGCGTTTGGCCCAATCGAGCACTACCCAGATCTGGGTTGGCTGGACAATCCGCAGCTGCCGCTTTAGCTGCTGGGTTCAATCTGAACAATAGCTGCAAAACTGATATTACTCAGTGGTCTGCCAACAAAACCTCGAAATCGCGTTGTATTAACAAAGTCACCGAAACACGTAACTAATCTATTGCTAGGCGAATTGCTAGGTTGGTAAAAAAAACATTTCTGTCATAGTTCCAATAAAGGAAATATAGGTGCTTTTATGTGACGGCAAAGTCTCAGAGGACTGGCGCGTACTGGGACCCATTCAAAGCTTCGACCGGGACTAATTAAAGCCCTGCTTTACTTTAAAGTTGGCTACAGCATCGGAACCTATCCGTTCCATGGTTCTAATAGAAATTAATCAAGCTACCGGTACCGGGTGTCATTTCGTTCCTATCGAGAGAAAGTGGTGTGAGTTTCAAGGTCGTTCCACTCATTACAACGTTGGAAGCAAGATACAGGATTATGGTTTACACAGTTTCGTTAAACTGTGAAGCATCCCTCTCTCTATCTCAATGATGTGTTTTATCATATTATCCGCATGGAGTAGACGAATCTCGAGCACAGGTCCCACTTGGGATTTTCTGGTCGCTTGCCTCATTCTGATAGAATCCGGTATGTCATTCGTTCTGGCCTTAATCACCCCAGGCGCGTCTCGTTCATGTGATGTCACGGTGATGCAGGATGAACCGTCACTAAGAACATCTCGACGATAAAGGTGTCTTCTCATGAATACACGACTTGTTCATTTCTACCTGTAATTGCGCAATCAACTGCTGTGGCCAACCTCCGTTGAAACGATTGACGATGATACGTCGATTGCTGATCTCTACTCAAAGATCGATTTCAAGACAATTTTAGAGGCTCGCTATTTTGTGAGGTTGATACCAAGGTGGCCGTTTTCGCGTTTGGTTCGTGTGTTCGATTCTCTCCGATATTGCCTTCTCATTATATTACCTGGTTTGTGCATGGCACCACCAGGTACAGAGTATTTGACGCCTTTCAGTTGTGTTAAGACTATGCCGCGTGTAGGCTAGTGATTAATGCTCAACTCCAGGAACACGTGAAGCAAATGTGACCTAGAAAATGCAGCCAAATTTCACGGTGCCCAATTGCATGATATATATATATATATTATCACATGACCAGTTAAGTGGTGGACCACCAAGAGCGCTTAAAGGTTAGCCCAAGGATTGCAGTCCGTCTATGCAAGCTGCGCCGCAAACGGAAACGGTCACACCGTGCCAGGAGAGTGTCCTCCGATTTCTCACAACGACTTTCTTCCTCAGTGTCACTTCGTCTTCTTCTTCTTCTTGTCTTCTCTAACAAAGAGCCATACATACACACACACACACACACACACACACATACCCACAATCACACTGAGACACAGACAGACCACCGCTGTATACACACGTCAGAATTTCATATGGGACAGACGGCACAGAATGCGCGGTGCCGCCGAAGAAATGTCGGGCGACGCCCGTAAAAAAACTGAACGACGATAAATTCCCTTGTTTGTGGGAAACGCCACAGCGGCAACCTCAGCAACAACTGTTGCCGGCAGAGCTAGCGCAGCTAAGGCTGTTTCCTTGAATCAGCCATGCTGTGCTGCTTGGCACACACTCACGCACTCAACCAACCGGAAGGAGCGAGGTCGAGAGAGAGAGAGAGAAATGAAGAGTGCTGCAGCTGGGTGCCACTATGAATGTGAGTGCAAGCCGGTTGGTTTATTTGCAGAGAGTGTCCAGCTTGCTGCTGCTGCTGCTGCTGTAGCCGAACTCAAGATCTCTGTACAGCAATAGCCCACTCGACCATGGACTGAGCGACAGTTAAAGCAGGGTAGTGAGAGTGAGAGAGAGAAACACTATTCTTCAACATTTTTGTGAAGAGCTCCGCCAGTCGGAAGGAGGGACCTCTAACACATAAATACAGGGAGACAGCGTCTGAACAGCGGTCCCAGACGACCAAGAACACGAGACGCGTCGCCGCCACTTTCGAGAGCGGGCGACCTGGCCAAAGCAAGCTGGTAACAGCAACAGCAGCAGCAGTAGCAGCTGATCGCCCGTGATGGCCAACGCTCTTTGAAGTCTGCGTTTTAACCTAGAACAAGAAGCGCCTGTTCGAACACTGCCTATGGGTCGGAGGAGAGCATCACGAGCGCAGAGCAACGACGTTAGACGAATTAATGTCAAAAGCAAATAGAACACCGTGACCGGCTGCAACACTTAAGACTGCGTGCGATGAAATCTCGGCTTCGACGAAGGCGGAAACAACGCCCCGCGAACACTCGCCGCCCCAAAACTGCAAGTCAGCATGCAAGTCAGCTAGGCGCATCTATAGTATAGATGCCTATATAAAAATGGTTCTGGTAATGCACTTGTCTCTGAGGACACGTGATGCGTGGGTTCGATACTGGACGGGTTTGTAGGCGCAGCGGTCGGGACCCGCTCAAGAAGATCGTTCTGTAACAAAAAAAGGGACTTGCGGCTACAGAATAGGAAGAAAAAAAATCGTCGCTAGATAAATGAATAGGTAAGCTAGATTATAATTCGAAGATAGCAGTACAATAATCTGTATTGTCTCGTAGCAACCTAATGTTGATATATACATCGAGAAGGTGTCTCCGATTCAGTGAAATACGAATTCCGGTGTCTCCGATTCAGTGATTCTTTCTTCTTCTTCGATTTCTTTCGATCTCTTTCTTTCGATTTCTTTCGATTTCTTTCTTTCTTTTTTTTTTACCTACTGTATGTTTGAATAAATCATTTCTTTCATGCGAGCATTATAACCTATCTGAGAACGGGTTATTCATATATGCCTGTACATGGTTATTTATAGCTTCCCTTTCCGAAGGCGTCACCTCAGGTTAACATGGACATACAGTCCGTACTATTCTGCGCAAACATTTCCGTAGCAAACACAAGCTTGACAAGTACCCAGTCTATCCATGCGCGTTCATTTGTTAGTGTGCCTGTACCCTTCAACGCGTGCGACATTAAACTGTCATTTGGCGTCCACGAACTTCTTCGCAGTCTATTGTAAATTTTTCGGGGCGCTTAGACGAATAACTAAGCGTTTACGGTCCCTCCCACGGGATCAATTCATCTTCAGTTCACGCTGATTATGTGTGTTATTGGTTGACACCTGACTTCGATTGTAGTTCCATATCTAATAGACTATTGTATCACTTGGCAACGGTACCACATTTCAGTAGGGTGACTTCGCCAAAGATGAAAGTTTCGGGTGGCTTAACTGCACCCGTGAGCACTCACGCGCCAGTGTCCGTGACGGCTTCCAATTAGAACAAATTCGAAGAAGGCTTGTAATTAATGCGCTCGCCGGCGAACTGATTATTATTGGACGATAGCATCTGCCTTGGTCACCGACCCGTTGTGAAACGTTGGCCAATCATCTCCGTCTGTGGATATTGATATTGCAGCGCCAGTAGTAGTTGCAGTAATCTAGTCTAGTAGAACACCGTATGCGATATGCACGAGATCAGGCTTCGGGATTCGAACGAGCCGTTCGAACGCATATGCAGTGTTTTAGATAAACAGT
The DNA here is from genome assembly GCA_019614645.1 of Stratiolaelaps scimitus. NCBI lineage: Eukaryota > Metazoa > Arthropoda > Arachnida > Mesostigmata > Laelapidae > Stratiolaelaps > Stratiolaelaps scimitus. Next base: position 10,983,236 of record JABWDB010000003.1, read on the forward strand.
GCCAACACGTCAACAGTGTGATATTACTGTTGTGATAAATGGCCGTATAAGCAATCGGGAGCCTTCCAGCTAAAGCAGTCCTGCCTCGCCACTCGCACCTCAAATGCACTCCCATCCCCTAAATGCAAAGCCGTTTTGTGCAGTTTGCTTATTCCGAAAACATTTCTATTCCGTGTTTATTGTCGCTTTCAACGAGATGTCCTCTAAACGCCGCCTGTACGAGTTGTTCTTGCGGGGAATCCACTCGTGTACGCTTAATAGAAATAGAACAACATCGAACCAACGTCAAATGAACGATTGCCGGGTCTTCTCTGCCCATATACAATAATATATATATTGCAATAACAAGGGGGCGTGTTTATATCGCCACTCGCATTGGCGCTCGTTTTCGGCACACGCGAACAGTTCAACAGGTCGGCTGAGCAGAGGCGTCACACGAATACCGGTGAGTGTGCATATGGCTGCTCAAGACGCAGGGCACTGGAAACGAAACACAAGCTACTATATACATATATCCTCGTGAATGAGCTCTCTCTCTCTCTCTCTCTCTTGCCGCTGAGCACCGGTCGCCTCCGCCGTAGCGTCCATCACTATTGTTAGAAGCTGGGGGGATAGAGCTGTTCACGCTGCTTCTGGAGCAATGAGACGAAAACGACGGTGGCGGCGATTTCAATGACGCGGCTATGCGACACCACTGAATTAAGCGGAGGGTTTGAGACACGTGGGGTATAGCCGATCACGTGGGCGATAGCCGTTGTTCGGTCGCGAGCGTCGTCGGGGTTCAACTGACCTACAGTGGACACCGACAGAGTGCGAGCAACGACGCGATACTCTAGCCGCGCACACATCACTGCCAGGATCATCCGGGGATCACCGCAGCGGCTTGAACCGATCGCAGCCGCGGACTGGCCACATCATACCCCATCACCCCGTGTAGCGACGGCGAATAGCAAGCAGCACTCGCCGCAAGGCCGGGCGCGAATGTTGCCGGAGACAAGGCACTTACGATAGCTCAGGCAGCAGGACAGTCAGGCAGCTGTGAACGCACCGCAGGAGTTGTTTCTCGTATCGCTTTGCAGCGTGCTGTTTGACGTATGTGCGCACACGCCGTTTGGGGTTGTGCAGCAGCGGGCCGATGGGAAGCAGAATGAATGTAAATGGACAACTAGCAATAAGATCCTGACAACAAGCGCTGGTGTCTGGCCCTGCTCAATGTAACAACGGTTCGGGGGGCAACAAATTGCAGACCACAGAATGGGAAGGCGCAGACAACGACACGAGGCAACAAGAACAACAACAACGGCCGCGGTAGTAGCGCGAGAAACAGCAGCAGCCAACGCTAGACACCAACGAGCAATGCTAACCATTAGAGACAAAACAATAACAAACATGTGTGTGTATATATATATATATATATATATATAGAATGCAACAAAAGCAATATCGAGTGGGACCATCGTTTGTTTGTCGGTCTATCCCGGGATCGTCAACAACGGCAAGCAGCGATGATGCGGTTGTTGCCGGCGCAGAAGAAGTTGCCGCTGTCGCTGCCAGCTCAGCCGTCTCCGCCGCAATGTGAACGAGTGTCCATCACTATTTCCCCGACCGGCTGAGTGATCTAGGCCGAGCGCTATGGACCTGAGTAGCCCTTTTAGTCACTTGTAGCCTCTAACCACCAGCACCATCATCACGGTTTCTCGACTACCCTTTTTGTGTTCCGTTCTCTCTGTATACGGCAACGAATGAACGGGGCACAAGCACCTCCAATTATTTGTTGGGTCAGTTTGACTCAACATATATATGTATATTGTGTGTGTGTGTGTGCGCGGATGGAAGGTAGAGGGACCCCCGGAACGACTCGCACGATAACGAGCACCCATAACGACAACATCAACAATGACGACGTCCACGACACACAGCAATCGCACCAGTAGCCGCAGGAGCCGAGCATGCAATCGTACCTTTGATCGTAGTATGAGCAATATCAGCTGCAACCCACCAGCAAAAAAATTGGACAACGCACCGGGGATGGCCTGCTGCCAGCCATAAGGTCAATGGGACGATCGATGCGAATGGCGGACGGAACTGGCGGCAGGGTAGAAGAGCCTTTAGCGGCAGCAGCAGCATCAGAAGCGGCCCGATGAACAAACGAGAGGTTTGTTTGTATTTTATGGTACCCCATTATGGAAAATTGCAAGAAAAAAAAAATATGAAAAACAGAAACAGAAAGAATAATATGGAGATAATAGAACGATACTTTAGTGGCCGCTTAAGTATGGGTTGATAGATTGATACATAGGAAGATATAGATATAAAGATACATGGTGCCGATTGTGTTGGCCGCGGCGTCAACTCAAGTGGTACTGATGATCGTTCTCATTGACTGCTTGGCGACTTGGGGTTTGAATGAATGTCGACAGCTAAACGGAGCCGGCGCGTAGCACCAGCAACACAAGATGGGCGATACTCAGGAGAGAATTCGATGAAATTACAGAAGGTGCCTGCCGTTGTGTGAGCGACTTGCATATCCAGTATATATATATATATATGCATACGTATTTTTTGTTTTTATATATATATATATATATATATATATATATATATGTATATAATGTTCGTGCACTATAAAGATATCACTATAGCTTAGTAATAGTGCGGCGTTGTATCTCCCTGTACCATGTGCACTTGGCGATGCCCATCTGGACGCGGCCTGTGTTAATTAACATATGCCGGCTGTTTGTTTGTGTTAAGCCTCAAGATGTTCCCAACATCTAATAGTGAAGTACTCGTTTGACTAACGTGCCGTAACTACGATTTAACCGGAAGAACGTGTATATGCATACCATTATAGTAGCATCCGCAATGATGAGCGATTCAATAGGAGATTCTGGGGTCATATCAAAAAGAAATAACAGTCCGACACAAACTAAATATGTTCGTCAACCTCTCATATCGTCGACAAATTGTCTGTTAGATCGTCGACGCTTACCTGTAATATACAACAGATGTGGGATCTTAGCGATCATTGTCGAGTCGCGATCGTTGGCCACTGCAAGCTTAGTTTAGTCAAATGCGAGCATGTACGATACATATGCCTTTGAATTGATATAAAATTCAGAGCTTATTTTGTAACCTTACTTAGTTTTCATTGCTTCAGTTGGCATTATGTTGACTCCGAGGACAACTTGAATGGCAGAACTACGCGGTGTGCGCACTCCAGCAAGGATCGAGTTAGCCTGAAAGCCGCCTCGACAGCTGGACAAGCGTTTCTATTCCGCTGAAAAACGTTAGCACCCGCAGAAAAGCAATTTCGAAATAGATTTGCCGCAGGCAATGCAAATGCGGGTAGAATGCGAATTTTGAACATATAACAATCTGCGGCAATCAATAGCCCCGAGAGGAATCGCGAAGAGAGGCCGAGAGCGCCCGAGAATGAATAGTCAGCAGGAACGAGATCAGTGTGAAATGTCGGCGCTGGAGGCGGAACGTCTCATAGTCATACACAATACGTTATCGCACGTTAGGCTAGAAAGAAAATCGCACCGCGCAGGGGTGTGTTAGCGATTGCTACGAACCTTCTCATAGGACCTCCGCAGTGGTCAGCGGTGTCGTCGACAGTAGTGCTCATGACAAGCGATGGCCTGGAAATACACACCCAACTGATGATACACATGATACTGAGCTGTATGCAGGATACACATGTCGAGCTTGTATAGTATTTTGGTATATGACGATTTATGGATGACTCACTTACAATACTTTGAAATAACTACCCAGACCAACTGCTGCTACTGCTGCTGCTGTTAACCCGATACCGAATCGACGTCTACCAGTATTATATCACTATTTTTATATTATATATATTAGTGCTCCACCAGTATTGCCACTGTTGATAGCAGATCAGCAGATACAGCGCTGTGTAGATGCTAACAAGAAGCGGTGATAGCCTGTCGTTTGAGACGGAATGCATTCGAACGCATCGATCTGTTTCCCTGTACGTGTTAAGATGCTCGTGCGTTTATAACCATGATTACTGGATACGTCACGTCGATACAGTGGCCCCCGCCTCTCTGCGTCGTCGTTTACCATTACGTACTCAATGCGTCGTGTAGGCGGTATCCGCTCCGCCGATTATACGTCTAGACTACGGCCGAGTTACGGCGAACCGCCACTTCACTTGGGTCCTCTGCTCACTTGTGTACATCGAAGTGTATGTCTCCACTGGGCGCTCGTCTTCTTTCGTCCAATATTGCGTGGGTATAATATGAAATTATGAGAAGAACGATGTCTGGACGCCAACAAATCGAAGGAAATTGAGAGTGACTGTGTTTTAGTGACTGTTTTTTTTGTTGCTGTTATTCATCGAATGTTCGAATTATGACTATGATTATTATAATTACAACTGATGTGACGAGACGTGGTTTATATCTCTTATATATTGCATATACAACAGCCAAAATATGTAGGAGGAAGCGGACGGGAAAGGTGGCAGCGTCACTTGTACAAGAAAAATATAAAAGGAGAAAATACATAAGACGTAGGTAAGCTGTTAGAGAAAAGTACCTTTCCCCATACAAGAAAGAAAGTAGGTTAACGACTGAAATGGATGCTCAGTGTTATATATCTATATACAAGGCAATGCTACACATTAATTTCATATTATTTTGTCTTACTATGCAATCGAATAAATTTAACTTCTAATATATGCATATAGCCTACAAGTAGCCACGACTGGCTCTGTTACGCATCCATAACAAAAAAGGCAGTCGACTGGATTTATCGGATATTCATCATATTATATAGATTCATTTCATTTATTGTATTTTCACACAGTTTGTGTAATATCATGATAAAAACGCCGTTTACATAAACATTCGAGTGAGATGTTTACATAACAAATTCAGGAACTCTGTACACTATGCGTTAAGTGATGCTATTTGGCGTATCGACTGCACCTGTCTACGAGAGTTTGTCGAATGTGTAAAATGCGTATGTTCAAATCAATGATGTAATCAGGGTCAGTTAGGATCACGTCAGACGACTGTCACCTCGAACTTGCGCTTAAAACGGGTCAACTTGCATTTGCACTGCAAGTAGTCAATTAGCACTCTTTGTGACTAACGAAGAGTTCCAAAATGAGTTCTAAATGTCTAAAATGCTTAGGCTGGTGGCAAATGATGAAATTGAGGTCAATTAGCAGTCGACAGGTGACAACTCCGTCAATTCGCACACTCGCGTTTGAACTACAACAGTCATTTTGCACTCGTATATATATCTAAAGAGTTCCAACTTCCGAGTAGACAAGATCAGTTCATAGGTGTCCACTTCGAGGCCATGCTGCGGGGTTCTCTATTGATCTTCACTTTACAGCCGCCTGTCTATCTGACTCTCGCATTGAAAGTTAGCACGTATTTGCCCCTGCGTTTACGGTGTTTTCACTTGGTTAGATAAATCAGTGTTTTTCTGTCACAGATGTAGTGAGTAACAGGACATCCACTTTCGCTGTTGCCTCTACTTCCGCTGTTGCTTCTGCCGTTTCCCGAGAGTTTGTATTTTGCGAGATCCTCTACGACTGGTTCTTTCCTGCCAGCAAAGGAACCATTCTATTTGGCGCAGTCGTGTGAAGTCACAACACCTGCTTCAGAAATGGTAGCTTAACTCTGTCCAGGGCAGAGAGATACCGTGCACCTGACCTTTCCCAATTAACTGAACTTCCGCAGGCAGCAGACCGAGGTAGGTGAAGGAGTTCCCGATCTTAACAGGTTCTCTCCATGAGGACATAATGAATCGTCGTTGACAACCGACCACCCTGAACTTCTGACCTTTATGTCTTCTGTGTTTGCCTTGTTGATTTCGAGGCCGATGTGAACAACGTAATTCTGCAGAATTGCAAGTTTCTGTTGTCGTGGTATAGAATCAACTTCACTGGTGGGTGTATCTAAGTGATGGGTGATCGATGATGGGAAGGAAGGAACGGTCCAGTCTCAAATTATCTCCCTGTGCTAATCCTAAAGTTTATTCGACAGCGACATTCCCGGTCACTGTATCATCAACAATGATTAAATTCTTCCGGAGAATATCTCTCAGAAGATCCAACAAGTTTAATGAAACAACTAAATGTGCCAACTTCGACAGAACGATGGCTCTCGAGCCGGAATCGAAGGCAGCCTTGAAATTCATGAAGATTAGATAGAGCGCGCGCCGCGGGCGCTCTCCAATGCTGCCTCTATTTTTTCCATGGAACCCTTAGACGCTGTCATCGTTGGCCTGCTAGCTCTCAATCCGCGTTGCTCATCAGGCAGTGCTCCGCGGAGTTCTACGTTGAAGATGAGATGTCAAAGGAGGATGCCCGATAGAGATTTATATATTCAGCTCTATTTCGCAATTCCTCTTCACAACCTTGGGTCGTTCGAGTGCTCCTTCCTTTTGGGATTACCACCATGAGACACTCGTGGCACACAGTGGGGATCTTGCCCTGTTGCGGACATGTGTTGAACAAGGCTGTCCAACACCGTGCGAACGCCATCGCCTCGTCTTGATATGCTCATAGTATTATAGCTTCCATCTTGTCCATACGCTTTCTAGTTTAGTAGTCTGTAGATGCTATCCACGGCTCCGGAGACAGTGAACGCCCTCTCTAGGCTTATAGTACATTCGAGCTTCCCGTGTGGCCATACGGAGTGAGGGTGAAGCACTTCCGTCGGGATCGTGCTTTCGGTGACCAGCATGCTTCGGAGGTGGGCCTACAAAACTCCTTGCTCTACTGGGCAACTCGATCTTGCCGGTCAGAGCTCTGAAACCATTCGTAGAGGGTTCATGCAGTTCCTTGTAGAAGTTTCATATATCAAACACATACATACACATAGAGTTATGTTTCCCCAAAATTGATCGTAGCCGCGCAATATGTCGTCGTTATTAACACGAACATTGTGCAGATGACAGTAAACATAGCATAATACAACGGTGTTACTTCGTGAATCAGTTAATAACGATTATCTTGCATACCTTAGCGGTTGTACATAGAAGAGACAACGCCTCAACATGTCACCCAAAATATTACGATGAAAGCTAATACCCCTTGGTCTAAATCATCACAATTGACCCAGAGCTCTACAATAGTCGAAAGTCAGTTACCAAAAATCCTGTGTGCAAGAACGATTCCGCAAGCTACACAAGCTGATTTCCACTTTTCAGGCCTGCCTAGTCATGGTCTGTCCACCAGTGCGCTGAATGTGAAGTAGTCCACCTTGTTGAACTGTACTTACTTGCGTCCCATTCAATCGAACCCTGATAAGCCATGCTATCCTCCTCGCGCTGTAAGCGCTCATAAGAACTTCGATTCTACAGGAGAATGAGAAGTATGATAAGTAATGCGGGTGTCGGGGCTGCCCGTAACAAAATCGATGTTAGCGTCCCCGTTAACACCAGGTTTGAGCAAATGTTTCGGCTAAGCACTTCGAGAAGGCTACACTTATGATATCAAGGCAGAGTTGTACGGCGGATACCCCTCCCCCCCCGATATAGCAGATATTGCTATGTCCTTTTGCTGCAGAGGCTGTATAGCTTTCGCGCCTTGCACGGCACGTCGAACAGAATCACCTCACCAGGATATTGCACAGGATGGGTAGTCAAATGTCCCTTGTAATTATTCCACCTGCGCGGTGGAAAGCCTGCACCTGCGAAATATGGGTTTTCTTGCCGACTTGCCGAACGAGGGCTTATGATTGCTTCGTTCTGTGTGGTACGGTGGATATTAATATATTGTACGCGCGCAGGTACGTAGCGAGCTGGTCCAACGTAATTACACGACGAGATTGCATTGCTCCGCCTCTAAGAACAAATCAATTTGAGTGATCAATTCAGAAGTTTCGGTTGAGAATGAATTTGCTGAGGGTGCTCGGCAAAAGAGGTCATTACGTTTCTACTTGGTTAGGCGCCGGCACGGCGAGCAGTCGGGTATAGCGAAACACGATAGCGTTCGATGACAAACGTGCATTATATAGTCGTCATGCATATATATGACGACTTATATTATGCAGGCCTTAATTTATTATAAAACTAATAGCGAATTAAGGCTTCACCATGTTTGGCAGTCGACGGTCTCGATACGAGAGCATGTAAGCTGCGACTATATATATATATATATATATATATATATATATGATATATATTATCTCGTAATCCTTCCAGAATATAATATACTACTTCAAATTTCATAACTATCAGTAGATACTCTATTTCTATGTTCAGGTTGCTTTTATTAATGTTCGCTTGGGTCTTCCGTGTTCCAGTAGTTGCAGGAGAAATATGGCTGATTTCTCCCTGATCTTAAACCGGTTTCCTATCCGACCGCATCGCTGCATATATGCACACGTCTGAGTAGATTTCACTCGCTCGGACACGTGCATTTAGATCGGACGACGTCGTTATAATCCAAATCGAAAAATTCTCCAGAGACCAAAATTCTACCCACGACACATGACGCACATGATGAGGATGACGATCTATGATGACGGCAGTCGAAATTTATACGAAAATTTGTAATCTCATAATAGCGCAATCTTGTCAAGCACCTATACCCACCAGATAACAGCTCTCTCACTGCACCGCTGTGCAACCGTTTCGTGGCCAATCAGCTGTCGACCGGTGGACTCCTCTCGAGGCTCGGCTGAAGGCGGCTGGCTGGGTGAGTCTCTCGTTTGCCGGGTGGGTCGCTAGGGGATCCAGGCTCAGGCAAGCTTCACCAGAGGGGAACAAGCCGGAGCCTTCGGCTGCCAACGAAACGGGAACATTCGGCCTGGGTTAGGGGGGAGTGTATTTGGAGCTCGCGATTGGGGCTGCCACATAACCGGAGGCTGGCCAAGGGGGAACCGTGAAGTGATGTAGGAGTGGCCGAGGTAGCGCTGCTGCTGCTGCTGGTGGTGGTGGTGGTGCGTGTGGGAACGCATGGCCCATTTTCGCGACCTGTAGGCCGTCTGCTCAACCGACCCATCGGCCAAGCGTCCTTCTGCCGCGCGAAAACGCCTTGGCTTCACTCTGAACGGCTAGGCCCAGCTAGCTCAGCTCCAACTAAAACGAATTCCTCCCTCGCCACCTGCCAAGACAGCTTCCCCTTTTGCGCACCCATAGAAACACACAAACGCACACCCATCGACAGGGAGAGAAGCGCCATATATATATATATATATATATATATATATTGCAGATGGAGAGAGATGGCACAGAGAGTGAGAGAGGATATAGCAGACCGGTTCGCATCCCCCACAGAGAGGATTTGAGATAGCAGATAGCGACAACCCACGAATCGAGCTCAATCCAGTTGGCAAACGCAGGGATCGAGTCGCTTACGAGGTACGTGTAGAAACTTGCTTTGGAGGGAGACGCGATCAAAAATAAGGGACTGTACTGAGCTCTGCTCGAATAAAACTGTGTTTAGTTTGTGGAAGGCTAGAGTCGAACAGTTTGAGCTTACAGCGCCCAAATGTGTTTTCCTATTGAAGCAGGAGGCCGGCTGTGGTGCGGTTGAGTGGAAGCACTTCGTTGATTGGAAATCAAATAATAATAATAATAGAAGTACAAAAAGAAAAAACGCTTAAATCAAAATGCAAATCCAATAGACTCCGTCAGCAGCTGTCATGTCATTAACGCGTGACAAGAAAGCTTGCCAATAATTGCTTGTAGTAACAACACAGGCAATAGCTAGGATAAGCATAATATAATAGTCTAGTCGTCGATCCTGTGATAAGCACTAAGAACATGGAATATTGCAGAAATTACTGATGGTGTCGGATATGAATCGCTTTTCATTTATTGCTATCTGCAAAGTTTCGCATTCGTTGCTCAGCAAGGCCAGCAATGCGAGTAAATTACTTCAGTATCTGTTAAACGAATATTTTGTACGCTATTTCGTAGCGCCTCGGTACATTGTAGGACTAGAAGGGCTCATTCCACACGGAGGTTGACGCATACTGAAACAATAATAACAATAATAATAATAATAGTTGCTACATGTCACTGCCATATATAATAAGATAAGCGAAGTATCAGGTCCGAGCCGTATTCGCTATGGCCATCAGCAAATCGTGTGTCTCTGCTGACAACGCCTGGGGCGCTAAACTCCGGCGAAATTAAGACACAATGCCTCCGGGCCCTGTGCAGCTAATATCAACAGCAACAGCAGCAGCAGCAGTAGTAGTGACAACGACACGATTCCGAGAAATGTTCAGCGAATAGAGAATCTACAAGCGGGTGTTTCACTATATCAGTTCCAACTCAGTAGTCAGTCCATGATGCGTCGGCGGTTTGCCATCCACGATTAGTATATCCACCTTTCTGGTATCAACAATGACGCATACATAATTTACTTCGTGCAAACTGTACTATCGACAACGATTGGATGGATATCTTGCCGTTTATTTCGTATGGCTTCCAGATCATGTCTTCACAAACTAACATACTGACCACGATGTGATAATATTGATAATAATAGTAGTAATAATAATAAATATTTATAAGGCAATTTATGTTCTAATCACCGTTCGCTCATCTATCAACAGTGTCATTTGTCAATCGACAGCAGAAGAACAAGCCGATTTCCTAATTACGATTCCGAGTAGCTACAATCGAACTATGTTATCGGAAATCCCACTAGTTAGGCCTTAGCCTTCGGTACGGGATAGCACACATATAAGAAGCGTATCATTGGCGCTTTGAAAGGGTGAACAGATGCGATCTGTAAAGGGCCTTAGATAGAGTTCTGTTGTCGCTATTTAGGTAATGAATATCCTACCGTCATGCATGGCTATTCACTTCCACTTCGCTGATAATTATTACCTGGTATTACTTACATATATTTCTTCGAGCAGTAATCGGGTCTTATGGGCAAAGGTCTTGCGAAGCAGAAATTTCCCTCTAACAACGGGACGACGAAGTGCAACCATTATACGACTATAACATTGATTAGTTATTTGAACTTCATTCGAATAACTAATTAATAAATTGATTGAATAGCCAATAGCATACGACCACATATACAGACATTTATCGCTGATCGCACATGATGAATTTACCGTGTTAGCAAGTGATTGCATTTTGAAGAATAATTTCGAAGCGGAAATGCCTTGTGTGGGTTGAGTGCATGCGATGGATTTCAGACGCTTGGGCTAACATGATCCCCCCGCCGCCGCCTCAGCTCAACTGAATTTTTCTGACCTCGCTCCGTTTTGCTACCAGTATTTTAGTGAATTATTAAATTGTCAGCCTATGATGTTTCTTATGTTTTATGTCAGCCTTGTTATCGTATAAACAATACAATGCAATAATACACAGTTTGTGGTATATTGACGGAGCTCTAGTTTTTTTTACATCGCTTAAGCTAACGTTGCGAGGCTCGGACCTTCAGTCTCCGGCTGTTTGCAGCCGACGACTTCGCCGTTCAAGCCACCACGGTGAACAAATTGTTCAACTCTGTACCTGATCGCGAATTGTCAAACGTCGATTTTATGCCTGGGCGATACGATTTTCTAAATGAAAAAGGAAGTACACTTCACGAGTTAATCATGCTCGTGAATGGAGCGCACTCGTATCGACTGGACAATTCATCACCGAATTATGAACGCGTAATTAATGAAACTAGACGCCTTATGTTGTGAAATCTGTGCCCACTCGGCTATACGGATTACAAGAAATTATATTCTGATGTCCTAAGCACGTGTGACGCTCTTTTATCACTATTATTTTTTGTAACGAGAATCTAACCATTGCTCTTATCGCCGTTCAGTCAATAAATCAACATTCGCATTGTAATATGGTGTATAACGACCTGATAGAATACAGCATGATATCACACCATTCAAATGTTAGAACAAAAAATGTTACTGCCAGTTTCATCCTGAATTCTATTTCGGCCATGTGTGCTCTTTCAGGTGCTGAATCTAGCCTTGCCGTCATGTCGCATTCCCTCATTAATGAGGCGGGAGAAAATTAACTATCATTAATTAGATAGTTGCAGCAGTTGGCGCTGCTTCCGCCAATTTCCACTTGCCGCCATTAACAGCGAACAAATACTATTATTCTTGTTGCTTTTTGTGACTATCTGCTGAGCTAAGGCTGGAACGGTCTTCTCTATGTAATGTCGATAGGGCCTCTTTGATTGTTTGGTTAGATGTTGTGATCTCATAGGAGTGACTTAGTGGGCTCACAGCACGAGCTCGGCCCATAGGTAGCGTTTAACAAAAAATACGTCAGACTACTAAACTAAAGATCATGTCAGAACTAGACAATAAAAAAGGAGTTGATTTGTTATTGAATTGTCCTGCCTCTAACGAATTCTCTAATTATTGTATGTTTGAAGTTGTATATACTAAATAAACTTAACTACCAACAACAGCTAAATTATATGCGTGCTTCCATTTTAATTGTACCCGGATTCAACCGGTGCATACTTGTCAATAGTCATCCATAGTCCGTAGTATATAAAGTAGATATTGTTTTTCGAGCTAACCTTCAGCTATTCCCCTATCTGACAGGCCTCAGCTCTGTCAACCTTTTAGGTATCACAACTATGAGAACCTGTCGGGGCCATGTTTGGTTATTCTCTCAAATGGTCAGAACAAAATGCAGTTATATGCAGTAACATATAGATGTACTCTCATCTGGATTGTGAATACATCGTGTTCACCAGCGATTTCAGCAGGGCGAGTCGTTTCAACAGTGAATTGTGTACAATTGTACGAGACACCACGGAGAGATATCATATTATCTAACACTGAACAATGCCACACACAGACGACAAGTGTGTTCAGCAGCATGGAAGCCGACCGCTGAGCTAGCGCCCACTACATACACAAGTGCAGAATTGTACTAGTGTGCCAAGATTCGTTTGATGTCATTTCAGGACTCTTTTGATGCTGACATCGAGTTGTCGACATGGGCCCCTCTATTCCCAAGGGTACTCTCTCTCTCTGCTGGGTAAACGTTTAGAGCAAGTTGATATCGAAGTAGTCCTTCGCTGAGTACATGGTCAGGGAAGGGGAATCATTGAGCAGCTTCCCTCAGGCTTCCGGCGATAACCTCGCTCGTGGTAACGCGCCGATCGTTCCGCTGGAGCGAGAATGGATCGAATCAGAACGCAACGAACCGGAGCCAGGCGCGGCCCGGCCCGGCCCGGTCCTCCCTCTCTCCCTCCGTTTTCAGGTAATTAAGTTACAGCGCAAAATCTCTATCGAATCTAACAGTGCGCCGCAAGTGAATTGATGGAAGAAAAAATAAAAGTCGAATTGAAATTCCGTATTGAGGGAGGCCGACCTCGAGACGAGCGCAAATGAAATGATCATAGGTTTACATAGCGAACATGTAGTCCTGTACAAAATCGCGTCGATGTTCGAACCGAACAGCTTAATACTGTTAACATCAATAGCGAATGACGGGATTATTCGGTATGTCGGATCGTCCACTTGCGTCAATGCCGCTTGGAGATTGCCTGCACCCAAAAGGAAGGGCGTGCTCAGTCCTGGAGAGACTCTTAAGTCGATGAGAATAATAATAATAATAATAATAATAAAAGAAATATGACATTAATATATTATATTACAATCATTACCTCCGAAACTATGTTAAGACCAGTTTGCAACATTTTATTGGATATAATAAGGATATGATAAACGTTGGCCGTTGAATCTTCAAGCATAAGCATTCATATATTCAGCGAAATCGTCGTTTTCCGTCCAAATTTAGTACATTAATAAATATCGACTTTCCTCTCGTCAATATCATGATCGCCTATTTTATTGCGTTGGCCTTGAAGGAGGTGTTTCGCCTTTTCGAGTACGCTGTATCGACCGTTTATTTGCCGTTGATGCTGTAATGCATGGTAATGGTCGATTGACGAAGTTGGAATGGATGACCCAGAAATGTTCGCGGATGGATAAACCTGCTTAAACATCTCCTAAGCCGTCAAACCACCTGAAGTTGCGACTTCAGGAAAACTTCGTTGTTATGTTCGTATGTTCGAAACTTTGACGCACCAATACGCGTCTCCCAAGGATCATTAAATAAGAAACAGAAAAACTTCAAATAAGGCCACACGTTCTGACCAGCGCGGGGTAAACGTAACGAAGCGTTCCGAGTTATTGTCCTTGGAAAACGAGTAAATTTTATGAACTAGAAAAGTTTTCGTTTTTTTGTGAGGTCGTGCCACTAAGACGCCAGAGGATAATGTATAAAGATAACGTCAAACAAGCAAACAGAGACAGCTGTTGATGACGGATAGTTTCAAAGCACCGGATATTATAGCTTCCGGTACGACCAATGGCCTGGCTGTAAAGTGAACCAACTTCGTCATACAGTAATCTCATAGAGGACATCGTCAGGCCATAGGGAATGGACGCGAAAAAACTCAACACGCAGGAACACAGTATACATGTACAAAAGACGAAGGCAACCGGTGAGCAAACGCCTGTCATTGTCCTATGTAACAACACGGCGTACAAATATTAACAGAGCTATGTAGCCTCTTACATATATACCTCAATAACTCAATCTGTTCTAAGGCACAGTAAGATTGGCCCAAAAAAAATCGCACACAAATACAAGCATCCATCCACTCTTTATACATTTCGTTTTGTACTCGAAATTTATCATTCCCTTGCATCCCGTCACATACGGACGCACACAGCTAGATATTACCACATTTACAATTGCAGCCAGCTCCCTTTAGCTCGCATCAGTGCAGCCTTCGAAACGAGCCAAAAGAAAGTTTCTTTTTTTTTCCACATAAGAAGAAGCGATTACGAGAAAGTTCCAAGAAAATAGCTAGAGCCCTGTACAGACGTCATCATCCATCGGGTGAGGAAGCCAACGATCTTGTTCCCGTCACAGTGGCTGGCCTTCTCATTGAGCTGAACTGCGCCGGCCGAGGCGTCCGTTGACGCGCGCCACCACTGCGCGACGCTATCCCGAGTCGACGCCGGTCGCCGGTCGCCGTTCGCCGCTCGGTCGGTCGCTCGGGCCCCTAGCGGCCGAAAGTACCCGCGGCGTCAGGCGGTCTGGTGCTGCCGTGGCTGCTGCGGTGACCGTCGTCGACGCCGCCGCCGCCGCCGAAGCGCCGGCTGATTTCCTCTCTCCCTCTGACCAGCCGTTCGTCCGCTCTGTAGTAGCTCAAGGACAAGCCAGCATTCACACACCAGCAGCGGCGAGAGTAGTAGTAGTAGTAGCCGCGGCAGCAGCAGCAGCAGCAGCTACACAGCCGAGACACCACTACTTTCGCTCTTGACGACGGCGCCAACGAGGTAAACTGCAGAAGTAGCAAAATTCAAATCTTCGCGCCACGCAGACATTCACCGGGTCGCGCATCGAGCAGGGACCAAAGGGGGCTTAGCAAAGGGTGCTTAGCACGTTCGAATACACAGGATGTATCTGTAATTGTATGCCGTGGAAAGCAACTGTACGCTGCTGGTTATTTAGAGATGTTGCTTTTTTATCGATATTGGTATATTTGTACCGTAGTATTCGCGATGCAGAAGCGCTTAATCGACTCGTCTTATAAGGTTTTGTTTCTAGAGATCGAAACGGACTCAATTCAAAGTTCGAGGCACCAAATTCGGATACGGCTGGTCAGGCCAAGCGAGTGAGGCTGTCGTTGTCCGTGAAGATAAGAGAAAAGTTTAGCTAAACGCGGTAAAAGTAAAATTTGGCAGAAGTAGAGTGAGCCATCGTCTCAACGTCCGATAGAAGCACACGTTCAACCCTTTCTTGCCAAGCCCTCGTTTATACCGATACATCTATACGCTCGAATAGACATACACACATATATATATATATATACATAAGTACAAGTACATTACACTTACACACACGGACATGTGGGCCAGAGCAGGGGCAAGAAGCGAGTCGAAGGGAAGCCAATGAACAACAACGGCCACATCATCAGCAGCAGCAGCAGCAACAACAACGGCAACGAAGTATAAGCTTGTCGTTCTTTCTGTCGAGCACTGACCGCGCGAGTCTAATAGTCGGATGACTAGATGTTGGGGGATGTTGAGGTGTGGAAACGCAGAGAAAGCCGACGCGATCGCGCCACCGCCGCCAGCGCCGCCGCCGCTGCCGCCATCGACGCTCTGACGAAAGATACACAGCGTAAGCCTGGCAGTGAACACCAGTCAAACAGATACTCGTCTAAGCCTCCAGTCCCATAGCAACAAACCCACACCGGCTCGCTCAGTGACGACGGCGGCGGCGGCAGGCGGTGGTCGGACAACAACGATGAAGATGCATGGACAAACGACCACCCGACCTGCCGATCGCTCGTTCGCGCAGGCAACGTCTGCCTGTAAAAGGGCACTCGACGTAATCGAACATACTGTATGAGTGAATTCGAATGAACAGATCGACGAAGTGAAGTCGGCGAAATAGTCAGTCGCGAGGTCAATGCATACAAGCATGATCAGATGTGGCCAAAATTCTGTACGAGCCCGTGAAGAGGCAATCAACTCGAGTGGACAACTCACTTGAACAGGTTGACGTAGCAGAAGTCGTGGCTGGATGTGCCGGCTGTCGCGACACAATTCGTATTGAATAATAATTATCTGATGAAACTATTTCATCAGATTATATATATATATATATATATGTAGTAGTTTGAACATAATCGTGAAAATACGAAAACGGATAGAGCAGACATATACGCGCGATGTCAAAAGGTGCGCTATTCCAAACAATATGTACCTCCCTATCGTCCCGGTGGTGAGAATCGACTACTTGAGGTGAGCCAACCGACGCCGCTTGTAACGCCGCTAAAGATCCTAGCTGACAGGCTCACCTCGGCCGGTCTCCAGCGGCCTCCCGGCCGCCTGGGGTTCTCAATCGTCTCGAGAGATTCGCGTACCCTCCTCAATTGAAGAAATTGCAAGAGAGGCAGAGACGTTTTCTTTTAATACTTCTCCCCTAAGATCTGTTTGTGTATGATTTTAGTGTTCAATATTTACCTGCTTGGGACATTTTACAATCCCTTATGTTATAGGGTATGTCGCTAGAAGCGGTACGTACATACTGATTAAAGGGGCTATAATAGATATATAATATATACCTATAGTAATTAATAGATATATACCTATAGAAATTTTGGCACCCACGGTATCTGCAGCAAAACAGACGGGCGTATTGACCGAGGTTAAGCCGACTAGGAAAATCACAATATTAGCTAAAAAACAAAAAAAAATGTACAATGTGCTAAACTAGTTATAGGCATTATCCTCCATCGATTTCGTCGCCTGGGGATTAAACCTTCCTCTTGGTTCACTATTGTAATAATTAGGTAGAAATTTCAGTTAGTGTGATACGTACGTCCATCTGCAATATATTATATCGACCGAGTCGAAATTATCACCGTGAAATATCACTGTGCAAAAGGATCATTTGCGATTTCTCTTCCACACCGAGATTTCATATCGAGTAGCTTTTGTATATAGCACGCGTGGCGTCCGAGCAGGAGCATTTGCCAATCGTCGTCGACTCTACCGGTGGCCTTGATCGCCGTCATTTCATACTTGATTGAAGAAGCACGTCCCACCACCCAGACGACGACTTCCCTTGAACGCCTTTCACACTTGCACGACAGACACTCCCCGTCTGGCAGCTTTGCCACACGACGACAAACATCTACACTCGATGTGTTTAGATAGTTGGCTATGTCCCCATCGAAAATGTGCACGAAATATGCCCGAGTAGCGTCTGGGGAACCCTCAACCTCTGCTGCTCATCTGTTTGATCGGCATTATCATCGAGAGAGGTACATCACCGTTGCAGCTTTCGTTTTCTACTTCTGAAGGTGACACAGATGTGGCGGCCGCATCGGCGGTGGCGACAGCGGCGTCAACTGGAGCCGCGTCAGCGGCAGCCATCGAATGAATCGAGGGAGCTCTTGAATCTTTGTGTCCGTCTACGCGTCTGTCTTTGTTTCTCGCCCTGCTCTTCCAGTCCATCAGCTTTCCAGATCGATGCTCCAGAATGACGGACGCTCGTGGCGTGCGGGCGACTTCAACGCTGCTCGGCCAGCCACCATCCGTCAGTTCGACGCCCGCCAAGCGGCGGCCCGCACAAGCCGGCAAATGTAGCAGCAGCCGGCACATCATCGACAGAATCGCCTCTACCACCATCACCGTCACCGTCACTCGCTGTTGTGCCTCATTGTTATCGCTGGGTCGGAGCTGTGGCGGTGGTGGTAGCAGCAGCAGCAGCGGCAGCAATAGATGGAATTGGACTATTGTGTAAAGTGATACATTATGATGACTATTATCATTATTGTTGCCATAAATGGCCTCGCTCAGGGTACGTTGTTGTAACGTTGTTTCTGTTGCTGGCTGGCCGGCTGGCTGGCCGGCCGGCCGGCCGACGGACGCTGCCACTGTTGCTGCTTGCTGATGCTGTTGTGCTCGGTGTGAAGAACAGCGTCTATAGGCCAGTATCTAAGGCATAATATAATATAGTGAGACGATGTGGGCGATTCCCTCACGCTCAGGCGGTGGCTGGCAGCGTCGAGTGGCAGTGGCGGCTACGGCGGCGGGCGGCATCACCGTATCGCCGATCCGGCCACAGACGGCACAAGCACCGCCACCGACTCACTAACTGGCTGACTGACTGACTGATGGACTGACCAGTGATGTGTCTCAATGGATGCGCTTTTCTCAGGGCCTCCTCCCTGGCAGCCGCATGGAACGCGAAAACAACAACACACACACACACGCACGCCATCTACAGTAGAAACGTGGCAGAGCAGCCAATGGCAGAGGTCCGGCAGGAAGGAGCGGCTGTTGGTGCTGGTGCCGAGCATTGGTCGTACACACACACACACAGACTGCAGGCCACGTTGCAACCGGTTTCTGGTGGGACGCTTGTTCGGCCGAATGTCATCCCGGGGAGACAATTGGACGTTTGCGCGTTTTGCCATCCGGAGGCAACTGCCGCGAGGAGGTTGTTGCTGTTTCGATGATGGCAACAACAAAAAAAAAACCACCAGCATACAGACAGACCGACGAGTGCGACAGAGAGCGAGCTATAGCAGGTGATAGATAGGTCGAGACACCGAGAGACGCTGATGTTTCAAGGCTGGCTGAAGCGAGAGTCGATAAAGAAAAGAGAAAAAACATGTTCATTATAGTTTTACACTTCATTTCCTATGGCCTCTGCACCTGCTCTCTCTCTCTCTCTCTCCCTCTCCCTCGCTGTCTCTCTTTGCCGACACTGCGCGAGGCCTCAATTCGAAACGCCGGATTGTTTAGGGATGGTCAGCAGATATATATATATATATATGGCTCAATGAGCAAGCAATGACTTATTGGCAGTGACGCCCAACGGCACGACAACGCGTTTTCTCTACCAACACGATATAAATATATATACATAGAGAGAGAGAGAGAGAGAGAGAGAGAGAAAGCCTGGGCTGCAAAAATGACCTTAAGGGTAAGACGTAAGTCTACAGTTCTTGGGCTTTCTGATAGGACAGGAATGCCATTTACACTGTAAACCTACCAACTGAAACCCTCGCTTTTCCTAGTCATTGACTTATCTTTTTGAGACCACCCACGACTTTGTCTATGGCAAGTTTATTAAGAACAAAATTACGGAACATGTACATGATTACTTCGTAATTTTTGACTGTGTCCTTCTTTCTCTTCTACGGACGCGCTTGCCGTGCCATCTCCGCACGTCCTTGCGCGAGATAACCTCCTCTGCAAACTCTTGAACTGCCTCCCACTTTTCCGCACTCTCCAGCATATGCTAAGTTCTGTGCGGTCGCGTTGCCTCCAATGCTCCGCTCCATCTTGAGTTTTTCCTCGTGAAAAGCGCCACAGCAGTGTATGTTCTGCGGCGTCCTCTGCCCCACTGTCGCAGTGGACACAACAGGGCGATTCTACCTTGTTAAATTTATGAAGGTATTTCGCAAAAAGCACCCGTGCCCGCCGAGCAACTTTGGGTCAGTCTGTAGGTGGTTTCATCATGTTCTCGGTGGAACCACCCGCTTAGGTCGGGGATGATGGGCTTGGTCCATTCCGACGTCCCTCCCTGATCCCACTCTGCTTGCATCTCTCTGACGCGTTTCATCTCTTACTGCCACTGGGCCGGCATTGGGGGCTAATAATAATCATTGACTTACTCAGCTGTTAGCCTAACACTCCTCTATTGGATTGTCTGAAGAAAATATCACCTACAGCCGTTACCTCGGATACACACAAAATGTAGTCCTATATATTTATGATCATGCGCTGTACACAGACGGTCTCTATGCCGTCATAATTCGTATGATTTATCACACGATTCAATACTTACCCAACCCATATGATGAAGAAATATTACAAAACACATAATAGAAAATTTCCGATTTGCAAGGCGCTCCAGGACCGAACAAAGAATTGTAGGGCTCCTGCCCAGCGTAATCTTACCACTAAAGACTACCCCTTAACACGAACTAGGGGGATATTTTCGAAAATTTGTCGCCCGATAATAGGTCCCCGATTTCCTATTGTATCCAGCTACCCGACAAAACCAGCGGTTAACCGTAGTTACGATCGCGGTACGACAATAATCATTACCAAAGCATATTATGCCCGATATATTTTACAACTGGTACTTAGCTACTTAGTCTTTTCCCCATACAGCTGACTATTGTTCACAGCCGCGCAGACGTTAGTACAAACTCTCTCGTACCCATTCAAAACCTCTTTAACTGTAGCGAATCGTACGTTCGCTCTGTCTAGTGCCGATGTCCCCGTCCCATTTTTAAGCAGTTTAAGAGACCTGTTTCGCCTTAACCGCTAGCAGTAGTAATAGTAATTGTAGCGATAGTGCGCCATTCGCTGTAGGGTTGTAAAGATTGACGAGTTTGTTGCTTGCCGAACGGATGAATGAATAGCACCAACTTTGTCCGGGGACGTCTCAGGGTTCCGGCTCGTGCAAGGTATGTAATTCTCAATGTCACCGTTTCGTATTCGGGATGTGCTCGCCACAACTTGGCCACCAGCAAGACCCCCTACTCTCTCTCTGTCTCTCTCGTTGTTAGTGTCTACTACCGCTACCATTACTGACCATGCCCTGTGGTATTTGTCGAGTGCTGCGCTGCTGCATTATCATCTTGCCGTCGCCAGGCGACAACAACGCTAACGCACAATGAGAGAGAGATAAAGAGAATGACAAAAATGAAAATAATAATTTGGTAAATTTGCGCGTTTACAACCGATTGAAAGGGATTAGCCAGCTAAACTGGGTTAAGTGTGGCCACGTCAACCCCCCTGTACTGGATCGGCCCACTTTTATAGAGATTGGAACTCTCTCTCTCTCTGGTGAAGAAAATGACCTCCTCTCGAACCAAAAAAAAAAACAGGTGGTCACTACGTTGTTTGCTCGCTGACGATCGATTGAAATTCGCATCTCAACGCCGCCAATCAGGGTGCATTGTGTTCACAACATAACATTAGATATGCAGTGCAGTGTCAGACTTGTCGTAGACGAGCTTAGTTAGAGCTGTGCCCAATGTATAACATATATACAATACCCATTGAGCAAACTGCTAAACCGCGAGACAATTTCTCTATCCGTTGCACTACACCATCGCCTGCTTGATGCTGTGTGCATTGTTGCTGTGGGGGAAGTGCAGTCCTACAGCAGTGGTCGTACAGTTAATTATACAGTATAAATATATGGGGCAATTACACTCAGGGCGGCTATTCGCGTTGAGGTTAGTGACCCTAGAATTGGATTACAATAACAGGATAATAAGATACCCTCGATCTAGGGTGAATGCATGACAACACGAGTACACGCATTTGGAAATCAATGCGCTCAGCCAGAGGGATCAGTGACCAATAAAAGCGCCTCTGTTTGTGCGCAGTCTGTTCGTTGATGAAATGATTTTGCTTCCATTTATAGCGCTGCCCTCCTCCCTCGGCTGGTGTGATCCACCTTATGACGATAAATCGAATCGAATCAAGTGAGAGCTGATAACATCGCCACGAACAGCCGACAACAGAATTCCGTAACAGCTACAATTGAAGTTGTTATCCTGTAGTTGTTTTTTTTCTTTTGTTATTGTTGGTATCGTCGGCGTCGGCGTCGACCAAGTGGTGGTGACACGTTTTTGTAGAAAGCAGTTGCCGGTTAGCTGTTGACTATTTGCCTGCGAGTGGCCAAATCGTCATCATCTCGATGGCGTTAACAACAGCGGACAGACCGACCGACCGACCCACACACCGATGATGTGAAAAGTGATTGGGAATGAAGAACGAGAGCAGCAGCAGCAGAATCCATCGAACACCGAAGCCGTCGTGATGAGTCGTCTGTCGCGTCATAGTCTGTCATCTGAAGTGAAAAACTCATCATCACTAACAACAACCACCCTATAGCAGCGTCAGCAGCTGCACTAGCAGCGATAACGATAACAACAACAGCAACAACAACAACAGCGGCAGCAGCAACAACAACAACATCAGCAGCAACAACAACAACAAGATCATCATTATGATAATCATCAAACGAGCAGCGAGGGACAAAAGCAGTAAGAGACCAGGGTCCAGTCCTCCCTGGTCCTTATCGATAGAATTATGCGAAAGGATGTCGCCCCATAGATGGTATACCACCACCATCACGTCCGCCACTTACCCAACGGATTGAGGCTGAGTTGCGGGAGCTGCTGGAGGCGCCGGTCGTGCCAGCAATTGTCTAGTGCGTCTGTCCGTCGGCATGTACGTGTGTGTAGATGGCATTGGTGGGTAAGCGACACGGCGGCGCGTGAAGTTAAGGAAATGCTCAAGTGAAGGGCGGGCTGGCATAGAGCGAAATGGGGTGGCGTTGAAATGGGGATTTTGGCAAAGTATGTGCACTTCTTGTACGAAGTGCCGAATAATAATGGCGGCCACTCACAAGTAGCCGGCACCGGTTACCGCCGGCGGCTCAGGGAGACGATGGTCCCATGAGACATATCCATGGCATTTCTCTACCGGCGCACGAGGACAGACAATTGACCGGTACCGAGACTCGACATCGGAGGAGTCGTTGCCGTAGTCGCCGCGCCGGTGGTGCTGGTGGTGGCGGCGGCGGCGGCGGTATCGTCGTCGACGTTGTCAAATGACTGCAGCACCGCCGAAAACCGACCGTTTGCTGGTAGAACACAATACCCACTTACCTCTAGCAAGGCATCGTCACTACGGCAACTGTAGTTGTTGTAGTAGTAGTAGTACTAGTGGCAAGCTTTTTGCTAACTTCGGCCATCGCCTTTGCTAAAACCTTTCCAACATGATGCGTCTGCTCGTGTGCCTCCGGGTCGCTGGTTTCCCGCGGTCGTTGGCAGAGTTCGCATGCGGCGGGAAGTTTCTTAACTGGGACGAAGCCAGAAAAAGGGGAAAAAAAGACAAAGTAAAATGGGTGTCTCAAATACTTCGAATCATGCGAGAGAAAAGAAATCACATCTGTATAAGATATATCTGGAAGCTTGTACCACCGCTGGTGGGCTATATAAAGTAGGCATGATGCATAGTGACTCTCAAACCAAAACGAGAACCACATTAAGTACAATGTCAACGACAAATACAATATCAAATGGAGCGAAAGAGTTAGGAGAAAATGTCGAGAAGGATGGGCACAGAACTAGAGAGATAATAAGGACTATGTATGTATATATATATATATATATACACTGCAAGCAAGCTTTGTTGAGAAACAATTTGATTTAAATCATCGACTCTTACTTAATGTGTTTTAATATCACGATTCGTACATGTTGCAAAGCCACTGAATACTATATTGGCAAAGTGGCACGACAAACCGCCTATCTTTGGCTCGAAACGCCCGATTGCCGCTAACATCGTTGCTTCGGTTCGATAGGTTTGTCGATCAACGAAGAAGAGAAGCTGCGATACAATTTGGCTGACGCATACAACGCTATATTTGTGAAGTCGAATGAAGAAGTTTTGCAGATTTTTCAATCACGATAAAGGGCACGATTATGTTATTCCGTCGTATCACATCGGCGGGTGATATTCCAGTAGCGCGTACAGCGCTTCAAGGTAAAGGACACTATGAGCCTGTTAGATTGGCATAAGCGGAATGATATAGAGATTTCCAAATATTATTCAACACCCAACGTCTCTCGCTCGTCGTTGAGCCCTGTAGAAATGCAGCAATAATAAATATTGAAGTTGTTTGTCTAAACTCGTCGACCGATCTCGTCCGGGGTCGCGCTCAGACGAGCGTTAGCTCCGAGTTTACATGCATGCATATAGCTTATAGGTGACGTCAATCGTGGCAGCTCTCAACCTTGAGGACCTGCTTACTCGAGGCTAGATTCCCTTCTCAGCGTTGAGCGGAGAGCTGCCAGCCCCTACCGACCCGAAAGCACATCTACATGAGGCTGCCGACGCTGTACTCGCAGCCGACGCCGTTGCTGTTGATACTCGTGACAATGGCGATCATGCTGATGATGCTGATAGCTGGGATAATGTTGATATGGCGTAAATAGTTACGACTATCATAGGTGCAAAATGGAAGGATACATGCAGAGAAGACAATGGGAAATTGTACCACCACCACCACAACAACAATAACAACATTGGCATAGAAGCATGCTCATGGAATGGGTTTGTGTAAATACATTTTTCACAGTCATTCGTTTGGATCGAGAATGATAAAATCGAAATTGAAATCGGAAAAGACGAGCTTCTCCTATTATTGATCAATTCATACAGAGGTTCGCGGCAACAACGATACAAACAGAATCACTCATACGACTCTTATTAGTTTATACAACTCTGCGACCTACGATCCCATTCGATGAATCTAGATGGTAGATGGGGCCGCTTGCAAAATGACCAATATCGGTTGGAATATTTTAATTTCCGATTGTTCTACTTATATTTATAATATATTATATAATATATATGGCAACACAGTACAAGGGAGAGGGAATATTCACTCTATATCACTCCACGAAACGAATATTCTATGAGATCGCCACTGTATTATATTGTTACGATTATTCTCTTTCTCTCTCTCTCTCTCTCTCTCTCTATATATATATATATATATATATATTGTAATTGCTTTGCTTATTTTTGAAAAGCAAATTGGTATATGCTTTGTTTGATCGATTCATAGATACGCAGTAGAACATAATCTTTTTCCCCAGTAGTTTGGTACTTTCTTGACCTGGTACATTTAAATATCATAAGTACAGATTTATATATATATAATGCCAAATGAGCCTATTCACTTGTGGCATTGCTAATAGCGCTGGTTGCCATTCATAAACCGATACCGAGCGAATCCATTCACATTTCGTGCCGACATCGGTGCCGTTGTAATCCGAATTGGGAAACTGCTCAATTTCGACCATCTCTTATTTACGCAGGCCGATTTGTTCAGGACACGCACCCCAACGAATCGAGGCGGCTGCTCGCGGCCGGACAACGGATCGCGTGCCCATTCGCGTCTTCTCCACCTTTTATCGTGCGGACAAAAGCCGTTCCGTAGAGCAGCTCGTCTCAATAAGTCACCAAAACAATTAGTGCGAATGGCTTTCTTCGCGCCAAGGTGAACTCTCGCTCTCTCTCTCTCGCTCGCGACCTCTCTATCTGACTGAACTAGCGGAGAGAGCGGCGACGGCGGTGGCGGCGGCGGCGGTGTACGTGGTGAAAGCAGGCCGAACGAATGTTATCATTAACGTTGGCAGTTTTGGCAAATCTGCGATCTTTTTGCGAGCTGTCCGCTCATGCAGAATGATAACCATTAGCTGGGTCCTTGCCCAGAGAAAAGCTGAAGCGTCAGACAGCAAATAGGTACATGCTACCATAGCTTTTTGGTGTCATCCGCCTCTGCAGGGAGGAACATGATACTGTTATATACAGAAAATAATCGAAAATGGATAATAACAATAAATAACGAGTGCCAAATTATAGCTCGGTTCATTTTGCCCTCCTTTATTGGCCAACATTCAGACATACTTTCGCAACATATATATATATATATATATAATACACAAAGGGGCAGCCAAAGGTTTACGAGCCAAGCTCAGAGTGAATATAGCATAATACAAGATGGATGAACAACTATTTCGATTATATACGGAATCTCTCAAATAAGGTTACTACTCCTGTCACTATCCATGTTTTCAGAAATTAATAAATATAATGGAATGCAGCAAACGAAACATGAACTGCAAAGGGTAGAAAAATTGCCCTTTAAGGAGCAACTATTATATTTTTGTCAGTTTGAAAATCAATAGAAACCTAGTCTCTCTCTTGCTCTGCACCAGCTATATTACTATAACAAGTACGTTGCTCGACATCGCTGTAATAGTTCCTGTGAATGTCTATGCTCTAACTGGTCGAAACGTATACAGCCCTCATCAACCGGCCGGCTTGTAGCAGAAATATTTGGTGAATGCACACTCGGCGTTGCGTAGCTCGATGTGGTTCATGGAACCCTCAGAGGGTCCTTTCCCGCGTCTTGCCTTAATTAGCTCAAGAAGCTAGTTTGCTCTAATCGAGACGGTTAAACTGTTCGTCCTCTATACTGGGTAGATAACTAACTCGTCTGCATAAGCCGCAGACGCGGTACAGATCGCGGTTCACCACCCTGGCAAATGATTCTATCGATACAACTCGAAACTATCTCATCGTACAAGACGCAGAGGACACTAGCCAAATACATTGTCTGCAATGTATTTGCTTTCTTGGTTTCTGTCGATTAACCATTTATTGAAAGACAGCCGTTATCTAGAAACAGATGCAATACGCACAATGTAATTTCTATCGGGCCATGGAGAATCGCGTTGTCAGCTGCACAATCGAGAAGCGGGGCAAACACACATACACACGCACTCAGAGACACTCGGTACAATAAAGGAGCAGAACACGACTTAATTGTACGCAATAATGTTCTCGACGAAACATCCCGATAAGTCCCCGCAGCGGGTGCCTATATGGTTCAGGGTTCGATAGAGTGAAATATTGGCGTACAAGCGAAACAAAAGAAGCGATGCTTATTCTATATAAGTGGCTGTCCAAAATGAACATATAGGCTGCCGTGGAGCCAGATACCCTAACCATTTCAACGAACAGATTACCTGTATCATGAATCCGGTATGTCACGGTTGGGTGAATGGATTTGCCCACCAATATGTGAGCATGTCGAACAGCGGCAGCCAGAAACATTGCATTTCTGGCAACAAATTGGTGAGGACTAAGCAGACGTCTGCCCGGCCCACACCGGCAGCGCCTACATTGTTGCCGTTCTATTGGGCGGACCCAGCACTACAGGCCGTATTGGACGCGGGTTGTTTCCGCTGCTCATAGGGAACCCCGCGACCTTTATACTGTTCCGTTCGAAAGTGTTCGTTTTTTATGTCTACTCTGAAGTGGCTGTTCAAGGTCACGTCGACCTTCGAGGCTGTTCAAGGTCACGTCGATTTTCAAGCGTATCGAAAATGCTGTGTGACAGACGAAAATCGAGACTTCATATTCCGTCTTAAGAAGAAAACAACTCCTGTGTATAACATATCGCTACGGGGTCACACATATGGAAAAATCTGTTTTAAGCTACAAAAATTGATAATATGCTCTCGGTTTAGCACGTAGGTGACGTCGTTATATGTAGCAGAGTTTAGCGTTGAGTCTCTTCCGATATAGCGCATAGGGACTGCGGCGGTAGGGAGGACACCCCTTCGTTATTTCATCACCCACAGTAATGTTACTGCATCTCTTGTCTTCTTTATCTTGCGATATCCTAGATATCGTTGCAACTCGAGCAGTAATCTAGCCGCTAATGGAGCTCCCTTGCAGCACCAGGCCATAAGGCCTTGACTCGCTATTAATGCGATGTCGCTCTCCGGGCACATGGGCGCCACGATGTCTAACGTTTGGCACAGCTCATAGAGACTTGTCCTCTCCGTCGTTGTCTAGTGAATCTACCAGTGGCAGTAGTGGGGGGGCCTGAAGCAGGTTCCCAGATACCTAGCCCAAGGGTCGTCTAAGGGTCTACTACTCTGAAGGGTCGTCAGCTCTCCTATTTCTCTCTGACCTCTGGCGAGATCAGAGCTAGAGGTCTAGGCCTACGACTCTTGTTTCGCGTTGTCATCATCTGCTTCGTCTTCTTCTTGACGACGACGACGACTGCTACTACTACTTCTTCTTTTTTTTTCGTCGAACTTGTCAGCGTGGCAAGCATCGTCGTCGTACGAGTCCCCCCCGCTTTAGACAGAGATTAGAAAAAAAGTAGCTACAAGCAGGTAGATGTATTCTCCCGATGCATTGGTCTCTGCCCTGTTCCATCGGGAAGGCAGCAGCAATGACAGCGACAGCAGCCGCAGCAGCGACAACAACAACAGCAACAACATACAACCTAGGCCAGAAGAGCCAGCCCGAACGAATGCAGGAGCTATTAAGCGATCGTGCTGTATACCAGCGTACACATGCTTTGCTATGGCGAGAACCATAAGGCATCGAGCGTTGGCATGCCGGCTGACAACACCCCGATCTTGATTCGTGAACAGGCGGCGCAGCAGGCTGGCACGCCCGCGTTAGCCTGGCAGACCGCTGACCGGGGACGATAACACAGCACGTACATCGGGCCAGTTCGACCGAGCGAGGAGAGGAGAGACAGGAACCTGATCAAAAGATCAAGATACGCGACGAGCAGAAGGTTCAAGGATATATAAAGGGTTACACATCGCCTGATGAAACTTGTCGTCTACTCAAGCACTACTCCCGCCCGTGTAGCTGGAATATCGCCCGCACGAAAGAAAGCGAGAGAGAGAGAGAGGCGGATAGAGGGGCACCTCGGCGTCAGCCGACCAGATAATAGACAATCAGCTCGCTTCGCATCTAACGCTCGAATGCGGCCGTGCGGCGACGGAATAACACAAAGTGAACATAATAATCTGGTGGGTTTCTTCTACTTCTTTTCTGTAGACTCCTTCTACTGAAATTCGAAGGAGTCTACAGAAAAAGGTAGATCACACAGATATCGCACAGTGACAGGTAGATATATATATATATATATATATATATTATAGAGAATGTAGAAGCTCAAGAGCGGAGAAAGGGGATTTGTGCACCTGTGGCAAACTTGCTTTGTTTGGTACAGATATAAAGTGAATTCGAATGCAAATCAAAGGATGATGTACGTGATTGTTTGTGAGCTGAAGTATACACTGTATACTATACTACTATGCTTAAAGTCGAACTCTGTTTGTGTCCCAATAGTATGCATTTGTGTACAAGGTTCGTTTGATAAAATAAATCAATAAATAACAGACAACAAACTGAAGTGCTGGCGAGTTTCGCTAGTCAGAACGCTCATGTTCATTTGTTCCAGCACTGCTTGTCAATGTATACCAAACGTGTAGCACGCTAGGCCAGCAATGGGAGATATACTGGTGCCGGTCTCATCCGCCACGTGCTATCTGGATGGGCTAGTCTAGGCGTATCTTGTACCATCATGAGACTAATGTTGAGAAAGTGTCAGATCACGATGCGAGCGCAGGCTCTCCGAAAGCGACACTGACCTGATCAAAAGGGTTCAAGGCAAAGCGAATAAGGGTTGTTGGTCGCGTACCAGTGGAACCGAACCTATTGTGCAATCGGTGCCGTGCACTTTTTCAAGGATGAGCAGCTTCGAGAACGTTTACATAAGCTGGTCTGGTTAATGCGGACGAACCCACACTTGAACTGATTGGGTTCAACCGCCTGTGGTCTTCGAGAGGCGATCAATAATTAAAGAGGAATCTGTTGTCCCGAAAGCATAGTCGTGCCTTTAACGAATTATATATTATATTACTATAATTTTTCTCTATTTCTATCGACACAGTTTCGTGTAATATCGTCGAATAAATTAGTCGAAATGACATAGTATGTAATATGCCCATATCTCGTTCGTATAAATGATCCTTTGTATCAGCCCACGATACAAAAAACTCGTCCTCAAAAATGGTTGGATATTTTTTTATCAGAAGTACCACCATGCATTGAACTACAAGCACTGTTATTTTGTTTGCGAACGATGCATTATTTAATCATTGGTATTATGCATGAGGCGTCCATTGAGCAAGCCCCCGCCCCCATTAATATAGGATAACTATGCGCGTTGGAGATGCAGTTCAATTATATACGCGCAGAACTTGCGACTAGCGAACGTCAAAGAGCAGAGATTTTCAGTTTATCATTTTAGGCGCTGGCTTTAATCAGATTGAATTTGCAAAATGCACAAAAAGGGCTCGGCAATCCTTTCTTCTTTTGCTTACAGGTTACGAATATAATTATTTGAAGCTGTCCAATGGTAGGTACGAACATCGGTCCTTTCGAGCGTGCTATTCGAGTTAAATAGAAGAACCATATATATATATATATATATATATATAGTCAAACTAGTTGTTCCACTGTTGCTTCTGTAATATAACCTAACTGTACATGCCTTATTATATGCAGATATTGCAAGAGACCACCGTGCAGCAGAGAGACTCCACTGGGCCGATATTTGTCATCGATTATCACCGAACGCTGGAACGCAACTGCATGGCAACGCATTAGAATAGCTAGACTTATAATATTTGCCCGTGATATTGGACGGTAAGAGGCAGGTGCTATGTACGGTGTGTACTGGATAATGTGTTCGTGGAGGCTGTCGTTTGTTAGCGGCGTACACATTCGTCGCGTCGCCGCTTAATATTTGCTCAGGGTAATATTGTATTTACTTACTGTGGCTGTTTGCGACCCCCGGTGGTGGTGGGAGCCCATTATCTACCAATCGATAGGTTCGGCTCAGTCGTCACAGTGTCAACGTTCGGGTATAGATAGAATGACACCAAGGAGCCTAAATTGCTGGCTCCCTATGAAAAGACCGGGCAGATCAGTCGGTGACTTAGCTCGGCTCTTGCTTGCTTGATCCGGTGCTAGTCCTGTCGATGCGGGGATGAATATGACTATGCTTGTTCACACCAGCAGGGGGACGCAGCAACACTTAAGTTTGCTGTGAACAGACGATGATTTGATTAACATAAGGCTATTTTCACTAGCCGCAAGATCCAATATCGTAAATGAACTTAGACCGCCTCTCACACAGTGCGAGCGACTATACCAATATACCCATTATTATTGGGATCGTTATTTTGGGCTTGAATTGTGGCCCCATGGTGCTTTCTGATTTCTTGTGCTTGTCTGTGTATTTACCGTCAGAGCGACTTGGATTGTGCAAGATCAATTCACCATTAATTAATAACCTTCGTATAGCCGAGCATTTTACAGCTTATTCATTATTTTAATAGTTATTAGCCACTTAGTTTAATTTCAAATAATAATTTATTCACACAGATTTTTGAATTTCATTTTCACAAATTAAATGCACACCAGGACAATTAGAGAACATGGGCGACATCTGTCGATATAGTCCACTTGTGATTCACTGTGCCTATACGTGAAAATCGATTGGTTTAGCTTCTAAGCAAATGTCGCGTCCGGATCCATCACAAATTGCAGTATGCTTGCAATGGCCGGACAAGGTAATACACCACAAAAAGCTACATACATATGTACATATATGTAGCTGGTTGCCTGTGCGAGTGTATTCTAACAGAGCACGTCTAGCTATTCATAGCTCCGGTGTCCGCAGGGGCGTCGAGTGGGCAATTGTCTTCCTGGCAGGCGACATCAGTTGCCATCAAGCGGCACTGTTCAACAATGAGCGCGGTGGTGACACCGCTGAATCGACTATTATATTATAGATAGTTGAGTTGGGAG
Organism: Stratiolaelaps scimitus; assembly: GCA_019614645.1. Taxonomy (NCBI): domain Eukaryota; kingdom Metazoa; phylum Arthropoda; class Arachnida; order Mesostigmata; family Laelapidae; genus Stratiolaelaps; species Stratiolaelaps scimitus. The sequence goes on from JABWDB010000003.1 coordinate 11,015,008, forward strand.
GCACTGCCAAAAGCCCCGTGCACAGAATGACATTGCCAACACAGCATTTCACTTCAGGATATAGGGTGAACGCCGCTCACATCGGCCTACCCTGTTCGTTATGGCAACTACGGCGGTGGCGGCGATGACAACGAACGACATCGGCGACACTCACCTTGCCCGAATGGCTTCTTGTCAGCCAGCTAGCCAACACCTACGCCGTCGATGCAATTTCTACCTATTGTCGAGATCTGAGTTGTCGTATGTGCACGATGATGGCACCGTTGCCGTTGCTGTTTCATTCGATGCAAGCTGTACGAGGGGGGCATTCAGCAACCACGAACTCGGACGTGTAGTGGCTAGACGATTTTGCGTGAACCGATCGATACTGGTCGATTGAACGTGAGAAATTCTGATGGAAATGACTGATGAATGTTCTGGGCTCAGTCAGGTGGCCGTGTCGAATCGTGGTCAACTGTGTCGCTGTGACATCGTTCCAGAGACCGACCCGACATTGGAACTAATCGAAATCGTTGAATTGAATTACTTGTGTGATTTGTTCGAGTAAATGCCGTGTTCCACAGTTCATAGTGCTGCTGCTGCTGTCCTACGCAATAGATACATCATAAATATAAGCTTGCATGTCACCAACGGGAAAGTAGAGCTAGACAAGCTTTTCCAACGATAAAATGCTTATGTGGCTTTTGTATTTCGATGACCTTGCTCTGGTATTGTTGTGGTCTTCAGGTTAGGCCTTCTACATCTATCCGGAGTCGGGTCTTGCTCATTGCTGATAGCTGGAGCATGGTTGATGGAGTATTTGTATGATACCATTTATAATAATAATAATAATAATTGCTGTTGCCACTGTGGCGCTGATATTGCCGTTGGCGCTGCCGTAACTATAACAGTTGGTTAAGTTTTTAGTATCATGTCGTTGTTTGCATCGTTCGCGATGTTCATCGAAGTGCTACCACTAGCACTAATATTCACATAGTCCCATCTAACCATTCATCACAGGTACTCATTTAAGCAACACATTTCTGCTTCTACACCAACGCTACAACCCCTAGAGAGATAATATTGTACACGGCAATTCCTGTAGCAGCAGCAGCGGCGGCCACGGTATATTCGTGTTGTAGTGAAAGGCTACCTATTATATTATATAGCGTGAACCTGAACGCGGGGCTGTCTGCGGTGCGGTCACCACACCATTGGCGTCGCGAGAGCCGCCGCCGCCGAGTAACAGCGTACAGATATTCATCATAGCTGGACCGGCACAGCAGCAGCAGCTACAGCAACTGGCTGAGCCCCGTTCCAACCGTTCGAGCCAGCACAAGCAGCGAACTTTCATTATATCATGTTTATATCGTACATGGCGTGCATCTATTAATCAATCTTCTAGACGCGACGCTATTTTATAGCCGTTCTGTTTTCCCCGTTGACCCGCCCCATCCGGGGCCGCCACCACCACCACCACTGACCCGCCCTTGACGTCGAACGGCTGTCCCCCGCCGAATGTCGTCGTCGTCGAGGGGTAACGCAAATAGGGGTTGGCAACACTCGTATTGTAGTTAGTTCTTCTTCGTGTTGCTCTTTTTGCGCTTCGTTTTTTTATCAAGTCGCCAGCGAGGCAACAGCAGCAGCAGCAGCAAATGAAGTTGATCATGCTCGAGGAACGAGAATAATGGAGCGGGCTAGGTTGGGGGAGTGAATGAGAGGGAATGTGGAGACGTGCGAGTGAGGGCGACGCAAATAATTAATGAACATATCGCTACAGTTGCTAGAATTATGATTTTAGCAGTCTCAGTGGATATATATCTATATATATATATATATATATATATATATATATATATATATATATTGATGTCGTATTTGAACGTTGCCCTGGAGCCAGCTGGGTGGCTATGTAGAGCACTTGAATCTTTTGACATTTCAATTGCCCGTCTATCCGATCAAGTTGTGAACTCTGAGACATTAGATACATATTTTTTTGGCTGACTCTAAACGATTCCCTAGTGTGATAGGTCTCAACACTTATACATAGTAACACCTCTACTGTGAAGATCTGTTGGGACCACCTTTGCTTATTTCAGCACCGGTCGTACCCGGCAACAAGAATTCACGGATAAATAAATCTAAAGATTCTCCAAAGCGTCTTGCAGCTATTATAGAATTGATCCCACAGCCCTCCATGTGTTCATCATGTGAGCAGCACCCACCGCTGGACCATGAAGGGCTGACACCTTAGTTACAAACAACGACATGTTGCTATAAGTATTCGTTTATGTTTTAAGGGGTACTGAACTTCGAGATTGTTGCTATAGATATCTACAAGTTGCCAATTGTCGAATTCGACTCGTTGCACGTCCTTGGAATGAACAGCCATTCCCAGATTTGAGAAGCCTTTTTCGCGTCATCTTCTCCTACTGTCATCGATGAGCGGGTTGCTCATGGAAAGCCTCCGTTATAGGATACCGTCGTACGATACAGTGGCACCTTTGATATGCAGTGTAATACACTAGTATACCCTCGTATCCTGTCCAGCTCAGCAAATGCTATGCAGTGCACAGACGTGGCCGGGGTACGACAGTGTGTACGGCAGCCGGTTTCCTCTGTCTAGTCGACAGGGAAGGCACGAGCCGCTTGCCTGTTTTGTACAGAGGGTCGCTGCCGTTGTATATATGTAGCAGTTTCAGCGGCAACAGCACCAGCTATGCAGCCGTCCGTCAGTGGTGGCAGTGATCGGCGAAAAAAAGTGGGATTTCTATCTAGCTGAACTATGTGCAAAGGTAAACTCAGCAGCAGCATCAGCAGCAAAATGAATGAACAGAGAGTAATTAAGTAAGCTAGAATAGAACTACGTTACTGACACGAAAAAGGTGAAGCGAGAAAGAGATATCGTAGCGTTCGTACGATGTCCTGTGCAGCCGGCAGGTAACAGCTAACTGGGTTACAGTGCTAACGTCAGAATGAATACCGAACCCAATATGAGCACAGGGCCTGGCGAAGATGGTCACCGCTGGAACGACGACAGCACACCTAACGTGTCATTGACGAGGTATGACACCTGCGATAATTGCGAGACACTTGAGCCAATTATTCACCTGAGCACAAACACTTGTAGACTTTGTGCGCCTGCCGGACGTGTCGTCAACTAGCAAGCGCCTTCATCCATCGCTGTGGTCCCTGTTAGTTCGGCTATGCTGTCTGTGTGTGTGTGTGTTTCTTAGAAAATCGCGTTGCAAACGCAATTTCAACGCGTCTTGGCTGCCGTTTGCACAGTTCGACAGAGCGTTGCAGCTATGACACGCGACATGGTTTGCGACCATCGAGGCCGCTCTTGTGTTGCTGGTGTTTGGTGTCCGCAGCATCGCGGCGTCAAAATCTCGTATGATATTAGCAGCTAACACTGTGGTCAGTTGGCCACAGCTGACTCGGTCAAACAGGGGACTGGTCTCGTCGAGGCGAGCGCGAACACAACTCAGACCGCCCTGACCACTAGCTGCTGGCCAGTAGACGCTCAGCGCGACATCGCCGCGATCGCTAGCGACGGAGCGCAACGCGAAGCTTCGGCGAAGATTCGTTGGCAACAGTTGCTTGTGCTGCCGCGACCACTGACGCCTGAGAGAGTGGGAGCGCACCATGCGTCCAGGCAGATCGGGTCTGATCGCTCAACTCTGACAAATTCTGACAAACCCACATTTGGATAACGCCAGACGTTTGAATGGGGGACGACTGCATCGAAGGTCCCGAACAAAGCAATGATAGAGATTATCACTATAGGCGCACTGCAGACAGTGGCTAAGTCGGTTACGTTAGACGTATTTTCGATGGTCATTAGATGGTCGAAATATTTATTTGTAGGGGGATGATATTTGCTGAATCATTATTACGTCTGGTTTGTCATGTTCGTGTTGTCGATATACATATAGATTGAACGTAATTCTGTATTTGCCGTACAGGGAATACAGAAAGGTTCCTTCCATGGCAGTAGACGCCTATATACGAATGAAAAAAAAATCGACCTATATTCCTTGCTTTAACGATGATCAGCTATGTCGTCAAAATCACTTTCACATAAACAAAGCTAAATGTTGGTTTACAAAATACGTCCTTAGGCCTCTGCAGTTGTAGTGCAGAATGAAGAATACCTTCCAAACTACCATTTAACACACACACATATATATAATTGTATAACTATTATATATTATACAACCTAGTACATAAGTGCAAAAGGTGGGCAGCGTAAGCCACTACGGGTGTTTTTATCTACCATATATTTAGTTATAGTGCCGCAAGTAAGGTGTTGCCTGATATCCCAACTTGGCTACATCCGATATCTCGGAAGTGAGCTGACCTGTTTCGGAGGTCGATTAGGAAACAGCTTGGTGAACAACACAGGAGCTGCTGCTCTCAGCAACCCGTGAACGATGATCCTTTAACTCATTGCACTTTAACACCTAGCAACAGTTATGAAATAACAAAAGTGCACTGACCTGAAACCGACCCTATCAAACTATAAATAATCCGTTACGTAGAGCCACATACAGACCATACACAGGTAGGTAGATGGATCGCTAGACCAGCAACCCTCTCGGTCGTGTTATGGATGCCCACCAGCAAGCCACCGTTGCCTGAATCGACACTGAACGAGCTTCTATCGTGTCACGGCGACATTTCAGGCTGACGTCACGAATGGCTCTGGTCGCCATTTGACCAATAGCTATCCATTGTATGGATAAATAGAAGATGAACAATAGTATCTAGTTCACTTCGAGTGTCTTAAAGTCCCCTCCTCTGCATTGCCCCTGCTCGCTGAGTCGACAATGTCACGTATACATTAGAACAGTGGCCAACGCGAACAAAGACACAGATCGGTGAGCGTGGACGATACATTGGACACTTGGTGGACTTGCCGGTGCAATACCGGTGTAATCAGAACTTGAGAAGTTTCATTCGACGTCAACACGTCAACTCGACATTATCGTCAATGACGACATCATCATCATCGCCACCGTGACAACAATGTATAGAAGTTGGTTGCTATTGTTGACTCTATTTACGTTCGGTTTTGTTGCTGCCACCGGCGGAAAGCGAAAACAGATCGATGGGGCTACTTTTGCTTTAGCGAATTTCTGTATCTATGAGTTATTATGTTTTATTCTATATATATATATATATATATATACGGGTCGGGCGGCAAAATATATTTGCAATTCCGTTTTGCATCAGTGGATCCATCAGGTTTGTGCTTTTTCATATATGAACTCAGAGACCCAAATTTTGTTATGCATTGTTGTTATTGAATTCCTCCCACTATGTGCTAATTAGATAACAGTGTTGAATAACTGCAGTTGGGGCAACTCTGTGGCTGCGGACGCAGTGTCAAGCTGGCTGAAAGTCTGCTCAAAAATAGTGGTGTGCACCGTTTGTCCCGACTCTGACCCGAAGGGCGGACTTGAACAAGTTCGCCCCGCGATGGGTGCGATCGAGCCTGCGCGAGCTCTCGGGATGCACGATACACGTATATATATTATATGTATATACATATATACAGGGTGAGTCACAGCTCGTGACGCAACCCTGCGGAGAGTTGCGTTTCTTCGTGAAACCAGACATCGGGTTTGTATGGCGAGTTGGGCACGCTTTTGAGGTACTCCATATTGTTAAGGGAGTTCCGAACATATATATATATACATATATATTATGCTATATTAAACAATATATTCTGTATTATTGTGTGTTTTCATATATACAATAAGTCGTGCCGTTGGGCACAGGGTGTTAGGCCAGGTATATACATATAGGTTATATATTGTATAGCTTGTGCAGATAAAATAGCCATTCTCAGGGCTCAAGCGTGGCCGCTAGAAGCCTTGAGCAGCCGCGTCGAGTGCGCGAGTACGTCCACCAGACATACGATCGAGGTCTGAGGCCTCAAAAAGAATAACTACTTTCAATTGGCGTAAGGCAAACGTCGTCGCAGAGGCCACATTCGTACGCTGCTTTTCACACACCCAACGAACGACAGATTCATTTGAGCTTTGTCTTGTTTGCCTTTCAAAATCGAAGTTGCTTTGCAATCATCAGAATCGAAATCACACGTCGAGGTAAGTCGGCGAAACAACGCTGGCTGGATAAATCAAGCCAGCAGCCCTTAACGTGTTGTACAATGATGTCTGAATCAAAGCTCAGAGGAAAGTATGTATAACACCCAAATAATACCATGCGCACAAACACACAGAAGATGATCGATGCACTGCGTTAGAATAGCAACTAACCACCGTTTGCGGTTGAAGGGCCCCCAGACCTTCTCCCGTCAGACGTTTCTCGTTACGCATTATATCTATGATGATATTATGATGGGAGACCTCGGAAGGAAAATGCACACCTCTCTGAGACCACGACAGGATTTAAGTCGGCGAAATGCTCCTAGTTCCGGTATATTTATTCAAGCGGTGTCCCTATTTCCTTTTTTGGGAGATTCAAGTTCATCATTGACGCCCGACCCTCACGGCTAGGATCTTTGCCCGGTAGTACGAGACTTATGCCACTAAAACCGTGGGCCCTGTATCTTGTGTCTTGACCTTGAATTTATTTTATATTACCTCAAGCTATACCCTGGGCATGTGCACGGTCACATCCTTATTTATGTACCTGTCGAAGATTGATGGCGCTGATGTTGACCCTGATGACGACTAGAGGTAATGATTCAAGTTGCTAAAACTTTGCACACATATGCAAGATCGTCGAAGATTTGGGATATTGCTTTCCTTGGCATATACTGAGATATGACTCGGAAGGTTGACTCATGAAAGCGTTACTCGAGAGAGAGTATTAAAGGTAAGGGTTCTCGGGCTAACTCTCAGCCTTAAACATTTATCGTGCACGGTACTGCTTTTTAGCATTGCTTCGTAAGACGGACCGCTAAATGATACAAGTATAAAACAATATTTTCGAACATATGCAAGGAGGAAATACTGTGCCGTTTTAAGACGTCATTGGTGGAATAAATTTCGAAATTTTTCTTTTCATCGTCGTTAATCGTCAATCCTTCCATACACATTTTTCCCTAACTATATTCATCATCCACTGTTTCACACATTATAGAATATACAGCTGCCCCCCCCCCTAACGCAATGTAGCAGATGTTTTCTCTGACCACGTACGCTGACCATCTTCGGTGTACGGAGATACACCAGATCACGGACTGGGGCAACGCCTCCAAGTTGTTACACGCCGAGACGGGTCGGATATACATGTCTAGAGCGCTCTTGATTCTATTTGCGCCAAGAGTGGTGTGAGAAGGTGGTGTCGTCGGCGCCGGCACCGGCGAACGCCATTCTGCGACAGAGTGACTGGCTATCAGTCAGCACAAAACTACTCGAGAAATAACCCGTCGCTCGCTTCCATCGCCAAGCCGATGTCGCTCGACGGGGTCGTCAGCGTTCGACAATCTCTATAGGGGAGCGTCGAGCGACTCCACACGGGAATAGAGAGAACGGGAGGAAGTCGCGAAGAAGTGCACACATCCATAGATACATACATACACACATAGCAACGCGCCGACGGCAAAGCCGAAAGACCGGATGTAGTCACCGTTTCCGGAGATCTGTGGAGGCGGTCGGTCTCTTCGAGTGAGTCCCACTCACGTCTTTCTTATCGTGCCCCTGCACCACGTCGCTGACCGTGACGACACTGGCCCGCCGTCTCGCGTGAGAGGAGGGAACGCAGCCCCAGCAAAGAGAAAATGGCAGTACTCAGCCAGAACTGGAACTCCGGCATGAACTGCAACTCCGGCGTTTTATCTTGATAGGGCGGCAGCGGGGCAGAGAGAGAGGGTGAGGGGGGGGGTTAGGTAGTTTATTTATTTATTTAGATAAATATAGGGATTAGATGAATGCATTGCAGACAATACATCGCTGTGGCATGTTACAGTTGCCAATCGATCGAGTTGTCATGTAACTTGTCCGTGTGAAGGCAACTGCCAGCAGTGCCTGAGGTGGTGGGTGGCCCAAAGTACAACCAAAATCCCCAGATTCCTTTCGAATCGACATATTAGTACAGAATGTATGTACCCTCAGGTATCGTGTTATTTATTCATATAATTTAGCTTTTTTAATGCCATACAATAGTACTCTCTATACGTATTAGCAGACATCCACCCACACATCGCCCTTGGCTTCGATGATGATTCAGCTGATGCTGCCTCTGGATCGGGTGACGCTAGCGACCATATCCACCGGCTGGCGTGTCGCATCAATGCGGAATGAGAGACGGGATAGCAGAAGCTGTTTGGATTAGTACGAGATATCTGAAGGGCACATGGGGCAGGACACGCCAGCAGACACCAGCGAAAAATTCCATACACTTCAATGTAGATGCCGGCCAACAGGCGGGGCCATCAACGCGAATATGAAGAAACACCATGTGTCCTGCATGAGTGCAGCACGAATGGAGACTGCAACACGTCATCTCGATGCGCCGTTCGCAGCTGATTTCAACGCAATTTTGGAACGGGGTTTCCTCATCCGTACGGTTGGCCAACGTGAATTATGCGCTTTACAGAAAGATGTCTTGACTCTAATACCCTGCTCATATACTTTCTATGAATGGATGAGGCAAATATATATATATATATATATATATATATATTACATTTCAAGTTTTTTAACCCACGACTATATTAACCTCAGTCTCATCTTCCTTAATCTGACTTCTCCGGATTGTCAGTCTCTTGGTGGGGGTACACAGAGTTCGTCTAGGAGGTTTGTCTCGCGGCATGCATGAGGCCGATTTAAGACCTGGCACCTTAAATCGTTCCCATATATATATATATATATATATATATATATATATATGATGCGCTTATTCTCACAGAGACTTGGGAACCTTTTGAGCAACTAGGATTTTATGCTGTGCACTCTCTGGCAGTCACGCATGCCGGAGGAGGCCGTCCAAGCGGCAAGTCTCGGGTTTGTAAACACAGCGATTAGGTGAAATCGAAGTAAAGCTAGCTGGGGAGGGTCTGCTAGTATTACAGGGGAGCCGTTTCAATCTCATCGTTGCGTACATCAGGCCACCGGCCAGCGAGAATATTTCAGCTTTGATCGACAAACTCACCCGCGCCGAGCAAGCTTTCCCATCATACAGTGCTCCTCTCGTAGTTGCAGGCGACTTCAACACACGTATTCATAGACCCGATGAGCTTCACACCTGTACACTTCTGGCCATGCTCGAAGAGTTCGGCTGTCGTCTGATCTCCAATGAACCCACCCCAACTTTTGAGGCCTTTATGGATGGTTCAGTTATTGACATTTTTGCATCAAACTTTCAGTCGGAGCAAATACGCTACACGGGCAGGAATAACCGTCTGAGCATTGGAAGCAATTTCAAATGGTACGTGCCAGTTGGCATCGAAATGCTGGTCTTTGAGAGTCTGGTCTGTCCTGGAAGGGACATAGGACTAGCAAAGGCACTAAATTACTGGAAATTCAAGGGTGTCATCTTCAGTCACCGTGAAGAATCGCTGCCGACCAAGGCCATAGTTTACCAAGCCCTGTAGGCTAACTTCAAGCGCTCAAAGGTGAACACATAGGCTGGCGGTGCTGTAGCTTAGGCTGAAACCGCTTAGTCTTTTTCTGAAGAAACGATACCGACGCAAACTCGAGCATACCCGCCAGCAATTTCTCGAGCATCGAAGACGAGAGCATCGAGAACGTCAGGAAGAGCGGCCACTCAAACAGGCAGCCAAGGAACCGTTCGGGAGGATACGGCGAGCAAGACCGCCTATATGCGTCGTCAATCCCCCCAGTGCTGATTAAACACTTCAGGGACATGTATGCGGCCACAAACTCAGTTCCATTACGAACGATGCATGGAAGGGTTCGGACAGATCAAACCGACATACCCTAACTCGCGCTGCCACCCATGGGTTTCATCATTTGTTGTGTCGGGCAACCGGTTTCCGTACCCCGCGCAACACTCGCGTGTGTGCTAAATGCGGAGAACCTTCTCAAAAATATCATGCAGCATCTTGTCCTCTAGTCCCATCGTTAGATGTTATTTCGAGACAGCTTTCATTCAGCAAGGTTTTCGAAATATGCTGAATCAATTTTTAAAAAGTTCTTATCTACTTTATGTGTGACTGCACCTGATACAGGTGAATGTAATAAAATAAATAATCTATATATATATATATATATATATATATATATATATATATATATACATATATATGGAAATTCGAAGCAACTGCAAGGATTTTGTCTGTTCACCGAAACAAAGTGGTAGATGCTGCACGTCTATTCTATTCGATATGGTGGCGCGTCAAACTTAACTGTGCGGCGAATTAATAACTAAGCAGTTAAACCATTTAGGGGATATGTAAATGTGTCAAATGTTCACAAAATTCGTTTTGTGGAACACGACGTAAAAGGTAACGCTTCTATTGCAACTCTACTCGAACCGAACGAACACTGCAGGAACGAACGACAAGCTCTATTTTAAATACATAAAACGCCTACTAGAAACTTGGCGTACACTTCGCCCATTTGTTTTTAATACTATCTAGTTATTTAAATTCCCGCCCTCTAAGATTTAACCAAATGATCAGAATTGCAATAAGCCAACTAGTGACGAAGTCCAAGCATACAACAGTATCTTCTTACAGCGATGTAGCATAATATGTGCTAGATTGTGTAGTGCCCTTCGCGACACACCGTGCTGGACGCCAAGTAAGCGTCGTTCGAAGGCACTCGCAATCGCCAAGTCATGAATACAGATAAATCCTCAGATTGTATTTGTTTAACGTCGACGGAACCGTTTGCGGCCCGTCTCATGAAGCAATGCCGAAGGCAGTACCGTTGACGTCAAAGACGTAAGCGAAAAGAGACAAAACGAATTCACTCAATACATGATCAGCCAAAAAGCGTCTTCTGCTAGCAGCCATTTGGCTGGGTTCCCGTTGGCAGGATTAATATGCGCGATCTGTAATCTTCGCTTGCTACGTGAAGCCACCTGGGCCACCATCCGCTAGCCGTTATTCTTCACCAATGAAGGTGGAACAGTGAGAGCTCTACCCTAGAACCGACTCCGCTGGACGACAAATCGAAATCAATGAACAACTTGCCAAATCCTGAAACAGCAAATCCTGAAGCCCGCACAACGACTACACGGGATCCCTTTAAATTTAAATGTTACCGATTGCTGGCCAACTAACTGTATTTGCCTGTGTACGCCTGCTCAGGAGCTTCAGAAAGATGCGGCGTTTATTGATCAAGCAATCTGTCAATCGTTGATTAAAGTGCACATTCATGATGGGGCGAACGGATTAATTCAGTGCGGCTTTGTGCTCAGAAACAGAGAGAGAGAGAGAGCGAAGGAGAGCGAGAGATTTTGGGCGAGAGAAAGTTTAGATATCAGCGTTATCTTGCCACCAGAGATAGGGACACCATGTCGTAATTTATGATAATTGTCTATTCCTTTCGAGGCGTCATTATTACTGTTATACATCATGTAACCAAAGTATGATTCCATCTTAATGTTGCCATAATAGTACAGAAATGTGTGTCCGAGACCCAAGCGATATGTGCTCATCGAAGTAGTACTCTCTGGTGTAGTTTATCTTCTGCTAAGCAACATCTTGAGATAGGGGACGCGTGGGAGAATGAGGTCGTTTTATTGTCATTGGCTCTCTAGTATTGTTCATTTATCCCCATTTTGTCATGATCAATAGATTAGTAAATGACTTGTTTTTAAGGAGGGTGAGTCCATCCGAAACGGCTGCTACTGCACAATAAAGGTTTTTACCAATCTAGCAGACGGTAGGCCATTGATGGCACGTCCAGTTGAGATGTGATTTAAACGACTCCACCCGGCCGTTCTTCTCTATTCTTGGGAGGCAATGGCAACTTCGATTACGATCTCTCTCTCTCGGATCTATTAGACCCCTCAGAAATGTACGTTTCCTTCGAGTTGTGCTAAGAAGGCGGATTGCTTGGGGACACGTAGATCTCGATCGAAAGTAGAAGATATATAGATCAAGCAGGGATAGGTCAAACAATGTCCAGTGCCGTCTCCGTCACATGGTCGATTCGAATGATCGCTGGCTGGAAACTGATTGCGTGAAAGCTGTTGTTGCCGATTTATTTGTCAAATGCTTTGGTGAAAACAATGAAATCCCTTCTAACAAGAACTGCCTAAGATGGAGTCTGTATAACTACGGCACACAGACGGGGGGGTCACACCTGAAGTTCATCGCGGTAAGCGAAATGTGTCGATTATAGATTGCGGTATTTTCCGAATAGCAAAAAAAGTACCGACTTTAAAATATACCCACAAATACATATCAAATTGTCATTGGACTATTGAAAACTGGCAGCTGACGTTGGCTCGCAACCTGCTGCAACGAAAGGCCTCTCGAAACGTAGAGCGTCCGGCCGGCGTTATGCCGTCCCTGGCCTATTCGGCGACCCATTGAGCTTTCCGAAATCTATATTCTATTATTACAGTTATTAGTCTTTCAATTATGTAGATACGTCGATTTTATCGATAGAAGGACAAACGTGATGGCCGAAGGATTAACTCAAATCTGTTAGAGCAAGGAAGTCCACCCGACTACTCAAGCATTGCACCCATAACCGCCACCGCTCTTGCATGCCAACCCCTTTCGGTATATTGTTCATATCCGCAGTGTACTTCGAGGACAGCGAAATGATAACGCGCAATAACACACATTTGATCGGAACGCCTGGCTTGTTCGAGACGTTCTATGGGACACCTTTAGGCCGGCGATCTTCGTCGACTTCTGCTCCTTCCTCTAAGGCGAATGATAGGGTATAGGGGAGAATCGACTATATTATGTATTTTAGTGGCCTTTTTTCGCTGCCGAAATTACTTCTTCTCCCGGCTCATGCTCGAGAGCAATAGTCCCTTTAATGCCAGCACACTGTATGTACACAGTATATATATATATATATATATATATATATAATGTATCGTTGGATCACGATAGACAAATACGCTTTATATACAGAGTAAGGTAGAGAGGGAGAGTGAACGAAATGTATGATATTTTAGATACAAACGTAGAATAATACACAATCAATTGAGTGGCTAATAGACGGACCAAAGGACTCAATGAATGAATGAACATGTGAAAATTACCGGCAATTACCATCATTCCATCCAAGTAGCGTATCATAGTAATTGCATCATTTTATTATTATTATTATGGCCGTACACAGAAACAGCAGCAGCAACAGCAACAACAACAACAACAACGGAGAACGTACAACAATTTCATCATGTGGCGCCTGACGATCCAGCACCAACTGTGCTGTTGCTGCTGGCCACTTTTCTTCAATATTTTCCCGTACGCCGGGACTTATAATACTTACATTGATACGTTCGTAATATTGTGCTCGTATGTGTGTACGAGTGATGTGTGTGTGCTGTGTTGGGGACAGCCTACATATGAGGATGGTCTTCGCTATTAGTGCAATAATAATAGAATATAAAACCCTATATGATGATACTCGATCAGCCGCTAATTACTAGAGCGTTCACGCAGAGACGGGGGGGGATATCAGCCAACATGGGACGACCGCGTATGAACGAGGATAATGGCGTCGACGCATAAAGCTAACTGGCGATTAGACTCTCAATAATCTCTCTCTCTCTATATATATATATACTGTATATCTTTTTGTCGTTGTGTGTGTGAGTGTTCATCTATATGCTCGTACATGGATGATGGTGGCCGTCGCAGCGCATGACGCGAGTAAACGTCCGCCGTATCTGCCGTGACTATACATATATATATATATATATATATATAATACAACGTCTATGTGGTGGATATGATGATAAGATTATCAGGAAGCAAATTGGTACTCTCTGCTGTTCTCTTCGACCGAAACACCAACGGCTGTAGGCGCATTTTGGGCGGACTGTCTGCCTACCGGTTATGCCTATTAAAAATCGAAACTAGCCAAACGGCTCTGATCGTCTGTGCATAGCTCTTAGTTAGCAGCCATCATCGTGCGATCGATGTCGTGCCCGTCGCCTATTGGTTGTCGCTAACTCTGGAAAAGTCTCTATGGTGAAATCCTGGTAAAGGAAAGAGGTCACGGTGAATGTATTCTATTTATTGTATTATACGTCGTGACCGTTCGATCGTTTGGTGAATTCACATAAACATAGTATTACCAACACTGGCGCTGCCTTCCCTCTTTTATGATTAGTATATATTATGCTTGATTTCCTAATGATGAACGAGTACAGTAACTCTTATATATATATACTTAATAATTGTTTTTCGAGCTGACCCTCAGCTGTTCCCCTATGTGACAGGCCTCAGCTCTTAACCCTTTCGGTATTACTATATATATACTTACTATTATGTATATATAAATATATATATATATATATATATATATATATATATATATATATATATATTACACTGCGTTGTCACATGGGAAACATAATTTCTTACCATTAGTCAAGCAGTAAATGTGAGACTCAGCGTACATTTTTAACACGACACAGCTGCGCATAGAACGATAGACTAGTTGCGGGAACACATTTGCATATACGGCTCGTATGGGTGCTCAGTACGAGTCTACCCTTATGTACGGTGCATGTCCTTGGACAAGAGGACGCCGTCGTAGAAAGCCGGCTAGACGACTTGCTTGTTCCTGGATACGCTGAAGTGCTGCACCAGCACTCGGGACGTTAGTACGACCTTTACGGGGCTGGGCAGCCCGATCCTGTCAGGCCTGCAGCAGTATGTCCAACAATTCGAATTGCTAGAAATTTCATCGAAGAGATCTTTTGCAAGTCAAGAGCTTGTTTCACTCGGAACGGCCGAGTTAGTCACCCGATTGTCTTTGTTATTTATTAACAACAGGCCGGCGCGCTGGCGACTGGTCGCCACCATCATTGCTAATGGCCTTCTGATCTGGCTGGCGTTTCTAGCGAACATTCTAGCGCCGTATCGACGAATAGAGAACTCAACGAGACGCTGGTAATAATAATCACATTCTACTTGATTTTACTACGATTTTCCATTTGGGAATGTTTCAGGAGAGTTCGTTTCGCCGGACGGACTGTCGGCAGAATTATTAAGACGCTGCAACCCTGCAGCGTGCCATACCTAGCGGCACTAGTCATATGGAGATAACGCTGATAGGGGTGCGATGAATTGGGTGGATGTCAGGTGCGAGTTTAGTCTCAGGTGAGTCAGATGTATAATGAGTACACATGGTTCAGAAAAGTGTTGTTGAATAAAGGTACTCGAATTTCAACAGGGTCCTCAATAATAGCGGCGTGTTCGAGTAGAAAGATCGAATTAATTGAAACGTGGTAACACCTGACCAAAATCGGTGCCCAGTCCAGCTCAAACGCCAGGGTAAAAGTTACCACGCTTCCTGTATTATTACACGTAGCTATTTAAGTAAATTTTAAGTGCTGATACTCAGCCTTAAACATTTTTAATTCATGGTGGAACGGCTACATTCGACATTACTTCATACCCCTAAGATGAAAATGTGCAACAGTGTATCTCGAACCTGTGCACCTACCTGTCTCATCCGATTGCAAAGCGCACACGAATGCGCCCACCGCGCTACCCCAGCTCAAGGGCCGTTCAATCCCGAAGTAGTTCGTTTCTTCGGATACATATAACAAAATTGGAAGGATTACACGTACCGTAACACTTGTTGTATAGCAAACATACAGTTTAAGGTTAAACCCTGAGACACATCATCAATATTTCCGCACAGATATTCACCCAGCCATCTCTACGCAATCGGTCGACAGATATATGAATCATTACAAACTCTCTGCTATCTCGCTATAAGCACAATGAGCGGGCCACCGTTGGTCCACCGTTTCAGAGATCACTCTCTTCGACTCCCTTCTCTTCCAGCGCTGCTACTGCTACAAGCACTGCTGTGTACAACCAGTAGCACTGTCGCCACAAGCATGGTTACGAATCCGCTGCTCGCTCGGTCGTCGTTCAATAACTCAAGTACAATAATTTGGACCTATCATTTGTAGCAGGAAACAAGCCGGATCATCAGCCGGAAGTCCAGCTGGTAGACAGTGGACATTGCTGAAGTCGAACGACGACTGCTGCTGCTGCTGGTGATGCTGATACCAGCATACTCACAGAGTTTGGCGAAGAGCTGGAGGTCCGGCGCAATCTACTCGGCCAACAAGTACTGAGTCCGTTCGAGTGGCGAGCAAATGATATTGAATGTGAATACGACGGAAATGATTGAAACGAAGTTTCAGTCACTCGCCACGGCGGCCCGGCAAGCAACAGTTCAGCGAGTTGGCCCTGCAGCGACAATTACTCTCGTTGGTGGATGTAGACGATTACGGAGAGCGTCATTGTTGACGCCACCGACTGTCAACGACAGCTGCGATTCGAATTGTTGAACCACTAATTGTCATCATCATTGGTGCGCACCATCCCTCCGACACGCTGGACACGAGGCGTCCAGCAACGAACAGGCACGTTACCAACGATCGACAAATTTCACAAGAGGCAACCATATACAGTAAATAGCTCTCTCTGGCAGATCAACGATTCGATTGTAACAGCGAATAGTAGTAGCTCCGTGATCAAGGACGAAAAAATTAGCATAGCAAAAATTCGAGTATGTCATGGCAAACATGACTAGGGAACATTATTACTATTATTATTATTATTCCACAGAACGAATAGACAACAGCGGTACGAGTGACACCGGCGAGAGCTATGGCGTCAGGAGTGGCGACGATGATTTCGATGTGGTGACAATTCATTTGTGATTCATTTCCACGTTGTGGATTTCTAATTCTGATGAAATCGCCCATCGCATCGGCTCGATTTCACCGTCTGTGGACGTTGTTATTCGACACGGTCTCTTCCGCTGCAGCTGTTTTGCGCCAATGACGACGAAGGGCTAAGACAAGCGGTGTCTCCACCATCGGGGCCCCCTCAACGTCCGCCTTCAGCTGGTCAGCCAATCAGCTAACGACAGCCACGAATATAGCAGTGAATATGAATCACAGATACATTAGAATATACGTTATGCTATCAAGATCGCTAAGGCCACCAGAGTGTCATGAAGACGCTCACTCGGTGATTACGAGGCGGCCGTTCCTCGCACGGGTTTGCACAGCATTTATATTAGTATAATTTATGGCTACACATGATAATATGGTTATCAGAAATTTTGCATGTAGCCGAGACGAGAAAAAACTAATGAAGGAAAAAGTCTAGTGCCGCTAATTGAGACAATGGTATAGGCCGTAGAGATGAGAAGCCGATGGAGCGAGGCGAAAATCATCGCATGTCACGTTAGTTATTGAAGTACATCGGCAATGATGTAGATGTAGATGCTATCGTTTATCGTTCGCGAAGTGAAAAAGAATAGATGATTGTAGATAAGCAGATACATACGTAGTTAACCACACAAGGGAGGAGATAGAATTAGAGTTCACGGGAATACCACCAATAAATGATACTATATATATACAGCGCGTAAATGCTGTGCGTAAATCAACTCATCGTATTGGCTTGCATTCTGTATTTGACATAGCGGGTCAACACATATTTTACGTCTAACAACGTGAGCCTGTTGGTGTTGTTGTTGTTTTTAATTTTTGAAAGTAAGAATCAAATATGTTGCTAGATACTCGATCATATCAATTTAGCTATCAGCCGTGTATTACTGAATGTCCGTTATACTACATAAACATTAAACAGATTAATGTCAAACGAAGATGATGTCCTTTTCTCGATCTCGCCCTGGTTTATTCCTGTGTTATTAGAGAAGATAAATGAGCAGCGCAGAATCGCGACGGATAGATGTATTTCAATTGAAGATACTCATTCGTTCATTCAATTATTCAGATAAATCGATAAGCTAGTCTTATTTCGCGCAGAGCATGTAGATATAGATTCACATAGGTGAAGTTCACATATGATCGAATAAAGAAGCCATTTGCAAGACTGTTCAGGTTACTAATCTACACAATTTTCTAATTAATATTTAACTCCATTCGGTAGAAGGGAACTTGGACAACGTTGATCAGTTGATTTCTCGAAACGAAAGTGGATTGCATATTGATTTGTCGCAAATAGTCCACTGGTGGCAGATTGCGAGAGAGAGAGAGAGAGAGAGAGGTATTATTTTCTACGATTCCCGGTACGTTAAACCGAGCCTGCCTTTGCTTAAGCTGAGCCTGCGTCCTGATATGTATTTATTAGTTTGCTTGGCCTCGTTTACACATATTAAACCATGATCACCACCGTCCATACGATCGAGTATCAAAGGATGTCACAGTCTACAACGCCTACAGTTAAACAGAGTGAGTTGAACGCAGAACTGGATAGCTGAAGAAGAAGAAAAAAACAAGCAGCAGCTAGGGATTCATTGGATGAAACATCTTGAACTTTTGGGACAGGAGCACAATTTAGTCAGCGTTATGATTGTGTTGCCAAATATAGTGAACGCGCTTGCATCGAATCGAGCAAGTGGCAGCTGATTATCGTCTGAGCGGAATCTGTGTCATCTTTTTTTAGCCCCGGTGCACTTGAGCTATATGATGATTATTAATATTACCATAATATTATACGTCCAGCTTCGGACAAAGAGTATAGGTAGAGCTCCAGAGAGGAAATGCTAGATGAATGCTGGTGGCTAAGTACAATAATTATACTCATAATGAGAACGATATTGTCGACTGCGCTGCTTATAATTATATCAATTAATATATTCTACGATTTATTGCAAAATAAATGAGAGTAATTTTGTAAAAAAAATCGTATTGTTATTACATGTTACACCATGCCCATTAAATCAGTGTGCGTATGGGAGCAGTCAATCAACAGCTCTGTCATTATTATACTCATCACTGCAAGAATAGCCCCGCAATGAGTCCGGTACACGGTCTGTCATTGTAGCCGATAATGGCGTCACGAGCAAGCTATCTGTTTGATCCGACGAAAATGCGGAGCAGCAAAGCCAATATATATATATATATATATATACATAGGCTCGCTCGAATAATCTAACCCTTTCTAGAAGGTCAACTCTTCCCATATATGAGCGGCATGTATAGATACTATCGCCTGGCGACGTGATGTTTATTTTATTTCATCGATTTGTCAGGTTGTTCGCGTAGCTTGATCGACGATATGCCCGTTTGTGTAGTTTTCTTCGAATCTCAGCTGCCTTATATCCGAAACAATTACGCTTATATCTTAGAGATTTCGAAAGGCAAATTGCAACTGAAAATGCCGATTTATTTATGCAGTATATACACTTAGTTTGTTGACGGTTCGTATTTTAAAACAGTTTAAAATGTAAACGATTCGGATGATTGTGGTAACCGAAATTAATTGGGTAAAGCTAAAATCGACTCAACGCTGAGATACCGGTTGCTACTAATTGGCATACCTTACAAGTTAGAAAGCTATTTCAGATGACTATGCACTCGCTTTCAGCGCAATGCGATACCCAGCTGCCGCTACCCCGTCGAAATGCTGTTGAGTTGATACGCTATACATATATATGTATATATATATATATACATATAAATAAAAAAAAATATATATATAGCTTGCAGTGTCTAGTACTGATGATAGTCTTGGTACAATAATAATAATGAAGAAAGACACGTGCCGGCAGGCCAGTACGTACGTGTCTATTCTTTTTCATCTTATAGACTATTTTTAGCTCTTCTTAGTGTCTCGCCTTGAAATGTACGTTCGAACCCATCCGTTTCGTGAGTTGGCACCAATTGTAAGTCCGCTCTAAGTGTCCCTTATGTTTCAAGTTTAGCCGCCGTCCGCGATCGAGGCCGGTTCTGGGTATTTTCTCTCCTGCTCCCTATAGCGAGTTTCACGTACAACGAAACCCCAAGAGGGGTCCCGATATCGTCCACTTGTCCTCCCGGCAGTGCCTATCCCCAGCAAACCAACCAGCCAGCCAGCCAACCGAGCAGACAGCTCATCTACCAGCTCATTTAGTTGCTTGGCCTGCCTCTTGCTCGTCTGTCCAGCATCAGCAGTCGACATCCAGCATAGGAAGGAGGAGTTGGAGGAACCAACTAGAGCAACGGGATCGTTGCTATGCATCGAGTAAGGCTTGCGGGGATCACTTTCATTCACGCTCGTTCGCTCTCTATCTGTATAGCCCATTGGAACGAAAGCTCTAACCTCCCCGGGCAGCGAGCCCGCGATGCACGTGAGGGTTCACATGAGAACGAGACAGCGAGACCGCCAGAAGCAGCCGCCGCCGCCGCCGCAGCAGCAGCAAGACCTTGCAGATAGCAGAGAGATAGATACGGCTTTGATAAATGATACCGATTTAAACACAACAATATACAAAGCACCTAAGTGTACACACCGTACAAAATCTACACGCTGACATACAGACGGATAGACATACGCCTGTACATGTACATGTACTATTATAGATACGTTGAACGAACGGCGGTTGCAGACATCGCATGGGCTGGTGGAAGCCGCGATGGGAACAGATCCCACCGTGGTCCGTTTGTGTGTGTCGAGCTGCGCCTGACCGACCTCTCCCTGTCTCTCGGTCTCTCTTCATCTCTCTACGACTGTTGGCGCGTGTGTCTGTGTGTGTGTACGTGCGTTTGTCGATGGGAGTCCGTGTGTGCGCACTACGGTGATTTCTTTTGACGATGAGACATTTCAAGCCAAGGTCTTTGAAAAGACCACCAACGATCGCCGTCAGTGACAACAGCATCGCCGCGGAGCTGTGGCTCCGCAGCTCGCTCGCTCCCTCTCTCTCTGTAAGTCGGTGTGTGTTGCTGTCCCTCAGGCGTTCTACTTTTACTCCATTCATTCAGAGTGTGCATCCATCCCATCTCGGCACCACTCCGGTCCGATCCGATCTCGGGGACCTCGCCTCGTTGTTCCCCCCTCGTTCGCAGGTTTTCGAACGACCGACAGCGGGCGGACCGCCAACGAACGAGCCAGCCACCGATCGAGCTAGCGAACGATCGATCCGTAGATGCTATGCGGTGCGAAGTATACAGCGCAAATGACCTCCTCTTTTTTCTTTCGGGCTCGAAGCGTTCCAAGCGTTTCAAAGCGGACTCCGCGCCGTTAGCCAGGCGCGCTAGCTATCCCTCTGAATGGACCTGAATCAGCCGCTCCCTGAGCCTGCCCGGCTCCCCTCATCACCATCATCATCATCAGCTGACCATAAGAGAGTAACGTGTAGTGTGTAGTGGTGGTGGGGGGGGGTATGTTTGTGTGTGTGTCTGCGTGTGTGTTTGTCTGTCGCTACGGATCGAGCTAAGGAGAACGAACCGAACGACGAAGCCGGAGAGAGGAGAAACCTCACCAAACGTATAATAGTTGTCGTAGCAACGGTGGCGCTGTAACTTCCCCTGCCGCCGCCGCCATCGTTATTCTACCGTACCGCCCTCAGCAGCAGTAGCAGTAGAATCGGCCCCTGATCACAATCAACGGACGTCCCTTTACTACCGCCATCACTACTAGTGCAAGGCTTGATGATCTGATCAAATTTGCCGTTCGACCGCTAACACCGGTCTCGTTGCCAAAGGGTGCGGCTGGCGAAAGAGCGACGGACACCAGCGGCGGGAACTGACCACTGGCAGACCTAGATCGGGCCTAGATCTGACGGGGTCGAACGAAGCACTAAACGCGTCTACAGCAGCAGCAGAAGCTGTAGCAGTGATAATAGAGTAGTATTAGTAGCGGCAGTGGTGGTACTGGTCGTCACGGTAATGGCGGCAACCGAAGAGGTCGCTTCGACGACCAGTAGGTTTCGCAGCAGAAGGTTTTGTTCGGTCGGGCCCGATTCGTCCTCGTCGTCGTCACCACCGCTGCAACGCCGCATTGCGGAGTAACCCGGCCTTCGAGCGGCTCAGGCCTTCGAGCGGCCAACGAACACAGTGGGGAGGGTGGTTTCTTGGCCCGATCGGCGGCTCTGCTCGCTTTCCATCCATCGAACGGGAGTTCGACCGGGCGCCGGGTGCCGTCTCAAATACCCGCGCGCCCCCTGATCGAGAGCGGCCATCGCAACGAGGGCGGCCTCGCTCATTGTGCGACGGAGCAGCTTGAAAAGAGTTTGCGGAGAACCAACGCCTGCTTCGCACCAGGCTTGCCCTGCGGCGGCCTGCTTGCTTCGTTGGTTGGTTGGGCATCGCCGAAGAAGCAAACGACGACGACGATGACGAAGGAGGAATGTGTCTCGTTGCGCGAACCCTGTGAGCCCTCCGAGTTCTGTTCGGCAGTAAGGGAGTAGAGACGACGGGACCGCGGGAGGCTTTTCAGCTGGGAGTGTCTGCGATCGGATCGTCTCCGATCCCTGCGTCTGCTCTCCTGCCTGTTCTCCTCCAAGTATCCTAAGTACCCTTCGGAGTGCGGATCTTAACGCACCATCAGACAAAGTATCGCGTTGCGGGACGACGGACGGGCGGTCGGCCGAACGGCCGGGCGGACAAACAGACAGACAGACAGACAGGCAGACAGACAGACGAGCGGAAAAGCATCTCATTCTGCCTAGCGCGGTGGCTACAGCAGCGTGGCTGTCGCTGGTGGATCGCGCGGTTATCGCGCCAGATAAGCATCACTCCATAAATTAGGCACAATACTGCACGGCGGTGCATCGCTGCTGCTACTGCTACTACTACTCCTGCCACCATTACTACTACAACTACTAGCGGCGTCACTGTGGCCACCTATCCTGACGGAGCGACCGATCGGATCCAGCGCGCAAGGCGAGCCAGCGAGTGGAGGCAGCAAAACAGGCAGGGCACTACTCAATGCGCTATTACGGAGGCGGGAGCACCCTGAGCCCTCTACATAGTCCGCTTCTCGGCTGCTGGAGCGCAGGGGGGGGAGGGGGGGGCCGGGTAACTGTCAGTGCTTGCTGCAACGAGTCTTTGCCCGCCGCTGCTCGACGAACTCTGCGTGTTGTAGACGATCGAAGTTTCGCTGTGAGGACTACAGTATACGGGCGAGCAGAGACGGTGGCGGCACTCTCTTAGTGTAGCACGATGCGCTTCAGGAGGTAGAGTGGGCAAGCTCAGTCGGGCTGGCGAGCGGGATGGCAGACAGACACACTAGTCAGGCGGCTATCGCAAAGATCCGAACGCATCCGATTCTACTGCATCCCATTCGTTCAGTTACTCTCGCCGCCGGCCCCCCCCTGCCAACCGCCCGTCCCACCGGTATCGCTCTCCTCAGCGATCTGGGGAGATTCTGCTGGGGTTGGAAGAATCTGAAAGTTGCAGTCTTTTGGGGGCAGACCGTATTGCGCCATTTGGCCCGTAAGCGATTGCAGGACGGTCAGAGTAATATCGAATGAGAGGACGTAGGTCGGCTTTGCCTCGATCGCGGATTTTTCGCTTATGTTTTTTTTCTTGCCGTGTTGGCAAATTTGATCAAATCAAACCGGCAATATGCCGGAAACGACTGCCGAACAGCTACAGGCAATCATTTATAGGATCGTTGTCGACCTTTCGTTTAAACCTGCTGTCGCCCATTCCGACTGCGATTTAGGTATCTCACCTCATTTATTGTAGTATCTCACGAAGCCATTCCACTGTGTATCGTCCTCCCGCCTCGCCGTTACATCATATATTGCATGTGTCCTGCTTGGAGTAGAACGCGTTTTGAAGACATCGATCGGGGCTGGTATACCCTAACGCCCAGCTAGGTGGGGTCGGGTATCCTGCAAAGGACATGTGTAGTGGCCGGCTGGAGAGACATCCGATTCTCATTTAGCTAAGGCGAACAATGCCAGCGACGAGCACGACCCGAGGCGTATCCTTGGCTGAAACGAAGCGTCGGCCAAGTAATCTCCTTCTCTATCTATCTGGCGCAACGCGAATCGCTTCAAATGCGATCGACGACGAACGAAGCCAGCCGTAGGGAAAGCTATGGTGGGCAGTCGAATCACCTCGCTGCTTTCTGCCATACTTCGCGATCGAAGCCTCGTTCATGACGACGTTCGACGGCCGAGCCCGCCGACGCCCAGGCAATACACGCGAATAACGACAAGCGCGAAGGACAAACGACTAGTTTATCACTCCGTCATCGTCATCGCTTCGTCATCCGGTGATCCCAGACGATCGCGTACGATACATCTGACATGAACCCTCGGCCGGCGTCGCTGGGGACAAACGGCGCCTGCTGCGTTTATACGCTCCCGATTTATGCTGTAGGTTTGGTCAGCGCCAAGAGCGACGAGAGTAAGGGAGGAAGGAGTGGACGAGATGAAGGAGAAACCAGCTCAGGAAAAGGTTCAGGGACCAATCGAGCCATCGAACGAGATCACATCAGCATCTTATTATATGTATGTCATCCTCCCTGTCGTTGGATCAACTACAAGCAAATTGGCAACTGCTCAAGTGATGTACTGCTTTACAGGGAAATCACTGACGCATCAGCTCACTTTAAGCTATCATGTCAGTCGCGAACTATCAAGGTGAGAGAAAGAGCGAGAGATAGGGTAATGAACTTGATTTGCAGTCGACATGGAACTTGGTAATATCAGTAATTTTATAATAGAAACAAGCGCGTGTTGTAGAATCCTGTGTGTGGCAGCTGTTGCGAGAGGTGACATGTCATTAACTGACGATAGCTGGAAATTTGGTGTAGCAAACCTCGTAGGCGATAGAGGTAATGTAGCAGCAAGCAATTGCGGAGTCGTTCCACAGGTCTAACACAGCCAATGCAACATCGATCACTCGATATAGATACCAACAACTATTGATGCCGGTCGATTTCGGAGGTCTCCTCTTCTTCTCGTTATTTGGCTCTACCCTACGCGACCCTTCGAGATCTGCCGTGGCACCCTTTGCTACAAGATTAAACAGAGCTCAGATAGAATTGAGAGCTATCAATTGGGAGCGCAAGGGTCCAGGAATCGTCTGTGTCACTTGATTCGTTTTACCTATTTTAGAATTACAGCAGCAGTGGCAGCGTCATCGGCACAATCGGCACAATCATAGATTGGGCAGAGTGCCGCTAGTTCCCGAAAGCGATAACAGCGGAAACGCTATAGGGAGAGCAACGGCGAAAAAAAATATCGCCGGCGCCAAGACCCAAGCATTACCGCGACGGCATCGGTGGTGGTGGCGGCGTCGACGGCCTTAGCAGTCGAACAAGGTAGGACGAGGCGACGCCGCCCAAGCAGGCCAACGAGCAGGCCAAAGAGCAAGGCGAGGGAGAACAAGTCTTCCGTACCAACCTCGATTCGCCCTCATTCCGCGGTCGTTCTTCGTCGATTCACGGTTAGTGTGTTACAAAGCAAGAACGATAGCGTCAAACATGAACAGAGAACGCAGAGAATGGATCGACTCGCGTGAAAGAGAAATCGGACCGCGACAAGCGAGACGGACGGAGAGCTCGGCAGGAAAACACTCCTTTGGATAACGGGAGGACCGCTAAAGGTGGCGGCGGCGGCGGCAGCAGCAGCAGCAAATAGGTAGAGAAAGCTTCTATATAGCCGAGTCGACTCCGCCGACCGATAGGTAGAAGCAATGAGAGAAGCTACCCAGAGAGGCTATCCACCTCCGCCGCCGCCACCGCCGCCGCCATCAGGAGCCGCAGCCGTCGCAGCGCAAATAGAAGAGAAACAAGGAGTCGCATAGGGATGCCGCCGTGGCCGCCGGTGCAGACTAGCAGACGCGGAGGCGGCGGCGGCGGGGTCCTTCGAGGCCGCCAGACCGACATATGAATGGATGCGTTGGCTGAGGCAGTCGAGCTAATCCTTTGATTTGTTCCATTTCCGTTCCGAGTTGCTCATTCGTTCGTTGGCTCGTTCCGATGATTCGCTTCGTGTCGCGATCGCAGCGGCTGCCCGTGCCAGACTCGTGGACTCATCGAAGAAGACGCGGCTAGATGGAGAGCAGGCGGAGGCAGAGATAAAGTGCGAGAGAGAGAGAGACGAGAACAGGGCAGGAAAGTGGCCCAGGGCCTCACGCCATGTCCTTTCATCTTTGCCTGCACTCTCATTGCGGCAGGGTTCACTAACTCAATGCAGACGTTGTCGCGTCTCGTTGATACAGCAGCGCCATGGTAACGGCAACGGCAGGCGGCAAGCAATAGCGATGAGCAAGATTGCCTTTGGCTCGCTCGCGTCCGCCTGCTGCGGCCACCGCGGCAAAAATGATCACCCAAGAGGAGACGACATCAGAACCCCGGTGCGTAACCCACGGTCGTTTTCCAGTATCCATGGTTCGTCACCACGGTGTTTATTGAGCTGGCCATGGAGACGGACGGCGCTGCACGCTCACGGGTCCGGGCTGCGATAGGCGGTCAGCAGCTGCAGATACTGGCAATACCATGGAGCCCATGGTATCCCAAGCTGGAAATGGCAAAAATCGCCCGGCCGTGCGTGTGTGACTTGCTGTCATTTTCGTTGTTGTTGTTGTTGTTGTTGTTGTCATCATCGTCATCGTCGTCGTCGTTGACGGTCAGGGGCGTTTCGGTCAACCCAACTTGGTATATAACAATCTACCAGGCTTACACGTGTGCGCGTGTGTATGGTAGCGATTATATATATTGCTTGAATCAACCCGGTGTTCTGATGTGATCGTGTTCGTGATGCCGCGAGCCACCAAAGGGCTTTCGAGCTACTTTACAAATGAGAAGGACACCGACAACAGGAGAGATATTTAAATAGAGAGAGAGGGGGGAGAGAGAGAGAGCGCGAGCCGGGTGAACAAGCCGGGTTGTCGCTGTAATTTACCTCCTCTTATTCTCAGGATCGATACGAATTGGACAGGACCGGCTGAGATAGGCAAACCGATACACCATGATAATGTCCGTGGTGATGCTGATCACCGCATGTGCCTATTGCGTGCATCATATTTAGTACGCACGCGTGTATGCACGTATGTCTGTATATTGATGATGAGATGAAAATGGATCTGCAGCGTTCCGCTCAAGCAATGCGTACCTGCCGAATTGCAAATATGATATCGGTCATTATTAGCTGCTGGGTACACACGCTCGACCTAGTGCGCCACCCGCGGGGGGGGGGGTTGTGAATCTGACGTGAAACAACGTATTATATAACCCATTTTTTGGGAGAATTTTGTTGACTGAAAATATCGATGTGCTTGCTCGAATGTCTGCCTAATGAGATGTAAATTGCGTGTAGCAAATACGATTTTATGATTGTGTTCTGATATTAAAATTTTAATCGACATTATATGAAGTGTGAACAATCTATTTCAACCTTTTTGTATATCGCTTAAATGAACGACGTGTTTTTAAATCACGCACCCGGATGTCGAATGCAAAATAAATTTGCCGGGCTAACTCAGAGCTTTAAACATTTAACGTAGTCCACGGTACAACTGCTTTCGGCATTGCCCCATGAGGAGGACCCCTTTAAATGCAAATGTGCTACGGTGAGGCTCGAACTCGTGTGTACACTTATGTGCCAAATATATTCAGACGATACCTGAATGGCTGACGCGTTAAAAAAATAACACACATATATATATCTCGATGCCCAATACGTTTAGCTAAGTTTGTACGATTCACCTTGAGAAACAGTTTACCATTGTTCACCAAGTTCAGTCACCAAGATCAGCATTAGAAGACAACAATCACACTAATAAATACTACGTCTCGTCGTCCTTGGCAATACTCGCTACCTTAATTGATTGAGTAGTTCATAAAAACCCTAGAGTCGGCTGTAGCACCTTTGTAAAAATTACCCACAGACTCATCCGAGCTGTGCTGTTCACATGGCTTTGATGCCGTTTGCCTCCCTCAGGATCTGCTTGTAGATCTACCTGATTGATGGTAGCCGGAAATTGGCTCTCGTTTGACATCATACATGAAATTATCCCACATTGAATTCGTGATCTTGTCTCACGAGCCTGGCTGCCCTTTTTCCAATTGGCTACACGAATAACACACAATAAACTTCAATTGCGTTTAGTTCGATATTTTTCACAGTTTTTGACCGCACTTGCCATGCACTTCTTATATCTGAATCTCAGAACTTGACTATTATGAGGAGGAGTATCAGCTGGAACATGCGCTTATCTCATTGATTGGGCCTTCTGTGTTGAGCTTAATAATTCTTATAGCTCTTAAGAACCCTGTCCGCCCGGGGCTTGAGCAAGGGTCCTGTATCCAGTGCTGTTCAGTATCTTCATGCTTAGCCTCTGTGCTTTCATTTCCACATTACCGTACGCTTGGCCACGCTGATCTGTAACCTAAGTTTTATGCGCCTTATTGTCACGAACGCTGGCTCTTTCGTTTCTCTTTATAAGAGCCCTCCTTTACCCAAATATCTTTACTGTCCCTCTGTATGGAGACCGTATCGCAGGACAGACATTGACGCCTTAAATCAGCTCCAAGTCAGCTTCATCCGTAGATTTTGTAAGCTCTGCATTATACCATAGGGATGCGTTAAGCTTCCGGCTATTAGCGAAATTAACGACTCGGTCGATGTCCGTATGCGGAAGCGGCTCTTTAGTGATAGTGAGTACAATCAACGTGATGTTTAATATCAGGCCAAATCTCTTACACAGTGGTACCACACTCCGTACTCCAACTTTCTTTCGCTCGTTCTGAGAAGCTTAACGATATGTCCTTGTCGAGGGTGGCTCGTATTGCCAGCGAGACTGACAATTTCCTCACTTGAGCCAATGCTGCTTACGCAATAAATTTGTATATATATATGATAATTGGTATCTCATCATTCCACTAGACGATGACGATATACAGTTATACTCACATCGCAAATCTTGCACAACCCCTCCTCCGGTTAATAAAATGTTGTATTTGAATTGAACAAAATTAAATTAAGGTGAAGGAACAACAGACTCAAATAGCCAAATGTCACTAAAGTGTCTAGGACGGCAAGCTAGGGGGGGGGGCATGCTATTGTTTTGTTAAGGACGTGTTATTCAACATAGGAACAAATGCTAAATCTCAATCCTCGCTAGAACAGTGAATTGTCCGACTCGTCTGTTTATTCAACGGCGTTACGAGTGTCGACACACTCCAGCGACAGCTGTTCTCTGCCAGCTTTCATTGGAAGTCTACAACCAAGCGAACCTGTCTACTAGCGAATCAGTTCCAGTAGAACGGAAAATAAATTACGGAAGAAATGGCATGCATTGTGGCATCCGCTAGAAGTCAATACGGCCAACGATTGAGGTAAACGAAGATATAACACATATATATTCTGCAGATCGAGAATTAGGGCGGGTACATAACATATACACATTGAAATGCCGGGGAAATGCCGATGATGTATCTAATCTTAAGGTGAAATTGCCTTGCGCAATGATAGTTATTTAGTGGCATGTTTCCCGAGCACGTACAGCCGACTACGAACTGAAGTATCGTCTAATGCGGCTCAAAGCAATACCACATCGAGCTGAACTAAGGTAAATACGTTGAATTGTATTCCTATATTATCATCTGATAAGGGGAACTGAGTACAAACCAAACACCTTGATTAATCCTTGAGACCCCGCAACTATACCTTGAGAGACATCCTTATACTGCACACGCCATATTCGAAGAAACTCACTGTAAGATTTCAAGGCAGTCGAAACAGTTAAATTCAAGGTGATCACTCTTGAAACGACAATTAGTAACTGTGTTGCATTCGAAGGGCAGGGCATACACCTAGCTCTTGCTCTTTCTAGCCTTAATACATATGTAGAAAAAAAACACGTCACAGCTAGACTACTGCTCGTGGTTACGAGATGGACGAACAGAAATAACGAGAATGGCAGCACCGACTCAAGCATTGTATACGCGGCATCCCTCCGAACTTATTTATCGATTCGGTCGAGTTGAGGCAGCCTTAATAAATACCATAGATAATAGATAATAATCAAGTCGAAATGAGTTGACACACACTCCTTATTTGCTAGTCATTATGGCGGCTGTATATGTGCTTGTAGCCACGGGTCATTAAGCATGTCTATGCAGCACAGTGTACATGCATAGATGTGGACAAACCGGTGTCGTCCCACCAACGCTCAGCTATTTTTCTCCAGCCACTGGCAGTCTGATCCCTCTCTCTCTCTCTCTCGCTCTATCTATCTTTCACTTTGTCAGTCTCAGCAGGCTCATCCGCTTCGTCTGGCTCACTCCCTCGTTGGGTGTGTGTCATCAATCATAATTTAGATGCTGTATCATTCTTACAGCTGTAAAACGAGTGCAACAGTCTACGGCGACGAGGGGGGCCAAGGGAGAGAGAGAGAGGAGAAGCGAGACCCGGGCTGCTTTGGTGGAGGGACACCCCGACCAGAACACCACTGCTACAACATGCGCTATAACTAGCGACAGTGGCAGTAGGGCCACCACCACTGAGAGCGGCGGCGGCGGCGGCGTCGGAGGCGGCTTGTTATTCGTTGCAAGCCGAACCGGTAGCCAGCCAGGCAAGCAGGAGTCAGCGTCATTGGTGGTGATGTGAATGTATTTCTGTACAACACCACGCTGTGTACTGTACTGCTTTGCAATAGCTACTCCGTGGCGGTAACTGAGAAGGTAACGCTTGAGCCGTCGCAAGTCACCTGCTACAAAGTTATAGCCGTGCGATTATCCGACCCTGTTCCGAGGGGTGACCAGACTCAAGCAGACCAGACCCGATGGAGACTGGTCGAATCTTCCCAGCTGCAGCGACGGCGCAGACAAGGCATCTCGCGCGACTTGAAACCGTAGGAAGCCGTGAACCGGGACCAACAAATAGGTTGCTAAAACAAAGCAACACAGTGAACTAACTGTCAAACGGACGGCTGTCAGTCGACAACCACTATGTCAATTATAGTAAACACGTAGTAGCTAGTCAGCCAACGAACTCAATGAACTCGTAGCTCAGCTCAGGAAGCCTCGCCGAACTGAAATCTCCATCGAGGTACGGATACAATAGTAGATATAACCTATAGTTACTAGGTCGAGTCTCCGAGTGGCCGTATTCGTCTGTGCCACCCTAACAATTGAAGGAGACACGTACGGCT
Organism: Stratiolaelaps scimitus; assembly: GCA_019614645.1. NCBI lineage: Eukaryota > Metazoa > Arthropoda > Arachnida > Mesostigmata > Laelapidae > Stratiolaelaps > Stratiolaelaps scimitus. The sequence goes on from JABWDB010000003.1 coordinate 11,046,007, forward strand.
TCGATCCCCACCGTTGCACATTTGCGTTTAGGGGGGGGGTGCCGTCTTATCAAGCAATGCGGAAGCGATCTCGCGGACGTTAAAGTTGAGGGTTAGGCCGAAAACGTTCAGTTCAGATGTAGTAGTTAGTAGATGCAGTAACGCAGCCACGGACGGTGTTCCGCGGTATGAATTTGACACTGTTTCGAATTTCAGCGCAGCTGTAGACCTTTTTTTGTCCAGCGTCCATCGAGGGGCGTCGCGGATTAGTGTTGCAGGCTACAAGTGCAGGACCTCAAGGTGTTTCACGCCAAGGGTGGCATCACTGTTCCTCACTGCCTGACACAATGAATGACGTAGTATTCGTTGTCATTGCGATGCTCGTGATGCGTTCGCTCTCCACCGGAATTGATGCTGGACGAAGGCGGCTCTGCGGACGTCAGAAGCGGGGCTCTTCGACGCGTTCGAGAGGAGATCATCACTGTCTACTACTCTGAGCTGAGTGGCTATGCGCGCGAAGTGCTGCTACCACGATGTACTTGTTGAAAACAACAGGTACAAACGAAACGAATGCGAATACACCCGGCGCATTACAATGCGAGTATTTATATTTGTTCAAGTGCAAGCGGGGAGAAGACCGTACGATGCTCGGAGAACTCGTCCAACTCCAGCAAGACCAGACACCCAGGAGGTGCAAAGTATATATAAATATATGTCGGTCATGCCTCGCTTGATGCATTTGCTGCGATAAACAATAGCGAGCAGCGAGAGACGAAATAAGCGAAACATGGGATGCTTGGGGAGCAAATAAATATCTAGGAGCAGCAAAACAATAAGAGACAAAGAGCATCAAGGCACGCGTTTTACGACACCTATCTCTTACACTGTGGCTTGGTAGATACGGGCACGCAGGCCTCGTCAGTGCGCGCGTTACAAAGGCTGGCGCAGTGTGCCGCAGATCGAGGCATGGTAGACAGACAATACTTGCGTTGTCTACCTTGATAAGCGGCTCGCATAGGCAGGTTGGTCATCGAACTTTCTAATATGTACAAATGGGCCAGCCATCGTTCCTCCTACCCGCCTGTGGACAGGGATGCGAATCCGACCCTGGCTGATGGTTCAGCCGAGGACTGATGGGGCTGCTCAGCTGGCCCCTCTGAGAGGTTGGCGGTCGACTGGGGACCAGCGCATATATCTAAAGTAAGCCGCTGCCACCGCCGCATCCATCCATCGAATAAGAACCGCTCGAGGCGCCATACTTGCGTGGGCTTGGTGGTATCCGCGTGAGAAACGAAGAGATAACTCGAGCCCGTCCATGGCACATGCCCACGTGAGTGATGAAGACACAAGTGTACAGGCAACCCGGCAGGCATGCAGGCAAAATTGGCATCGCCCATCGCTATTGTTGCGGGACTTAGTGGGCGAACGTTACTCCATTCAATGGTATTGCTTTCGCCAGAAACCATATGTCCGCTGCAGGATTCGAACCCGAGACCAAAACGGGTTCAAGTCCTCGGCGCTGCCCCCCCGCGCTATCCCGCTTGACATATTGTTTAGGCCAAACAACAAATAATTGCCTTTTATCTCTCTATTCGTAGACCTATGAGTTAATATTTATTTAGAAAACAAACACGACACATATATTTGATGCAGTTATTACACAGCACTTGAATTTTATTTATGAGAGCACACTCATGTTGCCGTCACCGTCAATGGCAGATTTGGATTCCTACAATGCAGTCCTTCAACTCGGTTGGGAACGAAGACACTCTGCTCCAACATGTGTCTCGCGCCCCGGTGGCCTGCGTGGCACAGTCGTGTGCGCCTTCCAACCGAAGGAGAGGCGTGGGTGCACGGGCTCGATCCCGACGGTTGCACACTTGCATTAAACGGGGGTCCCGTCCTTCGAAGCAATGCACAAAACACTACCGGAGATGTTGCATATTCGCTGTCAGCCAGCCTGAAAACATTTCCTTGCTTCAGCATCACTCTCCAAAATTGCTGCGACTTCAAACTGTTATTGGAGGTATCTGCTCTATTCAAAAGCCAATTCCACACTCAACATGCCTTCACCATCCGATTCCTCGTTCCCGATTTCCGTGATGATAAATTGGTATCGTCAGCACCTCCTTGTGACAGTATTTTGTAAATGCGCAAATTTGCAACAAGTGTAAAGCAAGCTTGCACTTGTTTGCAGCAGGTTCCCTCGGGATGCATGGAATAGATGTGTGTGTCACGTAGAGCGAATAGTTGGTAACTCTTTGATTGGTTGGTCGGTGACTTTCTGGCCAGCGATGACGTCCCGCTTAGAGATAGACGTCGCCAGTACTCACAACATTCGTTGGCGGCTTTCACCATCTACGCTCGAAACAGACAATGAAATGAGAAAATTGAGAAACTGCATTACGCTAATTTGATTCCGATTACGAGACGAAGGGGAATAGTCCGCTTGGTCGAACCCGTTCAATGTCCTTTGGCCGCCATCGTTGCATTATATTTAATATGTATATACATTATATTTTATTTCTCTCACTCTTTATATATATAAATATATATAGATATATATATATATATATATGTGTGTGTGTATGTGTATGTCAGTTTCGACGGCAGCGAATTTGGGGATAATTGAGTAACCTGCGGAGTTCAGTCGGGCTTGCACAAATAACGGAAATTAGATTTTTCGAATGACAGAACAGTGCTGATTGCATTCGACTCGCAAACGACGCTGCGTATGGGAAATAACTCTCACAGAGAAGGCGAAATCCCTGCGATTGAGTCAGCTGGTACGACGACAAATCGAGAATTTCCCTATTGCATTGCACATGGAGCGTGTACAGGTTGGCATAATTCTCCTGAAATTAATGGGCTCGGAGGAAACTCGGATAAACTGACTAGACTAATCGGGCAATTTGCTTGACATGCTTCATAGATGTTGAATTAATCATAACTAATCTAGTAATCGTAGTTTGACAGAACGACTGGAGCAACCACTTCGTTCGTTGCTATTGAAATCGATTTCTATTTTCACACCCCTCTCTCCCACACCGTGTAAGAATCAAATAAGTGGACCTTGCTTATATTTGCTTCTACAGTGAAAGAGAGCATTTTATACAGAAGAGAATAGTTGATTGGAGATTCACAATTTTGTGATCTTGTGATCCATAATAAAGGAGTAAAGATCTGAGAATACCCTAAAAGCGTGTTCGTTGCTTTTACACTCTGCTCGTAATTATCACTATATTCTCGAGACAGGTCTGATCTAAATGCCTCAAGATAATATGATAATATAACTTATGATAATAGTAATAATAATATAATAATAGCTTAGTCTCCACTCGTGCATTTAATTAGTCAAGCTCTTCATGTAGAGAAGTTGATCTCAACGTCCTATGACGGAGGTGATTACGGCAAACGATTTATTGGGGTCACTATTCAAACGGCGTACAATAGTAGGATTCTAGTTGAACACCTATAAAAATTGGATTGTCATCAGTAATTTTCATGTTTTCTCTATATGTGTTTTATATTACAAGCGTACGAAGAATATTCGTCTTAGCGAAAAATAACTATACTTCACCGGTCCAGCTGGTTCAGGGCTATTTGCATTCGTCGAGCCCGGTGGCGTGGTGGGTGCATTCGTGTGCGCCTGCGTTGCAATCGGACGAGCCGATGCACGGCTTCGAACTCCACCGTTGCACATTTGCATTTAACGGGGGACCCGTCTTATGAAGCAACACCAAAAGTAGTACCGTGGACGTTAAATGTTGGCTGTGAGTCAGCCCGCTAAATTTACTTGGTTATTTCGATTCAGTTAATGATGTATATATATATATATATATATAATATTCAAAAGTGGAAATCACGGATACGGTGGTCGCGTGGTGAAGAAGAGGATACCGCCGTTGACACACCTGATAATCTGTAACAGGAAGGGCAGCAAGCCACACTGAAAACAGCGTGACATTTACTAGCGAATCTGAATCTCAGACATCGAAAAAAAATACTGCCCGAATCGAACGTAGGACATTTTCTATTCCACCGTATTACAATATAATAAGTAATACATTTCGAAATTGTTATTATATTATAGTTGGATGATCTCATCACATTGCATACTGATCGATATGATACCCACCCCCGATCACTGATTAATCTCTGAGTACCCTGATTACAGACGATTTTTACTACTCTCAATATAGCATTGAGGTTTCTGACGCTCGTTTTTACACGAACGTTGTCCACATTCGTCATGGCGAAAAAAAAGCAACAAATTATATACAATTATCGTATATATATATATATATATATCGTATATATATATATATATATATATATACGTATATATATATATATATATATATATATATATATAGGGATAGATGGAGGGGCCGCGACAAAGCGGCGAGAGGACAGACGCTTACCGGCGAACGCAAGCAACCTCGTCACAGGAGCAAAAGACCGAAAACTTGATGAAAAAAAAAGCTTTATATCGGTGGCCGACCCGCGCGGATAATCGCTTCCATTCTACTGCTGGCCCTACTCTGTTATTGCCGTCCGTCAATGTTGCTCATCCCTATACGGCGTCGTCATGCGACGCAGTGCCGGGTGGCAGTGCCAGCACCAGCGTGGCTAGCGATTATATATGATTTGCATGGATGCAAATCTTCTATGTTTTTTTTTCTTGGATTGGCGCGACTCCGGTAGTGCCGGCCGCAGCGGCGGCGGCCGCCGCAACAGCGGTGTCCACGATGTAGGCAGTAATAGTATTATACCACGACAGCTAGTACGACGACTACTCCTGGTAGAAGTGGCTGCAGGACCACCAGAGCGAGCCGTAGAAGTCACAGCATATTTGGGTATAATACTTGATGTTATTCGCGTTTTCTCTTCTCGGCGGCCATGTGCAGGGATGCTGCCACGCGGTCTGGCGTCGCTCGACCATTGGGTGGTAGCCAATGCCAACCGGTCGGCTGGTTGTACTCGCGGCTGGTCGTTGTTCGAGCGGCAATGTCTTGGACGCGTGAGGCAATTAACTTTTTGAGGGTCTGTCATAACGGAGGAGATATCAAGAGACACGTGACGGAATGAACCGGCCCCGCGTATACGTAGAATGCCGACTATAGAACGGCCCGACGAAGAGGCGAACAGACCTGTACGAAGTAAGCAAGGAGCTGGAGAACGAGAGCCAGAGTGGCGGGGACGAAGCAACGATGTAATGGATCGGTGACCCGAAATGGCTCCGGTAGTGAACAGCATACACGGACGAACTCGCTCAAGAACAAAGATGCACACGACCTTTTGCACTGTGAGGTCTGAGGTAATCTGAAAGCGAGGGCCAACTTGACGAATCGCCGATCTCAGTATGACTCTTAAACAGGTTATTGCTACCTGATTGTCGAGTAGGCTGCCGGGAATGGACACCCTATGATGGAAACTAAAATGTGCTGAGTACGGTTCTGCCGTGAGGGTGGCCGCTGGATCAAATAGCCGCTGAAATTAATTATTCGTTATTGGTTTCAATGAAGAGGTTTAGCGTTGCACACTTGAAGATCGCTAATTCGATACCCTACTCCGTATCCTACATCCGCGATTCTGGTGTAGTAGACTGCCGGTGTAGTTCGGATCAGGTGAAAACATAATGGGATAGATTCTTACAGGGGTATTTTCATTGTTGTCTTTTCTAACTAACTTAAGTATATGGATTTCTTTGTATCTGCAATCTAAGTTTGAGTATTTTTTAAGATGACTCTCTCGAAGCTGACTCCTCCTACGTGACATGTCTTCGAAGCACCCTTAGGTATTGCTTCAGACATTTGATATGTGCAGTGGAGACATTTATAGAATAGTAATGGTATAATAATAATAATAATAATAATAATACATATTGCGTTATGAGTAGCTGGCCAATGTTTGCCATCCCCTAGAGTAACCTCCAGTGGATCAGTTCTATATCTGTCCCTTACGGGTCTTCTATGGGCACCTAAGACAGTAATATTAGAAATATCGCACCTATCACTCTGCACCTCTAGCGAAGTACTCCTCTGTGGGTTAGCTCAGCCGAATTCGCTTGATTTTAGTGAAGAACAAAAGTATAGTGTCGACTAATTATTGACAAATGAATGCCAGTTATATTGTCTTACTCTTGACGTCTAATTATAGGTTGTTGTTGTTGAGATTTCCAACAGTAGTAGGATGCACGAGCATACTCGTCGCTATGATGAATACCGACCATTTGCTCTGTCTCACCTAGATGAGTTATCATCTTCTAGACACTTTTGTGTGAATAATCCCCCCGTACGATATAATGCATTGAGTCAGACATACACATACACGCACACACACACAAACAAGCAAACACGTCAGCATATACAACAGACATTGCTGTTCTCTCTAATATATATATATATATATATCATTAGGTGTGTAAGAAAAAAAATCCACAAAAAAACACATACAAACATCAGCATATTCGAGATCAGGTCTACATAGACATTATGGATAGTGCACACCCGCATATTTCGTTTCTCCTGTTGATTCGCTCAGCCACTTGATTTGATTGTAATGATCTGTTGAAGCATGGTGGGCGGATATCAGCGCAGTCCAGTCCAGCCCAGCGGCGCTGATGTGCGCAAGAAGATCGTGCGTGGAAGAAACAATTGTAGCATTACCGTTGAAGAAAGTAACTTCAACCCTCGACGTGGCCGCTGTTGCGCCGCTGTTATTGGTGCTCCGATTTCTATTGCCATCGGTCCGGCTGACGGTTCGCTGCTTGGCTGCTTGGTGTGTCTGTCAGTCAGTCATTTTCCTCTGTCGTCACCCGGTCGTGTTCCGTGAGCACTTATTATCTGCACGAAAGGCCGCTGTCGCTGTCCCGTCTCGTCCCGCAAGCCAAACGACACACGGAGTGAGTGCTCTAGATGATACTTGGCAGGCTAACTCGCCAGAGCAGCTATGAAGCCCCAAGCACGGGGAGCAGGCAGTGACGAAGGCGGCGGCGGTGGCGGCGGTGGCGGCACCGACAATCGAGCGGCTGCTACCACGAATTCTACTGATACTGCTATCGCTACGGCTACGACTGACCAGTGTGACTTGAATATTAATATAGATTTTTGCCTAGACACTGCTGCTCTGAAGGGCTGCCGAGTCGCCGAGCGTTGGCGGAGCGCGAACGACGCCGAACACCGAAGTGCGGAGCCTGGTGGCTGGTGACCTGCAATGGCATATCGTGAAATTCGTGGTGGTGGTGGTGGTGGTACAATAGATCTAGCTAATATCTAGTTGGCATGTCGGCTGGTTCCTCCCACTGTTATAACGGCATGACGATCGGCGTGGGGCAATGTCATCTGACAACGAATCCGCTCACCTCCGACTAGAAAACAAACACCGTGCAGCCGTGCAATAGCACAAAGTATTATAACACTCAGACAATGCTCAACTTGGTCTCGCGGGACCACAGCCGGCGGCTGCGTCACGTCCTACGACAGATACACGCACACACATACACACACATGCGCATAGGTTAGATTAAACAACGACAACATCAACAATCACAGAGGGCAGTTCGTGTTTCGCTGCCGTTGGCTGAACTCGTCTTTTGCTGCTCGACTCGAATAAACAGACTCATCACAGAACGAGGAACGCATCATAACGAGAAAGGAAGTAATCAACACAAGAGTGATACAAAGAGAATCAGGGACAACATATTGATACCTATATGTGTGTGTATGTATATGTCTGTGTGTGTGTGTGGGGTCTGTGCACAAGGGTGTGTCGTTCTCCATCGCCATCGCTCCCGCCTCCACCGCTAACGCTGACAGAAGCAACAGCTGCAGCGGCACAATCATTGCCGGCACGCCGCACAGATTCATCAGTCATTTTACTGGTCACTCGTTGATGAGACAGTTGAATGAGGCAGCTCTTACTTACCTAATCGACCTATCTACCTGAGTAGGCAGCTAGAAGCAAGCACTCACGGTGGTCGTGACACCATTTTACTGACTATACGTATTATACCTTACCGAACTCGATGTACACTCGATGAGCCCTCAATGTGCCTGTTGCAAGTCGGCGACAACGGAACAGGACGGGGTGGGATAAAGGTAAAAGTTTATTGGTTTATTAAAGAAGCAGCAATTTGGCAATGCTTAAGCTCTCGTATATGTTACGCAGCGGGGCTCGAACCTGCAGCTTCTGCCTTCCGATAGCCAGAGACGAACCGACCGAGAATGCCGTCCGGATATTGTTTTGCCAACGTATTCCGGTACCACCATATATATATATATATATATATATATTCCGGTACCACCATATATATATATATATATATATATATATACGATTGCAAACGTACAAAGAGCATCCAACAATAGAATCCAACAGAAACGTTTAACGTTCAGGCTCCAATGAGCGAGTAATAATTGTCTATAGAGTTCATATCTTTGAGTTGGCTATCACAGTCACTTCCGTTATAAATAGGACATTATCCTTGTCAAATTGGAGCAGGACATGTTTACAGCCTCCGTTGAACTCATATCTCTCCCGAAATGTATGGGTACTTGGAAAATTTCCTAAAAATATAATCACAACAATAACGACAACGCAACAGGTCTTTCACTCAAATATAACAATGATAATAATAATCCAGACTATCGGTCATTCGTTAATTGCCTTTGTTTTTTCATTTCATTCCTGTTAATCATCTCCCACTTCCGGGAACAACAAAAACAAATCGAAAACGATTGAAGCCAATCACACAAAGACGAATTTTATCAGGAAACACTAAGTTGTAAAGCTATTTGCAGATATCAATCACAGTTTGCCGTCAATTATATCATTTGTTTACTTCCCGTTGCGACGTGGTACCTATGTTGCAGCTGGACGCCGATGTTACTTCTATATTTTATATTATATTATATCTAGCTGCGCCCAATGGGCCAGCCGAATCGAAGTCACCCATCCTCGAATCGATAACCAACAGACGAAAGCCAACGACAAAAGGGAAATATTCCATCTATTATAACAATAATAATAACTATTATTATATAGATATTATAATCATGAATAATAATTATGCATATAATACATATATATATATATATATTAATTTTCATGTGTAGTTCAAAAAGTATATGGGAAATGGGTGCAACGACAGCCAAAGAGGTACTGCAAGAAAAAGGGGCGACTAGGATGCATCAGACAACAGAGGCTCTTGGTGACGGAAAATGGGCGGCAAGATCCTGTAAGAAACAGTTTGACTGGCGGCCCCGGCCGTTTGGCCCGGTAGCCATCCACTGGTTCCACCTACCCGTAGTACCATTCAATGAGGACCCGGGAAGTATGGGGTGACTCTTAAGCGAGATGTGTGGGTTTCCAGAACATCGGAAACCTGGGTCTTAGCTGGTACCACCAGGTGTCCACCTCACCGCATGGATGGTGAGCCCGACACTGTTCGGCCGAAACATTAAAGGTGTTGTCCATTCGTGCGTAACGCATTCCCCCATCTCGAGAAGAAAAATATAATATTAATTATTATTAATAATAATAATAATAATGCAATGATGATCTAGCGAATGTAAATTTTATATGACATTTTATGGCCGTCTAATTATCGCCCGCATTCGTTGGCTTAACGATAACGACTGCCCGACTAAAAGAACAATATCTGCGACCAATATACCATGATGGGTACAACGGTGTTGCTCATGAATAAGAGCGAATTCATCGGAGACGGTTCAGACACTCGGAAAGCTGATTCACAAAAACGAGTCTCATCTGATTAGCATCGTGCATCGTGCAGTTACTAGCTCACAGCTCAAAAACCTACTACATTATTGGCACCGTGGCACGTCGGCTAGACAATTATAATTATAAGAATAACAATTAATAACATAATAATAATAATAATAATAATAATAATAATAATACAAACGTTACAAATCATCAAGGGTAAATTACACAGCTAATCATCTGAATTTCAATTAGCGAAATTGAGCTCGACGGACGCCAAGGGAGGCACTTTCCCTGTGCGCTTTGCTTTAAATAAATGAAATACGAAATTCCGAAAAGGTCACATCAATAAGAATTTAACGCAACATACAACGAACCTTATTCACGCAAACCGATTTGAAATACCCACAAATTGTGGAAGTACTATGTATATTGACGCGCATATAGGCTCGCATAGGTGAATACTTGGAGACAACAGTTATTTGTATCAGAGGGAGAGAGATAGCGAGAGAGAGAGAGAGAGAAAGAGCACGGAAGAAATCCCTGTGTTGCATTTTTCCAATACGTTCTCGGGTGGCCTGACGTTGCAGTGTCGAATTGCTGACCCTTAACCACCGTAGGGACAGTTACTCTCGATCAGTTCGATGCAGTTAAGGTCAGCGCTCGTTCTTATTTTTAATATAATTAACCACTTGCTGAAGGTACCGGTTAAATATAGGGATTCTATAATACATATGCAAATGTTTTGGTTGGATACGCCTCTGCTGAATCTATGTATTGATAGGATTTGAATGAATATGCTTGGATATTTATGGACACGTTTGATATTTTGAGCTTAAAAACGCAAAATGTCAAACATGTATCTCTCGCTGAGCGCCAAAACGCGGCAGGCTAGGCCTGATGAATTGCCAGGAGACGATTCGCGTACATATGTGGATGTGTTGGTTGTAACGCATGAAAGCTGCCCAAGAATAACACGCCGTGCTTCGGATTCTGTACGACCTTCTGTTCGAAAAATCAACATGAACATACATCTGCTCACGAACTAAGTGTCCACTAACGCTCACCATATGCACACGATTTCTAATGTCCCCTTGTATTGACCCGGAAAAAACTTCGACTGCACCATAACGGATATTAGGATATTGTACCGGTGATTTGGTCCAAGGACATCACTGCGTACTGGGACGCTTACTGAATACTCACTTCGCAAATGAGGAACTGCCGCAACAATGATATGAGAAGCAGCTCATTATGGCGCAACCCGGTACGCATCCAGCTTCATACAGCCATCTGTTTGACGTCTTAGTGGAAGTTGGCTTTGTATATTGTTTAGAGCTAGCTGGAGTGCTAGACGACTGAATTACGAAATGCACCGCACTCAAATCTCTCAGAGCGGTCAACGAAATGGTCGAACACAGCCTCGCGTTCGGCGGAGGTTGCTATGCTGTGTATCATTGCGAACCCCATGGCGCATTTTGTATTATTGTATTTACTTTTATTGTTGATGAACAGCTAACAGCTTGGCCCTTACGGCCGCGTGCGGTCATCTCAAGTTAAGACGCGCGTGCCCGTATTCTTTAATTCGTGGCGTATTTCTAGCTTGTACTCTCCTCGCTATTATTATTATTATTATCATTATATATTTTGTGCTATATACAACAATCATTAACAGTCATCAGACGAGCAAGACTTTTGATTAAAATATGTTAATGCCATAGGCCGCTATTAGCATTGTTGTTTCTGCCGTTGCTGCTGTTGCTATTGCTATTATTGTTATTATCATCATCATCAGCAGCAGCAGCAGCAGCACGAACAATAATTTAATGCTAATGTTAACGATCGTTAAGTCGTTCGTCTAGAGAGTTTCGTGGCCGGCCGCCTCCCTGCCAGGTAGATTGACTCAATATTCTTACTTTCATCTTCGTGGCCGTGGTGGTGCCTGTATCGTGGATGTTCGTCCAGCCAAGATAAACGATGAGACGAACGAACTAACACGTATGATGCACGCCGAATCAGAAGACGATCATGAAGCTCCTTCTTGCCGTTGATGCAATTTTGCCATTGGCTGACGCAAATAAAAAAATATATATATATATGGGCAATATATAGTATAGCTAGCTGTATACGTTATATATTATAAATACTTTTCGACATCATCGACGGTTGTTACGATTAGTTCTTGTGCAGATATTCGAATCCTGTATGATATCTTAGTGTATCTAGAACTCAGTGCCGATGCTTATCTTCTTTTATTGAATACGTAATGTGCTCATTCATACGATACGAGAGTGGTTTTTGTTGAGGGACACGCTAGGAGCGCCCCCGATCGGTCGTAGTCGCTGTAGCCTCCAATGTGACGACACAGCGTTAGTTTAAGATGAGCGGGCAGGCTGATTTTCGTGTGTCATAATTTACGGAGCAGACGCTAATATTGACGCTGGTACGATCCAAACATTAAGCTTGATTGATCTAGGACGTTACGGCCGAGCTTAAATTCTGGCCAGGTCTTCGAATCTATACAGATATATTATTTCGTGGCTTATTTACACCAAAATGAAGCTATAATGGTGCTATTTACCACCTATTATAGTTTGCATTGAATATCATGGACGTTGTAATCGAATCATACGGCTGGAATATGGACTAAGGCTTTTGTAACTAGAACTCAAAAGACAAGTTAAGTAGAACTGTTTCTAAGATAGGTACAACGTTTCCGAAGCTTCAAGGGCAATATACAAAGGCAAGTTACGAGCCTGCTGTTGCGATTTGTATAACAGACCCACCGCAGTAACTTGTCGTTGTTCTGTTCGTGTAATTTTTTTCAACATTTTCACGAAATTGCATTCCCCATCGAAATACTAAACAAAATTATTTCATAGATGTGCTTTTATTTGCTGATGCTGAAAATTGGTGATAGCATATAGGTTGTCCCATAACTTCATAAATGATTTCAATTGAAAACTTGTTAAAACCCCGATACGAACTTATGGGCGTTATATATGCAATTTTGACAACATAGACAATATGAGAGTGGAGATTAACCATAGGTATATACCGGAAAAGCAATATTTATTTCGAGTCCCAAAAGCTACATATATATATATATATATATTTATATATTTCGATATATATATAAGCTCCGTCATGTTGCTCTACATCGCCTCGATCAGAGCAGCCACCGCTCGTAGATGACCTGACTTTAGCCGGTCCCAACACGAAACACGTCTCAAGACGTGACGTGCTACAGCAATGTTGTTTGTTCCACTGTTTGCTAACTTCAGTCATTCCTACGGCAATGTAAGCGCACATTTCTTATCAATAATAGAAATCAAAATCATCATAATCATAATAATAGTAGTAATCGTAGAAGCGATGGTGCTCAGTTTGGCGTAGCGCGACTAATGTCTGCCGGTTGCTCCCTCTCGAGCTAGAACTCACTGACGTCACTCAGCGTCACACAACAACAATATATATATATATATATATATAACAGTAGGTGGATACTGAATCCCTGGCGTCTCGTTCGACTACATGTTGTTCATATCTAGTCCTAGTAATAAATTTGCCGATTGCGGCGGACCGCACAACTTTTCCACAGGAAAGATAGATATGGAACAGAGTGAGAACATATGTGGTGTCCTCATCGTTGCGTCGGGCCAAGAGCAGAGCCAAGTTTTGGAAGGGGCGAATGGACTCTCGTCAACGGCCGTCTGCCATTGTCCCTTGTTGATCGCCTGGTCACAGCTTTTTTTGTTCGTTCATTTTTTTTTTGTTTTGCTGTGTTTTTTCTCTCCCTCAACGTTATTGTCACACCACGACGGTGGTCGACGTCAGCCGGCTAACGTCCACTCGACTGATGGTTGTCACATCATATTTTACAGTGCTTTCATGCTTGAGCAGCGTTTGGTGGACGATGCATATGTTTATTTACTCGCAGGCATGCTGATAATTATCGTCATCATCTGTTGTGTTTCGGTCCCGTTTCGTTTTTCTTTGTGGAAAAAAAAAAACTACTTACCGCGACCAGCTATACGAAATTGTGCTGGGTATTTCACTGTGTGTAGTAATCGACGCCCCGGTTAGATGATGAGCTGATAGCCCCGCGTAAGTAAGAGCAAGCAAGCTACGCATTGTTTATAGATTCGCCTATCGGACACATTAAATTATGCGATATTGAGCTTGTATGTATAATACATGAATATCTCGTTCATTTGAATCGTTGTTATCGGCATGATTCTATTGTGGTTCATGAATAATAACAACAATAATAATAATAATAATATATAGAATAATAGAATTGCCTAAAAAGACCGCCCCTATCAGAGTGTGACATATATCAATGGATCCAGTCCAAACGCTTAACGAGAAACAGCTTTCATTTCTTTGTGGACGTTTAGCGCGATACCGCAAACGCAGTAGGAGGATAGAGTCCCCTTAATATAATACTAGTACAATAAAAATAATATACATCAGCCTGGTGGACGATCCTTGGCAAAGCTGCACAAAATTAACTTCGTTTACTGCTCGCCATCTCCTAGCAATGGGCTACCTTATCTGCCGAAGGGTCAGTAATGGTTCGGGCAGGTGCAATTCAATAACTCAAAAAAAACCTCCCCTATAATAATGATCATAAAAAATGAAAGGTCCTCGCTGCCTCGGCCGGACAAAGCCCAAATAGAATAAGATGAATGAATAAATGAACTACTGACAGCTCGGCGATACGAGCGTGTGGCCGCGGACGAGATTTTAGTAAGTGAAGTCCCTTTCAGCGAGCCTCGAGGGAACTTCATCCTGTTGCAGGAGTCAGCACCCATCGATCGGTTCAGCGAGCCCGAGCACAACGGTGGAGTGGTGCGCACCTCGCCAAAGGCATCCAACTTCTTGAAATTCGAGTAGCCACCAAAGCCAGATGCAAGGCAATGTGCACTGGCACTCTCTCTCTCTATCTCACATATTGCGACGTCGCTGAGAGCCCCAAATGCTAACCCAATCCGGATAACTGCTACAGGGAGGAGGCTGGACAGCCAAGGCTAGCTCCCTTGGGCCACGAAGGTGTCAGATGGTAGCTTAACCCGTAGAGATAGCTTGAGCGGGTTCGCCCTCGCGTTTATCCAAGCGTTTTTCGTATGTAACATTATTGAGCAGATCACGCCCGGGAGCATTGTGGGTCGTTTCTCATACGTGAACAAGCGGACCACATCTGGCCACATGTACAGATTCGTAAATTGTCAGCGACATCACAAGGCAAAGTTGACCTAAAATAAATGTGATCAAAATTTCTAGCTGTGGTAGCTTCTTCGGCCGTGTCGTGTACGATTATACAAGTTGTCGTTTTCCTTTTTTTTTCATAGTACTGTTGTTATCATAATTGCTATTGATATTACGAGAATCGATCAAATCTGGTGGCCACTCTTTCTACTATGACGAGGCATGGCTTTGCAAAATGTACAACAACGAGCTGTCCTTGTACATTTTGTGAAGCCATTGAAAACTGGAGGAAGAGAGTCATGGAGAGTGAAGCGCTCCAAAGTTAATTGAACTAGGTATTATTACATCCACCGAATGATAAAAATAGGAAAACACACTACAACCATAGATAAATGGTTAATGTTAAGAAGACAACCCCATTATTATTATTATTATTATTATTGCTATTACTAGTATTATATTTCGACAGCAACATCTAACTCGCTCTCTACGCTAATCTATTGATCATATATCAGCATGCATTCACTTGGTGTCAATATTTATTCAATTTTCTTCTAAGCCTTTCTTCTCTGTCATTATGTCCACTTTTGCCTCCCCCTGACGCGAGCTATATTCCAATAGTTATTAATATAGCATCAGGCATATCCCATCAACGAAACCCTAGTCAATAGACAGTCTGCATTATTAGTTGCATTAAATGACATTATACAAAATGCCGATCCATCGCCCTGTGGATCGTGGCCAGCGACGGCCGAGTCGTCGTCGTCGGCGGCGGCGGCCGCGTCAGCGTGACGTCGTCCGAAGTAAACACGAAAGAGATGATTCCTATGCATGTTTTCCGTTTGTTTTTTTTACGTTGCTGTCTGTTTGTGTGTCATTGAAGTGGCGGGGAGGGGGGAGGCGGGTGGGGTAGAAAAAAAAACGTTATTTATAGCGTCATATGATCATATTCATCAGATCCTCGGAGATGGCCAGATGGGCCGGCTAGTTCGTGGTGTGTATAGATGTGTTAGCTGATATCGACGCGGGCAGACTCGCCGGCGAGAGTCGCTGCCCAGAGAATCGCTCTGTTGGTCAACTGGCTGGCTGGCTGGATGAAAGCCTCCTGCTAGAACGCCACTGAACTGAACTGAACCGAAGCGAACAAAATGTTCGATGCATGGCGGCAACTTGGCTGAAAAGAGCTGACCATTTCCCATCTAAATGAAATCAAATACAGGTACCGGTAGTAATGGCCTGGTAGTAATGACAATGCTAGAACTATAGCCCGCTGATGAGGTTCTGATGGCCTGACCTGATAGACCAGTTCAAACAGCCTTCACGTGAGGTAGAGACCCGAAAAGTCGAAATGACGAAATGGAACGGGACGATGGAAGAAGGCATGCATTCAATATGTCGCCAGCAGCATATCGATTGATTGATTTGTATATATATATATATATATATATATCTCATTGGATTTAGATTTACACGTTTCTATTTTCGCGATAGCAGGCGCCGTCCCGGTTTGTCCGACCCGACTGGTCTATTGGACGCGTATAGGGGATTCATCGAGTGGGCACAAATAAAGATGGTAGAGAAAAAGAATTTCCCGCACCCGAAACGAGGAAGAATTTTGAATTGAAAAAATCCTAAATTGTGCAATTTAGGATCTACCACAACTGTTTCTACAGCCAGACAGCGATAAGGGTCTATCTAGCATTAGCATACGATTGATGTCGATGTGAATAGTGGAGGATGCTTTTTAAAAATGAGACGGCGTTTTGTTGGTCCGAATCGAAGCATTTGCCTAGAAATTTTTTTCGAAGCATTTGCCTAGCTACACTTCACATCGAAACGATCAGTTTCCGTGGCTGGTGTTAGAATGGCTTCGTAATTATTTCGTTTGACGCTAGCTCGTATTGGCTAGCTTGTACCCCCTTACATTTAATAAACGCGAAACACGTGAAACTTATTCGAGGGCTATTTCTATTTGGGAACTAGTTAAAACGATAGCCAACCAGCAGGTGTAAAGTCACCTAACGTGTCGAGAGCCACATAAGCACCATTGTCAAACCTTCGTGGTATTACGTATTGTATATTAAAGTGTAGGTCTTTTCGAGCGCCGGGGTTTTTTTCGACAATTTTATTACTGACTATATATATAATTTTTTAATTTACAAACAACCTGCAACTACTCGACCCTATCGATGACATGATTAACCTCATTTCACCCTTCATCCCTTGTAGACAGAGAGGCGAATCGTGCTTTAAACTCCATTCGAATCTTTGCAGATGTCAAAAAATCGTTTAGCTCTTGTATACAAATGTTCCCTATCCGCGAATCGATTTTACAATTTCAACAACGTTCCGCGCAAATGTAATGCACAAATACAGAATGCACGACAGCCGACGCGATCCTCCGCTGGTTGTTCTGATTACCACGACGATCAGGACACTTCTCGACAGCTAAGATGCTCACAATGAACGACAGGCAGACAGAAATAGAGAACGAGGCGAACAAAGATAGATAGATATACAACCAGTCAGCCATCCAGTCCAGCTACCGTAATCTGATTTATGTCAAGAGTGAATCAAAAGTGCACAAGATCGATTTTTCGACATCTTCCTCGAACGTGGTCTGCGGCTACGCCCCAGCGGTGTCACATCTCATATCAACTATAATATCGTGAAGTTCAAAACAACAGGACAAATCCAAATCTCAAGGACCAGCGAGGCCTAACAAATACGACAAACAACTATCCGACGGATGGGGCGGTGGTCAGGCCAGCAAATGGAACGACCACCGATAGCGGCCGACATCAGTCTCTCGTGGCGAGTCCACTCGAGCCGCTGGAAGCTAAACGGATGTCTGGACGCGGAGAGAATTAAGAGAGAGGAAAAAACAAGAAGAACCGAAGCCGTCGTGAGAAAGAAATATATCGTTGTGTTGCTGTCATCGGCCGTGGGGACGCAACATTGATGCTACACTGAGAGATAGCTGGCCATTTCTACTTATCGGACAGCCCAATCCGTAGCAATATCAGCTTATCGTATTTTTGTATCGGCAACTATACTTCGGAGGCAAAAGTTGCTCTGTAGCAACTTCTGTGCTGTGCCGCGGACGTTGCTTTTCACACACACACACACATATATATATATATATAATATATATATATATATATATATATATATATATATATATATATATATATTATTATATATATAATATATATATATATATATATATTATATATATATATATATATATATATATATATATATATATATATATATATATATATATAATATATATATATATATAATATATATATATATATATACATTTTTTTTAATGCTCGCGGCGCCGTGAGGTGTCAAGGACCGCATATGGGGATGTGCAAGCATATATATGTCGTAATACCTAGTTATAATATTTCACGCTAAACAGTCAGGTGTGTACATCAGAGACATGGCGGTTGCCGGCCCGTGCAGACACTTTATGATATTGATAGATAGCTATAGATTAATTATGACTCCGTGTTTACTAACACCAATGCGGGCGAAAGATCCTTATAATCGATTGAGTGAACGGTGTTCGTCGTTGACAGTAAATAACGAAACATGGTCGGTGGAAGTGCAAACATGTAATGTAATACTATATAATAACATTGAAATGCGGTGTTATTATGATATGTAGACTATCACAAATATTGTGTGCATAGGAGACTTTGTACAAACGCAAACCCTGTGTCCACCCGGTATCAAACTCGACTTGCTCAAATTCGGTTCACTGTTTAAAATAAAATGCTTACCGCTAGAACAATTGGAAATTGAATGAAAATTAGTTTAAACTGAACACAAGTAATTTGAAATCTGCGAACTACTTCAAATGTCGCTTCGGTTTGAAGACTCCGGTACGAAATATTCACAAATATATGATGACGACCATTTCAACGTAACGACAGCGTGTGTATGTATCTTAAAAAAATGACGATGATAACAATAATAAGGATAACTATGAATAAGAGTTGTTCGATAATTAAATTAATTAAAAAAAACATCTAAACACATGTGTATAGAGAATATTATCGTTGAAAACAGAATGAATGTAAATTCAATGAGTGAGACAAATTGGAGAAATGTTAGCAAAACTTGTGCGTAGACTTCGAATAGACTAAACGAAGCAAATTTGTAGGCTTTGGGAGCTCACCGAAACTACTGCAAATAGTAAGGAATGAACGATCTTATAGTCGTCGTTAAGGGTGGTTCCGGATACTCGGTTCCGGTTAGAAACAATTGGTTTTTCAACTGTAAATACACACCTTTTCCTAAGTGGAGGCTTATCTTTGCCGAGGTGTGACCTCACCTAATCTACTTGACCGATTTTAAACCTAGTTTTGACTATCGCCCCACCCCATGCTTCGTCTATCTGTGCTGTAACACATTTGTACACAACGACGTTTTTTGCTCAAGCTTGATACCATCATTGCTTGGCAGCATAGTTTCCGGACGAGGCAAATCGTTGACATGAACGGGACGCGCAACCCCACGGACAATACTGCCCGGGGGACTATTGCTGCTGCAGCGAGATTTCGCCTCTATCAGAAGACAAATATCTGGGTGTGAAACCTAAATTATGATAACTGTAGTGGATAGGCATTGACATCGTTTATACTAGAATAGTATATTTAACGATGTCCAATCCGCGCACGATTTATCGTGCTCACTACATCTGCCATCCCACAAAAATAGATATCTATGGACACTGCCGATGAATGCTACTTTCAGACGCATCCCATCACAGTTGGGTGGTCGATGACAGAGGTTTACAACAAAGCCTGAAGAATCCGGAATTTGAGCCCAAGGGAATCTCGCAATGAATGGCGCAATGTCGTTGTGAGCTGGCCCGGGTTTTGTCAGCCAACAGCCACCTTGGCGCAACAGCGACCCAACACAGCAGCATTCCAGTTCTGTGGATGGGAAACTAGCCGCGGAGTTCAGGCTCAATTTTTAAGAGGAGAGAAAAAGGGTTTGTGTGTCTATGTGTGGTTGTGTAGAGGGTAATTTGGGGGACTCTGGCTTTGATCATGTACGATATTTTCGGTGCAACTCGTGGGCTCTTTAAACCAGGTTTACTATCCCCGGACCATCCGGGTCTCGTCCGCGCATGCAGGAACCTTGTCAGGCGTTCGACCATCTGGCCGAGGACCGGCACCACACGAATATCGGCTGTCGGCGCTCGCTCGTATAGCCAAGGCCGCAATCGTAGCAGCAGCTGCGGCGATTTCAGGAAGTTGTTTGTGAGCATGAGCTGTTGAGCTTCAACGAAACAGCTGCTGTCGGTAGGTCGGGTGACGAAGGCTGTCGATCTTTGTATCGTTGGCCTTTGTGAAGCGAAGCTTCAATTAAAAACATGCTTTTCTCATAATAGCTGGACAGTTACGTGAATATGGGAGCTGGTGTATGGTTATAAGCAATGGACAGCTATGCCACGATTTGTGGGCTCGGGGTTTGTTCGCAAGGCTAGTCGTGGCCAGTAGAGCTTTTTCGCCTGTGTCTATCTGTAGAGCGAACAGTGACGAAAGGGTTATCTAGACAATGGGAGAATCTAATATATGGAGATCTGATCGAGAGGTCCGGCCTTAACCAGTTGCCGTATCCTATAGCAATCTGCTGTGCAGCAGAGAGCCGACGTTATGCTTATGGCACTCCCAGTTTTTGCCTAATGCGCAGTCCTCTGGAGGGGCGTGGTATTTAGTGGGCAATCTTCATGGACCCTGGACTAGTCTCGGAGAGACCCGGTGGACTCCCACACTTCCTGGCTAGATTATGTTCGACGTCAATAAAACATTTAGCAACACTATTGACTTCCAGGCCAAAGAAAAAAAAGTTGCCTTGTCCTGCCGGACACACCCAGAAGACCGTGATCGGTTCGGAGGATGTACGGACAATAGGGTTATTCTGATGACAGCCGCGGCTTCTAGCTGCATTAAATAGCAGTAATCGCACTCAGAACGTACCGGGAGGTCTTATGACGCTGATTATCAATTTTGGCAACGTCACCAAAGAGTGTTATCCGTACAAGTGAGCTCCATAGCTCCGTGGTACTCATTGCGGGCCGGCCAGGTCCATTGGCACATGGATGAATTTAAACCTTCGGATTCTAGAATAGAGGAACGCTTTTATTACATATAGATGATATGGGTTACAACCACCGATGCTAAGGTGAACCACCTAAATGCTTCGGCTAAATATCATTGTGATGAAGTAGTTTTTACATACGCCAGGAGAAAACATTGTTAATGAGCTCAGTTAACCTGTAGCTTTTGGCGGAATAGGACAGAACTGTGTTACGTCAAAAGAAAATGATCAATCATGTTTTTGTGCCTGATTTGCTTCAGGTCAGCATTGTTCTGTCGATGGAGATAGCAGCTCGGCGATAGATGAATGGCAATGATTCCTACTAAGTAACACCTCCATATGAATGGCGTCTTAAGGATTCCTTCTACACAACCTCAGCCTGTCTAACACCGTTTTTTTTTTCGTGAGGCTCCGATATAGGGTGACACTATAGATGTGAATGTTCTATTCTGCAATAATTCATAATATTGTGATGGCAACAGGTGTGATGGCATTCGTGATTGGAGCAATTCGCAGTAGCTTTCGAACAGTTCACCATATGCTCTTGGTAGATATTTTCCACGACGAGCCATTTCTCTAGAGTTGACGAAAACTTCCCATAGCGATTGCACAATAGTTGCAGCTGAGAGACGAACCCATAACTTTAACTTCAACTTCGAAGTCTAAAATGCATAATTCACCATACTCATAACTTATCTAGATTTCGCGAGCCGACCCCAGCCATGCCTTGCTATGAATGGCTTAGACAGAGGCTTCGATATCCTACTTGAATTTCCTAGTCAAATGTTTATCGATCCCCTTATCTGACGGCGGGCACAACCCAGAAGGGCGTGTGGGTTGCTGATTCTACACTTACTTACACGCAACCCGTTTCCTATTTTACATGCTGTAATCGATCTACGAGGCATTACTGTTCGAAGCAATGCAATGACTCCATGAGTGGTACACGACCTCTCTTTCGAAACATTTCGAGCGTAGAGTCCCTCAGGAAATTCGACTGATGCCGCGCCCCCGTTCTCGCTCGACTACGCCGTCCCCTAAGATAAAGTTGTGGCAACCCAACCAGTTAATGCTATCGTGCACGCTTACCAAACAACTATCGAATTTTCATACGTAAACGAGATTCCGCGGATTCGACCCCAGGCGCTGTTCCGCTGCAAATCGAGTCTTACGTAACTGCAATACGCCGATATTGCGTAACTTCGGCTTCGAGTACATGTTTGCCTGCCGGTTGCCGAGTAAATCTTGGTCCGAGAGTGTCTCTTCGAACGGGGCGGCTACAAAAACAGGCCACACTTACAAAACGAAAGGTGCCCCGGAGTTATCTCGGCAACAAAATTGATGGGACGGCCTATTTCCTGGTGAAGTTGCACGAGAGTGGCCGGGTTCAATAATGGCTTTCACGTCGAGCCACGAATGATGGCTAGATTTGTCGCTCCCACAGCTTGCCGATTATCCGGCAGTGTAACCCTCCATTGCGGTCAACCGAATACGGTTACGAATATTTATATAATAACGGTAAATATTTGAGGTGCATTAGTGCCGAGGCAACACCACACTGTGCTCGTTTTTGTCACACAATCGACACGTGGTATTTATGCGTATATCAACCCTGGCAAATGCATCCATTATCGAAGTCGACGATGTTCGTTGATTTAGCCCTAAGTGAAAGCTGATCAGTAAACATTGATCCGCTTGGCCGTTTATTGTACCGGTGCAAAGCAGCTCAGCAGTACGAGCATTATCATCGTCACACACGTGACGTGACGGCCATGCCGTCGAGTTAATCTCAGTTATGCTGAAGCTGTGGTTGGCTGTGAAATTGCAGCTGGCCGGCTAGTGATATGTTATGACATGAAATGCACGTAATTCGCTGCTTGTAATTTCCACCCAGCTCTGCTGCCTTCCCCCTGCGAGGCTGCACATAGCTACCACCACGTGACCATGCGGTCATCAACCAACGAGTGACGAAGACGAATGGGCACTTTGAAACGTGACCATCGAGTCGATGTGTGTCCTACTGTGGATCACACAGAACCCCGCTCTCGTGCGCCTACCGTTTCTTACTGCTGCTGCTTCTCTTGTTGTTGTTGCTGTTGTTGTCGTTGTTTAGCTGCTTCTCCACCCCGTGTCGCTTAACCCCCGAGTCTCGCGTTGAGTAGTCGAAATAACAGTTGGAGTAGTATAAGTAGTCGTTGTAGTGGTAGCAGTGCTGGTGGTAGTCGTTATTACAGATTGTAGAAGTGAAGCAAGTGATACAGGGAGACTTGCTTCTCACATCGTTTTCAAGGCTTACGTTCTTCTTCTTCGTCTTCTTGCTCCTCCTCCTCCTCGCCTTGCTTTGTAGCACTGCTCCGCGCCCCTTGGGACGCGGCTGTTTGCTCGCATGCCTTTCGCCGAGCCCGCTGCAGAGGCCTTGCTGCCTCAGCTGCCAGCTTAACATATTGCGCAATGTGATTCCTCTACTCGTTTGCTGTTGCTGCTGTTGGCGCAAAAGGGTTGGATGATGGCTTGCGAGTTTGTTTGGCCTCGCTCGACCGGTTGACTAGTGGTTGATAACCCAAAAAAAGACAACTCCACAGGATTGGCTTGCATAGCCGGCGATGCTAACGCGGCCAGTCAGTCAGCCAAGCAAGCTGTGACGCAGTAAGTAAGTTAAGTAAGTAAACGAGCAGGCGCAGACGCACACGAGTAGCACACCAGAACAGGCAGAAAGATACACAACTTAAAAACCAGCCTTCGCCTACGGGTCTACGGATCTCGCGCTCTCTCGCTTCCCCCCTTCCTCGTCCTCTGCTCATTTATCCTTCATATATCCTTCAGCTCATCGTGTGCGCCGCTCTCTAGATCAGTCCGTCAGAGGTCCATTAGCATACTAGCATATTACGCTACAGCTAACCAGCAGCATTCAGGCAAATGTATAATATATGAGGGTTCTTGCCGGTCGGTCGGCTGGTCCCCCCCTCTCTCTCTCTCTCCTCCGTCTTTGTTCATTGCCGTCCGACGCGTTGTCTAGCTGTCTGTCTACAGTATGCGCTTGTCTATCCCTGATATTCCCTTGCCTGTGCGCCTGAGACCATGATAGAGTTTGATTCCATGCATACGTACATATATACATGAATGAATGCATGCATTCATTCATGTCAGTGTGAGTGTATTGGGCTGTGTGTGTGTGTGTGTGTATTTGTGTGGTGAACTGATAAGAAGAATCAGTTAAGGCTGGTTTTTTAGTGCGGTGGCTGTTTGCTCGCGGCCGGTGCATAAGACGCACAAATGACGGGTCATGCATATAACTATATTGTCTGTTTGTTTTTCAGCGGTTTTTTTTACTCCCCAAGGATCTTCCTGCCATTTCGCATACGCGCTGCACTCTCGGACCCATCTCATCAATGGCCAGTGGGGCTACGGCTGCCGCCAAGGATCATTGTTGAACTATATTATGACTATCATCAGGGGTCTTAGCGGCCAGCTAGATCATCTGGCCGGCGAGTTTGGAGTTAACTGGCGCCGAACCTGGAACTTTCTATAAAGTGACCAAAGACTAACGGGAAACTGATGAGGCTTCCCTAAACTCTTTGGCCACCTTTTACCAATCCTTGTCGCCCCGTTTCCCAGAAATCTTTGGTCACTTGGCAAACATTTCCAGCGGTGAAATTCGTGTCCGAAGTCTCCTCGTCCATTGATATCTGACCTTGTAAGTACTATAATGTGCTGGAGTATGCTGATTATTTGACGATGTATTCCCCTGTAAACTCCTCGAACTCTTACGACCTTCTCCAGAAGGCTGTGTATTGACGGAGTCGCCGGATTGTGCAAGAAGTATGGATTGGTGTTGTCTACCCATACGTGTATTGTGCTTCAAGATGTGTATTATCTCTGCATATGACTATAATATCGACAACAGAACTTCCCCTGTGCGCGGTTAACACGTGGCCTTGGAATGAATTTATCAACTCACCTGATTTTAGTCATCACATTACACATTACACATACAGGTTGAACTTCAGCTCATCAATAACGTGCTGTATGTCTCTTCTGTTCCGTCCACTGCAAGGATGTCTGTGTCTCCTCATGCATCTACCTAGGCTAACGTATGATCGCTGATCTGGTCCCACTACCTCCCAGCCCGCCAAAACTAGAAACACTTTATAAAAATAAAAGATTCTCTATTCTATTATAATCGAATTACAAATATCTCGTCGTTTATGTTCGTTTATGCGATGTAACTGCCCCCGTACTCTATATGGCCTACGGTGAAACGCGAATGCAACTCCACGTCCTTGTCTGGGATGAGCAACTGCCATGGACGGCTTGAGCTAAGAACTCCGTTTACGTGGCGTGCTCTTCGTCCAGCCCCATAACTACCAAGACAACTTATTGTAGCCTTCATTTGTTGTGTCAAATAAGGTGTATTATTGTATGTTGTTGTTGTTGTTGTTGTTGCTACTGCTGCTGCTGATTGTCGATTGTGCGATTTTCCGTATAATATGTCAAATCTGTATGTTACATGGCGACGAATTGAAACCATTCCCTGCACTCAGTTCAGAAATCATATATATATACTATTCTGACCTTTAGACAAGGTATGCTCACATAGATTTCGGGAGAAAGGCCATATAAATACATATATTAATTTTCGCTATGTGTGTCCTTTGTCAATTTGCATATATCGCGGATAGAGTCGTGGTCTGTTGGTCTGTCTACCGGGGCACACAGAAATCGATTATGTGAAACCGTGCAATATACTTTTATAGCCACTTGTGCTACAGCAGGCACTCCCGTAAGAGACATGCCTCAGGTCAGCACCGACGATAACAAAGTCGTATACACATGGTCTTTCTTCGTGCTTATGCGGCACGTTTTCGGCCTAAAAGGGCAATTCGACTACAATACATCACCCATGAAACCGAAGTGGCTAGGCGGGAAGAGGTTAGGTAACAGGACTGTTTTAACTAGCGTACGTTTGTCGAGAGAAGAAACAAACCTTCACAGGTTTCGACAAGTCTTTCTAAAGCGTGTGAATGTACTGCTCCCCCAGAACTAACTAACGGAAATACTCATTGCAACGTCTGTGGATACAGACTATATTCAGTCAAAGACCTTTAATATGATTCTTTCTGAGCTGGCAGGGCCACAGTATGGCGGATAATCGAATCTACCGATGGGCTAGGCCCGTTTCCCATGGCCACGGTACGGCATTGTGCTAAGGGCGTGTTCCTATGTTGATTCAACACGACTGAACATTCTACCGTTGTGCTGTTCCACCGTTTAACCGTAAAGTCCGATAGTCCAATAACCGATACCATCGCCGCTGTCGATTATGGCCGACTTGGCCTCGGCCATTATGTAACGATGGGGCACGCGCGAAACTTCGCTCGCATCTCCAAACTCTCAACTGGATCAAACTTTGATCGCCGGCGACGATTTGGCCCCGCTTTGCCCTGCCGCTCGATTCAGCTACTGTCGTGGCTGCTTCCGCCAGACTTAATAAACGTTGGAGTTACGTTGGACCGCCGGAGGTCAAGAAGGATGGAAAGACCTTCCTTTCTTGCTACCTTTGTAGGTACGTGCCTCGTTTCACCTGGTATATATATATATATATATATAAATATCGTCATTTTGGAACGCGCATAGCGACGGCGTAGCGGACGGTGGGTCGATCCTGTTCGGGTCGTGCTGGTACCAACAACATTTGTTGTTAGAATCACCGGTGTACTAATTAGTTGTCTAAGTCTAGGATACATGCACTATGATGCATGAACACACGGCAATGAAGAATGCAAGAAAAAATCCGAACGTATGTATATATGTATGTGCGTATATGTATATCTATATATCACCCCTCTTGATATTTCAATTCATAGTAACCATCCATATATGACAACGTTAAATCCGATGTTGCTGCTGCTGCTGTGTTCGGCTTATGTGGTCATCACCACGCCTCTTCCCTGTGTCTGCTCCGCCGGCAACCGGAGCTGCTCACACGAACAGGCCTGACAGCAGCACAACTGACAATGTTTCAGTCTAATTGCCCGATCAGTTGCCAGGAGCCGGTCAGCCCCAACTCGTCGTCCGAAACCCATCTACTGCTATTACTATCACGCTACAACACACAACGGCTACACAGCGACAAAGGGAAATATCATCTAGTCTGTCGGCATAATCGCTCTGTCGGCCTGTCTAGCACCGTCACGAAATGTGGACAGCGGAACTGACACTACTGCTACCATCAGCACCGCCACCACCACCACCACTAACACCACCGGACGAGACGACGATCATGTGACGTCGCCGTCGTCCGTTTTCTGCTGTTTTGCTGCCGCCCCGTGGAAGTCGAATGGAGGGCCCTTCAGTTTGTTGTGGCTCCTTTTCGCTCCGGTGGCTTCTCTCCCTCTGCCGCCTCTCTATTTATCTCTCTGTGTGTCTCTCAGTCTCTGTCGGCCTCCTTCGTTGCGGTCTGCTCAACGGGGTGGTAACATGAGGGCGTCGTTGCCACTTCACCGGGTCTGTCCCGTGCCGTCGTTCGTAACTTACGCTGTGCTCTTTCCGCTCGCGAGCCCCTACCCCCCCAGAGTGTGGCCTCACGCGGTAGATAAAGTTAGCAGCAGCAGCAGCAGTAGCAGCAATCAAGCTAGCTAGCTAGCAAGCAGTCACCAGCTACGCATGCGAGCTACCTACCTGCCGATCTACTTATGGACCTACTGACTGGCTGGCTGGCTGGCCGGCCACCACAGTGTTCGAATCGCGAATGGCGTCGTCACCGCCGGTGTCCCCGTGAATTGACGTCGCATTCGGCGTTGGGCGGCGTACCTGCCGCTGGCGCGGGCCGGACTCGACCGCATTCGCCTGCCGAAACTTGATTCAGTCAATGGGTCTGCCGGTCCACAAGGTCCGACGGACGATCGTTCGGCCAACGCAAGCCGTCATTGCACACTGGCGCGGCGCAGTTCGTTTGAACAGCGGTCCTCCTCCTGTTCGCCGATGACGGCGGCGGCGGCGGCAGCCTCGCTGTCAGCGGCATCGCGACAATACGCTACCGTCACCGCAATATACTTAGGACATATATATATATATATAGTGGTAACTATAAAAGTTCAGCGAAGTTCTGTCTGTCGATGTTGTCCATTATGTTTTTCTTCTGTTCGCCCGTCTGTGTCAGCAGAAGTGGAGGCAGCAGTGGCAGCAGAAGTCAAATGCACTGCCACCGCCGCCGCCGCCGCCGCCGCTGCTGCTGGACGCCGTAATGTGCTGGCTCAGAGTTCATGGCAGCGGGTCGTAACAAATGTAAGCGCGAAAGGGAGGCGGGGAGCTGCCAACGATAGAATGTAGCAAAACGAGCTAGGGAGTCACTGGCAAACATATACTATGATACGGGAAATGAGAGAGAGAAAGAGAGAGATAGAGAGATAGATGGATGGAGAGAGAGAGGGGTAATAGCCCGATGTAAAAAGATTCATAGACCACGGCCACTCCCTGCTCTTCTGACTGAGCTAGGAGCTCACAGAGACTCAGAGAGCGATGTGATGTGGGATATGTATACCGGTATGTATGAATGAATGTGTGTGCTGTGGTGGAACTAAGCGACAGTGAGACTATGCTGGACTATATACTATAACGGGCCACGCTGTGTCCCAACACAAGCGATGCTATTTCTCTCTATTTCTCTCTGTCTCTCTCTCTCTCTCTCTCTCGCGTGCTATGTGTGACTCTTCCGCTAATTCACTAACTCCCTTTGAGTCGCAGGCCGAGCATAGCCCTCTCTCGACTGGCCATAGAAAGTCGGATCGCGCACAAACCCCACTTAGTCTCTGTGGTGGACACGGTTCGTGTGCGGTTTGTTGTTGCTGTTGTCGTTGTCGTCGTCGTCGTCGTCATCGTTATTAGTATTATTATGCTGAGAGCGGGTCGAATCAACGCTTCAGCTACTATTACATCTACTGCTGCTACCGCCACGCATAGCCGGCGAGTCAGCGCAGTGGTCAGTTTAGACACCGTGGGGTGTTCTACACAGTAGCTGCAGTTCAACTGTTATCGTTGTTGTTGTGGTTGTTGCTGCTGCTGTCGTTGTTGTTGTTGTTGTCTATATCTCATAGCATTTTCGTTGTAGGCGGTCGGTGGAAACGGTGGCAGCGGCGGTCGTCGTGTGACCACAGCTCTGTTGTGTCTCTCTTTCGTTCGGCCGTACACCCGCGTGGACGGACACAGGAGTTGCCGAGTAGCGCCGTATGTCTCTGGTGCCGGCCCGGTGGTCATGTGACGCCCTGACAATGGCTGAAGCTCGACTGAGCGACGGCGAAAACCGAAAACTCGCCGGCCTACGAGCGACCGAAGGTGGAACGAGTGAATAAAAGGGAGATGGCTGCAGGGAATAGCTGTCGGGGGTGACGGTTACTGGCGCTACAGAAGCGGCTCGTTGTAATGTCACTATGTGGAAATTGCAAACGCCACTGCAGCCTGATCGCGGCAATGTGTCGCCGTCACATTCGCTGCCTACTGCCGACTGTTATGTCTGAGTCATGTCCCTCTATGCCAGAGTGCTGGAGTGTCCAGCAACCCACCCGGGGGTGCTGGAATGGCACGCGGGCTCGGCGCTAACCCAGTGCTCAGCTTAACCCAGCGCGACCGACCGACGACAGTGACTGCCGGCCAGCGCAATGGCGCCGACGCCAACGATGGTGAATATCAGCGTTGTCGTGGCGATTATTTCGTCAGTGGGTTCGTTCGTCCGCTGGCTCGCTCGCTCGTTCGCCGATCGTGGTCCTCATCACGGGACCTTCGCCTCGCTCCTCTCGTCGCCGCTGACGCTCGTGTCGCCGTTAAACTGCTAATGCAATACAACCACCATTGTCACCCTCTGGCCACCGCTGTCGACGCCGCCGCCGCCGTCGGCGGCGACGACCTCCCCCAACCCAAGCCGACCCGGCGCAAGCCGACCAAGCCCTAGTCTTGTTCCTCGACTTCGCTTCTCTGTTACACTCTGCCTCGCGGTTGGTCCCTTGACGCCTTGTCATTGTCCTGATTAAAATAATGCAACTAAGCTAACGATGTGGAACAACTACGACGACGACGACAACGATGGCGACGACGACGAGAGTCCTGATCCCACTCACTGCAGCCACCCTGCTAACATACGACGACTGAAGCCCAGACGAGCCCACGCAGCGGACAGTGAGCGAGAGAGAGAGAGAGAGAGGTGCAAGAATAGAGTAGAGAGATGGAGAGAGAGAGGGGGGGCCATCCACCGACAGCATCGGCGGACCCGCGGATCTGCCGGTCCGGTAACAGTTTCAACGAGATGTTATTATTATTATTATTATTATTATAAGCGGCTTTAGAGACGACTGCTGGCCGAACGCGACGACTGAACTAAAAGAGGTTGGTGTTGGCCACCTATGCGTTGACCAGTCGGGCGGATTGTCTGCGTGTGGATTCGTTTTCATTCGTCTGACCAACAGCAGCATCCAGAGCTACCTCACTTTGTAACTAGACAGCGGTTGACCAACCGCCGAGCCGCACTGATAAACGTCGCTGTCACTGCTATGCTACTACCGTCGCAGCACCTGCTGCTGCTGCTGCGATATGAGATAGATAATTAAGCTGATGGACAGCTGCCGGAGGATATTTAGACAGATGGCAGCTAAAATAAACAAACAGCTGAAGGTGTTCGGCACCAACACGAGACATGATCGGTACGACGTCGGTTTTTTTAGCGGTGGGGGCCTGGTCAAAGCATCAAAGTATTATTCCACGGGTCAGACACATGTCGGTGACGGACTCACAAATTCGTATGATACCGATGGGGTTGAATTTCATTTCAAACGCAGCTTCGCCAGCTCGTGGAACATGATGAGACAGCTAAGCAAATAGTCGTCTGCATTACTTGATGACGAAATGCGCGTGTGACAGAGAAAATCGATGGTGACAATTGTTCATGCTAACTTAAACCGATTACTCCTCATTGACGCTAATGAATTTAGGGGGAGGGCACCATAATGACGACTAATGATCATTAATCAGCGTGGGTGTTTGCTGAGTGCTGGTAATTCATAATTACATTTGCCTTCAGTCGCTAGCTGTGCTCTCGGTCGCGATCCCGTTATCGGATGACCTGACGCCAAATGACGCAAAACCTGCTCCTGAACTATGAAGCACCTTGTAGCTGTTAAGCGCACCCTGGCCCGTGGCGCGCACTCGAGAGATAGAAAGAGAGAGAGAGGACACTGTTAATAGAAATCAACATCTTTTTGATTATATTATAGTAAAAATAGTTTACACCAACGAGTACGTAAATATTATATAATACGCAGAAATCTTATTAACAAGCTGCCGGCGTCGTTTGTGCTGCAGTCCGCAACTCTGTGAGTGTCAAGATCTCAGGTAAGTATTGGCCACGTTCAGCTGTCCACCGCCACGCTCCGTTCAGGTCGACCTCCGGGTGTAATGGCCGACGAATCTCTCGTCATTGCCGCCGCCGGGGATGGCATTTGCAAACGGATTCAATTCGCTCCTAGTATGGCTGCCTGTCTCGAGCTGTCATTGATCGTGCTTCTTCGTAAGTCCGTTTGTGGACTCTGTGGTCGTTGACTCTGCGGCTTGCCACGCTGCTTATTTACCCCGATGGTATTATAGCAACAGGAGAAGCCGCTGCTGTGAGGTAAATACGGCAGCTAGCGAGCTGGCGAACGTAAAGCGCGCTCGAATTAAGGTACACTCTATCATTACGACGTGTTATTATGTGTGCTCCGAGCCGTCGATGTATCCCGGCCACGTTCTTATATTGTACCTTGACTGCTGCGCGACCTGGTCTCGGATTGTTGCCTGCGACTGGGAAATTTGCCCTGTGCGAACATTGGCCGATCCTTGCCATCGTATGTGATAGTGGAATACTACACGGCAAGACAATGCATTATATGCTTAAATATCACGGGCCACTTAAATACACTACTGCAACTACTTCAAGAGATTGGTGTCGATGAATGCGGTTAACCACGACAACATTGACAGCACCTTTGCTTGCAGATTTATAAATCGTATATGCTGGGTGTCTGTTCATACTTGTGGACGCGTATTATCGTTGAATTGATCTCGAACGAAAGGCAGACATCAGAGCAACACATGGGCACATCGGCACGTTTGTATTATAGCATGTGTACGCAGATAAATCGCAAACATTCGCCGTCTATCCGATGTATTATCATAGATTCCGAATCCTCGAATTGGTGCTCCTGCGTCGTATACGGCTGAGTCGTATCCTTGACACAATTCCCTCTGTCCCGACAACAGAGGCAAAACTATTGCTCGTTCTATTTCATTGTAGGTACAGTTATGGTAAATGTCTGGATCGGACAGATACACATCTACACATACATATAATACATACATATACACTTGGTATGCACTGTCCCGTGATGTACTCTTTGTCTCGGGACTGACACATGTGGCACTAAACAGAGCTCGTCTCACCAAACTAGAATGGACTAGCGCCGACTTTGTGCTAGTAATCAGAATGATATATGTACGACGACGATCCGTCAGTCGGGAATAGGCTCAACTCATCATTGAGCTGATACGCTTACAGCTATCGCTGCTCACTACTTCTGCCGAGCTACGCAGCTGGACAAGTGTTTCAACAAGCGATAGTACTAGCATAACGTGTGGTAATAGAATAGGCTCAAGATGAAGAACATGCTTTAGGAACAGTCATATTCGGTCGTAATTGCAATTGATATCCGACGTAACCTTACAAAATCATAAGCTGAACCTTATGGGCCTGCCCGAGACGAGGCCTGCACTCGTGCGCCATATTTCGTAGGCAGCGCAGGCATGCATGTAACGCGCGCCATAGGAGAGACCACTAATTCGTCCATCGTTCGTTGCAGTGCTGCACCCGAAACCGTGTATACACACGGGCGGCACCGAAGGCACAGGGAAAAATATGGAATGGAAGGGAAGAGAAGGCCGACATGAAGAGCGACACACGGCGATCGAGGCAGGTAGGTTTGTTTCATATAATTGCCCCTCTGAGGACGGTAATACAGAGGGAACTGGTGGCATCAAGGGCCTCTCTTTTTTCTGAAGCAGCACCTCCCCCCCCATTGAAACCAGGGAGCTAACTATTACAATTGGCGCTGGCGATGCTGCTGCTGCTGATGGGAGATTCTACGCAGCAGCTAAACGATGAGGGAAAAAACATGAACATCAACGATGTGGGTGGTGCCCTCAGGCAAATTAACACAGATACAACAGCAGTCGCAGTCGAGTTCGAGTAGCAACAACGGTTACCTGCATTCATTTGGGTTGACTCGGGTCCAGTTGAGTTGGGCTGGGTCGTCCCAACCCGTTTCAACAAAATGGGGGAGGTTCATCGTCGCCGGGTTCCCCTGTACCTCTCTCTCCGCCTCCCAGTTGCAGTTCCAGCTCGGATCGGTGTGCTGTGGAGTAGTGCAGTCAGCCTCAAAAAAAAACCACGCTAGAGAACGTGAGCAGAACGCCACATCGAAATCATAATTGTTTCATGTGAATGCGGCGTTTTTTTTTGTTCGCGATTTACTCGGCAACGCGGTGAGTCGAGATCGGCCAACATGGGCTGAGCGTAAGTACGAAGCACACCGGTGCCACTGTCGAGATCATGCACTGAATTCGACGCTCGCCAGCCCGGCTCTCATCAGCTTCGCAAATGGGAAGCATTACCCAGCCGGCCTGCCAATGTATCATTATCCAATCTCTCTCTCAGCGCGTCTAGGCTATTCGAAGTGCGCAAAATACAGTGAGACGCAATCAGCAAACAGCCAACGGCAAACGTTGGCCTGAATCGTTGAGTACGAGGGAGGCGGACATGTACCACGTACAACCCGTTGGATTGCTTCAATTAGCACCTAATCACACTGCGTATGTGCCGTTGTTAACAATGAACCAACAATGGATGTGTGTGGGGGAGTGTGTGTGTGTGAGACCGGCTTACTGCGCTTCTCTAGCATGGCTGACAGCCCGGCTGAGACGAGACGAGAGACAGTTGTAGTAGAAAATTTCGTTGCTCGAGTTTTGCTCGTCGCCGCCCCCTATACTTTGGTAGCCGGCCATTAGAACATCGCCACAAACGAGGGCTATGCAGTCACTCAGGCAGGAGGTATCTTGCTGCATCCATGAGACTGATGTACATGCCGCGTACACGACGCCTACCTATCTATGTGTGAAAAACGATGTATAAGCAGACATTTGTAGAGAAAATGCACAAGGAACAGTGTCTGCGGCCGCGGAGTTTAGGCCAGGGTCCGGACCCGACGAGAGTGTGCGATCGTTCACTTTTACAGACAGGAAGGCGAGACAAAAAGAGGGAGAGAGAGAGAGAGAGCTCGCAAACCCTGGCTACAGACATTAGCGAGGCTGATATGAGAGGCGGCGAACACATACGGCAGGCAACGATCCGTAACCACCTGGTCCCGCGATCTGCAACTGTTGTATACAACAGTTCCGGAGCTAACAGAGGGGTAGGCAAAACGAAATGGGCTCGAATAAAAAATCTCGTGGCCCATCACGAGAGGCTCTAGCTACGAGCCACTCCTCTCAGGCGACTCGGTTTAAACTCGGTCTATAGCTAACTTATAATAAGATTTGAATAAGCAGACCGCTTGGGTGTGACAATGATCATACATAAGTGAATAAAATGAAATAAATCGCTTTCATATGTTAGTGTATGCATGGTAAGTCCTTTTGACTTCACCAGGACAGACATGAGGACGGTAGCGGACAAAAGCGAGAGAGAGAGAGAGAGAGAGAGAGGCAGAATAAATGTGTTGAGCTGTTAATTGAGACTATTATGGAGAATGACAGGCGAAGTATCGCAATAACATTGTTACATCGGCGGTAGATCGAGGGGGATGCGTAGAATAATACAAAAGCATCGTTGGTGATATCGTGAGGTCGACAACGCAATTAAGATAGAAATGACGCATGAATGTTTTTACGAGAGGTCGGTGATTACTGATGTACGCGCAGGAACGAGCTAGCACTTGCCCAACTGGTAGTCGCACTAGAACGTCTTAAAAGCTACCGCATGGTGGCGGATGTCCAAGGGTCCTCAAACTATCGGCGTCAAGCTGTCAACCTTGAATTTACAAATGTGCTCGCGGAAAATTTGCCCTGAACAAATGGTCTGAAATGCTTCCAGATGCAGACTTCCAGCTCTGAGGCTTTTAAAGAAAAATTACCCCTTTAAACGTTGCAGATTATGATGATCGAATACGGAGCTAAGAGTGGTAATATGCAATATGAATATAATGCCAGGCGTAGGATAGTAATGTGTGCCTCTAATTAGCAGAGATAATTAAAAATAGTGCTTGCACTTAGGATTATGTAATGGCGTTTGTGAAAATCCGTTTATCAATCATCGCGTCCGTAATCGCCGGACACGATGAATGATCCCGAGTTCCTTGTGAATGACGTGGATCGCCTTTGTAAGCCCCATTTTGATTTAACAACCCATTTCGTGTAATTGCCTAGCATGGTGGTCTTCAAGTCCAATTCCGGACCCATGAGGTGCCTCGAACGACATACTTATTCTTATTTTGACATACAGCTAACCCTCGGCAGCATTGCGTGTTGTAATTCGTAACTGACTCTCGGCAGCATTGTTTACAGCTCAATGATAAGCTTATTGTTGCCTGGCCTTCTCGGCCGCCAGAGCGTCGGCGCATCTGGAGCAGTGGCCGACAACGCCTATAGCCCTTGGCGGTCCCCACTCGCCTGGTTGGGTGTCACCATTGCTGTGCAGTTGGTCAGTCAGCCATTGCCGACATTCTGCATCCTCTCAGCCAGTCTGCCTGTCCGGTATATCACTGTTTGTCTATGTGAGTTGTTGTTACATGGGACAGAGCGGACAGAGGCGTCGACGAAGACTACCATAACAACAGCATGATGTTTGTGGCCACAAATAAAGATACAGATGTGATACTATCGAAGTGTTACGCACGCACTTGTCTATTACATTTCAGGCTGTTTAGCTGTTTCATCTTTCAGCGTCTTTCGAAATCGGCTTTCGTGGCTAACGCGTTAGCATCGAAACTGTATCGGACAAAAAATAAACGGATGTAAAGGCGATATGGCGATATCGCGTCAATAGTATCAATAGCCATGATAATAATAATAATAGTAATAACAATGATGAAGTCGGCACCATTGTTGGACAAGTTGTAAACGCTCAAGCGAGTGCGAGTCAGCCAGCCGGATAATGACGCCATCATAACGTACAACAACAAGCGCACATTCTAACAAGCGAGATCCTCATAGGTTTCTTTACGTTCATACGAGGAACTGTTAGGCTAGCTACCTGCCAGCATTTGCTCAACTGTATTACCACTTGTTTCCGACCACGGCCCAAGCTGTATGAGCTCGCTTTCACCTCACCCAACCATACCAGCAAGCCATGGTAGAATACCGCGATCGTGCATTGCTCTCCCTATACCAAGATGCCCGAGAGATTAATGGAGCAAACTGGCATCATGATCAAATCCAATGATCTCGACTTGGTTGCCACGGCGACGCCGGTTTGTGAACCTATTATATACGAACAGCGACGATACGGAAATGTGCCGGCATAGCGGGAAATGCATTTGAGCAATCTCCGTCCTCTCTCTTCATGCGCATTTAAGATTTCCACGGGCAAACCAGTGCTACAATCAGGCCAAAATGTTGTGTTGCTGCGAATCAGCGGAACGCTTTCCTGGGAACACTTCGTTTGTTTTTTGCTCAACAGGTACGATGTGGATTTCTGTCAACAAGCGCTGCAAATTCATCTTATCAACGGTACAGCGAGTGTAGTCGTCGTAGCCGTTCATCACAAAGACCACGTTAGACAACTGTCGATTTGCTGCATTGTGTGCATACGCCTGAAGACGCAAGATGTCATCGTGCTGTGTCATCAGCTCGTCAAATCAGCTGTTGAACTTGAGTAACGTGTAACAATGGCAGCGAACGGTTGGCAACAAGCGAACTAGCAACAACAAGCTGAAAATGCACCGTCATCGTTTGTCGAATCTTGTCGTCGGGGCCGCCCTTAGCTTCAACCTATAGCGATGGTACTAGGGCCTGCTCGGGACCCCATTACTTCGAATGGTCCAAATGCTAGATGATGCGGTTATGGTTACTTTCGTTGAGCCACCGCGAGCGAAAGTCTATCATCTCCTTCTCTTGTTCGTTGGACTTAAATCGCCTACGGCTGTGTAAGTCCAAGTCGGTTTCATGGTACGTGGATACGTAAGTAGGCAGTTGTTGTTGTTGCTGCTGCTGCTGCTGCTGTTGTTGTTACCGCCGTTCGCTGTAGTGTTATGGTATGGTCTGATGACTTCGTGCCCCTCCCGTTTCCCCTAAGCCTCTCAATTCCCCGCCCGTGTCTCTGCTGCGCATCTCATCGCACCTCACATCATACTCGTCTGTCTATTGTTTATGTGCGCAATTATGGTACGCGCGTTAACTCTCACACGGTTGTTGTTGTTGTTGATGATGCTCAACAGCATGAACAGCAGCAGCAGCAGGATCATGGTGATTATTATGGCCCTGGACAAAACGGACGACGAATCACTAACGAATTCACGGAGACACCGTCGACGCGGCGG
This sequence comes from Stratiolaelaps scimitus, assembly GCA_019614645.1. Lineage (NCBI taxonomy): Eukaryota > Metazoa > Arthropoda > Arachnida > Mesostigmata > Laelapidae > Stratiolaelaps > Stratiolaelaps scimitus. The sequence continues at coordinate 11,083,659 of JABWDB010000003.1, forward strand.
ACCGACCATAGGCTGCTGGACCGCGAGCTGGAGCTGAAAGCCAGCCGTGAGCCGACGCTGCTGGGGGGCTACGCACGCACACATACAGACATATTCACACTGGTAGGCCGCCTGGTCGCTAATTCTGGGGATACAATTTCGCAATATTGGCGAATCGTGGCGTCACGATGATAACGACGTCGATAGCAGCAACAGCAGCAGCAGTAACAACAACAACAACAAGCACCATCACCACAACAACAACAACGACTTCAATAGGAACGTCAACAAAGCCAACGATGACCGGCAAGATCGCCAGATGCGATCGTTTAAAGGGAGATGAACTTCGCATGCCCGGTGAATCCGCACGCCAGGCTCCCCCTATGCGTCTATGGAGGCGGCCTTCTTCGTTTGGCCGCAGCTGTGCCCATTTCGAGGACTTCACACCGGGGCTGCCAGAATGGCAGGCTACAGGACTGGCAGGGATGGCCGGAATAGACTCCGATCTATTCGAGTCTTCCATCGGGCTGGCTGCCATCTGGGCTCTTGTTTCACTGCTGTGCTGTGTCGTTCCTCGATACTGTCTGCCTGTCGTAGATAGATCTTTATATAGAATCGTAGTTCGTGAGTAGGTCCGGTCCCGGTAGAACCTCCGCATTTGCTACTGCTGCTCCATGTTACGCTACCTGCGGAGGCTCTCGATGATGTCGGAGACGGCAGCTGAACAGAGGCTAAGACGTTCAGTGGTGATAGGTTTCTCTATGCTGTTGTTACTGCTGATAGTGATGGTACCTGAAGCGCTGTGGTACATAACACTTAGGTACCGCACTTCTAATGTAACGGTCCACCAACCCCCCGCCTCACCAGCGCCGCCGCTCTCCCAAGTTCGCACTTCAAGCTGAAGCCCTCGCGCTTCCGAGCTGTCGAAGACTTCGATTCGATACTAGCACGCTGGTTAGGATGCTAGTGGAAGCGGAGTTGCTGTGTCCACTCACCCTGTTAGTGGCCTCCACTAAATCTACACCATAGGTAGTCCCAGCATATATATATATATATATATATCTATATGCTGGGGCTACCTCTGACTAAACACACACACAGACAAACACCCAGACGTACGCACTCACTTGCTCCTCTCTCTGACAGCTAAATACGCGGACGTTGATGCGAGCAGGCCAGACTACGGCCCAACCGCCTTGGTACCCGACACACAGTCTAGAGACTGCTCTGCCGCTATTTCTCGATTTCTCTCTCTCTCACACTCTCTCCCTCTCTCCCTGTCTCTTTATCTCGGTATTAGGCATCGAGGTGCAGTTTCCACATTGGTGGCTCTGTGTCGTCACTAACGAATCTCTCATTCAGTTCGTCACTCACTCAGACAAGCAGCTACGCAGACAGGCACAGAGGCAGGGAGTTCGTCTGCGGCAGTACCAGTCGCTATCCTCCGCTGCAGGGGGACGGACGCCTTTTGCGATCGAAGAGGAATCGAGCTGGCTGCTCGGGATCTCACTCAATTCTCTTGTATTGTAACTCTCAATGTACAGTTAGAATCACGAGCGAGACAGACAGATAGCCGAGACCCACTTTTTTTTTTGCAGGGGCTTATGTGGATTGGGTGTTTTTTTCTTCGCGAGGCGAACATTCAGGGGATAGCCCAATCGGTTGTTGGCGGGGTGGAGACGCCATCATGAAAGAAGCTACGTAGACAATGATGGGTGTAACGACAGAGAAACTATCACGCGCAGCAAATATAACTGCTATTCAGAGTACTCCTCTCGTAATGGCCACAACTGTTTGCAGGAGCGCTGAGTTCGCCGTTATGGACGGTGGAATAGAGTGGATGACTGATGGATTCTGCCGTGATATTCCTGTACAATATGTCACTTGCACGATAATCTAGGGATTACAGGTAACCGAGAATCGGTTCTACTAAATATAGCTATTATATAACAATATATATATATATATAACTTGGTCTAACTTTCGATCATTTATGATTATATTCTATTATATAATAATACAGGTATTTCATAATCATACTAATCATTTTATAATTGGGTAGAGGTATTAATCCCTCTGGATCTCAAGTTGAAAGGAAGCGCTCATTATTGAAACGCAGCTTAGTTATTCTGACACGGTCTGGTCTAATATGCAGATGTGACTATGAGGTTGAACGATGCGGGGAGAAATTGATTGGTTTGCTTCAGTCATTCACATCGTTGTGTCATGGATACGTTTTGCACATATGGTTTAAAAAAGAAATGTTTCTTCTTTATCAAATGAAATCACCTCGAAAGCTACCTTTACGGTAGCTGTCAACTAATAGCGCGGTATGACTCAACCTATTTCACAGCGGGATAGCACTAAATGGGTGACTCTAATTGAATATCTAACTAATACAATACACTTTGTTTGACACAACAAACAAAGTCTAAAGAAAGCAATGTCTAGGTATTTACGGGGGCTATACAATTTTCAATCGAAAACTTCGATACAAAATAAATCTCCGCGGGACACCCACGTTCGTACCAATGCTACGAGAAGGAAGCTTACATTTGGTACCTTAGAATGTCTTATACGGTATATATATATATATATATATATATCGTATTTTCACTATGACTCTTCCATCGACCCCAGCTTGTCTACTAAAATCAACTAGAAGATAATGGTAGCCTCCGAAACGCAAGTGGCCAATCCATAATTTTCGTCACAATAATAAATTCAATCATACTCACCTGACCTTAATTTTGCCTCGCGTATTATCACTGATGTTTTTCTCATACTTCATAGCAGCAGCAGCACCCCCCCCCCCCAGGCTATGAACGTACACACGCGCAATGTTTTGCCTCCCTCGATCGCCCCATCGCCTTTTGAAGCAGTCAGTGCAAACTAAACGCATATTGCATGCGTTGTATGCATGCTCCATGCATGTATGTTTGTACGCACGTACGCACCGTATGAATGTCCCTAATCCTCAAATAACAACGTTTACACAGCCGATGTGTAGATTCAGATTGGCGACCTGAGCGAGCTACTCCCTGTCGACTCTGTCACGGTCCCAGCCGGACAAATTACACAGGCAGCTTCATTCGTTGCACTGATTGAACGCTGGTGTCGCATATTTTCTCGGGATGCCGAACTTTCATATGTGTCGAGACCGAAGACGACGTGGACCCGGCAAGCGGCAGAGATAGATGGATAGATAAATAGACAGAGAGACTAAAATATGTTTGCAGACTCATTCGTTGCCTTTCCGCGAGAGACGTACCTGTCTCAAAAGCGTAAATAAGCCGACTGAATCAGGGGGTGGACGCGCGCTAGCAAGCAATCTAGAACAGGGGGGGTGATTCCACTGTGATTTTTTTCTCAGCTGAGAGCGCGCCGGCGGGGGGGGGAGGGGGTGTTGACATCTTCTTTGCGTCCAAGTGTCGTCCAATTGCACAAGGTGACGAGGTGACGTCAGCATCTGAATAAACAGAATGAGAAATAGAAAGCTGGCTGGCAATAAATACATTGGCGAAAAACAAAGCACCCTTTGAATATCCGTCGAGTCCTGTGATTTCCGCAGGCCGAAGCTGTCCTGGCGCTAAGTGAGGCGATGGCATTGCCTGTGCGCTTCACAGCCAGGACGCTCCAGAAAAGAAAAAAAAAATATATATATATATGTCTGTATGTGTTTGCATATGACAAGGAAACACGTATGAATGCATGCGTGTGCGCATTCGGTGCCCTTACGTCGTTCGTCTCGGAGAAAGCCTCCACTGTCATATGAGCGGCACAATTAGATGGGTGGTAAAACCACGACGACGAAGTGAGAACTGAACTGAGCTCGCGCTTGTGCTATCGCTAGCGATAGCACAATTCAGTAGTAGTGGTAGTAGTAGTGCGATGATGAGGCCGGCAAGTGGAGATCGGTGGATGGAGGCCGATGGGGCGAACGGGGGCCGGTGCGGGAAGAATGGAAGGATCTACGAAGTAGCAGCAGCAGCAGCAGCAGCGGCGGCGGCAGGAGCGGCGCAGTGAACCTCGTGGGTCTGGGCATACTCTCAGCAAAGTGGCGCTTAAAAGCACCTGCCTAGCGATAATCGTTGTCGCACAGGACGGAAAGCCTTCGTTTCTCGCGCTGTTCACTGTTCGCCGTTAGCGGCGGGGGTGCTGGCCGCCGCGGCAGCACCAGCAGCAGCTGCCGCTGCCGCCGCCGCCGCGTCGACAAAGTGCAAATGTAGAGAAGATAAAGCGCTCTCCTGAGATAGGAACAGGCCAATCTACTCTGTGCAGCAAAGCGCAGGACAGCGCAATGCGGCGGAGCACAGCGACCTAGCTATTATATTATAGCTAGCTATAATACATAGTCAGGGTCTGTGGGTGAGCGGGAAAGCGAGTTCAAACGAGAGACCCATACGCCTTACCCTTCTCCAGAGCCATCTCGCACAGTACTGTGCAAATATACAACATACATATAATATTTTGCTGACAACAAGAAGAAAGAGCTTATAAGAAAGAGCTTTGTGGAACAAACATTGCAGTGATAAGTCTGCAGCAGTTGTAACATAGTTGTCGTCATAGTTGGACATAGCGCCTGTGGACATAGCATGTTCTGTAATACATTATATTATTGGAAGCGTCGTGAGTTTGCTCTGAAGTCCGGCGTTCTCAGCGTGTCTCGATAAATTTGGCTAGGTGCACTTGTACGATTGAAAAGTGTAAGTGCTTTCTATTCAGGGACGGCAAATACGACGACTTTGTAGGCCACGATACAAGAAGATCTAATCCGTAACCGGACGGGTACAGGCTCCACTATTCTCGATAGCAGCAGAGGCAGCCACAGTGGCAGCAGCCGTGAAGGAAATATTGGCAGGAATCCTTGAAGAATCCTGACTGGCTCTACTACTGCTGCTGCTACTACTAGTGGCAGCGATTACTTGCTTTTGCCGGATCGACCAGGTCAATATATTGCCGCACGTTCCTCTCTCTGGCTCCGCGTACGTACCCGATTGCGAGTGCCTGTCCATGTGAAGTAGATAGCGTATTGAAATGTTCCAAAAGAGTTATGTACATGTTTTCCCGATGATAACAAATGAAGCAATCCATAAATCTACGCGGGACGTTTCGTCCACCAATGGCGGAGCTCTGACGGCTCGGGATTCGTGAGGCTGCGTGCTCTATACGTAGTATTATAGTTGCGGGTTGGGAAAACGCTTTGCAGGCACATTCGCCATACGACATCAGTAATAGCAGTAAGTCGTTTATGGGGAACGCGAACCGTAGCGCCAAAAAATACACATATAGCATAGTCGCAGAGGCACAGAAGAGTAATAGATTAAGTAATTCTGATAGTTGTCCTGAATGCCTTGTTGTGTAACACTGTATGTCACAATATCGGTGTATTATCGACAGCCAAGGTGACTCCGCGAGGGATGGTGCCTGCTGACAACGCTTCCCCCGCTGATTCCTCTGCTGCAGATACTTGTTCCGTTTGTGCTGCTGTTGCCGTTTCTAAGGTTGAAGGGGATATCTCGGACGTCATCGCAGCGGGCGTCAGCCTTCGCGCGTCCGCCGATCATGCCCGCGCAGGAGTCCCTCTGCGGAAAATGGAGCACCCGAGAAGGCAGCTAAACATAAGCTGTCTCATATTTAGTTGCCGAGCTTTTCTCGGCTAGGCAGCAACCTCATTCGACTAGGTAGTGGCTTGTGTCTCTCAAGAAAGAAGTACATACATGTCAGATGTCTTCGGAGGCTGTCGGGTGCGACACGTCGGCTGTAGCCCAGGCCGTTGCCATACACCGATACGGCATCAGTGCAGATGCTTGAATGCGAACCACTGCCGCTCCTGTGGCTCCTGCTGCTGTGAGCTACGACTATTTCTCGTCTGCTCCTGCGAAGCAGAGGATGACGGGTCGACTGAAGAGCCCGCAGCTAGGCTTGTTTCGCTTTCGAGGACATTGTTACGACGAGCTGAGCTACTGTACGCTACCTGACTAGACAGCTAGCTAGCAGGCAGACGGGCTTTGGGATGTACGTATCTCTTCCTTCAAGTTGAGTTGAACAGAAGAGGCAACGACGCGAACCGGAGCGAGGCGAAGTCTTCTGCAAAGAGAAATAAGGAGAAATAGAGAGCGTGAGGAATAAAGCGGGGCAAAGGGTACCAGGGAAGGGAGGCTTCGGGGGTCGGGCAGCTTACTACGAGTTGAAGTAGGAGTGTGTCCCGAGTAAGGGTTGGCCTGACCCTGGAGGCCCAAGGAACAACCGACCGACACCACGGGACGGGCGCGACGATGAAGGATCTAGCTGCTGCTCCGGCTGCTGCCTCTGCTATCCTAGTGAACAGGGAACGACCACGCAGGCAGCCAGCGAGCGAACGGCGACCGACCGAGGAACCAAGAGACCAGCCGGCACCGGTTTCGAAGTTTAGCTGGCAGTGCACGGAAAGAGCAGACGGGGCGTGAGTTGGCGGCTGCTGCTCCTCCTGCCCTGCCCTCTTTTATAGCGACTCCACCTCCATCCCCCGATGTCCCTCTGGAGCAGCACCCGACCCTTCGAGCGAGCTGGTCGAGAAAGGCAACAACCCTCTCTAGCGGCGCACTGCCCCGAAGGGTAGTAAGGTCTCGCTTCGCACTGTACGAACAACGACCAGGGGAGGATAGCGGACGGGACTTATGGCGGCGAAAATCCCCACTCCGATCGCTTGCTCGCGCCCCCTCCAAATCCAACCCCCAAGTGACGTGTCTGTACCGAGGCTCAGTCTCTACCGAAGGCGTATTCATGCATCCGCACGTACTCGCTCTGAAGCCGTCGACGGCAGTGTTCGACGACGACGACGGCCACCACCACCACCACCACGATCACTACTAACACGGAAACGAGTGGCAGACCACAGAAGCAAAAGCAGAAGGTGACCAAGAGAACAAACGCTGATCTAAGTCGATACACAGTCGACACCAGTACTGAGAAAATAAATTTATCAATATATAAGAAATATGGACGTAGTCATCATTATTACTATTATATTTAATCACCGACGTCAGCGTATCATCAGGTATATACATATATATATATATATATATATAAATATATATATATGTGTATGTATATATATACATATATACATATATATATATATATATATATATATATATATATATATATATATAAGCTATGTGAAAAGCAGCTAGTGAAAGGTTTTAATGACTCCCCAGATTCTCACGAGCTACCACATCTGCGTTCGCCTCACGTTTCCTATTCGATGGGACAGCAATACCTCGATAGCCATCCCTCGCTCGAGGGGTAAATTCGATCTTTTTCGAAATTACCCCCAGCATACTTTTGATACCACTGTCGGGCTGATTCCCGTCAAAAGGACGCTAGCGAACGGCGACGATGCCAACCCCGAGGGAGTGGTCGACTTACCGACACATCGAGCACTGCAATTCTACGCGCCAATGTGTCTACCCACGATACATCCGTGCGCAGCCAATCGATTCAATTCGACGGAATCGCTCCCTCCTCCACTTCGTTCACCTTCTCCCAAAGGCTTATTCATCGTATCGTTGCTCGTTGAACGCGAAGTACCAAAGTGATACTCCCCCACGGGCCAAACTGTGATGATTCGACTTCTTCATTCGATCTCGACTCGTAGACTCGTTCGGGGTTGCCTTCCATATAACCATACACGTCTAGCAATACACATTCACTTACAGCCATAACTAATGATTTCCGGCCTCTCTGCCCATTGCTGCTCGTCCCTTGTGACCCACTAATCCCGCAGCAATCGCATGGTTAGAGCGTACAGCGAAAATTTGCTGAACAGCAGCCTCCTCCCATGCCGCCCCCCAGCACCGCGCGTCGGCTGGCAAACTTTCGCTGAAACTCATCAGCTGCTTTAAGTTGTTTAGGAATTGCTCCTAGGTGGAGCAACCGTAGTCAGAAAATAGAGTGAAGTAGATACACAGGGAGGATATTCCCTTAAAGCGAGGCTGCAGGCGAGCTAAACGCAGCTGCGGCTGTCCCAGTGGACTGTCGCGCTGAACAATTTCGAAGCAAACTCTCAACTGATTGCAAGCAGCGATTGGTTGTAGAACGACAAATGTAGGACACATAAAAAGTGCTCTACAACAAACAAGGTGGCGGTGCGAAAATTGAGTCTGCACATTGGCGAATCGGTGGTAAATTAATGTTGACACACCTCATGCGCATTTGATATATTCGATGATGATAGATGCCACTGGAGATTGGGGATATGGAACTCATCTATTTGTCTAAAATCGACCTGTCTAACGAAATAACGAAGACACTAGTTAATTGGCTGGTGATCATTTGACTGAGTCAGGTTCACAACGAGCGGAACGCTCATTACTAGTGTTCACTGCCCATCGGTGTGAGGCTAACGTAATGTTAAAGTAAAATCAAATCAAAGGTTAAACATGTATTTGGCCTTGCTTTGAGTAACTTACGTCGTCAGGCGTCAGAAAAAGAATTGTGCCGATTGCTGACGTTGTTGGCAACTAGCCACGAAATGCACTTGGTCTGATCATTTTTCGATCTTCGGGATAATTGCGAAAGGCTGGACATGTGATATGAAAATCTTAACAAACTATCCTCCTATAAGGCTCAAATGGACCACGTCTATTCGGAGATCCATCCTAGTTTCATCATTTTCTATTGCGAACATGTTCGAGCATACATATATGTAAATAAATAATAGCTTTATTGACAAATCTAGAGGTAAATACCGCATCGATTCGTACGTACCCGGAGGGTTTCGAACCGGAGACCCTATATATATATATATACCAAATACCACTCCGCCATGAGTAGGTTGTCTGGCCAGTTACCATCCACTCGGGCTTGGACTGTCGAGTGCACCAACAACGAGGCAGTTAAACAGTGATGTCATGTAAAGAATAAAGAAGGCGGCGGCTCTGTAAGGCTAAGGGCGAGTGGCTCCCGGCACTGCATTGCCAGCCGGCGACGAGACAACAAGTCGGCTCGTTTTTATTTCATTCGTTTCGTCTCATCCGGTAGAGGCGGTGGGATGCTGTTTCCTGGAGGGAGCAAGCCCAAGCCGTGGCTGGAGGACGTCGATCGCCTGGGCATCGAGGAGGAGTGGCCCGCTGGAGATATTGTGCTCCGGGACCATCTGTGAGGGTTGGCGTTGGAGTGGTGCGACTTGGTGGCGGTGCGCGGGTTCAGGGTAGGGATCCACGTACATTGGGAGGCGGGCCTGTTTTGCACGCACACGGCCTGCTGGTATAGCTGCTCTTACAGCCCCCCGACCAGTCGAACGATGAGAACGACCTCGAGTATGTATATTCTTTTCCAGAATACATTTTTTTTACCTAAGGCTAAATACAAATATTTTCTTTCACGATAAAAGAAAACGCCCTAGCCCTTTTCTTTCACTTGCCAACGTCATCAGTCATTAAAACGTTACAGGAGACCGAGATGAAATAAGTATCGCGTCACCGAGAACGAGTGGCGCGAATTGAAAAAGAACCGAAACAAAGAACCCATCCTTGTCACGTCCACATCAACATACGACATGCGGTTTCTCCGCACAGCCGTATATGAATACCCCAGTAGATATCTAGCTGGTAATACAGAAGCGGCTGAGGCCACATCGGCGAACGACTCGCGCGAGTACGTGCGGGGATTTCGCGTCGACGGGAGATGGCAACGACGATCGGCTTTCTCACTGTAGGTAATATCTGCATCGCGTTACAAGGAATGTCCTCTGGTTCTGGCTTCCTCTCTCTCTCGCTCTTTCTCTTATATATTTTCCTCTTTCGCTCGCATTTTCTGTTTCATTCATTTCGCAGCGTAGGTGTACGTGGTGTCAGCCGCGACACACAGACGACCGGGCCGGGGCGACGAGAGTAGAGATTGCTTGTCCATAGCTTGCGGTTCTGGTGAGCAAAATTCCACGACTTGCCGCACCATTTGTTCGCAACTCTATTAAGTTTGCATTGCGCGGGGGAGCCTCCGCGGCGCGCCCTTCTTCCCTCCGCTGCGTCGAGTCTCAGTGGGCGAGGGGCGAGGGGGGGCGTCGGCGGGGCCCGGCGGGAACAACCAGAGCCGGAGACTGAGCCGAGGAAGGTGGCAGACGAGATGTTTGGCATATGCTTGAAGGCGGCGCTGGCTGAAGCACTAACACAACCTCGACAGTACCAGCTTCAACGGAGGGTGGAGGTGGTTGCGCCGCGGAGCTTATTGCTAGCTCGCCCGCCTATTTGTGTGTGCCGCCCCCCTTCCCCTCGCTGCGGCCGCTGCTGGAATGATATTTTTTCCTCGCGTTCTGCCGCACCCACATGAGTGGAAATGTGAACCGGAGGGGAAGGAAGGCTTCCCATTAACATTCCTGTGGTCACTTGTCGGAGAAGCAGATCTCGGAGCGACGCTCGCTGACGACGACGCTGCTGTGCTGCCTGTTCCTCGAGCCCCGGCCATTCTCAAAGGCTCACTGCTCCCCAGTGCGTTTGTTCCCTGGTGGGCGCTGCCGAGTTCCCAGACGAGAAGTCTTCTACCACAGAACGCGAGGAGCGGTATATCACAGTGGGAGATTCGCAGGGAGGGAGGGAGGGAGGGAGGGCCAACCGCGACTTTGGCTTTGAGAGTACTTATTGCTGGCCAAACATTTAACGAACGATATAAATGAACTACCTACCGAGACTAGTAGCTGGCTGCGGTTTTTGTCGTACAGTCATACAAATCGCCTACGGCCGCACGCTAACACCAACGCACAAAATGACAGGGGGAGGGCAATGATAACGAAACAGTCGATTGCGCTGATCAAAACGACCGGTTGAAACGGGAAGTCTCCAGGCTTCCCGCCGACTCAGGCGATTCTTTATTCGTTTTACCCGTCTTCATTTCCCTGGCGACCTACCGCTTACAGGAGCGATAACCCCAGAACGGCGGCTGGGCTTTCATGGGACAGCGGCTCTGGTCTAATTTACTGATCGGCTTCCTTCTTCGTGAGAACTAAAGAGGACCGAAAGATAGAGTGGGCCGCGTTCGTTTCGCGACGCTAGAAGGTTGGCGGTTTCGCTGGCTGGCCGGCCGGCTGGCTGACTAACCCCGTCGGCAAAGCGGCTCAGTTTCGACCCGAAGCGTGAGTTGGCGCTAAATCAGCTCCCTTCCCTGACGTTCTTCGCCTACCCACGCCAATGTATGCAAAGCAGCAAGAGCCCTTTTATCAAGGAGGAATTGCAAGGAGCTACCCAAGGCAAGCCGAGTAAGAGGGCCGGCTGGAGCTTACGAGTGGTGGCCAGCGTTGCTGATGGATTGCAGCGCTGCCACTGTGGTCGGCACTAGCTGCTATTGGCACAAAGAGCGCGGATGTGTTAAGCACAACGGCGAGGGCACGATAACGTAGAAACGTCGAGAGAGCAAAGGAGAAAAAAGATAGAGAGAGGGGAGGGGGCAACAGTGAGGTTGCGGACCCACATCTCAGTGAGTTCCTCTGCTTCAGCGAAGCTTGCTGAGGTCGTTTCCCGTAAAGCTTTTATGTCCAGGTTCCCTTAAGCTCAGGAGGCGCCCTCCGGTCCCCTCCGCATCCTCTCACATCGTTGTCCGTGTGTCCGTGCTCCACTGGCGCAGGCAGTCTGTAGAGTCATTTATGAACCAAGAGAATGACGAGCTATTGGTATTGCGCAAAGCTGTACTAATTTCATTTCGAATCGCAAAGTTCGTTCTTGCTTGGCCTGTGTTGCCAGCAGACGATGGCGCAAACGCCGAATCAGAGACATCACGAACGACAACGAATAGGGCAAAGATCAACAGGGAAGCCTGCGAGATCGACATCTGAAACAGGCCACGTGGTCAGTGAGGTAACTTTTAATAGTTTGAAGAACTGATGTGATCGTGCCTGGCTCTCCCACTCGTATTACTATATCGTCCATCGGCCTCCTCTCCTTGATCTGATGACAATGAGCGTATGCGCAGGGAGAGACGTCTAACGGCGGCGTGCTCATTTGCGGAGGACGTTGAATCGCGAAAACCTCGATCACTAACCTTCTTCGATGGAGACGTGTCTCTATCAGCATCGGCAGTGACAGCAGAGTGCAATAGCAAAAACTGCAGTGATCGCTGCTATCACTGGCTGTCATTACTCATTTTATGCGTTTAATCCCAGTGGCATAAGGCAGTACCAAATTGGACGACGTCAACCGTGACACAGGTCGAGTAAGGCAAGCGTCATGCCGCAATTCGACGAATCGTTTTTAGACGCTGTTGCTGAGCTCCACTACAATGCGAAATGACTGAGAGACGGACACAGCTGTTGATAGTGGTGTGTCGCTTCGTAATCTTGCTCTACCCAAGTGTACGTGCGCTTAGAATGGAAGGGACGACCTTCGACCTCGCTACAGATTTGACCCGACAAGGGGCGTCCAACCAAGGGTAGGTAGGTGAAGCAGTGCAGCATTCTATATCATCACAAGTGCGAACCAACGGCATCAAGCCACAAGGCCAGGAGGCCCATGCCGGCAACCTGCCCCATCAGGAGCAAAGAAAACTACGATAGTTGTTAGACTGTTAGCTCTTAGGCCGTGTCTTGCCTCTGCGACATTAAGACACACAGGTAGTGTGGCGAACGTTACTGCACTGAGTTAAACGGGGCACGGCGCTGGCGGGGCGCACCTATTTTTGGAAACGCACTTGACATCCTTGAACGTCGTAACAACCTAACAGCCTAGACAACGGCTAGCGGACGCGGCGCTAGAGAAACCACTGGACACGATCATGGCATTGAAACTAGCACAGCGCTAGGCGGGGCGGACGCTGTCGCCGCCGCTACTGCTGCCGCGTTTACTCACGTTCGTTCCATCCTGCTCGCTGTTGTGCAGACCTGCTCGTAAAACTGGTGATTACGTGTCTTTGCTAAGCTGACCGTCCGCCAGCCGATGATGGGGTCTCCTCACTAGCTGTGCCGCGATGGGCCGATTTGTTGGGATTTATGGATTCTCTTCAAACCGCTCATGCTGTCGCTGCTACTGCGGGTGCGATACAAAAACAGTGGGATCGAGTAGCGATGCACACTCTAATAGTGCAGTTTACTGCACGACCGATACCGGCTGGTGCTTGTCAACATCGAGGACCAATGTTCGTTTCATGCAATTACGCTGCTGTTATTGCTTTCGTTCTTTACTATCGTTATTGTATCAAAACTGGAGTGCCCACGTGGAGAGCTGGAAAGTTCTGGTTTTGTTATCTGCGATGACACCTCCATGATTGGCACTGATGTTTGACGCCTGTAGTGCTCTTAGGTGTTCGTGCAGCTCCCCTTCTAGGATCTGAGTATGTCAATTTAGTTAGTGCTACAACTTTAATAGCGTTTAGACAATGCGCGTTATTGCCTTGCCTTATACGGATTCAGACACACCTGTACAACCTTGCTTTACCAGCTAAGGGATCGGACACTGCAAGTCTGTAGGCCTACCCTGCGATGCATGGTATTATAACTACACTAGGCAATACATTGAACTACCTATATTCTTGTATTCTGCACAAAGACGTAACGGCACGCAGATACACTCCGTGGCGAACCGACGTATATCTAGTAAAGATAAAGCCCAAAAGGGACTCCACAAAAAAAGATCGAGAAAACCTTCTTGGTGAACTTCTTGCCAGCCAATCTCAAAAGCACCAATACCTAAACATGTACACGTATCTATTCAGTGATGTTGCACTCGAAGGATCGTGCTCTGAACACCACCCCTAGACATGCCGTAGTAGAAGGTCTGCCTCGCAAGTCCCAAGTGGCCCAGCATCAGAGAAACTTCGTTACAGCGACAACCTTCGCGCTGTTCTTCTTTCCAGTAGAGATAGGCAACTACGAGGGAGGAAATTGGACAGGAGAGCAATCCGTCAAGTCGCCTCCTTTGTGGGTCCTTGGGGCCTTTGTCGTATCGTCTACCCTTCTGTTCCTTGTTCTTTCTGCTTTTTTTTTTTCATTTGTCTCGCGTTAATGCTCTATTAGATAAAAGTCTGGAGACAAGACCCGAGCGAAGCTCATCCCTTTTACCTCGACGCCCTTGGAACGAACATTGTACTCGCCTGTCGTATTGACAAGCGCTTTATATCTGAAATGACCTGAAGTTGGACATTATTTCGAATAGCTTTTCGATATATATATATATATATATATATATATATATATATATATGTATACGCGCGTGTTGAAAGTAATTTGCTACGGGGAGGGGTGAATACGGTGCGGGAGAGTGAGGGTGATGATCCGTAACGGCGGCCGGTCGTTATCGACCACCGTCACCAGAGATAACCTTTTTGTTCAACTCGGGACCAACAAAAATCAATTCCTGCCTGATATATACACTGATGAATGTCCACAAAATACCCCCACCTCCGAAAAGGTCCCCTGAAAAACGGGTGAATGATTTTGACATTCGATTCTCAGCGTCTTGTTGAGAAATCATCCTCGATGTTACTGAGTCTAGGTGCGACGATCGAACGCTATGGTAATGCTCAGTCGGTTAGTGCACACGCTGGAGATTGAATATCAAAGATATTTCCATAAGCTATTTTGTTGACAATCGTCGTTATGACGCATATTCGCGTTGGATCTGACGAATGCTAAAATATATTTCGTAATACGATTTCCCAATATGGCGCCATCGTTGTAACCGTTACGATGACGTGTGACGATATCGCCACTTCAGGCTCTGATGATGTGTTTAACTTGAGCGTTTCCTTCGACGCCGACGAAGCCGAGATCAGATGAGAAAAACGGCTTGTGAATAAATCGATGATTTAATGATTTACTTTATCCAATCATTTACTCACTCATTATATAATGCGACAGAGTAGCAATATCGTATGTGCGCAACATGATGAGGTAATCGGAGTTAGCAATTATTTCCTAAAATTGCCTACTGCCCCGTGAGTCGTATTCGAATGCTGAAATACGTTTCCTGTCGAAGAATCGACATCATTGAGGATAATGAAGGCCCAGGATTCGGTCAACCATGTTAAACCATGGGTCTGTTAGGCAGACGAATTGTTTGATGATGTCAGGATTTTCATAATCCTCTGCTGCGTGATATCCATCAGGCCTGTAATGGGTCTGATAAACAGGATGAGAGAATACTTGACCTATCATATATTATATGTATAGTACTTCGATACATGATTGTGGCTTGCATTCGGATTACTTGATGACACCAACGCGCTTTTATAAACGTTGTCCAGAAGCTTTTGTGTTTTGGTTTTACTTTACCAATGTCCGTCTGCGTTTTTAAAGGTGCGTAAAGTTCCCGGAAAAAGTATGTACTGTAACAGTTTGAATAGATGTCTAGATTCTGCAAGGCTCTATGTTCGAATTCGTACGAAGTGCATGAAGCCTCCTTCACTGCAGAAATGAACAAAACAAAGAGAGCTTCTTTGGGATCATTATTGCATTTCGTTGTTAGCGTCGGCCAGTTGGGAATAGCCGGGGCAACTCCATGACTTCCAGTGAATTCCAGGTAAAGTTAGATCATTCAGGATGACCTTCGTGTGTAAAATATGCCGCATTTACACACATTCGTTTTTCTTCGGACCAACATTGTTGTGGGAGAGGAGAGCGGTACTACTAGAGAACAATAATCTCTCTTTCGCGATGATCGGATAATAACAAGTAGCTGACCAATATGATCAACTCGAATATGTTATTTGTGACATTCATCTATGGCGCATATGGTATCCGTTTTCTTAGTCGAACCAAAACGTACCAGCCACGGTATCAGCGGCAGATTTATTTTAGAACATTTCAACAATTCCGCTGATCTCACGCTTTCTCGTAGCGAACTCTCCGCCACATAGATAGTGCCAATTGCTCTTTTGGGGATGAATTCCTCCATTGCATTTGGCCCGCTACGGTGGGACGCGCGTTCAATAACCTTTAATAGACATTCTGATGTTATATCAGGTTGTACGTTTGTATTTATAGCACAATCAGGTGTGGTCATCACGTTGGCCGACGCATCTATGACTACGGCGACGCATCCGGAGCGCAATATTTAAGATGTTTAGGTAGATATTCGTAGGGGAACGCACAGTCTACTCAAGCGGACATCCCATCATCGGTTTCCTTGCCTCTAGCTTCTGCCTAATCTACCTTGGTACTAATGATACAAACGTATGTGAAATTTCAAATAGACGGCGTTCTATAGCCAGATGGCTTCCGGGTTTACGACCTCGTGCGCTGCTGTGTCAATAACACGCTCACATGAGGCTATAGGATATGATGATGCAAGCTGTGATTGTGGATCTCGGTAATCTCACATACGAACGAATCGATTGCGTAATCTGGACTGATTCGAATACTATGGGCGCAGGTTGAGCTGCAACGTAGTATAGTGGCCGCGCAAGTTCTCACAGGTTTCTTCTAGACGGGCAAATAAACCGAGGCAAGTTTCCGTGATGGTTGGATAAGATGATTCCCATTTTCAAATTTAGCTCAGAGCTCCCTTCCTTAACTAGACACATTCAAAGGGTGTTGAAACCCATAAGCTGTGTGTAAGAATAATAACAATAATAACAACAACACCGCAAATAAGGGCGAACACAGCAGCTCACGTACAGATGCAATGTATAGCCACTCGGCACGAACGAGGTCATCGCAGCTGCTGCTTCTACTGACTGAGCGCCTCCCGGCTCGCCCAAACCCCCTAAATCCTTATAAGTGGAGAATTTTCCAGAGCGTGAACTTCTCTCTATCTGTCGCAAGCGTCAGCAGCGTCCCATCGTAACACCAGTTTGCCGTTGTGCTGTATGCAAATTCAGGCTACAATATAGCGCGGGAACGCCCTCTGCTCTGCTTTTGCGTACTCTCTCTCTCTGTCTCTCCACACATAAACAGTGAACGGAGAGGTCAGGTGAGGTAAGGCAACGCAAGACGATGCCACGCACGGTACGCTGCAAGGAGACGCTTTGTGATTATAGCAAAGCTCATAATAATACACATCGTTCTCTATGTGGATGCCTGCTTGGCTGGGGAGTGCGGCCGCTGAAGGTAGGAAATATGAGCTCCGCTGAGCAAGGAGAACGAGGTGGATTAAGGCTTAGAGGTAGGCCAACACGACAGAGCCCGGGGACCGGGTCGTCGATGATGACGACAACGACAGCGACGACGACGACAAAGAGGAGGAGGAGGAGGATGAACAGTGCGCACGGCCGAAGGTTCGCTAACACCGCTGCCTCTCGCAGGAAAGTGCAGGATGACGCGACCTGCGAAGTGGGTGGCGAAGTTGATGGAGTTGCTTGATTGAGTCCCAGTTGTTTAGCGCATGGAATGAACGAGTGAAGGATGAGAGAGAGATAGAGAGAGAAATTCGTCGTTGTTCTAATTTGTAACCTGATGTAGAGGACAGACGAAGCTGACAGGCGGAGATACAGGCATCACCATTATCATCAGCAACATTATATGCACAGCGTACTATGTACTTAGTGAAACAGGGGGCCTAGAAGCCTTACAGTAAGCCCCAAGTCGATTCTGCTTGCGTTGTGGCCAGATGACGAATTCAACACACGCTACAACAGGCTCAGGCTGAATTGCGCAGGAAGTAGAAATCAAATGATTTTACTGTCTGGTTTTTTTAATTGATCGATCTGTTCATCAAAATCGGTTTGTGTCAAGCCAGTGCTAAAAACCTCACATCTACGATAGAGTTAGTTAATCCACCAAAAATAATAGAAAACGCTGCAATCGAAACAAAGTCTACATGGAGTTGAATATATTAATAGAGACCTACTACAACATCGGCAGGTAACGCTGGCCAAATATCCGCATGCATAAATGTGTACACTGTAAAAGAACTTGATACGCCTCAATGGTTCCGGTAATAATAATAATAATATAGTTCATTTTCTTTATTAAAAACATAACCTGATATCGATACATCAATATCCATCTACCTCATTACAGATTATCGCGTCATCTGAAACGAATGAGCGGGCAGCCACAATCGCATATGCCAATGCGCACAATCCGTAATGAAACTCATAATATTCATTCATATTTTACTGCTTCATGATGCGCATGTGGTCGATATTCCTATGTAACTGTACCAGCTTTCAATCTTTCAATCTCTTTCTCTCTCTCTTTTTCCTTCAGCCATTGATTGTTCAGTTATTATTATATTTTTGTATTGATTCCTGTTCGGTGTCCGCTTTTCCTATAACATTCTATGTGAGAATTTCATTTTCATCAAAAGTGAAGGCTCTCTGGAGCGTTCAAGGCCAGGCTGTCGAGCGCCTGCGCTGCGCAGTCTCCGAATACCAGGAGCAAGCCGGAACAAGATTTCTTCTCTCGTGCACCCCGCTGGGAGCAAACGGATGAAGAGGGCGAACAGTCTGTCGGCTGTATCCATATCGCAAGCTGGTTGTTTGTTTGATACGCATGTACATTGAATTGAAGGGATAGATAGTCGAGCGGCTACTTCTTGTTCCTCAATATTGCATATATATATACGTTTACGATGAAACGCTCGAATATTAAAAGAAGCCATAAATTCAGCTAGATCAGGGTATTATTTCATTACGGTGGCCAGAATATATAGATATATTACTTATGATCAATATGCATTGTATGTGGCTGTACACTGGAGCGCACAAGTTATCTTCAATAACACACACATACATATATATATATATATATATATATATATACGCTCACATAAATAAGAGATATATAAAAATGGAATGAAAACACATTCTAGCGCTAACAATAACATTCAAAGCTATTATATATTGTGGAGTAATGGGATAAGGCTCATTCGTGGCGTGAGTGAAATATCTTTAAGGATACCCGGAATAAAATGGCAATACAAAACTAAAAAGTTATCTCCCATAATCAGATGAAATTTCATGATTTGTTTGTGTATGTGGCCGGGGGCTTTAAATTGGAGCCTTCTCACACTCGTCTCGTTACACGACTTTCAAAGCTTTCACTGTTGTTCCATTATTCCGGTTGTAACAACAAAAACAACAACAAAGATCTATGAGCACAGCCCACCACTGTGTCCATCGTTTGATTTTCAACGATAAGATTCAGCAGCGGCAACAGAAGCAGCAGCCGCAGCGATATCAGTGGCGAAAAATAAAAGAAACCAACAAATCGAGTAATAGTAGCAACCACGAGAGCGTAAGAAACGAAACGAATAATGGCTTGTAACAATATTTCCGAAGCCTTAAAAGCTGGGAATATATAATGCTATTTACGCGCGGTTCGTGACGGTAATTGCCATAGATTGTATTGCACCAAAGCGTCGAGCCAGCGACTATAACGATACTTAACTATAACGCTATGGGAAACACAATTGCGCCATTAGGCACCTGTTTCTCCGGTGAACTTTACAACGCGTCGCCCATTCATTGAAACGGAGTGGGGGCCCTCTGGCTTTATCTTCAAAAGCGCTAACGCACAATAAGACAAATCTTCTAGATAGCGCAAAGCTTCTCTCGACAGATTAGCTTTGGGCTTTCTTACGTTCTATAAACAATAAACAACCATTGCGACCGTTATTCCTCCCGTTGCTGCGGCTGCTGCTGCTGCTGTTGTAACTATCAGACTTCAGCAACCTGGCTTGCCGATGTCAGCGACTGCTTCCCCTCATAGCGGTGCAGCACGAACAGGCGCCGGGATAATCAGGCCACACACGGACACACACTGTGGAACAGCGACGCCACGCCACATGGTACAACATCGGTGACCGCCGCGTCGTTGCGAGAGACTGTCAAATGGTTTTGGCGCATCCGCAAACGGAGCCCGGGGGGTGAACAATTGGTTTCTGTTATAGGGACAACAATGCTATGGAGATGCTTGCTATCTATGGCCAGTTTTTCAATCTCAATAGAAGTAGGATTTGTCTAACCTAATGTAGATGCGATAGAAACAATTGTTGTACAACGACGCGCAAAACACTGGTTTTCATCAGGTTGCCCAACGTTTCGTCATTTACTATATATATATATATATATATATATATATATATATATATATGAGTCATTCTTTTAGAATTGAATTTGTCTGCATACATGTAACTACGGGTTGTTGCTAGAGGCTTAGCCGTTCAAGCTATTGGGACGCAGGGCACAACATTTATACCTATTATATTTATAGACGTTTCCAAAGTAGAGTTTTCAGGTGAGATTGAAATAGTGCGGTGGTGAAGATGATAATGTCGCCTTTGGAATATTATACTCCAACGTCTAGTGTGATGGCTTGCAGACGTATGACTCTTAAACTGCCGAAACGACACAACGCTTCCAGATACTCGCATGTTCAATTTAACTTGTCTGAAACGCATGTGTAGGTGTCATGGAAAACTGATACCCAGACCTCCACCGCCGGGACATCACCTAAGCCTTAGTTAGGCTAGATTTGTCGAGCACCATGCGTGCCTAGGCGCTTCACTGACACTGTCCTCTCGTTCGAATACGTATTAAATGAACTCGATAACGGACGATCATTTTTGGAACAATGTACATCAATGTTACATCTAGCAGGAGACCTACATGGTCAGTGTTCCCTGCCTGGTGGAACTTTTCATAATAGTCTAGGTGTTTACAATGTAACCCTAATGAGCATGGCGCGAATAAATGCGTTGCATCAAGCGTGGCTTTGTTCATCCACAGGAAAAGAGGGGACCCGAGGCACAACGGCAAGGGAACAATGATAAACTGAATTGCATTAATGAGCAAAAAACTCCCCGCATGTGCTAGATTCCCTGATCCTGGCTTGCGAAGTATTAGAAGGCGGGTTGGACGACGAAACGGATCTGGCTCAATCGCCTACAATACTCGCCACCTCGTCGGCCGTGAGCTGGCTGACTGGCTGGTGAACGCTGTATCAGCATAGAAACGAATTATGCAAGATACTGCATGGAGGCGTTACAGGCGTCTAGATGGAAAACGAAGCCAAAAAAGCAGAATTAACGATAACGATGTCGAAAAGCGGATTTGTTCACTTGAAACGTTGGCTTTAAGCTTCAAATGAAAAACGCAGAGATAAAACACATGTTTACTAGCATATAGCCATATATAGATTTTGTGTAGGTTGAGATGCGTTTTATCCCTCTATTTTTCATATATATATAAATATATATATATATTTATATACCTATATATATATATATACATATAACAATTGAGTGAACGAAAATGAAAACCAACAGGGGCACAATTATAAGTGTTGTTACCATTATTATCATCGTCACTATTATCATCGATGATGGTGATGGACGCATCCCTCGATGGATGGACTCTCCCTCACAGGCAGACACTGAAAGGATATTCTGATTACTGCACACGGCCATGACGAAATTACAGCTGCGTTACTTTCACCCCTTTTATATATATATATATATATATAATTGCACATCATCGCACAACTGTAAATAGACAATGGGTGCTCACTCGCTCCGTTGGTCATCGTCGTTGTCGCGGCCGCCGCCGCCGCCGCCGCCGTTCCAGCCCAGTGCTGATGTTCCACTGGTCGTCCAGTGTTCTGACATTTCGCGACACCGTCACAGAAACTAGAGCCGGCCGCAACAATAGCATCAGCAGACACAGATGCCTGTCCCTCACTGGGTGCCCTGTGGCCGACCGGCACCGTGCGCTGAACGCGAGTGCTCTCGCTTGCTGCCTGCCACGCAGGTAAATAGGCTGTCCATCTAAATATATGTGTTGGCCAACGTGTGTACGTGTCTATGAGGGTGAGTGTGTCTGTCCGCCGAGGCGTGTGTATACATGCGCATGTGTAACAATGGGCTACATCAGCGTCCAGCCATTTGTCTTACGACTATAACAGCCGCCACCTCGATCATACGGGTGTGGCGGGCGGCTGTGGAGAAAATTGAGAGGCAATTATCTCATGTCTGTGCTTAATGTGTTGTGTGCTGCGATGTGATATGAATTTAATGATAATCATATCAAGCAACAAGGCAGCCGATTTATAAACTGATTTACACGCACAGATAGGCATAGCTGCACACACAGATACACAGTTATACGCGTACACAGAAATTTCGAATAGACCGCTACCACAGACTCGCTCAAACACAGACGGGCTGCCGCAATGCAAACTCTGCGAGTGTAAAATATAAATATATATATATATATATATCAAAGAAAAAAAATATATATATATATATATATGTGTGTGGCCAGATATTTTGGTATACTTGATGTATCTCTCCACCCTGGCGGACTAAATTTAACTTGCAGAGTCGCACGAACTGTCAGAAAACAATAGCGTGAAGTGATCTGTGTATGACTAAAGACGATGACAAATTGGTGAATAATCACTCCGATTCTCAGGCCAAAAAAGAAACAATCCACCACAATGTCGTCTTTTTTTACACTTTCTATATAATGATTATATCAGACTGCTCCTGGCGTGTTGCACTTTTACTGAGATCTGTTAATCTCATCCTGTGGACAAGTGTAATCTTCTATTTGTTTGTGGAGGGAGACAGAGAGCGAGAGAGAGAGAGAGAGCAGTCGGAAAACAGTTCATGTACTAGAAGGCTCGCAGCAGGAACTCGGTGCGTTGTTTATCAGTATTCGATGGGGTTGTTGGTCTAAAAGAGAAGCTAGACATTGGCATACATATAATATTATCGTTATAACCCTTCCCAAAGGCTGAAGTTCGCAAAACTGGGCCTGATAATGTATCTGGATAGATATTAATTATAGCGAAAAACGACAGAAGCTTTCTTCTGAAAAATCTATTATAGTACAAATATACGGAAATCACACGTTCTCCATCGCCACTGGCTGTTGCGATGTTATACGCTACTTTATATCGGGAACACCAGAATAATTTATCTCTATTTTACTGCTTGACATATTAACACTGGACTGTCGGCCCTGAAGGATTATGATGATGATTATATTAATGAAACTAATACCATATCGACGCGTCATCTGGCAACTACAGTGGTGTACCTGATAGACCGGCGCGTCCGAAGCCACTTTACAGGTTATAAATAAGTTCTTGAATGCGTTAGACAAACATATAGCTTCATTTGTGTCAGGGTGTCGCTGAACTCCTGGCGAAATGAGTTTCGACAGGGGAGTGAGCTTGCGAACAGTTAACAAAGTTCTGCGGCTATCGAAGCGACTATTTAGCAAACCAAAGTAGCCTCCGAGCACTATTTAAATGACGTTTAAAGTGCGCAATGCGTATCTTGGCTCCTGCCGCTTGTTAGAGAGCTGTCGTCAAACACCAATGAAGCTATCGTCAACAACCGAAGCGTTGATTCTACGCCCGAAGGAGACCTTGACGCCCCGAGGACCCACCTTAACGAGTTGGCGATTCATTATGCAAGCGGCGTCTGTCGCGGTGGCGCCAATGACAGCTGCGAGCGTCTTCCAATTCAACGAGCTCCAAGTCGGCGAACGCCGGCAACCATCGGCCGCGTTTGATCAAGGGCTCAATCGCTTTCTGTCAGTCATAATCGTTGGTAAGTTCGAAATGGACGGCTTCGGAGAACTGGCTTCGCCTACAACTGTAAGCGTGTTCTTGACGAGTTTATTTTAGAAAAAAAACAGACCTCATAATTATCGAGCAATTAACGAAGCAACTTTGCCACCAACGTTAAATGTCCTGAGGAAATATTCAGCTCGTTACTAGCCTGGGACACTCTGGAGAGGTCCTGATGCATTCTGTCAGTTTGACAACCGTCACAATGACTATGTATGAATACATAATGCTCCGAACCTCGATCGACTTCGATCACCGTTACACGGTATACGAAATATTCTGAGCTCTGATCTCAGCGCGGTTACCACTGAACGTCTGTTCACTAACACTTTTATGTCGTTTTTTTTCCATCTGATAGATCATTTAACACATAGAACTGTGTCGCCCGTAAGCGCACAATAAGCTATGCACATACTTCGCAACAATGAGAAATTTTCCACCTGTTCCTCGGTATGCAGTTCATACCGGGGTCATCCGAAAATATCTCTGCTTGTTTTCAAACCTGGACGAGCAGTATACTTAGTCTAGTACGAGTAGAAATGTGTTGATTGTCGAGAGACTGCGCCCGCCGAACTATTTCGAGAGTGTAATGCCGCTCGCTATATGGCTCGCTCATGAGAGCGACATCT
Organism: Stratiolaelaps scimitus; assembly: GCA_019614645.1. Lineage (NCBI taxonomy): Eukaryota > Metazoa > Arthropoda > Arachnida > Mesostigmata > Laelapidae > Stratiolaelaps > Stratiolaelaps scimitus. Next base: position 11,107,752 of record JABWDB010000003.1, read on the forward strand.
TGAATATTAGTGAAGTCTCCTGGTGACAAGCAGCTATTCTGGTGTTCAAGGGCGCTTCCAGTCTTCTGCGAAGTGCTCCAGGTTCGCCTTGAGCATGAATAGGTCTCGGAAGGGGTGTCATTAGGGCAACACTAGATGCGCGTGTGGGGATGGAACTAATTCAAGAGAATGCTTTCAGACTTGCTCACATGCTCACAGGGGACTGGGACGCTCCTGTGTAGCTAGATATTCTCGTATACCAGATGTAGCCCTGACAATATCTTACAATGCCACAATTATTAAGGCGTTATTATTATTATTATTACATAGTAACTTTAGCAGCGTTTCGATGCAGCTTTTTGATCGGGGCCACCAGTTCACGAAGCCGTCTATGAAGCAAATAGCCTCGCAAGCATATCGCCGACATCCGCGGGTCGATCACAAATCAGAAGCCAACAGCCGAGACACAAAATATCATCTACTGCGCTAATTACGCTGCACAGTGAAAATCATTCGCGCAAAATACATCACACCTCAGCACGACGAATAGCCCACGTAGTTACTGTTTCGTATAACTGCTGAAATCGCCAACGTCGCCGGCTGCCTTGTCCTGCATGTCTTGGTGATTATACTTCCAGCGTCTGGTTGACCGGCACCCGCCGGTCCGCCGCACAAGGAACGCGCAGTGGTATCGATGGTATCGGGGTGGATTTGATCGAGTGTCCGGCTTTGGTAGCGGGCCTCCACCTTCAGTAGCCAGCCATCGTCGTCGATAAAGAAGGAAGACCGATCTGATCCGGCCACATTATCGTTTCGCATTAGAAATACGGAACAGATGCAGACATACACCAGGCATTATAGTAGTATAGGAAACAACAATACAATTACGTGTTTCATGGGGCAGCAACAGTTTGCGAGAGAGAGAGAGAGAGACAGAGAGAGAGAACGTGCATGAAACATCTGTATTATATTATACTATGAGCCTGCCCGATGTATGGTGCTTATATGTGTAATATACAATGTATAGCAGGTAAAAGCAAAGGTTAAATTCTCCACCCAATTAGCTGGAAGCATGACCTGCAAACATCAGGGGTCCTTAAACGCTGACTAATGAATCGTAGCTTTAGTAGTAGCTCTATTAATAAACAAACAAACAAAAAAGACAGCCGAAGGGCACTAATGAACAAGGCTAGAAAAAAATAAGCTGCGATGGTGCATCAACACCGAGATGAGCGAGAGAGAGAGAGAGAGAGAGAGAGAAGGGAGACCGTCGTTACACTGACGATGCAGGATTGGTCGCCACCCAGAACAGGGCAATTTCGACACGTTAACGATCGTTTCGTCGCGACAGTTGCATCCACTCGTGAGCTCCGCTCAGGCAATGACCATTGCTTGTTTTCTCAACTGTTTTCGACAATCGCCAGTGACTTAAGGATCGGAGCAGTTTATCACCAATAGAAACACATAACAGAGGGCCTAGTGAGGGCACTTCACGGCGAGCATACCTAACCTAATGTGTACCGTTTTTCTGCATTTAAGTACGTAAAGCAAACATCATGGTATGACGTAGATTATAGCGGCATCATTAATTTCATAAATGGAACGATAAATTTAACGAAGTTATTATTATTATTATTAGTATTCGATTATGCATCAACCACCGCTGCCACCTGATGGGGGAGGGTCACTTTCTCCGATGACGATGGATGCTACGTGGCGAGCTTCGCACTTCACAGTCATCTTCTTCTGAGAATCGATTGAGTTGCTTCAAGGTTCCTTTGATTAATAGTCGACGATGTCCGGTGCCGCTATAAGGAACTCTTCGACACTTTTGCAGCGGAGAAAGAGGCTTCTCTGAAGAAACAGATAAAACGCCCTCCGAGAGCTCTCGAGAGACGAGAAAACGAGAGTATACGTACCCGCAACAATATTAAGATCTAAGGCGTCATTAATGAATCATATAAATTCGAGAGAGAGAGAGAGCGACGAGGCGCCGTGAAATGAGTTGATCATAGATTGAGTCTGAACACTACGCCATCCACATCGAGGGTAGATTTTGTGCAAGCGCAAACGCGGTAGACAGTTTGGAAAAAGGCCACGGATCGCTACACCCACGGATGCGAACGGCAAGCAAGAATGGCCAGAAATCGAAAAAGGTTATTTGACAGAGTTCAGCCAGTGGATCTTGAAAGGAAATCATTGCAGACAATTTGACGTAAGCAAGAAATTACCCGGCGTATGAAAACAAAGAGAAAATAGCTTAGAGGGTTTTGTCCGGAAAATTTCCGGTCGACTAACAATGACACTTTATTTCACAATTCGAGAGTTGTAATACGGCTCCTATAAAAAAAAGCTGTCAATTAGGGCTAGATATGTTTATGGTAGATCACGCCGCCTTACGGCGGTAATCAATTAAGATTACCGACAAAAATAGCGAAAGTCCTCATTACAACCTTGCCAACCCAGCCGGCTGTTTCTATTGGAGTTTAGCTCAACTTTTACAGACTTTTGGATAGACTTTTTTTTATCTAGTTTGTTTAAGATACAAAGGAAGTGTTGTCATTTTAAGTAGACATATAGAAGCTCCTTACTAGCGAACTGACTTAACGAAAACAACGCCACGTGAATTAGTGTATCATAGCCTGAAGAACGATGTGCATATTCGCATTAATACTTTTGATATTCACACTTGTCTCCAATCTGGCAACAATCTATACCTGAACACACGAGTTCTACATATTATATATTACCGTATGGCCCATCGTCAATCTTGGGCAAGTTGCTTCAAAGGATTACGAACACAATAATGATAATGAACTCAGAGAAATTTCGTTGAAGCACATGTAGTGCAGTTGCACATCCGAGTATAACGTAGTTCACATGCGAACGTCGCCGGGCCAGATCATGCGCAATGTAGACAAACAGCGTACGATCGGATCCCGAGCGTTAGCTATGCGAACTGTTGCAGTCTTGTTGCATCAGCGTGTTGCGTGCGGGCACTGACTGCGGGCACCGAGCGGCTTGTGTGTGTTAGTACTAAAGTAATAACGCTAATGCGAAGACCAACATACCAACCGCAGGAAGGAGCCTTGGCACGTCGCTAACGACAATACAACTCACTACCTATCAATTTCTATGCACATGCAAACGAACGCCAATGGTTGCGGCGGTTGTGGGGGCGGAGGTGGTCGCGGGATAAAGAAGCCTGTTCCACCTGTCGTGAGTTCCGGTTGCCCCCGAGGCCTTCAGGCCGCCAGCTCCAGGCTGGGACATAATACACGGCAGCCTGAGCTGTTGCCAGCTCAGGCTGAGCCGGCTCGGCGAGAAGATCCTTGCAACCGGCAGGGGACCCTGGGTGGTTGCTGGGGACTAGCGCCAGTGGTACGACGAGCCAACATGGCGGAGGTTCGTCGACCCCACGAACAGACAGACGGACGGACGGACGGAGCGAGAGAGTGTAGCAGAGCCCGGCCTGTCGTGCCGCCCAGGTAAGGGATAAGGGGATACGCGATACGGGAACCCGAGGCCTGTGGGGATGAGGAAGGGACTCCTGCGAGGTGCTGGAGTGAGGTAGGGTCTGAGGTCTGCTGAGGTGAGCCTAGCAACGGGAGTGGCAGCAGCTAGCTGTGCTTGAACGGGAACGAAGGCTCGAGGCTTTGAGGGTTTGAGCTGTCCCCGCCAACTCCCACGGGCGCTTCCCAGTCTCTCCCAAAGCAAGACCGGGGACCACTTACTCGACCGGAAAGCACACGCGGACTTACAACAATGTGGCTGAGACGAAGGGAGGCATAGAGGAATCAGCCTCTCTCTCTCTCTCGTTAGTAATAGCAGTTCTCTTTTAGATATCTGTAAGAGGAAGATGTGACTGATTAAGTGTACATGTGTGCGTGTGTGTATCTATATATATATATATACACGCCTGTACCCTTGCGTTGTGAGTTGCGTGAGTATGGTGGACAGAATGAAGGGCCATAGGTAGTGTAGGCTTGTGTCTGTCTTAGAGAGCGTCTCGGGGTGGTCACTTAAAAGTACGGCTGAGCCAACCACACAGCCGACATCCGAGCGAGTGTTCGTCAGTGATATTGTTTAGTCGACAGTTCTTCAAGCCTAGAGGCAGCGATGGTCCGCTTCATATACACAGGCTGAGGTTGTGGGTATTGGCCAGCATGCATATCCATATACCATACAGAAGGCGACGTCTCAACTAAATACACTGCCAGTATGAGCTCTACCCTCATACGTGTTTAATCCTTGGATAAGGCTTCTCATGGAGCTTTTGGGCTCTTCTAATAAATCGATATGCTGGGTGACGAATTGTAAATCTATTATGCCACTTCCTCGCAAAGATAAACATTTCCACATCAGACACACGTCAAACTGTAACTTCAACGAATTTCTCGTAGTAAACTCATATACTAGTACTACATGCAACTCTTAAACGATAAAGTAAAGTTCGATGCCTTTGATTCCTAAATTGAATAAAGTTCCCTGTAATATAGTACTGCTCAGTATACTGCGCTTTTTGCGAAGGCTAATCATATTATTCCGCTAGCAATTCCTTATCTAAGGCTTTCACTTAAACCTCATATAAAAGCACGGATCGCCTTTCCTGATATCATTTATATTGGTGGTGGATGTAATACAATATGATTTCGTCAGGCTGGTGGCATTTTCGTAAAGCCACAATTCTATGAATAATATAAGGCTGTCCGGATCAAACTGTCCCGCCATTCGAATGGCGCACAATCCGAACTACGCGATACAATGCGTTCATTTTTGGAGTGGGCACGCGGCAGGAATGTGGCTTCCTTTCAAACACTGAGTGCTTTTGATACGATCAGAAAGATGGACACTGCAGCAAAAAAATCAAATTCCCCCAAAAATCAACGGGAAAACATCAAGTTTTTGTTTCTCCAAAAACACCCTCCAGCTGAAATCCATCGAAAATTAGTGAACGCGTACAGCAGGTCTGCCTTATGCCTGCGAACGGTGCGAAGTTGGTGCAAGCGATTTAACAGTGAAAATTTGGACACTGATGACCATGAGGCGGGGACCACAAATAAGGTGCAACGAGGAACGAACGGATTGACAGAATCAAGGCAGCTTGTGAGCTAACTAGAGCTTGGTCCATGAGGTCTTTGTCGGCTGAAACTGTGATTCCTCGGGTGACATGTCATGAAATTGTCACCAATATACTAAAGATGAAGAAAATCAATGTAAAATGGGTTCCCTATATACTGAGTTCTGAGCAGATGAAAATGCGTGTGGAGTGTTCGACATCTAATTTGAAGACTTATACGCAACAAACCAGTCGCCTTTTGAACTAATTTAGTTCAAAACTTATTGGCATTATCGAGCGGACAGTTTGATCCGGACAGCCTAATATTATAGTTAAGATCGCGTTAAAGATCAAAAAAAGCGATTCGACAATTCTTGTCGTCAGACAAAGCTCATAATCATCCCGGGCTAATTAGTGACACGATATTAAATAGGAGTATAACAACCCAACAGAGTGTGGCAGCCAGCAACGCACAATTTCCCAAGAACGATACTTCTATGTTTGTCTCCCTTTGTACCCCGATTTATAGAAAATGGATTTGACTAAATCGCCGTTGGCTTTAATTGCCGTTTGCAAGCATTAACCTTTACTTATATCATCCTTTTAGATGTGGCCCTTGTTAAACGGCTCCAACGTACGTAATTGCGCGTACCTTTGCCGGTATTTTCGAAGGGAGAAGACACCGTTGCGAAGGGTCTCTTGGGTACGATATGCATATTCTAACACACTTATTCCCTATGTATTCCATCATAAATCCCCGAATTCATCGGCAGCCTGTAGCGAGCTTCGAGATGAGCCTTTTGTATGTTTTAAGACGGCGTAGTCGTCCCTTGTACCGTGCATGAGGAGCAACACCAAGAATACAGAAATGTTATTATCATAAGCACCCGGCTCGGTGAAATAAATAGCAAGCAATCGCAAATCTGACCTTCTGTTGCCAAGCGAGTCGTAACGGCGGACGGCTGAGATACAACATAAATGCGAATGGAAAACCAACCAATGAAAAATGCACGCGCAGTTCACGCTCGATAACGCCGCGACCCGAGCTTCCGACTGCGTCTGTGTCGAATCTAAATCGACTGTGTCCTCCAAACGTTTTCTCTCTCTTTCTCTCTCTCTCTGCCGCCCCCCTCTCTTATTCATTTTATCTTTGCGAGTATTTGTATGGGACATTTTCCGCAGCTGTTTTCATTCTTCTCCTATACGTCTGATGCATCTGATACAGGCACAAGTAACGTGGAGAGCCGAGCCGAGCCCAGCCATCTGCGTGTATCTGAGTATTCACCGGCTGGCACCACCGGCTCAGCAATATCCACCTTTTTGACATATAAGAGAGCTTAAGCATTGTAAAATTGCAGCTCCTTTAATAAACCAATAAACATTTACCATTTACCATTTACCATTTTCGTTTTTTTTCCTGTCTCCAGGTATAGTGTTATTTATTCATATAATTTGGGCAACAATTGCACCCCGTGACGGCGTATTAATTAACGTGTATTATTCTTTGTGTCTCTCGGCTCGAGTAGGCGATTTGTGAAATCTGGGCATCCCGGCCACCACCACCAACATCGTGCTACATACACCAGTAGTAGTGGTGCATGCATGTCCTGACACGCCCCTCCCTTTTGCTGTTCCCGTATGCTGGTCCTTATTATGCTACAACCCTTCCGTTTTCTCCTTCTGAAGGCTGAGGGCCTTGAGCAGGCTTTTGCAGCATTAGCCAGCCTTCCTCTCTGTCCTCTCTCCGCCTTCTCTCTCCCTTCGTCATTTCTCTTCCAGTCCTATCGTTTCCAATCCCGCGTTGTCGCCCTCCGCTCGCGTAACCTCTGTACCGATGCTTGCTGGGCTTAGCCTTGTTTCCGTCCTCGTCCGCGTATCTGCCGCATCACAGAGCGGCGTCAGCTCCAATTCTCCGTTTCGTGCCCTTCTCTGGGCCTACTTCGCAGGGCATCAGACCGTCCTGAATTAAGAAAGAAAAGGCTGCGTAGTAGAACAGCTGCATGGGACTGCAGCATTGCGTTTACCCCTCGCGGGGCCGAGGAAGCAGAGAGGAATCGAGATAAAGGCAGTGCGTAGAGACGGGTGGAGCGGGAGCCCTCCTAGGCCTTCTAGGGACTAAGGACATCCTTTTCTTCGGTTTGATCGCCTCCAACGGTGCTGTCGCTGCCGTGGCTGCCCTGCTCTGATTCAAATGAAGCACGTCCTCCAGTTATTTCCCGGCCCCGACTCTCTTTATTTTCTTGCCCTCGCAGTTGGCATGCGCTAAAATAGCCTCTTCCTTATTTCGCATTTTCGGGTGCAGCTCTCATCTTGTCTTATTTCGGTTTCCTTGGTAGCGCCGTAGCGAGAAACGGCGGTAGCGAAGGAGGATGATGATGATGCCTCTTCTCGAGGCATTTCATCACCCAGTACGGGCAACCCCCATCGCTTCTTATAACGTACGATTGCATATGGCGTGTAGCCTCTTGCAGCAGCAGCACGCGGAGCAGCAGCTACTCCTGTCGGACATGCATCACTGTCATTGCTCGCGATCCAGCCAGCCATCCAGCGCTGAAAACAACAAGCTACGTTCCCACTCCCGCGCAGTCCTGGGCGGTGGAACCTGCGACCGTATCAGGGTAGAACCTGCCCGCCTATCTCGCTGCAGGCGAGGCCGTCGTTGATGCTGCTGCTGCTACGGCAACGGCTGCCTCTGAAAGAGACGAGGCAAAAGCAGCCCCGTCCAAGATCCCAAGACAGATCCTGCCACTCCCGCTGCTCCAGCGCTTCTACTTCTCATCTATACGGCGCTGTATACGAGGCGGCCGCCGCCGCTAGCAGCGGCAGCGACGAAATAAATGGATATATTTTCGTTTCCGCCTGCGCGCGCGTGCGCTCATCCGCCCGCGCTTCCTTCGGACGCTGATTGTCGGAGCGCTCTGCGCCTGCCGGTCGCTCCCTCGTTGCACTCCTTTACCGGATCCGCTCATCCTTCTGTATCCTACGACTACCGAACATTTTGCACCTGAACACGGTTCGCAAGCCCGCCAGCCAGCCAGCCAGGGCCCGGCTACCCTCGCCTTCGCTGCCACCGCCACCTGCGCTGGGACCGGAGGCTAGTGGGGCAAAGTCTTCTTCCGAGCGATGGCAAAACCAGAAAGCTGAGCGAACCCCACTCGCAAGTAACAGCAACAGCAGCAGCCTCAATGACGAAACGGAGCTGGTTGGCTTTAGCTGCCGCCGCCGTCGAAGTAGCTCGGTGACATATTACATATCTATAGTAGAAGCAGCCGAGGCATCAGCAAGCAGCTGAGAACATAGGCAGTGGGTACGTATATCTTTTTTTAGTCAGGTAAAAAATCTATATGGCCATCAATAGGCGAAAGGAAGAATGGACGAGGGATGAATTATTCAAGGAGGCCAGGTAGATCTCGATGTGAAGCAACCAGACGTCATCAGATCAGTCAAAGAGAAGATTCGATGCGGTATTACCACTACTACTGCCACCATCACCACCAGGAGGAGGAAACCTAGCAGCCTGCGAAGAGAGCTCACGATATGGACAGCTTGAAGTGGTATAGAGCAATCGCAGACATTAGAGAATTCTTAATAAATCAAATGTGGGATTCAATCATCTTGAGTGACTCGGTCCCCCTGATGAAAGCCATTATACTTTAACGAGCGACGTTGCATGCGTAGACCATTCGCGAGTGGTTATGGCTGATCGAGTTCAGTTGACGTTAGTCGTCTTCAGGTCTAGTGAATGCCTGCCATAGATTCAGGTGTCTAAGCTGTTGCTATTGCAACAGATGCATTCAGGGGCAGAACTATTCAGCGAAATCTTCTTCTCTGATGAAAGATGCAGGCTCTATAAAGTAGAGTTGCACGTAAATACAAGAATAGGGAAGGGGCGGTCGGACAGGGCAGACCGTTTCAGTACGACACATACAGGGCATTTGAAAGACTGTCATTAATAGACACACTGCTTTACATGGCAAGTGTTATATAATGTATATATATATATATATATATATATATATTATATATATATATTTTTTTTTTCCATGGAGCACATTTTACGATCCGATATTTCGGTGTGTGCGTGCGGTCTCTCAAGAGCCACACATCATCTGCAATACCTGACGAGTGATCGGATCCAGACTATCTCCTACGGCTTCGATAGAGAACATAACCTACCCCCCATACGCTGTGAGGCAAGTAGAGAGAACTGTTTCGAAGAAGTGTTCCATGATACGTTTAGCTTGAGCTTAGCCAGCGGAAGGGGGCGTTTTTGCACACCCTGTATCGAGGCAAGAGCGAAACGACATAAGAAAATAAGGCCAACGAGGAAGCCGGTTCTGCAAATACGAGAAACACGATGTCACAAAAGAATAGGTTATTACTGTACACGGTGAATAAATTGAATTGTCGGGGCGGAGCTCGGCGCAGGCGAGATGCTAGATAACACCAGGCCAAGTACACAACTTGAGCAGATGCAAAGCTGCCCTGCGAGTGCTTTGTTGCCAACGAGTCCCAGCTCTTCGAAGCCATATATGAGTATCGGAAAAGTGGCGGGGGGCGGGAGAGGGAGAGGGGTGCTATAGAAGATACTGTAATAACATGTGAATGGCTGAATGCCTTCAGAGGTGGTAGCTTTAGTATGGGCATCCTTTCTCTGCAAAGCCCTCTGAAGCTAAGCCGCTTGAAGCTACCAAAGCCTCGCCTGATGGTATGGTTATATTGAACCGGAAACAGGGAGCACTTCTTAAAAGTTCGTAGTGTCTGAATAGCTTAAACCCTTCGAGTGAATTAGCAAGTAGAAAACTAGTAAAATAACCGGTATACACACTTAGCCGTTAATTGTCCCCCTTTTGTAATACGCTGCACGCATATGAAATTGTTGGATTCGGCGAGCGAAACTCTTCAGCGTGGACATGCGAACGTCTGATGGCTGAAAACAAATTAGAAACCTGCTTATTATTAATTGAATTAGCTAATAGAAACTACAATTATACACAATATAGAATAATATAAGTCGAAAATGGGGGTCAAGCGGAATTTCGTAATTTCATGAGGCGGACCTATCGAACGGTGACGTCGAACGCGAGCATCATGAATACGCAATGAATATACTGTCGTCAATACGAGACATCACGTCAGCGAGTTTGTTCGTTCCAGCCACCGAATCATCGCCCAATCATTAACGAAATCATTAGAAAATGGGTGGCCTGAAAGTTTGTCAAAGTAGCGTAACAGTGTCGAAGCGGTAATAGCAGTATCTGGTCCATTTACGATATGCATCATGTGTCTACAGGATGATTATTTGCCAGGACGAAGCAGCATTATGGAGACGGGTTGGAAAGGGGCGCATCTAGACATCGGTCTAGACACTCAAGCGGGCATGGGAAATCCATTTGACCTTCGTTGATGAAACCGACCTAACCGGAGACGAAGTAGCAGAATTGTGAGAGGGAAAATCATCGACGGCGACCCCGTACGAACACAAGCGAAACACAACGACGACAACGAAAATGAAGACGAGACAAAACATGCTAATTAACGGCGTCAGCTGTTCCATCGAGTCAAATGCCACTCAAGGCATCAGTGCCTGCTCAACTCCATACGGGTAGGGGAACTATTTTATTCGCCTCTTTATTTTAAGTTTCATTTTTCCATTTGATTTTGTGCTTTGTGTGTGTGTGTGTGTGCGTGTGTGTTTGCATTGTATTGAGGTGTGTTTGTTGTTATTTTTCAATTCGAGTTGGCGACTCATCAATGGCCAGCTCTTGGCTGACCCTCTGAGAGTTCCAAGCTGCGATGTGTTTGTTTCGCGCTTGTCTTGCTTACTTGGATTCACCACCATCTTCTTCGTATGCGCGTCTGTTTTCGAATGCTGCTTTTTCCACATTATGCCATATGTGAATATACACACATGTTTTTATATAAAGATGAAGAAAATATGACGATGTTTGTTTTCGCGATACGTGTGATCTTTTGTTTTCGCTGTCGGGAGATTCTGATGGTGAGGAGGAGATCTAGTTGTGTTCGTCGACATTATACTAGCCCTATCGAGAGGCGGGGACATAATTATATTTTATAGCACGCGTACAATCCACAAACACGATCATTCAGCGCAGTGGTGTATTCAAAGAAGAATTATAATTAACAACAACTATTTCATATGCTAGTGCTCGATGGGTGTGTGTGTGTGTGTACCTACCGATGGATACACGCTGACGACACTTTTGTTCTAACCGACCGCACAAAGGGCTGCTAAAAAAAGCAAACACACTCAATTTGCTCCTATGCAGAACAACTGTCTACAGACATTTTAATCGGACGTCCTGTCCTGGCAATGGGTGTTCGTCATTGCTGTGAACGCAAACACTGATCGAGAAGGCGATAGCAAAACTGTTAGAAGTAGACCTCCTTTGATTTTGTGACATATCGAAGTGGCGCCTAGTATTGCATGGCGCACACTGTATTGGATATTCCTTCGAGTTTTGCTCTTTTCAGAATTGTAATCCATGTATCGAAATTACTCACTAATTATTCGATGTGTTCACTTTTCAGTGTTATCAGACAAGAATAAGGCAGGTACCGCAAGTCGCATATCGCAACCTATCAGTAATTATTGAACAGTTGCAGTTACCAAGAATTAAGAGAACTTAAATCAGAAGTTTAAGTATACTGTCGCCAGTGCTCGAGAGCGCATAAAGTGTGCATGTATTTACATTTTGAGTCGTTATCTCGAAATTGATTGACATCTTGCATTAAAACATTAAACTATAACTGTTGCTAAGGTCTCCGAGTTCTACATATATAATATCGGAACGCAATTCTATTGTCGAAAGTAAAACAAACTTTTTCCCTTTTTTTCCCGTCATAAGTGATTTAATATGGTGCATTTTAAGAAAATGGTGAAGATGTCAACGTGAAAGTTGAGTATTACCGTCCTTCGAACTCAATGCAAGTGGCTCAAGACCCAGTTAGAAATATATGCGAAACAATTTGCGGAGGTTTTAGTCCCGAAAATAATAATAATCAGGGAATAACTGCGCCGAGAAGACTGGATAATTTCAACGCGGTAACAGGTTAGCGCTTGTTGTTCGATAACGAGTTCAATGTAATTCCAGGACGGGATCATGAACACAGGCGAATGAGATGACTGGAACAACGTCCTGGAGTAATCTAATCAGCCTAATTGGGTAACCGCAGCCAGGCCACGGCGTTACTGGAGCAATGCAGTGAGCTAGCTGAAATTAGGCTACGGGAGAATTGCGATGAGATGGTAACAGACCAACAATGGTAATAAACTCAACCAAAATAATGGGATTCGTGGAACAGAGCAGCGAATGGGATACCGAAATTATGGAGGTTCAAATCGACCATTGTCTGGTAGAGCCCGATACGGCTGTCTGGCGCGGAGCGTATCGAGACAGAACTGAAGAAGTACTTGAACATGGGTGTCCATAGCCGTTCAAAATGGACTAATGTGTTCGTATGTGGTAAGGTTCGTTAGCATATCCATAGGTCCCCGGTACTATATATGCATGTGTATTGTTGAGTGGCAGAGTTGAGTGGTAGACTTGACGTCACCAAAGTATAGTATGCAGGAATCCACTTGCAGTAATTCATCGAATAAATCGCTCCCCTGTGAATGATGGCATCCTTTATTCAAAATACTCTACGTAAAGATCAAAATCCTCATTACCATCGGAGCATTAACTATTCATCTTAATTACTTATCACACGAAAATTGCATTTTGAGTAGAACTAGATCTCATCAAGGCTATTAAGCGTCCGTCCGTCCGTCCGTCCATTCGCAGTGGATATTCGTATAATTTCTGCTGAATTGACACAACTACACACCCAGATGGAAACAGCGAATTAGCAGAATTTCGGCAAAGTGCTATTTCTGCCTATTTGTTACGTTCGTTTCGAGAGCGTTGAATTGCTTTTAAGTGCCCGATATTTATGTAGTAGCCACAGTTATTTGTCCCTGTGCTGTGTTTTTGTCGCCGTTATTGTCGTTGTTGCTCCTGTTGTTGTTGTTCTTGCTGCTGTTGCTGTTGTTCGAGTCGTCCCATGAAGATATATCGTGTTCTGCTATCTGTAGCCACCGCTGCCGCCGCCGGCGTCGCCGTCGGATCCGCCGGCTAGCATCAACCGGCTGGCTGATTGGCCATTGTTTACCTAACCGTAACTTATGGCAGTGTCTTTCTCAGCGGCTGGGACCCTCCACACGGGAGGATTATTTTCGACCACAATCTATTTCTGTGAACAGACAGTCCGATACGAAACAAAGACACACACACACAGTCCTACGCGCTTACCGCCCAATCAGCCGACCCATATACCCGCCAAGCACAGCCACTGCAGCTAACCTAGCGCGCGCGCGCGCGCCTAACCACCGCAGCGCTCCTGCGTGGCCCTCCACAGCGTCCACAGTAGCGGGCCTAGCTAGCGCGCTTGACTTAGTCTAGTGAGCAGCTTTCTGCCGGCTCAATAATGATACCCACACCGCAGTGATATATGCTGATCGCGAGCGGTGCGCCGCATAACCAAGATACCTTGGCGTCGGCACTTGGTGCAGATCTGGCTCGATCCTGCCGCCTCGGGGACCCGTGCGGCGCGGCGTAGCGCAGCGCCAGCCTACTGTGTACAGAGAGATAAACACAGAAACAGCGTGGGGGTGATGACGGGTCGTAGCATACATGTCTACTCACTCGCAGAGACACAGTCAGAGATTCTGTCAATGCGGACAACTTCTGAATATCTTCCTACTACACAATCGAAAATAGATGGTCCAGGTCCCTTTAATCCCTTCTCAACAACAATAGGAGTGCAAGGATACATGATGGTCGACCAGTGACGAGGGCGGGCGGCGGTATAATAGTTGTAGTTGTAGTAGTGGACGTCGCAGTTGTATTAGTTTGAACACGTGTTGAAAATTCGCAACGGCCCAGACAGCGAGCATGTTGTGGCCGCTGTTATGCTAACCTTGTTTACCTAGTCTAGATCTGACCTCCTGGTCACAATCGACGTGTGCCTTACTGTCTGCCTGTCTGACTCGAGGCTCGTTGCCTACGCGTAGATTCCATTATCGACGATGTGCGGTTTAAAGAACGTCGCCAAATGCTACATACATCTCGAGATATTCATGTGTGTACGTGTGTGTGATTATTACGATTACTTCGCCATAGAGCTGAGTAAAACATGATTGCTGATCGAACGAAGGTAACATAATCCAAACCAACGCTTGTTATAACCGCAAATGTGTTACCTGTGTTCCCTAACGTGATGATGATAAACGTACTGGTCGTCTTCGTAGACGGACACAAATGGCTACCTAATGCACAGAGTAAAGATGAAATTAATTTACAGGCCTCCAGCAAGCTCTGCCTGTAGCAATTTTCTCGGATGAGAAAGAGAGGAAGAGAGAGAGAGCAGCCTATCCGTTTCTCACGTTATTCGCCGAGTTAACTCCACAGAGTAATTATGGATAGAACACCTGGATCAATACCTGTGACTCGAAATGCGAGAGCCAGTCCACTCATTTATTGCTGCTATAATCCAAAAGCTTCGGTCATTTTTCAGCGCGAAGTGGGTCCGTACAACAGATAACAGTCACTGAAAATGTCGACAATAATCCAGTCACAGATGTACGGTGCGCTCGCGTTGTTCCGTCGTTGCATCGTATCGATAATTTCAAATGGGGCCACAATTTATACAGCGTATAGATGAACACACGCTCAACGACCACGTGTTCCAGTCTTTATTCCGTGTTCGACTGCTCCGTCTTCACCCTCTATCATGATCGAACCTCTGTTATAAGACGGACAAACTTCCAGTCCGGTGGGAATTATAAATCCAATAATTCGAAGCCTGCGTGATTCCGAAATCGTCCGGCCGACGGAGTCAACATCCAATTTGACTTTCCGCTTGATCTCGCCGTTCGCACTTCGGACGAGCGGGCAACAGCAGCGCTGGCGCCGCCAGCAGCAGAAACAGCGGGCAGCTCCGAGGCTTCGATCAACACCGAAGCGCTGCTCTTCCCCTTCTCTATAACGTGGTGCGATCTGTCATTGCACAAATACGGACAGGATACATTGTACAACAATCTAGACACTATGACACGACATGGCACCACCCAAAGAGTTTGGTGTCTTGAGAACCCATTGGTACATCGCTCGCTAATGACCGCTGCTCAGCGGCCTATGCGAAGGCAGGCTATCTGATATGGTACAACGGTGGCTGCAGCAGTCGCCAGGCGGAAACCCTGATGACATACAATATGCGCGCATTAGGTGATAGCTGGTCGATATGACACAGCGTATTCGTGGCGAAGATGCTTTTGAAAATATCGATTAATGACGCATGAATAATAATAATAATTATAATGATGATAATAATGGATAATTCATAGGAAACGGTGCGATGCTTTTCATATCCTTCTCAATAGTGGGCTTCGAAAGCCCTGAATATACCGGAATAATACAGTGAACATAGCCAACGAATAATAATAATAATAATAATAACACGTATCGTGAACAACACGCAGGTCAATCGGGACAGATTTCGCCATGAATAGTCGTTGGGAACATGTGACGGACAAATTTCAAATGTTTTAACCAATTTTCACCAACAGCTTAAATGATACAATAGAAATGTCTCCCTTGTATCATTGTTTCGTTGTAGACAGCAACAGCTATTGCCGCAAACACCGCTTGAGACGAAATATGCAGTCCCTGACGCCCGCGTCAACAAAGCGAACCTGACATACAGCGCCTACGATCTCTGTGATCGGACGACGGGGCGAAACCTCTCGATCCATCCGCTGAGCCGCTTGAGTACATAGAATTTACACGTCAAATGGCCAAAAAGTGTGGTGAAACGCTGATTACACAGAATTTCTGTTTTGCCTCTCTCTGATTTCGTTGTCCCATAGACGAGTCAGTCACTGACAAAACCCACACGGACACGGGCAGACTACAGACTGGCTGCCGGCCACGCAGACTAGCATACTGCAGATATGGACTCGAACGCATCGACACGAAACAATGACAATGAGTTCCTTTTGGTGTCACGCTCACAGCAACCGAATCGTTTTTGACCCATTTCGTATGAGTCGAATTGGAGGAGGTAACCGACTCTCTCTTTCTCTCCCTCTCTCTGTCCGTCGATAATCCGAACGATGTCGATCCGACCACCGGAGGGCCACTCGATCAAAATCAACTGATGATATGTTGTTTGTCACGACATTAATCTGAAGATTTATAAAATATGGCGTCCCTCTAACATCAGTATCAACATCGACGTCATTATCGTCATCACCGTCGGCAATGCCTTCAGATGTCCGAGAGTCGTGCTCCACACAGATGCAGCCAAGTGGTGGGTACCATACATTGCCACGACCTACAACAGGTATTGGTACTCGCATACAATACGCGTATATGTAGAAATGATTATAGATAGAAAGGCGGAGAGAAACTAACTTAGGGCTCACTACTTTTTATTCACAAAGAGGACATATCTAACCGCATAAGCAGGTGCGGTAAATACAGGGTCAAATAGAAATGGTATTTCGAACTCACTGTGGCGTTTAGATGACCTTCAGTGGAGTTTCAGGTAATGAGCTATTCTCCCGGCCGTTAATTACACAATATTTTGTTACAATAACGCGTCGATTCCCTGTTCGTGTGTGTGTGTGTGCATAGATACGTGGCACCTCATTAGGGGTGTAAAAAGAGTCCCATTCGTAGATGAGTCTTGCACGTATGGTACACGTTCACTGATCATTGCTG
This sequence comes from Stratiolaelaps scimitus, assembly GCA_019614645.1. Lineage (NCBI taxonomy): Eukaryota > Metazoa > Arthropoda > Arachnida > Mesostigmata > Laelapidae > Stratiolaelaps > Stratiolaelaps scimitus. The sequence goes on from JABWDB010000003.1 coordinate 11,124,576, forward strand.
AGACCGTGAATGACTGAGGTAATTTGACAGCGGATATTATATATGCTGGGTAGTACAGACATATGTGTGAAAACGATAATTACGAAAGTGAAACATCTACAGGATTGATTGAGATTTCAGCCCAACGTTACAAACTTTGTATATACTAAAAGTTATCTTTGGCGATGCTGCAACTCGGCGGATTTTTGCAGGCAGTGCTCTAGATCCCCAACGGATAGTCGAGTTTATAGTGCAAGGTGGTATTATGTTTGTAGTGCAGGGTGGTATTATGTTTGTAGTGCAGGGTGGTATTACTGTAGCCATGAGATTGCATATCGAATATAGCTGTTTCATGTTCGTTGTGCCGGTCATAGTTGCCTGCCATAGTGTGACTCCTGTTATCTCTATTGCTGCTGGTTACGTGGAAATTTGAAGTCACTTCATATATATATATACCTCACCATACCTCACCCCCCTCGTGTGTTCCTCGCAGTGAGTCCCTCTGTCAGTGACTCGTCGATCGCGCTTATCGTTCCCTCGGTCAGAGCGTCTTCTTAACGATTCTACGCGACTCGGCGGTTGTCGCACTCTATGAATGCCGATGCGACGCGCTGGCCACCAAAACGAGTGTCTATCTGAGCCTACACAACGATTGCCTGCGCGTGCTCGTAATCGAGGCATCACTGGAGCGTTATGATTTTCGTCAATGCGGGAAGATTGCCGTCTCCTGGTACACACACACACACTATGGCTGAGATCGGAAGCTACGATCGTAGCCACCTCATATCATATCAGCTATTATATTTCGGCCGCCTCACCTCCTGCTGCTGCTGCTGCTGCTAATGCTCTTGGGCCGCTTCCGTTACAGAGCATCTGAGCATCGGCGGCGCAAACGATCGCAAACCGGTTCGTGCATTGGCTCGACTAAACTCAATTACAAATCCAATATATCGGGAGAAAATGACGAAGAGGCAACGGCGATATTCTGAGCCGACGGCGGCAGCCGATCGAAAACAATAATCACGATGATAATGTTAGACGTGTCTCCTACTATTACTATTGTACTGCATTTTGTAAGCGTTGCCGTTATATCTGTTGTTGTTGTTGTTGGTGACGATGGCGGCGGCGGCGGCGGTGGTGATCCTGTGACGGATGCTAACGTATTTCTATCTGTATCTATCGATTTTGCCGTAGAGACATGCGCCGATATTATTTATTGTTCGTGATAGCGTAATAATAGAAATTTATTATCACCTCGTCATATACGGCCGGATCGGGGCTCGAGTGGTCGATGGCCAAATTTGTTCCGCCACGATGGAGCGATTGCGACACTGTAGGAAATGGGCAAATTGGCGAATGGTTTTGTACCGGCTACTTATCAGCGTAGCACACAATATGTACATGGCCACACGAAGATGGACACGCAAAACACTGCTAACGGGTGGATCGATGATGAGTATGGACGCGGGCCGCAAATCCGATGCGAGAGAGAGCGACGACGACGACCATAACTCAGATTAGTAGTGGACAAATGGCATTCACACGAAATTGAAACCCGTTCGCGCCATGCGGGCTCACCTATGTCGAGTGCTGATCGTAGCTGAGCGCACGGAAATATAATAGCGTTCAGATATACAATATATGGATGTATAGAGCCATATATGGACAGGCGTGAACGTCGACTGGACAAAAAAAAACAACACATGTTCTCGATAAATGCATTATAGATAATAATAATAATAGTGGCTGCATTGGGCATTGCCTGGGGGGAGTCGTTAGGTCGATTGATTAGTTATAACCGATATCGAACTGCTCCAGTTTCGACTAGAAAAGTAGAATGCGGTTAAAGTATGGCGGGTTCGCATCCGTATCCACTCCGGATTTATTTAAATCTATGTTGTCCGTCTCGAGTGGATTCACAGTGTTCACTGTGCTTGAAAGATGGAGACCAAAACCGTCCATATCCAACATTGGCTTCATCACTATTTTCGTGTTGGACACAATGCTGAAACTGTGAGAATCGTATGTGCAACTGAATGTGAATGTCCATATATCCTCAGGAGTATCTAGAAAATGGTTTCAGTACAAGGAACGTTTGGGACGGCCACCAAAGACAGACGACAATGAATTGCTTATCTCTCTTCGAATCACGGGAAATCAACGAAATGTGGCCATCCGGGTCACCATTTGCTTCGTTAGGAAACATGGAAAAGTTTCTTGTATAACATCGTTACGGGAGATGGAAAGTAGGTAATGCTGTTCATTTGGTGGGATCAGAAGGGCATGCTCTATTATCAGACTATTCGAACCTGGTCAAACGATCAAACGAAAACTGTAGCGCTAGACAGCTCAACAAATTAAGCCGAAAAATTGGCAGCAAACGGCCGTGGAGAGACAAAGGACGTCGTATAGTAATAGTGCATCATTACCTATGTTGCTCTGCCGATCGTACAGTAACCAATACTAGTTGGAAAGTTCTGCGACACCCGCCGTGTCGTCCAGACATTGATGCATCAGATAACCATCCACAAGGATCCTCGGAGGCGGTGGCCTGCAGGGAAAGCGCTTCAGGACAGAAGTAGATGTTCGTTCGTTCTTTTAAATGACAGAGCAGCTCTAATTGAGTAGAAAATTATTGAGCACTTATTCAATATTTAAAATCGAAATTATCTTGTTTCTTCAAATTCATTCTGAGGGTAGTTCCCGCACAGAGCTAGACCGTCTTTACCTTATTTTTCACGACTCTCAAAGACGCTACCTCAACTAATCCAACATCAGCTAATTGCAGTGTTATGTTCGTCAGACCCATCAGAGAGGTTATAGCCCTTGAATATTAATAACAACAATAATAGTTCGTTTTTTTTTGCATAAATCATACCTGCTAGATCACAATGCCCACGATGAACTAGACAGGAGGGAATCATTGGAGGATTATAGCACAAACACGAACCACATGGCTGCTAGCTAGCGTTGCATTGTAGCGGCCGTTCGTGTCAATAATATGGCTCCATTATACTAGAACACATTCTATTCATCACCAACCAAATGTGTGACTATGTTCCAATATACACAAAAGCCCTACCGTAAGTATAAGCGAACAAGACAACAATACGACAGTAGGTAGTACATTTTGCCAAAATGCCCTTGTTGAGCTCAGCCTACCTCCACAACTCGAATAATCTATAGAATACAGAGAATAATTTTTGTTTCGTTTCAGTGTGAATAAATGCCAAATGCAGGAACAGCGTGTATGGTTTTCTCTCATATTTTCCTAACGGTTCATACTTCCATCAGATGACATCGTTACTGCAATATATACCGCACACCTATACTACGATGTCTGTGAAAGGAGACGCGTTACATTTTGTTTTGTAGATCTCAGCCAGACAAATATCCCGTTTCCACCTGAAACGCATGCATATAAATGGAGAGCCGCCCACGCGCCACGCGAAAATCAGTTAGTGTCATTGAGGCGCGTGATTGAAGCGAACGAAAAAACGTCATCTTCGTCACAAAGCAGCTCTCTCTCTCTCTCTGTCTCTCTTTCTATCTCTCTGTGTCTATTTGTTTGGGGGTCAGCAACAATCTAGATAGTTGTTGTACGGTCGGTTGCCACGGGTGTCGCAGGTCAGCGGGATATGATGACGAGCCGAGGGCCTGATGATGATGGACGAGAGCGATGCCGGCGATAACGAACGCGGCGGACGACGATGACGACAACGCTGATTGTCAATAGGCAGAGGCATCACTCGTGTCACCATCGTTGCCCTCAGCACGAAACGACACACTAACGAATTGAGCCAACGAAGTCGACCGAGCTTGCTGGAGCTGCCTCGATAGCTTGATGGATGAATCGCTTCGTGTGTCCACTCCACGGAGCGTCAATCATACAGTGTCATCATCACCGCCATCAACAGCACCATCGACATCAGCCGACGAATGCATGGTACACATGCTGCATAATAATAATAATAATATCAACGGCATATTGTTATAGTTGCTTGGCGACTGATGTAGAACCACTGTCATGTACGCCTCTCTCTCGCTCTCTCTCTGTTTTTTTTCTTTCTTTAGATCACAACACGGGAAGCATAGCGGTCAGTTCTTATTTTCAGCTTTTTAGCTCTGAACATACCTGCATTGACCGCGCATGCTTCTCAGATCTATGGGACGGGATGGATATCTGTATTAGAACATTCATATACACACCGTATTCGAGACGCGATGGCAGTGCGCATTTCGATTGCGAGCAACCGTTTTGCAGCGGGCGAATCAGTCATTCATTGCCGTCGTCGTCGTCGTCGTCGGAGCCGTGGGCTCCATCCGTTCTGGTTTCGCAGCAGCGGACGATCTACTTCACTAGTTTGACGACCGTCCAGAGGAGCGAGTCAGCAGCCATCAGTGCCGCAGCTAAATCGCGCCCGCGCGATCTTCAATAGAACTTGCTATATATGTTATATACCTCCATCCCCACTCGCCTTGCCGATTCGCCGCCCGGCCACCGCACGCTCTCTTCTGCTAGGCATTATACCCGGTTGTAACAACAGCGGACTATTGTTGTTTGCGGTTGCGGTCCTGGTCGACATCGAGGCGCCATTCGGCGACGCTATAAATCGCCCCGACTCGGCGACCGTCGCCATCCCTCGCTCCTTCTCCTGCTGCTGCTATTGCTGCTGATGATGATAAAGCGTGAAAATCGGAATTCATCATTCCACCGCAGCCATCAGACAAACGGACAGGCATGCTACACCGTCAGTACGAACATACTACGCTCGCTGGCGCTTTCTCCTACCCGGATAGATACCTCCGCTCCTCTTGTTCCTGCTGGTCCCGTTACGCTGTCATGTAACCGTTATTCGCGACCATTCAGCGCCATTGAACGCTGCCACCGCCGCCGCCGCAGCCGCCGCCTCCAAACTGTGCCATGAGATGGCCATACAACGATGAATGGGGGCCGCAGTTTCTTCCCGTTTCCCGGGGCGCGGCAAGGAGCTTGTTATTGTTATCGCAGTCGTGGCTGCTGCTGCTGCTGCTGTTGTCACTGCAGTCGACACTGGCAAGGGATTCCACGAAAGCGTTTTCATGGCTTTCCTTTTTCTTCTCATTCGCCTCTACCGCCACCGTATTCTCTTTAGCGCGTTTCGCTTCGGAGCGTTTTTCAGCCGTTTCGCGCGTCCACTCCAGCCAGTTGCCTCGGTGTTGATCCGCCGGTGTGTTCCCTCTATCGGACGGCTAATACTGACATCTAAGGGAACGATGATACCACTATTGGAATTACCTGCCCAGCTGATCGCGCGAGCATCGGGCGGCGGTGGCCGGGTCGAGCGCGGCCACCATCGCGGAGTTCGTCATCGAGACGGTAATAGCCCTTGGTAGCTTTCCGGAGCCGCGGTCGTCCCCGTCGACGACAACAACGACAACAACGACAACGACGGCTACGGCTACCGCCGGTGGCGAAAATGCGAAATATTATAGCGATAGCAGTACCAAACACTAGCACGAGTAGCGGGAGTGGAATAGGGGGCCGACAACAGACGACGACGAAGCCAGATGAGAGTCGTCGAAAAACCTAGAGACGTAGCATTTTCCCAATGTGACGACAACAACGCAGATGCAGTGACAGAGGCGGAACACGCACACCTTCACCTGATGAACCGACACCGCGACGATCGAGCCTATGGCGCTTACGCCGGCAGCAACAGCAGCAGCAGCAGCGGTACGATCACCGGGCGTCCCCGCCTCATTCGCCATCGTGGCCGCCAGCTATGGCAGTGCCAACGACAGCAGCAGCAGCACTTCGATTGACAATCGAATCACAACGGCGACAGCAGCAGCAGCATCAGCGCCACCACCGTCGGCGCTTTCCAACGTCAACGCGAACGTCGTCGTCGCCGTCGTCGTCATCATCGTCGTTGTCGACATCGCGCTGATGGACGTTGGAAAGCAGTGATATGCGGGCGAGTGTGTGCGCGCTCGCGCGCTCGCCTATGACTCTGTTTGCTTGTGCATATGGCGTCGACGGGATGACTGCACTTTTGGCTTCCTCCCCCGACCCCTGTCCCCATTGCTCTCTCTCGCTCTCTCTCTCTCCTCTCTCCGGTCTGCAGATTGTCGCCGCCTTTCGTCGCCGCTTTCTTTCTCTTCGTCTTCTTCTTCTTCTTCAGCTTTTTCAAGCTTTCTTTTCTCGCAGCCGCCCTGAACAACTGTCAACTGCGTTGCCATTTCTGCTTCAGCGTCACCCCCGCACCGCTGCTACATTATAGCTAGCACAGCGCAGCTGTCGCCGCCGCCGCCACCGCTCGATGGGCCGTTCACGCCGGCAAACAGCCAGTCGCAGCATCAGCGGCAGCAGCAACAGCTTCAGGAACATCAGTCGGCAGCGAGATTTTTACGGCCGCCCGCTTATTTTTGGCTATTTTTTTTTCGCTTCTTCTCAGCTTTGCGCTTTACAGTAATCCGTTGCGTAGCCAAAGGTGGAATGAGTAAACTGCGCGGAGCGGGAGGTGGCCGCAGGGCAGGGCATGACGCGGCGGTTGCAGACCCCACTGATATCACCACCACCACCGTCGTCGTTGATGCCATTGACGCTGCTGCTGCTGTTGCCGGCGAGTTCGTTGCTGTTGCTGTTGTTGTTGTTCCGTTGTCACCGCCTCCGTTCCGCCTGCGCTGAAGTTGCTAACGCAATGGTCGGTCGTCTGAATGACAATTACACCCCCACCTCCCAGCGCTCTGACCAGCTACATTTACGTTGTCTGTCTGCCCTCCCCCTAGCCTGTCCGTGTGTGCACTCACCAATGAACGGTTGCTGCTAGCATGCTTGCTTTCTTGTCTGATGGTCGGGTCCGCGGTCGTCTCCGCGAATGAATGTGTCGAAGAATGTCGAGCGGGTAACGGTGTCCGACTTAGTCACATTGTCACAACATTTCTCCGTTTCAGCTTAAATTTGACTGCCAGCTGATATTGTCGCAGTTGTTATTGCTGCTGCTGCTGCTGCTGATATTGTCACTGTTGATCTACACCTTGTTGTTCCTGTTGTCGTTGTCGTTGATGCGTGTTGATAGGGTTCGCGTCGCTGCACCACCTATGTCATTGTCGTTGTCTTGTTCCTCGGTGTTGCCATAGCGCGCCAGGCTTCGACCCCCCCGCCCCCCCCCCATCGGGGTTTTCCATTTGGTGGTCATCGTCCGTCGCCGCTTCTCTTCCACTCCTCGCCAGTATAGGACACTCCGCAGATGGACGTCGCATAGAGACACAGCAGACGGACATTGAGACGCCGCATCTGCGAGCACGGCTCTCGCTCCCTCTCTCTCTTGTAGCTGAAGCTGCTGCTGGAGCCTCAGCTCAGCTCCGGTCTGGTCCAACGGCAGCGTTTCGGCCATTAGACAACTTCGCCTCCCACACCATTCGACGGCGGGATGGCGAGCGACTCATCAACGAGACGAGAACGACGAGAACGACAGAGAGAGAGAAAGAGAAAGAAAAAATCGTCCGAAGCGAAGCTAAAAAGAGCTTGAGACGGCGAAGCGGCAAACGCCACGAGGAACGACGAAAGAGAGGTAACTATCATAAAGAGCTTCATTCTTCAATGGAAATAAGAGTCGCCACAGCTTTCCATCAGCTGGGATCGCCGAGCGGACCCGATAGTTGGACCGATAGCGGCCACGAACGCCGCCGCCGCCCATGTTGCCGGCAAAGCAGCGCAGAGATCGCCAACTTGCTTCTGGCTTCGGCAGCGAACAGACAGACGCAGTCAGCCATTGACAGAGCGTTACCTGCTCGTATTTTACCGCTGTTCCGTGACTAGATCGCTATCGAACGTGACGCTGGCAGACGTCATCTGACTACTTCGGTTCCGAAAACGGGTGACGAGCACCAACCGCGGGATGCGGATGGACGCTCCCCCGGTGACTGTGAATACTACCAGCCCACTTCAGAAGTCGTGGTAGCTGAGGCGACGGAAAAGAAGAAAAAAAATGTGGCAAAAATAGCGCGAATATTTTCGACCCGGCGAACGCTTCTCAACAATGTATTATTGTAATAATAACGATTTTAGTCTGCCCCTCTTCTGCTAGCTTTAAGTTAAAGTAAGCACGCCATAGCCGCATCGCATGTCTGCGGCTGTTCACGGCTATCAATTATATATACTAGCATCGGCATCAAAAGTGGCATCGCTTCGTCGTGACAGTCGAAACATGAGCCGCAATATTGTATATTCTACATGTATATATATATATATATATATATATATATACGTGTAATTGACAATATTCATAGCTGCTGTAGCGGACTAGCTAGACAGACGAGTTTGCGTAGAAGGTTCAACACTGAACCAAAATCGTCTATGGGAGTTCTATGTCCAAAACTGCTGTGATTGGCAGTTGTGTCAACTTTAACTACATCAGTAAGAGCGCTGCGTCGATTGCGAGCGTATACGTAGCTGCCTCGACTCTACCAAGACCAGCGATTCTTGAGACATTCGTACGTAAAGACCACTTATATATATATATATATATATATATATATATATATATATATACCATGGTGTGTTCCGTATGTGTTGTGGATCTTTCTAACGAATGCTGGTGTGTGCCCGGCAATGTTGACAAGTATCCATTATACTGTTTTGTTATTGTATTGTTGCTATTTATCATGATTGTGAGTCCTTTAATAAACAATAATTAGAGAAGTAAACGGCGCTTTGACTATTTCTAGATCTTGCTCTAAATCAATTAACGGAAGGGTGTGGTTAAATCGTGACTTCAGTAAAATCGCATTGATTGTCCCCGAGGTTCCAGCCAATTAATATTATATTACAGTATCATTATAAATTGTCGTGTATTATAGATAAATGACACTGTACATCCGAAGAGTCTAGCGAAATTCTGAGGGCTTGGCACTTCAGTTGATGCTGCAATATATATATATATATATATATAATCTCGTGTGATGGTATATTCAAGCCCTTCTTTAATCAGTGAACGCGTTTCTGTATTTGTGAGTATACGGCTCATAATAATATTAATAATAGTAATTGGTTGCACATAACTTTTTTTGTTGTCTAATTGAGTAGAACATACTTTTTTTTGTGTATAGACTCATTCTTGTGAACGACCACGATGGCTTAAAAAACCTTGGCCGCATGTACTAAGACTCCAATGGCGAATTGGACGTTTACGTTTCTTTCAAACATTCATTATAAGTAATAATACCCTAATGAACTGTAAGTGCGAATAATACAAAAATGTCAATATTATTATTATTGTTTCTTTATTTATTACCTCTTCGGAACTTCAAGTGCTGTAATTTGTGTTGTTTGACGTGGAGAGAAAGCGTAGCAGAACGCCACTTATATCAATATGTACACATTCACCCATACAATACATTTTCATAATGCCCTCATGTCGAACGGTCAATGTATCTTGGCAAGAACGATTCTCGAGTATAGCAGCGATCCACATGGAGACACATCAAACTTTGCAGATTTCACGGTGTAGGCGACGTTGACGATGACCCTCTGCTGGCGATGATGTCCTGTCCGAAAATAGCAGTGAAACCCGTAGCGATTGTTCGCTCGACTTCCATCATTCGGCACCCCCTTGGCTGGAAAGGCTAGACATACAATACAAATGTATGGGTAAACGCTTCTCGACGTCTACGCCGAACAGATGGATGACGAGTGTCCAAGATGTGCGTCTGAAATCTCCCACTAGACTAGACTGGAAGACGACTTGATTCCGAGACTGGTACGAGACAGGTACGTGTACCATGAGTCACTCAGCGGCTAGACTACGCTATCGGTCGATTTGTTTGTCAGTATAGTGAAAATGACCGTTAGGCTCGCAAATATCACCTGGCTCCAGTTAGACACAGAAAATTTCATTTCCGGATGCCGTCTCGCTGGCTGGTGACTCAGGACAGCGGCTCAGACTGAGAGTGAGAGTGAGAGAGAGAGAGAGAGGAGTCGAGTGGCTTCCCGTCTGTTGGCGGCACATTGCCGATGCTGTCGTATTTGCTATAGTTATGTCACAGCATATTGACGGCTACAGCAGCACAAGCTGCAACGGCAGTCATTCGTCGGAATCACGGTGAATCGACAATCGAAGCTGTGCCAACTTGTTCTGCTAACCACCGCCAGACCCGGAGATAAACAGCGAGTCACACGTTGGCTTTGGCACGGCTGCCGATGGAGCCGCACGTATTTTTAGTAGATGCATTATAATAGATGATTGTATAATACAATACTAGTCGTTCTTGCTTTGGCGGCACAAAGAGCTGGAAATGCGAACGAGCGACGAATCGAACAACAGGTGAGCAATCGCATGGCGGTGCGAATCGCGATCATCGATCGATTGACTCGCCAGCTGACCATGTGAAAATAATCGCAAACTAGCTAGTTCGAGAGAGTTGACTCAAATTTGCGAAAATGCTAAAAAAAAAACGACCTCATTCAACTTGGCAGAAGCAGAAATACGACGACAATGAACTTGTGGTACGCCACTGTTCGATGTCACATGTTGTGATTGGCCTTTAATTGTCAGGAACGTTGTGCCGGCTGAAATGGAGCGAATCGGGAATCTGCGGCGGTTTAGGTCGATTTACTTTTTTGCTACTTACTAATTTACTTACTAATTTGACTCTACGTTCATCAAATTCGGCCCACTCAGCCTGCGTGTAACATGGGAAACACCTCCTCTAATATGGACTGCAACCCATTGCACAGCGTACAGTCAGAATAGTTCTAGATTGCATTGACGACTTTGGAGACCTATTATTTGGAAAATGAACAAATATCTGGAAACCCGTGGCAACAGCGAATTCCAGTTAACTGTTTTCACCCGAATGAACTACTGTTTAAAATTAATCGCATTGTTAGGAATATTACGCGATGTTCAATTCAATTCAAGTTCACAATTTCGTAACTCAGCCAGGAGTTATTTTCACAAAATATCACAGATTGGCATAACATTGACTAAAAATCTTGTTCACAGATATACATACAATCTTATGCGGATGTATCTTACGGTGCGGTAAAAGTGTAGATAATCGAATTATTTGCGTAACATTTTGGCAATACCAAACAAAAAATATTGTTAATCTATTTGATTTTAGCTACGGCGGTAGCCGACACCGTTAAGTCGCTATGGAGGATTTTCGATCTATAATGTCACAAAAGCGTAGAGTGACAAACATAGTCATCATAATGATTATAATATATTGATATTATTCAATTTTCATTGTATGATTTTTGTAAATAAATCTGAACAGATAGGATCTCCGTGTACCTTGACGATGCAAGGTACACTGAGAGCCCATCTAGAGATTTAGGGCTTTTAGGCTTTGGATTGGATTGGTCGATTGTAGATATAATAGTGTTTTTAGCAAAATACCAATTTTTCTGAAGTCGAATTCCTGCTAATTCATTAGCAGATAAGGCCATTCATTGCGTAATGCGCAATATCTACAATGGCCTAAACGCATTTCTCCATATTTCAAATTAGAGGTCATATTAATTAATACCAAACTCCATAAATAGCAATGGATAATGAGCTTGGCATTGAGATAGTACCCTTGTCTCTTTATTCAAACATACAGTAGGTCGGAATTTCCTTGGCATTGCTCTCCTCTCACTTCCAACCGACGCAGAATCTCCCGGAGTGAGCGGCTGGATCCCACTAAATTCGATCAACTGTGATTACCAGACAACACCGCTATAAAATAACTACGAACCTAATGCCTACGTATTCCTGCGACAGACTGTTCTTCTCACGTAACCTCCTCATAACCACAGTTCCGTATAAGGGGCAAACACAAACGCATAACGAGATACCCCTCGCTATTCTAGCCGACATTCTAATCAGAATCGTTCTTGCCGAGATTACTTTTCCCATACAACAATATCATATTTATATATTCACTACGTCGATGAGCAATTACACCCCACCGTCCGCTCAGTGACGCAACGTGTCCTGTTCATGCTTGCTTTCGTTCGTAGCTATCGCCGTAGCGAATATGTTATTCAATGGAGTGTTCTGCGCGTCGCAAAACTCGAAAACGACAAAGAGGTTTGTCCCGCCAGCCCCGGATATGAACGACCGGACGACGCTATCAATGCTTCATCACTCGAGCAATCGCCCTCAATATTATGAATTTCAAACGATGCTTTGTCTTTGTGTCCGCCAATAATAATAATAATAGTAATAATCATATCGAAACGTAATATACGTGAAGTGAATACCGTGTCATATTATAAAATGTCGAGTCAGACAGTCGTCGTCGTTAACAACTTCTTCTTGTTAGATTCTTCCGAGGAAGACCTCTCGCGCACGTTCACCGCTCTGACCTCTATTCCACTGCTACCATGGTCTGTCATTCTGTTTTATCTTATTGCTGCTGTTGTTGTTGTTGCTGCTGCTGCTGCTGTTACTACTACTGTCGTCGTTCTTAGCGTTTTGTTTTGTCTTGTTATTGTTGTGAATCAGAGTTCGTCGAGCAAAATCGGTTGCGATGAACGGATGTATTGACGTGAGACTTAATGCGATCAGACGAATAATATAGATAATCCTCGAAGGCAGCCGTTTCAATCTGGCCAGATTTGCCATTTGGCTCACCGCCGGACTGAATATCATGTGCACTATAAGGATATCTACCTATACTTCTATCTGTATATAAAATAAATCAACGAAGGACATATATATCTATATATATATATCGATTCGGCACAAAGGCGGCTACCGGTTCCGAGTGGTTGTTAGCTGAGTCGTAATCATGTTTACTAGTCCGATAATGGGCATTTGTTCGAAGCTGTAAGACAAATCGCTGGGCTGTCGACGCGATTCTCTATGGCCCCAACCGACCAACGCATCGAACAAGCTCAGCTGCTGCACGCACATCCAAATAATAATAACAACAACAATAACAATATTAGGTCAATGGTATTGGCTTGTATACTACACAATACGAAACCAGGTGATTCAAATCGATAAACATTATTCGCTTTCGTTCGAAGACTCCACCACGTCCCATTGATCTCTTGCCTGGGGATTTTAATTTGTTACCTTTTTTTGTTCATACATACACACACACACATGGGTTATTTTTTTTGTTCACGTATTTTATCATTCTTTTTTTTTGTGTCCAGTTTTACGTTTTGTCTATAACATATATAAGTAATTGCGATACAATGGGATCTATCATCACTTGTTTCTTTATTACGTTTGACCAGTATGAACAAAACGATGAGCTGTCCCGTCTGACATGACTCCACCGTTCGACAGGGAGCAGGCGACTCGAGCGGGGGACAATGGTGCTGAGATGACAATGCATGCACGGATGCGCGACTGAACTGTTGTTATTTTGGGGTCGACTCCTAGCAAAGGGTCGAATGACGAGTATTTGTTTTGTGGATCGTAATATAACAATATTTGGTCCACAAACGAAGCAAAGCAGAATTTTGGTTTGATTATAACAGTAAAAAGAAGGAAAGGATACCACAGAAAAGAAAAAGAAAAATAAATTTGTGATCATCTGCAATCGCGAATGACTTGAAACGTCGAGCGCTTAAGTGATTGACACAATATGTCCCGCGGCTAATTATTTCCGCAAAATGCAATCGATCATGGAACGAAATGGAAAAAACTCGCCATTTCGGTGATGCCCAATGAAAGTTCTATTGAATCACGTCCAGCTTGTCGTCTAAGAATTGACCTGAGAGGTGCTTGATATTAAAATCGTTTCACTCACTGAAGAGAAAAACTTCGGAAAATAGTCGATCACCACATGACTGATGAGAATACTATATGTAGCTCTACATATACAACAGTTTGCGGTGATGCAGCTGGCGGCGATTATCTACTCTGCGAATATGTTTCAATGAAGGAAAGTGATTTTCGAATGCTGAAAATTGCGATGTGTTCCCTCCTTAATAACTCAGTAGTATATCGACGCGGTAAATTTCCAACTTTGGCGAGACCGCAGCGATCCGTATACGCTCGATGAAACTGGAGCCAACGAATGGTTGAGAATAGCCAGCGTGAATCGCGGCTAATTGCCTCTCGCCTTGACATGATGTTTTAGTCTGCGGCCGCACTCGTGTATCTTGGATACGACTTCCGAAAATTCTCTACGCAGCGTAGGCATTTCGAAGGCGGGACCTCGCTAAACCGATGGAGAGGTTAATTTCGTGACCTTGAAAATATAGTAGCTCATAGCAGTGATTTTTGCTGCTGAGCGCCATCTCTCCGGAATACAAACAAATAGGGTGATGCATGCAAATCTGCAAGAGGTCGACACCGGCTCACGACGTACGAGCGTTATCGATGTAAGCTCTCGTCGTGATAGCTGTGCTTCCCATTGCTGAACAATCATCGTCATTCCAGATCCAATTTATATATGTATTACGAGGTTGCAACTACTACATGAGTGCCAAATATAAGTACCTCATTCAACGAAAAAAATCGATGGAACGTTCGCCTCTCGAAGCCGTCGGCAATGGGACCGCCCTGCGTAAGCGTACGACGAGTATTGCAAGCGCTGCCGTGAGGTGCGCTCGTCCGTCAGGTAACACACTCCATAGATTGGTGGGAGGGATGCTTCCTCAACACAAAAAGGCACAGGACGAAGAACAAGAAACACGGTTTGAAGCCGGTGGCCATAGACGACCAAGATTTGGCTAAACGTGATTCGCACAGCTCTGTGCTGGTTGAGCTAAGAAATCCACGAGTGGGCGAAAATCTCATTACAATGAGTGCGTGGTGCTGACCAGCGTTCATAGATCTTCATCTATACTCCTATCGGTATGGGAGGACTAGTTAGGTTTGTGGCAGATGGTGGCTGGAAAGGTAAAAATGAGTGTTTTTAGGAGAAACCTATAAAAATAGGATCGCCTCGTCTCATTTATATAAATCGATTGGAAGGCTGGATTTAGGTAGAATCTAGAAATAAGTGTTATTGACCGAGGACTAACAGCTATCGAGACTATACGATCTATCCTTGTTATCTATATTGTAAAAATCCAGCACCATTTGTAAATGGTGACATTGTCTTCGAATCCGACCTCATTTGGCGACCTCATGTGGCTGGATCAGACATTTTCATTTCTGCTAAAATATCCTAATCACAGAGACATAATTCGCGTCAATTTGGAACTCTTTTGAGCTCTATACACTCGACGCACGATTTTGAAGATTTTTTTGAAACCTAAGGTCATCTTGGCAACACTACGTTGGACTAAATAAATAAATTTCCCGGGCAGACTCGCAGCCAGCATTTTATGTCCACGGAATGTCCATTTTATGTCCAACTGCTTTCGGCGTTGCTTCATAAGATAGACCCCTTTTAAAGGCCATTGCACAACGTTGGGGATCGGACCCGTGAACCTACGTGTCTCCTCCGATTGCAACGCAGGCGCACACGAATGCACCAGGCTCGACAACACTACGTTGGACTGGCTTTGTCGAACGCGGAGAGCCGACCAAATACCTTGAACAATGATTTAATGTTCTCTACAGTTGTATGAATGTATTTCACCTAGAATTATATAATTGTTGCCTTACTATTATTCTTGTCTAATAAACGGATAGTTATTTCCCCTATAACTAAATGTTTTCCTTAGTACCGAAAACGCCACATCGGCCATAGGCATTTGGCGGCGGAGCTATTTCTCTTCGCCGTTTTTGGCTGTTTTCGTTAGTATCGTATACGCAAATAGTTATAGAAAAGATCTCACGATATATATATATACATATATATATATATATAGCAGCAGGATGAAAGTTCAGTTTCAAAGTGCAGAGGATCCGTTTCGGGTGCTATTTACGCGGAATGCTGTAGCTTCGATGGTGAGATAGGGATATGTATTATAAGAGGGACTTGATGGCGTTGGTTCGTTGTTCTAATCGATTCCCGTGAAGTGGCACAGCTACCGCAAGGTTCAGCCAGTAACCTATAGTGATAGCGTCATTTCCCCTGGGGTGGTATGATAGCATCCTAAAGTTTGTAACGAACAAAGGCTTTGTGTGCATCCGCTCTCCCATGTCGAATCAGATCTGAACTCCCACCTGGAAAGTGTTGTCCCTGCTTGGGGCTGCAACCCCCCAGAACCCATGAGCGGATCCGAGATAGTTAAGGCTCACACAATGCTCACCCTGTGGGACTATTGAATGGGCCGACGACCCTCGTACGACCAACTTATAGCACAGGAGGTAGGAGATATCGAATAATATCTACCACACCAGAGGTAACCTTATATGAGGCATGCATAATTTTTGCTAGCTTGGACATAAAGTGCGATGCAACGTTGAGAATGTTAGCCTTCTCTGCTGGGCCAATTCGGGCTCTCATAGTAATTGGAAATCCATGAACAAACCATAATTTTCAAGCTATGAATGAACGACGATCTAATGTGCACAGGTTGACAGCTTCTCTCTTTATCTTATTAACACACATTGTTCTTACAATTCTACACAAACGAAATATACATTGGCATCTACACTATATATTCTGAGCTATTGGCCACAACGAACAGCCCGACTTGAACAACGCAACTCTTTCGATTTCGCTTGGGAACACCGCTGCGTAGAGTACGATAACAGCGGGCGGCCGTGTCTTGTCTACAGATCTTCGGAACCAAAGAAATAGGTATCCGAAGCGTATTTTTTCCAAAATGGTCTCCAGGGCGTTCACGTCGACATATAAAGATAAAAATATCACTACGTGCACATCAAGCCGATTTCTAATCCCTCTGTTTCAGCTCACCCATATACTACATTGCGTAGCTTGGCGAAGCAGCAAAATAACAACCAAGATCATCGAAATCCTCCATTAGGTAAAAAAAACACCCAGCAGCACTCAGCGACAACAGCAGGCGTCTGCTATTAGGCCGTGTCTATCGAAAGGCCCTTTGCCGTAGTCCTAAAACACTCGCTTCATGTCACCTCATCTCGCTCCTCGTTGCAGCAACCAAGCGCTCTCCATTCGCCATTTTCATCGAGTCTCTCATCCACTCTGCCATGCAACCAATCGCAGTATTCTTATGTACGCTGCTTGCTCGAACAAAATGGCATCGACTCTCGACCGGTTTCGTTCTATTGGATGTGGCTGCGAGCTCGTTGCCTGGCTCCGAAGCCATAGTTGTCGCTGGCGGTCCCGCTGCGACGCGAAGCTTCAGCCAAAAACCTAATGAATCGCTCTGAGGCGAGGCAGGGCTCTCCCCCGATGGTGCTTGCCGCCACCGCCAGTCTCTACCTCACTTGAGCCGACCGCGGCAGTCGGCCATATGCATTTCCTCTACCTCGGGTGGACTCATTGTCGCGCATACTTATAGGGCAGAGAGGCGCGAATCCGTAAAGTTGAATAGCTCTCAAACATCTCCCTGCTCGAGTGTGCGGTCTTTCGTTCGACAGAGAGAGTTCGTCTGCAGCACTACGGCGTTGCATACGCCGTACCCCACTGTCGGCGTATACAACGAGACGGGATGAACAGTGGCGACACAGCGTTCATGCACAGCTTTGCATACGTGCGTAACTTTTTTTTATCAAGTTCACAGAAGACTGATCACTCGGTGATTGTTTTCGAATTTCTTAGTCAACCGTAAATTACGATGAAGTTCACTATCACGGTTACTGCACCAATAAATAAATCAATATGTATACATATATATATATATATTTTATTTCCACAGTTCTTCTGTGTTGAGACGGACATTTGCACCCCCCACATACTACATTTGATTATGTATATGCATATATCAGTGTTTATCAATTCCGATTGCCCGTTTCAACGACACGTCACGAACTCTCAACAGGAGTGGTGGCACTTGAAGAAGAAGAAGATGAAGAACGAATCCATGGTTTGGCAAAAACCATCCACGTTGACAAGGATACCCCGAACGCTGCCGCCTCTTCGGCTGCTTCTGAAAATTGTTTTCGAATGAAACCACATCACATGTCGAGTTCAATTCGACACCTCGAAATTCCGCTGACGTCTACGCAAGCCTAACACAGTCGCACCTATGCGCCGTCCTGCCACACCGGCTTTTCTTGAGTTTTGCCATTCGCCCAGGCGAGTGGCGGGTGGCGCGTGCTCCGAATTCATTCGAGTCAACAACAGCGACAATAACGACGAGTAGTACGGTGACGACAATGAGGACAACACCAAAATCGTGTCTATCATGCACTTTCCAATGGCTTTATCCAGTTGAAGGACTTACCGCTGAGAGGCTGGCGCAATACTCGAAGGTGGCTAATGCATTCATTCATGCCTCTTATGAATAATCTCGGATAGAAATGACGCTGCACAATAGTCGCGAAATCTGTTAGTTCAGATTTTGCAATATAGACCGGATGATGCGAAGGACAGACAAGGGTGATTGAAAATGGAAAAGGTTCTCCAAAAAGTTGGGGGCTTTGGTCGTCTATATATATATATATATATATATATATATATATATATACGAGGCTGAGTAAGACCAGTCTAAAAATTGGAAAAAACATGTTCGGCCTGATTTGATATTTCAAAAACTATTCTAAATATTTATAACAAAATGAGATCACTTACACTTTCATGTTTTAAGAAATTGCTAATTTGGGATGTTATTAAAGTTCAGCTTGTATTTCTGGTTTATATACACATCCATATCGAAAGAATACAGACTATTCAAAAGCCTCATGATAGTTGCCCAAACAAAAGGAATCAAGTGATGACGGTAACATGTAATGTGCAATGTGGCCACCAAAAACACCCAGCTGCAAACAGCACAGACAGCAACAAAAATAAGCCTATAATTCAGTTCACTTGATACGAACTCAGAGGGTATTTTTCAAAATGTCTGTCACTATCCACTTTCTAGCTAATGAAACGTTATTATCTCGGCTTATAATAACGCCAGTCGAATTTAGCTGTGACTCATACGGGTGTTTGTCATGTGTTGTTATTATAAGCGAACGCGTGTTTTTTTTTTAACGGAATCGAGTATAGTTGAATCGGTCGACATTTCTGACAATTACTCCTGTCTCGCCATTGTTCAGATGTGCGTGTGCTGTTAGCCCTCTGCTGTACTCAAGTCTAACGACAAGACCCTCGTCGAATTTCACCGTGAATCGAGCGTTTGCGCAATCAACTTTATGAGTCCGGGCAGGTGGCGCACTTCCGCCATTGAGTGATAGTAGCCGAACTGCATAACAATCAGCAGGTGCGCTATCCTAGAGCGTTCTCGTGATCGTCGCAAACATGCGTGGTCATGTAGTCGGTGGGTACTTGTCTGAAGTCAGTCGGACGATTCGAAATGTTGTTATTATTAACGTTTATTCGGTCGCAGCTGATAGGATTGATGATATAGGCATGATAGAGGATGGGTATGCCAAATATCCTGTTTGGGAAGGAAGCCCCCGCCCCCCGCCGTCCCCGTTAGTCCAGCCTGCATGGTAACTTGGCACTGAATTGGGTCCATGGCGAACATATTACTTGCTTCCAGTTTTCGAATTGCTTTTCATTTCCAAAAGAGCCACCGACTACACGCTAGATTGCTGCACGGTACGAGGTGGCGCTGCTTCTGTGTAGGTTCATTCTCGGCATTGCCATGCTCTCGCGACGGCGGTGTTCATGGCAATCGCTTCGACAGATAGAATACAAGCTTCAGCATAAGATACATGCAGAGAGACCAGGCTGATTTGACTCCGAATGGCTTGTAACTTGTGCTAGATCGCTTTTGTTGTTAATTGTATTCTGGACGAAAGTGTTGTTACTGTAACTGCTGATTCAGCCGGCAGGTTAGGCTGGCATAGCGGGTATGAACTTCCGAGTCCGGTGGCGTAGTGGTTCATTCGTGTGCGCCTTGCAATCGAAAAAGGCACTTGGGTACACGGGTTCGATCCCCACCGTTGCACATTGGCGTTTAGGGGTCCGTCTGATGAATCAATGCAGAAAATGCTGTACTATGGACCTTAAATCTTGGCTGAAAATCAGCCCGAAAACATTTACCTAACTTACGATAATGTGTCTCGGTTAAAATATGAAATATCATCAAACTGAACCTTGAAACCGGCCATCCTTTCAACCAACACGTGTCCGTTACACAACCCAGCGCAGACGGCATTCGCTCCTGATTCTCGTTCATTGGGAGATTGTGTATTTGATGAGCATCTTTCTGTCCCTCCATCAATGGTGGTCAAATCATCGGTTTCCACAAAACACGTCACAAAGATGTTCCATCTATTTCAAGTCGAGTCAGGTAACCCTTATATATATATATATATATATATATATACTCAAAGGGAAGCCACAATGTTGATGGAGAGAGGCTTGATCCCAGCCGCAATACGCTGAACATTTCTCTGGCACCGTTTGATCGAAGCAACGCACGACAGATACAACGATGAATTTTCCTTAACCGCTCACGTTGTATGCGAATTTCCGGCGTCATGTTATGCCAACCATGCATGTAGAGAATTCTTTCTCAAGAAGAAGTGTAAAGCAATCACAGGCGAACTCGGAGCATTCGAAAATCATTATAATTGTCATGATGTCAAGCCCTTAGCATTCGAATATCCAGCCAACGACTGTTCGAACTTGACTCATTGGAGGGCGCCGTGGTTGACCGGTAACCGCTGACAGCATTTGGTTGACAATTACTGAACGACGACACACACACACCTAATGATACAGAGTACCTCGTCAAAATGGCTGTCGCTGCTATTGCTCCTTTAAGCGTTGCTATGGCTGCTATCGTCATTATTCTGGATAATGTTGTTGCTGCAGCGGGCGAGGGCGGTTTCGACCCAAGAGAGAACACCGATCGCATCAAAGGTGAAAGGAAGACTGGAAATGCGCGTTTGGTTTATTTTTTCCGCCATCGCTCGTCGTCGGCGTCCCTTCCTATCCTCCTAGCTTCCAGGGCTGCAAACCTGTATTTCTTCGCCAAGACCTAATGGCATGTTCTCCGTTTAGAGGTTGGAGATCTCTGCGGCTGGCGGTGCTCCTGCTGCTGCTGCTGCTGGCGCAGCTGCATTCTGCACGATGCGCTTGGCAAGGAGTTCCCTCCGCATCTGGTATAGCAGCAGTCATTGACTGGCGTCACCCCGCAAGCCGAGCTCGCAGAGAGGTAACGAATCTGTCTCGACTTTTTTTGGGGGGTGGCTTTTCCTCTGCCGCGTGCAACGAACGCCTCGACGGCACGGGACGACAGCCTTCCATTTCAAGGGAGCGGAGCATGGCGAATGGCGGTAGGGGCTGTGCTGCACAGGATACGTGTGTAATGATCCTAAAAATAATCATCGAGCAAGCGAGCAAGGGGGGGAAGAGTTCGCTAGGGAGGCGGCCCACAAGCTAATCCCCGGTTTCTACACGGCAGGTCGTAGAGATCTCGAAATATTGGGGAATGTGTTGGACACTAGAAAGTGCTTGGCAAGAGCAAGACGAGGCAAGACAGCAAACAAAGCTGCGAATGTCTCGACCGCACCGGTGATATGCTCCTAGTGTGTTGCAGCTGCAAATAGAAGTATCGACGAAGAAATGTTTGCTCAATGTTTGCGAATAGCTTAGAAGATCTTGTTTCGAAACGACAGGAGCCCAAAAACGACACGTCCGTGTACGTCAAGGCATACCGCGCTGCCTAATGATTTGCTAGAATTGGAAAATATGATGATGGCAGGGCGATGGATCAGCGCAAAATGAATATTTGCAATTACATACTATCTAAGAAATCTGATGACAGTGAAAAAAAGTAACAATTGTCAAGGAAGGTTGTCTTCGGAACCGTCGAATTTTGGCCAGTATCCCATGGGGTAACGTAGCTTTTCGGCCACCGCGTATACGTATGTATGCTGTACATAAATGTTTGATACATCAGTATGGATGGAGCACTGTATTGGCAGGAGAAAATACACATAGCCGATGATTATTCTTCGTCGGTACGTATGTAGATAGGGCAGATGCGGGATGCTGCTGCTGCTGCCCCTGCTACTACCGGTGGTAGACGCAGAATCAGGCACATCGTGGCATTATTGCGGTGCTCATGAATCATATCTTTTTGAAGTGGGTATTGCATGAATGTATCCCGTTATGTAGGGACAAGATATAGTAGGCGAATAGGTGATGTAGGTAAATTCCGTGCAGGGCCTCCCCGGGCCTGTCGTGTACGCGACCACAGAGACAATGCCATCACACACACACTATTCGAACCGATGAGTTGAAATTTGAGTTAAGGAGCAGGTTAGCATGCGGGACCTGACCGTGCTCATCTACCATACTTGTCTACTTGTTTTGGCGATCAAAACTAGAATTCATCTCTGGAAGACAACCAATCGGTCATCGAGGTTGTCCGCCGATGACGCCTAATGATAGCCGCCTTGTATCGAGGAAACGGACGATATTTTGAAGTTCAGCCCCTTGAACACCAGGCAGCCAAACCTCATTATCAGCCAGGCAAACAGGACAGAAGGCGACTGAGGCGGCATAAGTCATGAAAATATGTACTTGTTTAAACATGAAACAATGAACTAATCTTCGTTACACTATGGTATTCGAATACTTCTATTATTGCATTGGCGAGACCTTGAGCATTGTACAACTGCAGGTCCATAAATTAGCCACAATCTGCATCTGACACTTCTATCCATTGTATAATAGTTAGCGAATGATGGTGGCCACTACCACAACGACAAAAGCGGGGTACGAAGGTCGAGCTCCCAGAATAGAATAGAATTCGATGAAGTCGACATAGTTGCGTTGTTCCGAGCGGGCAGAATAGTGCAGCCAGTCATCTTGTACGCTGGAGCTCGCTTTGCCACATACTGATTGTAGTGCCGCTGGCAATGAACGAGAGGCCTTCCTATCAGAGAGGTCTTACTTATACAAACCTTCAAGCTACGGTCTTTGTCCACATGCATATATGTAAATGTACCGCCTGATACTTTTGCTACTCTCCACGGTCAAACTTTGTGGTCAGATAAGGTGTTCCTGCTGCTGGTTTGGTTCTGGCGATGAGGCATTCACCCGTCGTCTGTGTGAAATGACGGACAGCTGGTGGTTGTTCGGCTGATACGTGGTCGTCGGAGGCGTTGTCAGAGGGCGCAGAAGTATACTGTGACATCGTCAGCAATATGCTAGTGGCCGCCTGTATGGAAGAGCTGTAGCAGGCTGCGGGTACCTCGAAGCGGGGTCTCTCCTATGTTCCAGCACGTTTGTCAAATTTATACAAATATATCTACGGTTTATTGGACACGGAAGCATGAAATGCAAACTATTCACCATCAGCAAGAACGCACACGCACACATTCTAACTGCATAAGATCAAACGGCATACGATGTAGCCCTCATTGTCAGGCGTGTACATATTGGAGATATATATTTATCTGATAGAAACCGAATAGAACCGCGTTAGAGGATGTGGCTATTTCAAAGTGCTCGCCAGTGCATCGACACAAACGACAGAGATTCGCTTATCAGCATGAGAATAAAGCTCTACAGTCAGTATCTAGAATATGAACCGTGTCTATGTGGGTGTTCTTAGCGTTCCACTCCCTCGTCACTGTGTTGCAAGTAAAGGTAAAGGTTTATTGAAGGAGCTGCAATTTTTACAATGCTTAAGCTCTCTTTTTATGTCACACGGCAGGGCTCGAACCTGCGGCCTCTGGCTTCCTATAGCCAGAGACTTAGCCGTCCAAGCCACTGCGCTGACGGTGTTGCATTTCATCTTCTGACGAGCATCTGAATAAGGATTATTCGAACTGGAGAGTGCCCGTTTCACAGTTTACATTCGGGAATAGCAGTACATACACGAACCTCTGTCATAAACACCAAATGGGGTCTATTTTATACTTTTTGGATGTTGCCTAAGGTCCATTGTTCCCTTAGTATTCTGTCATATTTACAATATGGTTAGTAAATGTGTACTTGCTTCCCATTTGGGCAGCATGCTCCTCGACTTGGTTAGAGCTTAGTCCTTGAATGATAAGGTACGACACCCGAATTTTTCGAAAATAAATCGCTACGAATTTCGATCACGGATCGACTCAACCAGCACTACTTTCAAAATTCCATCGTATTTTGTCAATTTAACCGTATAGCCTTATTCCAGAGGTAATCTGCCGTTGTCAACCTTTCGTTAGTGACCTACAATATAGACATGTACGCTTTCGTAGGCAGAATGAGAAGTCCTTCTCATGGGCAGCTTAATTATCCTGGTAGGTGCAGAGCTGTCTTGCTGGCCGTTATACATACGTAATGCGTAACCCTGTCGTTGCGTTCCTTTGGACCCGCGAAATGAAAGAATGACAGTCAAAGGCTCTCCGAGATTCGTAGCTCCGAGGCTTCCTGCTCAGATCAGGTCCGGTGGATAGCGAAGAGGAAACAGCGGTATCAGAGGCAGGGTTTGCCTCCTCGGAGCAGTATTGTTGCCCCGTCTTCATAGCCGCCTCCTGCGAGTGTTGCTGTGGTTGACGATGGGTCCGCTACGTCGGCTGGTGGCGCTGGTCGCGGTGCTGTTGATGCCGCTGCTGTTGCAGGCTGAAGTCAGTTCGTGATGGTGGTGAAAGATAAATGAAAAAGGCGACGGCCCGATCCCGACCTCGCTAATAAAACTATGACGAAAGACTCACTCCTAAATAATGATGAATAATGGAGGGAAAAGGAGCCATGGAAGCCACAGATGTGTGGAAACCTTTGTGTGTCTGTGTGTGGGGATGGGGAATCAAAAAAGGGCAGGCGGGCGGCCAGATATGACTGGTGCCCCACTGCATGTGGGGCATGAGCGAGCAGACATCTGGGAGCGCAAGAGTTAGTTCTTCGTGCTGTTTGGCTTGCGCAGTCGGTATGGGCGAGCCTGGCCGCGGCAAGACCAAGCAGCAAGCTAGGATTTCGAGGGTCCTAGAATATTGAACGGGTCACCGTGACACTCCAAGAAGCGGCGGAAGAAGGAGCGACAGCAGCGACCACATCTTGCCAGTCAGCTCGCCGGAACACCGGCTCTTGGTCCAGGGTACCAGATAGCGGAGCTGGGCTTCGTCGCGCCGCTCCGACGTCACAAGGACCCTCGAGACCCTCGAGCTTGTCCCAACTCTCTCAGGAATAAGCCAAAGAACAAGCGCGGCAGAAAAAAAAAGTAAAGAAAAGTAAGAGGCAGAATGGAAAAACGAACGGAGGAACGATAAGACGAAATGGAATATCTGACAGTACGGGGCTCGGGGGCGGCGGCGGCCACCACCACCACGACTGTCGTGGTCGGGAGATGGCGAGATGGCGTCACGAGGAAGCGAACTACGAGAGAACAACGAGGGTACATAGGAATTGAAGTGAACGATCGGGGGAGGTCCTGGATAGGAATGAACTATGTAGCATGAACAAATACGTAGCACAAAAAATATGAGCGGAGAATTCCAATTTAGATCATCGAATGGAATCGAATGCGCGAGAGAGAGAGAGAGAGAGAGAGAGAGAGATGGGTAGTAAAAGACATGTGCCAAGTGGGACAGAAATATTTATATGCTATGGGTGGTCAGGATGGTGGATGGTCTTCAATATGCGATGGTGTTCGACAGATATAGCAGCGGATGGAACGAATAGGATGATAGCGGTGCAGTGTGTTTCAGTAGGAGATCGAATTTTCATCTGAACGCGGGTATGCATGTTATATAGACATGTACAGGGTGGCTTCCTGTAACGAAGACTAATGCAATCTTGGATGCTTCCTGACAGCTGCATACAGTGCTCTCGTCCTTACTGCCTTTAGACCGGAATACGGATCCGAACAGGTTGGCTGATAGGGGTGCGTCTGTTGACCAGGATTAGCTTTGCGATGACGTATCAGTGCCTCGTACGATGATATTACAATCGATCATTTCTGCATTTTCGCTGTCATGTTCCAAATATAATATATTATATAATATATTCTTGAGATTTCTAAGAGCATGCATGGTGGATACTAAGCTAGCAGTTGAAGCCGATATTGACCAACTTCGAGGTCTACCCCTCGATAAATGTCCGATTCATGCCCACACACAAACCTCACTCTGTACACCAAACTACAGGGTTGAGAGCTGGGTCGGGGGTTCACATAAATAGAATGGTTGCACATTGCCTCTTCTTTTACTGCTACGACTCAACTAAAATCCCTTTGTTGATTTGCTTTCTCGTTCTTCTTGCGCGCGTTAGTGCACACATAGAATTCGACAAAATTGCTTCTTTATTCTTTTCGGCTTTCCTTCTCTGCGCGTACAATACGACTAGCACCAGCTATAGGCTCTAGAGGTAGATCAGACCCCATCGGCTCTCCCCTCGCCAACCCGAGCAAACCCGGCGCCCCCATTTTCTGCGTTCGTGCGCGTTCACTCGGAATTGAAGTAAACTCCGTTATGTTCTTGTAGCAGCCCTCGGACGACTTGGACGATGGGACTACTTTTTGTTCCTGCTCCTGCTGCTGCTGCTGGTGGTGGTGAGTGTACCTTTTGAGCAGGCCGCAAAGTCTCCTCATTCGCCATTCTGTGTCTCTCACTCTTACGCTCTGAGCAATCTCTCCCGGCTTCGTAAGGCCATAAGGGGGGAAGAGGGGGCTTCGCGCGCAGCCGGCGCCTATGTGATAGAGGCAGCACCAGCAGCCAGTGGTACTGGTAGTCGTAGTAGTAGTGGAGTAGGTACCACCTACAAACCCGGACTCCGGAGTGAGACTCCTCATCTAGCGGCCACGTCACCTTCAACGTGGCACAATTTATCCAAGAGACGAAGGCGAGCGAAAACGTGTCCGCCTCAATAAAACCCTGCTCCTCGAAATTGACTCGGCCTGTGGTCGACGCCAGCGGCGGCCGTGGCCGCGGCCACCGCGCTTCGTGGCTGGCCCTGTCTCCCTGTCTGCCGTGTTAGCTCACTGGCTGGCCTCGTTTTCCCTGTGCGTTGCCATTTCATTTTCTCATCTCCTCCTAGTGGCAGCGGTGGCGCGATAGCAACGGGCGCTGCTACGGCGGCCTGCCACTCTGAGCGCGGCAGACGCAGCTCTTCAGCTGGGCCTGTTCGTTTGCTGCTGGCTGTAGATGTAGTAAGCAGTCCGGCCGACTCAGCAGGCCGTGAGGAACCCTGTCAGACCGGCGGCCATCCAGCCAGCCAGCGAGCTAGCTAGCTAGCTGGCTATCAGGGCTGCCTCTGGGTTCCTTCCTGAGCGGCACGAACAGAGAGAAAGGTTGGCATAAGTAGGAAGAGGTACGGCGGAAGTCGAGAAAGTAGTAGAAAAGATCTCCTCCATGTTCGGCAGGGCTGTCATGAGGGATGAGCTTAGCCCTACCCCCGGCCCAGCAGACACCATCTCGCTGACAGGGTCCACCGGCCGACCGACAGAGCGAACGACACTGGTTGTCGAGAGAACCTCGAGAGCCGACGCCGCTGCCGCCGCCGCCACTGCCGCTTCAGAAAGCGACGCCGGCTCACGCCATCGGCGTTCCTCGATGAAAAGATTCTCACTGAGCTCACTGGTCCGGGACATGCAGGGCAGCCGTTGTCGTCGTCATCGACAGAGTTCGGCTGAGGATTGCTCGCTGAATGCTCGCCTGCGAACATTCATAGGTTGGCTTGCGAGGAAAGCCCACAGAGAGAAACCCATACCGAATCCAGATTTGGATTCCCCTCCTGATTCTTCCCGAATCTGCCAGTGTACCTTAGAGGTGGGAGTACCGCGCAGCTCGGATCCTCGCACGCCTCGTTGCCTAGCTTCGTTCTTTAGGCCCAACACTCCTGAACTACTGCCACGAGTACCCCAGATGAGCAAAGATCTGGGTTCACAGCGGCGCCAATTTGAGAATGACTTCGTAGCTCTTCATAGGAGCCGTACCTACCCTGCTCCTCTACCGGTCCCCATAGCACTCATACACACAGATCAGTTGGGTCCTGAGGAGAGTCGGTTCGCATAATTACGACGAGTGTGATCAGTGTTCCCTGCACGGTTATATATCTATATATATATATATACATACATATAGAGAACAGAATCTGTCTCAACTGTTCAGCGACTATTTTCCTAAGTGAAACTCTATGTTTTGCTAGCCGTAACCTAATGTCTGATCCTACCTAGAGTAGGGCCAGGCATCAGGTTACACCGAGCAGGCCGGAGATATCTATCTTGCGCCCGCACCGCAGGGACAAGAACTAGTCGAGTATGACGTACCAGTTCACTTGCTGTTCAGGGCCATCTCTATTTTTCGCGTGTCAACCAATCAGTCATTGTTAATATAATAGAACACGATTTCCTCCAAAGGAGAAAAATGATTCAAATAGCTGTTTTGTGTACACAGATATCACATGGCAATGAAATGATCTTGTACATCTATGTTTCGTCTATATCATTGTTCACATGAAAGTGGCCTGAAACAAAATAATAGTGTTTATCATACTTTGCCAACAGAAAAGCCAGAAAAAATATCTGCCGATATCGAGTAAAGTACAACAATCATCATTTATTGACCCTGCAAAATAGTAGTGCTCTGACAAACAACAGTCTATGTATTAACCCTATGGATCTATGCGTTCGGCAGTTATTAGCCGGAATTAGTAGCCGGTCTTTGATATTGATAAGGAAAGAGTTGTCGACATTCGAAGACGAATCCGCAGGCACATTTCCTCTGATATATTGTAGTCCATTGTTGTTGTATTGTTGACACCTCGTCTTTGCAGCGAATAGAATCGGATACAGTAATATTATCTAAGACTAGTCGGTGCTATCTGGTCTAGGTTCTGTGGTAAAACAAGTGATCTCAGGTTTCGTCTGCAGGTTAAGGGGTAACGTCAGATTGCTAGCGGTTGTTCGGTTGAACGAAATATGATCGAACTGAAAACAAAGGTTGGTATAGATCGTTGACCCGTCTGATTGATCACAGAAAATGTGATAGGAATTCATTGACAACGAATAAGGAACTGTACAAATGTATCCGTTGATGTTAGAATTTATGTTCAGCCATAAATTATGTGGCCACAAATATATGCATTTTTTTATTTGTTTATCTCCACTACTTAGTAGAGAAACAGACCCTTAACAAATTTCAACATTTATGGAATGGAAGCATCACTCATATACTCGAATTTGAGGGCTTACCCTGGCTTAATCAACCAACAGATTTTAGTTTAAGCCTGCATATATATATATATATATATATATATATATTGACACATGCACCAGTTTCACCAAATAATATTACGTTTACCAAAAGTCGTGCAACAAATACAAGCGTACTTAGTTATATTATACCTATAATTGTACACAGAAACACTGATAATACATACGCCAATGGAAGAAACATTATATTATTATTACTATTAACGTCCTAATTACGACAGCACGCAAAAGCCGAAAGTTTCTCGATTCTCACCGCGTCACTGACGCAGTTTATAATTCTGTTTCGCGCTGTTGTTGTCAATCGTACTGTTGTTGTTAGTTGTCGGTGCCATTTATTCAGTTATTCATATGTATCGTTGCCGTCTTCGGCGTCCGAAAACTGCAGAGAGAGAATGCTCGTGTTTTCAAGCTC
This sequence comes from Stratiolaelaps scimitus, assembly GCA_019614645.1. NCBI lineage: Eukaryota > Metazoa > Arthropoda > Arachnida > Mesostigmata > Laelapidae > Stratiolaelaps > Stratiolaelaps scimitus. The sequence continues at coordinate 11,154,050 of JABWDB010000003.1, forward strand.
GAGAGCTCGGCAGGCGTATGGACCGCACATAGAACGGACGTCGTCGAAGTCCTGGCCAACGGCAAGACAGAGGACCCCGCTGTCGGTTCGGACCGGGAGGGCTAATGACAGTAATGATTATAAAAGACGAAATTTTCGCAATTTAATGACTTTGGTTTTCGTTGGCACGCAACAGACGACGCTGTGTCTCGGCCACCGCGACGGTGGCAGGGACACGACGAAAACGACGACCTAATTCTGCGGCGTCAGCGATAGCGATAGCAACAACGACAAGCTTATCAGCGAAGCGACACAGGACAACTGCAATAGGGTAGCCGAAGTGAGCCTCATCATCAGACATCGTAATGTGGTTGCCTAGCGATGAGTTGCAAACAAGATCAGAGTCTCGATCCGGGCAGATGGGAGAAAGGCTGAACGCGGTGGTCTGGTGAAAATCGGCCGGCTGCTAAAAGCGGCCGCTACTTTCATTGTCTTGCGTTCACCAAAAACAGTGACAAGTACAGTGACAAAATGAGCTGTTTGCCAAACTGATCAGTTTGAAGGTGGTCTAGCTACTTAGAATACACATATATCATAGACAGATCCTATTTTTGCTAGATATATGTAGCTATAGTATATGTATATATATATATAGTGGAGATAGCAAAGTATCAACGATTAAACTTACGTTGGAGATTGAGGGTCCAATGAGCAATATGAAGGACGTTGCTCGTCTTCTTGTATTCAGACATCCAACTATCCTATCAATTGTATGATAGGTCGTTCGAACCGTGACCCGCACGAAGCACAAGACCAAATTGTTACTTTTACCTATTTGACTTCCTCAGAGGCATGGAACCATTTATTCAGTATGTCTTCAGAGTCGTACGGGGGTCAGGGAGATGCCTTTAGTTAAGCTTGATCCTCTACAACCGGTCAGCTTCCAGAAGAAGCCTCTCCCGGTCAACCCTCTTCTAGATCCCGCCGTCTTATCATTTCTAATGCCTCCCCTTTCCGCATCATTTCGTCCACGAGACGCGCGTCGTTGGACCAGCCGTCCGCTGGCGCGAGCGTGGCGTCACGAAACGCTATGACCACGCGACTAACGTGACCTCCAAAATATGTAGGACGTCGGTGGACATTCGAACGCATTCGCGAGTTGTCAGAATCCATTTCCACCCAGGATCCATCCATCCAATGACCAAGCACAAACAAAGTAGAGCACATTAAAATGGGTGCTGTTATCTTGTCGTTGCGCACACAATGCGGTCACGTCTCCCGGAACCTGTGTATTGAATTCCACGAACTCTAACCTAATAATGAATCTGGTGTGGTGAAACCCATGTATATACATACATGTAAAGACCTCCGTCAGAAGCATTGAGCTACTTCATAGTTTATATATATATATTTTTATATATATATAGAAACTATGAAGCAGATGAATACACCGACGTAATGCTTCTGACGGAGATCTTTTAAATTGGACAATTGTGGATCGTTGCAATAAGCTGACGTCTAATATAAGACATTCCTGGCTTAACAATCTCTCCCAATCTATGTTTTTTGTATTTGCTTTCCTAATTGTTTACACATATACGTACATAACAGATGATATGTCACTACGACTACTTAGATAATTAATTACTCCGCAGACTCACTCGTATTCGCCGTGATGAACAACGGTCATAAAATCTGCGTTATTAACCCCGCACGAACGCGGAGCACACAGGCGAAATAAATATGTATATCACATGGTAATCCAGGCGTAGCAGGACATCACATACCAACTGAGTAACAAAGTGTCCTGCGTTTGTATTCATGCTATATCTCAATGTAATTGGATAGCTCGGCCGCAATCAATAATTAGTTGTTTTGTGATTTTTTTCACTATCGTTATCTTGTTCCGACGCTAACGTGCGCGTCGCGACCTAAATTCGTATATATATATATATATATAGGTATTTTATATATTTTGTCGCATGCGCTGTATACGGCTGTACGCCTTTGTGGACAGCCCTTATGTCCACGCGTATGGGTTACAAAGTTTTACAACCTCGGATCTGCTGGTCAATATAAAAGATCCGCCTCAATATTCTTAGACCGTGAAGGCCGTTGTCCCAGCTGCTGTCGCCAGCCGCCATTTGGAGCGACCTCAAATCCGTCTCGCCTTTACGCTTGCACCCAAAAACAATGTAGGCTGTGGGACTTGGCAAGAATGGTCGACACACACTCCTCAAAAACGAAAAAATTTCACATATAGTTAGTTACAAGTTCTATATACATATACAAATTCTATATATATATAACTTGTAACTAACTAAGTAATATTATTATTAACTGAGAGAGAGAGAAGGGTCCCACACTCACGATGTCAAAACAATGGTACAGTGCATGGTATACTCCATTGTATACTCTAGTTTGTAAGAATAAGACAACATATGCGAGGACAAGTATGCCTTTTTTATGCTTAAGCTCCCCAGTGCTGCACCTGAAGTTGTAAGTGACTGAAGACTCTGCTAAGAGCCGAACTGTAACTTAATGAACAAAGTTGCTGCTAATGATTGCTTACTATTTTTTAAATTATCTAGAGTTGCTCATCTGCGCCTCCGCATGTCCATCTACGAAAGGGTGGTTTCTGTTGCCCCGTGCAAGCCCAGCGCCGGACCAAGAACTAGTGGTCTGCGAGACTGGTAGTGTAGTCGGTAAATTACAATATAAAGCTAAGTGAATACTCTTCCCTCGTCTCATTTTCGTCAGCCTCACACAACGAGGTCTAAACAGGGTTAGGGACTCAACGAAGGAACATGCAAAGAAAATATAGTGAGGCAATGTTTGGCCCTTGCTGCCCCTGACGCTGGTCCTTGCTACTGCATCGAACCGCAATCACCGTCGCTAGCGTTAGACGACTCTAGACGGTACGACGCGATCGGCAGCAAACTGATAGACTCAGAGAGATGGGCGAGAGAGGTAGAGAGAGAGAGAAATAGAGATAAAGACAGAGGGCACCGACAGCAATCTTTTCCGACATTTGCTCACTCTCGTTCTCGTTGCGTGCTTCGCCTTCCTCCTCTTCGGCTGCGTGTTTTCTCTATCGATCACGAATGATGCCGATGTCGTCGTCGTCGCTGTTGTTGTTTTCCCATAAAATGGTTGTTAGGCAACGCTTGGGGTTGCTGCCGAGGCCGACCTAAGACGCGGTAAGACAGACTTGCCTTGACGCTAGGCAACAACGCTAGCAATAACCATAGCCTCAATCGTACGAAAGAGGCCACTCTCTAGACCTCGCATAAAACTCGCCCTGGCCGACAGCAGGAGAAACAGCAGCCTTGACTACAGCATCCAGGCAACAGTTTCTATCGCTGTAACACTGGATACGAGAAGGAGCACAAAGATGGCACGAACCAAAGCAACACGATGAGAATAGGAAGCAATGACGGCTAGGGCCGAGTGCGCCATTTTTTTTTTGCTCAAACCTCCTCTCTCGAATTTATACCGTCGTATAGACGAGGACACGTCTCTCTCTCTCTCTCTCTCCGTGTAGCGCGCAGTCATGTAGATAATTCTTTAAAACGTTTTACACACGTTTTACGACACGGCCATACCTCACACGCTGATACCTCTTGGTAGAACCAAAGAGAAAATTTAGGTAGACCACCGATTTTCTCTTCGTTAAGCAGCTCGATACATTTTCTACAATATAATAGATTAGGACGACAGGGGAAACGCGACTGCGGCGACTGAGCAAGGCATTTTATAGACGACGGTGGCCCCTATTCCTCATGGTGCTATTGGTTACTGTCTTCTGCTCCAACTCGGGATCGGTCGGCTCGGCCAATGAACAGCTGGCTGGTTCGCTTCTAGCTTACTTGCTTGATAGAGAGTAGATAGATATTTCATGGCTAGTGTACAATATAACACAAGCAAGAAGCAAGTATTATGATTTAGCTTCGTTGCCTTGCAACCTCCTCAATGCAACAGCTTGCTCTGATTAGGCCAGGAAGCCTGGAGCCTATAAACTCCTCATTCACTCGACATAGTTACGCACACACAACCATATATATATATATATATATATATATATATATATGTATATAGGACGAGTGTATAGATTGAGGTCTCTGTATACGGACAGGCCGACAGAGCGGACGAACGAACTGACGGAGGGCCCACTGTTCAGACCTATATACTATGAGGAGGCTACAAAACTCGACTCCTCGTCCAAGACACCCCTTCGCTTTGCCCTGTTAACAAATACAACGGCGATAGCAACAACAACAACAACAACGACAACCGAAAGAGGCTACAACAGCAACATAACAAACAGCTGGAGGGGACAAGGGGGAGATCATCAGCATCTCGCTGGAAATGGAAAAGCCTTCGAGTGGGTGGAAAGCGGAGCGCGGCTCGACGCTGAAGGTTGTCGGTTTGCGCCTCGCCCATCAAGGGAACGCCTGAGTATCCGAGGAAAATCGGGGCGTGGAGTGGAAAAGCCAAGAAAGGCTCGCGGTTCACTACGGAGAAAACGCGACTGGAAACAACAGCTCTCGGCACCGATGTCGTTCTCCTCCTTACATCCTTTAAGCGGCTTTCCGACAGTGTGTGTGTGTCCACTCAGGTCACTTCCCGCATCCAGAACCACCGAGGTCCCCTCCGTTTCTCACACCGTTTCGTTCTACGACGATGCCGTAAACACAAACGCAGCCCTAGGAGCAACAATGCCCACAAGGCGGCCATTCTTCCCTTTATCCTTTACGGTAAGTTCGCCATCGACGGACTCTAACGATGATGATGACGTCAACAACAACAACACCAACAGGGAACAAAAACAAAGATAACTCGAGCGGGAGAACAACAGCGGTAGTGATAGCGAAAATGGACAAACAACGCCGTTACGGCAGCAACAACAACAGCAATAGCAGTAACGACAACATTAATAACAATGATTATAAAATGGCGGCGACAAAAGTTCGACACCAACAGAAGAAACAGAGGAGGTGAAAAATGCGAGCTCAACAATAACGATGACAACAGCAAACTCTTAGCTTATACAACAGCCGCACTCAACTCAAAGGTGAGGAAGCACAACTGGTCAAACGTCAGTAGTCATAGCACCTTCGTTTAAAAACAAGTAGTGCAGGGATGTGAATGAAACGCTGCTTGGCCGAAAGCCCTGTGTAAAGATTATTGCGAGATCATGTAGCACGTCTAGTGAACAAAACAACCAGGTGCAGCTCAATCGGAAACCTTCCAGTGGAGAAGAATCTAATAGGGTGGGGTGCGGACCCGAAACAAGGCGCAGCGGGACCACGAGAAGAATTGTCGGCGATCGTATCGTAACAGCAGCCCTCCAGAGATTGGGGGAAGGCGATGAACGAACGCGCGACCTATAGGGGGAAGGCTCCTCGCCATCACACCAAGAATAAGTTAAATATTATGCAATAGAACGACGAAAATTGACCAGCAAGACCGAACTTAAACAGATGAATTTCGGGAAATTACGGAGGGGTTTTTCCTGTAGACCGCAACCGATCCAACAATCCCAACCGCCATAGGGTCTGTAGGGGCTACCGAGATAGATATAGTTGCAGTGATCAAGGAGGAAGTACAGTTTGTCAGTTAAAACTCAATGGACTCACATGGTATAGACCGTCTAGAGTTTTAAGTCACGCTTAACAGTCAGGAAAGCCTAGCGACACAAATGCGCCTAGACGGAAACTGAGAGAAACCGTGTCGTCTCATAAGCGAAACGACCAAAGATGAAGTCGACGGATGAAATGTACGATTCCAAGCGATCTCCGAATTCTAAACAAGGTTGGTGACTAGAATCACTGCTGACGAAGCACAACTCAAGCGGAGGACATAGGTAAACTCAGTGCTAGGATTAATAGGTTCTACAAACCTTGCGTCAAATGCACCGAGTTGAAGTTGGAGGAGAGGCGTGAAATTAAACTCCTAGAAGAGGCTGCTCGCACCCCCTCCCACATATGGTTCCGGCACTCGGGGAACCACTATGCTAGGCTTCTCAACAAAGCTAGAGATCTTCCAAGCGCACTTCCGTAATATACTAAGTTTAAGCAACCCGATCCCTATCGAGGTGTCTCACTAGTGCTCATCATGGCTATTTGAAGATGGCAAGCGGATCGCTGTTCCGGATATTGATAGAGTTTTCACAGTGTCTGAAGTCGCGGATTTTATTCTTAGATTCTTCAACTATAAATACTGCGGGTCATATAGAAGGAGTACATCAAGGAGCAATGGTGTACTTACATCCTGTTGGACTTTCTCGTTCCGGAGGAGTGAAAAAAAAATGTGCAATGATTGTAATCCCAAGGGGCATGGGAGGCCTCACCGATCCGCGGTCCTCGAGAGGAATAGTGGGGAAGATCTGCGTTTACAACCTTAGTCTCAACCATCCTCGTACGACGTTCAATTTCTTTGAACGAGCTTGCACAACAGGAAGTGGCACCGAACATATTATCACTAGTGAACTAAATCCTTAAAGGAATAATGGTCATTTCTGACGATCTATTCACTGAGAGAAACGGCGTCGAATATATAACACAATTCGCTCAGGTGGGACAAGTGAAGTCCGTCGCTTTCCTCTTGTCTTATTTGTAATCTTCCATCAAATATCACGCACCGAAATCCGTGTGTGGGATGATCTCACAGGGCAAGGGCCACATGATGCATTGCACGAGCAAATGTCAGTTGCTGCGGGCGCTTGCAATAGGTATGTTGCCGAGGCTTGCCTTCAAATCAGCAATGGACTCTTATCTTTCCAAACGAAGCAGAGCATGCGACGCCTAAGGACTATCGACAAGATTAAACCGGCGTCTTTGAAATTGTTACTAGGTTTTCACTTAACAACCCGCACCAATTTGGTGAATCGGTGGGCCGAGACTCCATAGTTCATTGAAGAAGGTCGTAAAGTGTTTAGCCTCTCCCAGAAACGGTGGCATATAGCCTCTTTATCGAAAGGTGATATAATGATAATAATAATAATACTGCTCTTCTTATTTTATTAATATTCTCCTAAATTTTTCCTTACATTCAAATTGCACCCTATACTAGTAGTTAACTGATGTCCTGCCTTTTGTATCTCACAGAGTGCGTCAAGAATGACTCGCCTGATCCACTCAAATGGGAGGCGTTTACCAACCAATGGCCGAGCGGGTAGTCAGTTTTACATTACGTTCTCACCAAATTGGCATACAGTGCCAAAGAACCTTGGCACGGCAATTGCACGGCGGGAGTTAATAGCATGGGGACAGGAAATGATAAAAGCATTCGGTGCCCACAGCCGGGGCTCTGGGTTTGCTACTTTACTATTTTTCGGAGCTGCCTTGTTCTGCGGTGTGCTATCCGTCTGTCGCTCTATTGAGTTTGACCATCTGCCTGTTGTTTCGGCGCCGTTCTACGGAAACGAACTTGACCATCCTCTCTTCCTTCGACACAGCATGCTCTATTCAATCTATTGTATTATACTATTCACTCCACTGTGGCACGAGCTCAACGTCAGGGAGATTGATTGTCGTATGGAGCTACCTGCATAATCAACGAGGCTAGATGTAGGTTCGCCACAACTGCGAAAGACGACCGCATCGTCTTGAAAGGTATTGCGGCGTAGCAATCACATTTTGGCTGCAGGGATAACCTATTTCTCGTAGCTGGCGGGCATCGGATGTATAGCTGGGATTCGTCGAGAAAGGCAACGGTAATATATCGCCGTCCTCAGGTATTCTATCACGCTCGAGTCTCATCGTATCTATTGTCCTATCGCTTGACTTACACAAGAATTCGTCTCCACTGACAAGGTGCTGGCGATCCCAATTGACGCGGTTAATATAGTGTAAACTGACTGACATCAGATACAGCGAAACTGTACAGAAAAGCGAAGAGAAGCCTTTGGATTAATACTGCATAAGTTGATTGATTTATTTTTGTGAAGTACGGGCTCACAAAAAGGGGATTGCCCTTGGCCTCTTCTCTAACTATGACTTGAAATCATGGACTGTTTACAGCTCGAATGGTCGTTGACGACGGTAGACTTAATCATTTTAAGATCGCAGGGTGTTTGACTGCAGGGTTTTTGGGATGTCGCATATCACAAGGAAAAATCAGATCTAGAATGTGACATGACTTGCACAAGAGCTTACGTTTGACTTGCCTCATCCTCCCAAAAGGCAGAATAAGGAGACATCAAGGATATTTTATTCCGCGGCCCGAATCATCTCAAGTTAAATTTTACTTCATCTAAGGCCAAAGGCCGTTTTTACCCCTGTTTTGAAATGTTTATTTCTGATGCAGCTTCTCTTTCTAACGATTGATATATGCGCTGTTCTTGGGCAGTATTTTGCACCCCTGGCTGCCCTTAGAGTAGGCCTCGCTGGCCTCTCGAGCCGTGTATGTTAGTAAGGAACACCGTATGCTCAGAACATGAAAAATATATATACTCAGCCTAGTTGACGGCATCGCAGCCATGCCCTGTCATCCATTAGCAGCACTGATATTTTCACTTGCCTAGGTCCAGAGTGGTTTGCCTTTGGTTTTCATTTCCATCCGTCCCTCGTAACGATAGGAAAATAAAGAGAAGATTCATCTCAAACCATCGCATCATCGAATAATCATCTCGCGTCTTCACGGTGTATTTCTGTGTGTGTGTGTGCATGTGTGAACAAATATATCAATATCCATTGGTTGTACTGCTAACAAGCAGGCCATTGCAGTGGTCTCGAACTATGCAACAATCAATCACGCCAACGATATGTCGTAGGGTACAGTTTGTCAAGAGCCGAAGCTCGTTCGGCTCCAACCTTCGGCTTCAGTGGCCAACGCGGACCAACACCTTGCGGCGCCAGCCATCACTGTCACAAGGGCGGGCTAGCGGAGTGCGCTTGCTTGCTGGCCCGCGAACATCACCGCCAGAAGAATAATATCTGTGTAATATCTGCGAGCGAAATTCGCATTGTGGGATCTCCGTTGTGGGATCACATCGTTTGTCGTTCGCTGTCGCGTAGAATCTACCCCGCATGCTCGCGGCCGATTTTCGCTTCTCCTGTCCTTGCTGTGCCCTGGCCTGGTCTGCTGGCGCAGCCTCTGTGGCCAGCAGCACCACCACCACCACCACTATCGCCACAACCAATCCCCCGGATGACGACTGTGCATGCATCCCTGCCATTGATGGAGTGAACCGCACGGCATCGGATCGAGATGTACCAACACCGTTCTCCCCGAAGCACCGAAGTGTTTTGTAGTATAGATATCGTTTGGCGGCCGCAGCAGTAGCGGGAAAACCGACGGCGAGAAAAACGAACGAGGAATAGATCGACATTTTCGAACAGATTGGATTAGTGTCGATGTGTCGTCAACTACCCTGCGGTTCGAGGCGAGCGAGCAGTGAAATCAAAACGTCACCAAGGATCGGCGACATGGCAATTGGCCACCTCTTGGAAGATTGCTGTTGCTGCTGTTGTTATTCGTGAGCGCTCGAAGGCTCAATGCTGATCCCTCCCGAATGCTGCGGACTGGGCGGGTAGATGATGGCGTAATGACATGTTGGCGCATGTGTTGATTTGAGTACGCCATCCAGACGGGTGCTTCCCGGGGCCAGCCGAATGCGGTGGATGACTCGAATGGCGGAGGAAGAAAATGCATGGACCAATGTTTCGTTCATAATTAGAAACGAAACGTAAACAAACAAACTGTCTATGGTGCAAAATCGATTTGTCGGCCGTGTTGACAATGAAGTGGCGAATCGTTTCGTCGAGTGATGATGAGTCTCCCACAATATTGATGAGCTGAACGTCCATTATTTAGCCAGCGTTCACATGACAATCATCCGCAAACGAATCACGGAGAGCTAATCTATTTTCGTCCGGTAAATACCTACCCGTTATAGCGTACTCAAGCTGCAGGATCAATCGCAAGATGTCTAGATGAAGTCGAGGTAGATCAAGCGTTTTACGAGTTCCTCTATGCTCCATGTGGTAATAATGAAAAATGAACGAATAAATAAATGCGAAGATCGACTGAATACCAAGCTGGATTTGCTGCTTGACAAATCGCTAGTCGAAACAACGGTGGCTTGTGCATGGCCTTGTAACAGAACAGCAAACTCTCATCTCTTGAAAACAGGAAAAAACACACATAAAAATTAGATTTCTCTTTGTCACTTGAGAATATGAAATGGATTCTCTCCAACATAAAAGCATTGACATGATAATCACGTTAATGCGACGTATTACGCAATCGCGTACACATATATATATATATATAATGATATCTACGATGAATAAATCCCTTTCTAACAAACGTTCGTAAACATTGTTAGCATTATCACGTTAATTATTTCCATATATTCCTCCATCATGCTGGTTCCGCGTCATCACTCAGAGTCGAGACTTGTCTTCTTCTTATTTTATATATATATATATAAAATAGAACATAGCTGGTGGTCTTTCGTCTCAGTTGGATGTCATCGCTCGTTAGCGCTCGTTTGGCAGGGGCCAACCAGAGCCGTATTCATTCACCCGCAGAGAGGATCTGCCTCTGCTTCTATCCAATCGGCGATGGTTGCACAGGTCGAGTACGCCCTTGTCCCCCCCCACGTCCGTGCTAGCCAGCGGCCCATTTTCGCCCTATCTATATCAATGTTTGTTTGCAATTCAATCAGGTCCGCACCTTGGGAGCACCACGACGACAACGACCGCCAGTCGTATGCGAGGTAACAGTAGAGGACGGGAAAAAGAGGTGGAGATGTTGAGTGTATCTCACTACCTACCGGATCCTTATAGATGGCTGGCTGGATGGCTCATCTGCACCCTCTCATAGCGATCCCATCCACCATTTCTGCTGCTGCTGCCACTCCAGTTGAGTGGGAGTAGGCCACTACGAGATGGTGCTTCTAGGTAGTTTATAACAGGAAAGAAAGGAAGAAGTAAGGAATAGTGTACATAGTGTCCTTACTGCGGGTCTATCTGTCTGTGTGTAAACCCTATTCGGTTCGCTGTGCTAAGCAGTCTGGTGGTCTGCCTCACTCCCGATAGGGCTGTCATGGATCGTGTCGGTTGTTGTCGTTGTTGTGGTTGTACGAATTCGTCCTGTGCTTGCTCATTGTTCCTGCTGTATTCTATTGGGATAGAGGAGAACTGCTTGACCCCCAACTACCCAGCAAGACGACCGGCCGGTTGGCTGTTGCTACTCGTTGCATTGTGTATCTATATGTGTGTGCGGGTTGGTGGCCATCAGATGCCAGCGGGTGACCACTGGCGTCTGAGGAAAAATGATGTCTTATGCTATTACTACAACTACCACTACTGCAACTACTGTTGGTGGCCAGGCGCGGATGCTCAAAGGTTCTCATGTCGGACGAAAGAACGAAGGTCAGATCCCCTCGCTTGGGCGCGTTTATGAGTGCGCGAGGCAGAGAGGCTGTTCTTGAGGTGACTGTTATATATGGATGATGGTGGCAGACCTACCGTTGACTGATTGTGACTTCGAGTCGTTCAGTAGTAGCTGACCCCGTACGAAGTATCAGATAGGAAGAGACCACCTCGTTTGAATGAGGGCTTGAGTAATGGCCACCACAGTGGACGTCCTACAGAGTCGGTCTCTTTCAATTTCAACTGGAGTATTCGTTTATTAACCAAAAGTTGGTGGCACTATATTTTTGATAAAAACGTATGCTAGGTCATCATCGTCAATGGGCATATTCAGATACATGTTATTATTACCACTAGTTGTTATGTCTAATATATTTTAAGTGCCTTTTATTATGTTCAAATGATGTAACAAGTGTGCAAGGAATTTATATTATTATAATATTATTATCATTTCTATTATTATTATTATATTTTGTCAACATTATTAATATTTTCAGTGTATTAAGTAACACTGATCAACACGGGAGTCCACAGCCGCAAGCCGGACGTTAGCATCCTCACGTAAGAGATTGGACCTGACATCAAACATCGAAGCAATTGTACTATAATATTAGAATTGGATTCTCGATTTCTTGGAAATCATATTACTGTTTTTCGAGCTGACCCCCAGCTCTTCCCCTATCTGATAGGCCCCAGCTCTTAACCTTTAGGTATTACTATGAGGACCTGTCGGGGCCACTTGCTTATCCTCTGCCTTACTCGTACCCGACAAGAATCTTCAGATAAAGAAAGATGATAAAGAACTCCAAAGATTCTCCTCGTCTGACAGGATTTGAACCCAACACACACGTGTCCCTCCGGTCTAGTAGTCTAAGACGCTCACCGCTTGACAATCCAGGGGACTTCTTGGAAATCATAGATTTTGCTAACTGCACACAGTTTGACACACTCCTCCTTCGGGATGTTGTAACGCTTACTTACTATGCGAACGAATCTGACTTTTCTTATACTCTATCCAAGGTTTCAATATGTTCTCTACAGTGGGGTCCCATCGGGTAAACCAAGACTTGTGCAACGAACAACATAAAAGTTAACATTGTTCATAATCAAATACTCAACATTTGTGTTACAAATCAGCAAAGTTGAGTACACTACTTCAGTAATACGGAGATCAAAGTTTGGGTCAGGTGTGACAAACAGATCCTGAGGTCATGGACTTATTTCACTTGATAAACACGGCGTAGATAGGATAGTCATTGTTGTATGAGGTAGAACACAAGCCTGCGCCATTGGGAATGGAGATTGCCATGTCACTTGGACGGCTCTATCCGAACAGAACATTAATTGTCGCCTACAATAAAAAATTGTCGTCTGGAAAGCAAACTGGGCCGTACAACTTCAAATCGTCCGCATAGAACTTATTGGTGACCCCCTGGGGGAGATCGTTCTTAAGACCAAGCATAAAAACGCAGAACAGCAAGGGGCCCGCAGAGGGGCCTTGGGGAACTTCCGACGGACTCTGTTCATAAGAGCTATAGGTATCGTTAAGCTTAACATAGAAGGTCCTATCGTGAGATACTTCGGCAGCTAATGCTATTCTTATCTATATGCAAATTCCGAAGTTTAGAGATCAGTAATTAATGGCAGACGTGATCAAAAGCTTTCGAAGAATCGAAGGAGACACAGTCGAGGTCAATCTTAGCATTCAGGAACGAAGCCCAATAATGAATAGTCCCCACCAGGTGGATCTCAGTTGATTTCCCCTTCGTAAAGTCATGCTGGTCATTATCCAGAAGATCGTTAGAGGAGAGATAGTTATAGTACTGGTATGCCCTACAATAATTTTCTTAAAAATAAGGGAGACAATGGAACCCCGAGCCTCGGGCCTGTAGTCGTCCGCGTTATTCTTGTCTTTGCCTTTTTGAGCAATTGTCATTATTAATCGCTGAAATTGTAGGGAGCTATATCTTCCTCATAGACCCCTGTAAGGGTTAACCTAAGAAATCCCGCCAGGGCAAGACCCGGCTCCAGATGGAGGATGAGAAACATATTGTCAAAAAACAAAAAATATTTTCTGTAATAGTGAGCGAAAGGCAATCGGCAAAGGGCCGAACCTTGCAAGATTCGTAGTCGGCAGATACCCGTGTCAGCTGTGTGGCTAGGAGAGGAGTGGAATCATATTCTGGAAGTTCCTCAATATTATGAGTGTATTCCTGTACGCCTCTGTACCTAGCAAGGTCTCCACATTTAGAGATGGGCTCTCTTATGAAACAATGGAAGAATTCAACGAAACACTCATGCATCTCATTGACAGAATCACAAGCGCTAAAGAGAACCAGCTAGAAACTCGTCGCAATTTCCTGTCCAGGAGTTGCGACCAATTGAGTTAGAAAACACCTCTTCAGGATAATAAAACTAACACCCCTGTAATCAATCTTGATAGGCACCGAGGGCACTACTAACTCACCAATAATGGCAGGTTCGGTGCTAAGTAGTAGATCGAGACACGATTCTTTACGCATGGATGAATCAACTATTTAGTTAGAAGAGGCCATTTTGGAGACAAAAATGAACAAAACTGGCCTCCTTGGACGAGCTGTTATAGATAGTTATATTTAGCCAGTCTGTATCCCCAAGGCTGAAATCACGATAAATGATAACGGGAGATGTATTATAGTGTTACAGAAGATGTCAATATATTGAGCACAATCACGAATTTGCTGTAGGAAGATAATTTTTGAGGTGATTGAGAACAAAGCCCACTACTCCAACAATGTAATACGCATCTACAGCAACGGCTGCCATTACACTCTGTGCGTTTTCGCCATAGCAATTTGAGCCGCTTTCAACCACAATTAATGTTCTGTGCCACGAGGATATTATAGGAAAACATTCGATTTGTTGTTGATCCCTGTGTGCAACAGCGGTAGTCAGCCAGCTTTCAGCATTTAAAACAACGTGGATCCCGTACAGTGATGCGCGCCTCAAGTGAATCTAGAATTGCAGGACTGCACAATGAGTGCGTATTGAAGAAAATACGCTTAAGATATTAATTTGGGTGCAGCTTTTAATCGCATTTTTCGTCTATGAGCCAGAGGTTACATTTCCTGGATATAAGTTTAGGTCAACAATAGCAATATCCGACGGGTACGAATAATCTCGTGTAGACAGGCCTTCTTCAAATAAGGTAACGTGAACATACGCAAGATCAACTATTGAGCGCTATAAACAACACGAACGTCAGAAGTCCTTTTGAAGGTCGACGAACTCAAGCGTACATGCGTATATATAAATGATATCCCGCATATGTTTAAGCCTGCTGATTGCTCAAAACGCGTTGAGCTCCCGTGCGCTTAAAAAACGTAGTTATTATAGAATAATACATGTATGCACTTCCTCATAGGGAAGTGCATTTATCCCTGATCTGCTTGTTATATCGTGTCATGTTGTATCAAATATTTGTCCGTACAGTTTGAAGTTGAGCACCAGGAGGGTTATGTTGATTCTGCTTGTCTCTTTACTCCATTTAGCTGCCGAACGATATTCTATGCGTGTGCATGTGTATGTGTGCGTGTTATGGACGTTACCTACGTTATGCAGATGCGTTCAGGGTGCGACAAGCTCATTTGTCACGCGTACTGAGCCTCACCGCATAAGGGTGCATGTGCGTGCAACGACGCACCTAGGACTCAGTGTGTGACAGTCACCCACCCCTTCTCTATCTCTATCTAGTCCTCGCTCGGTAACCCACCCTCTCGGAGCAGGACGACACGTACTATAGCTTCACGAGAAGCAGCAGCAGCAGCACATCAGGACGACACGCTTCGTTACTGCTATTCTCAATTCGAGGCTAGTGCGACCATGCCTTCCTCAGCAGCACGGCTTGCTGTTCCAAGCTGCTACATCTAGTTTTCAGTGACTATATGTCCCAGCCCGGAGGGGGTGTGTATCAAGGACCTTTTTTATTAACCTTCGTTCACCCTCGTTGTAAACTAGCACAGTGGGTGCTCAGAAATTCGCCAGATCTAATGGAAAAGTACAACCGACACGGAGATTCATTGTTACTCTGATCTTTCACACTGGGCTTATGCATAACAAAAGTAATCATAGTCGTATTTTCATTGTGATGGGTCTAATTAATCGCTTGTGTTTAGACCTTCTAATTAATAACAAAATGTACATTTTGATTTAAAACAGCAGTTTGCACGGCATAGGTACGCACTATTCACTCGACGCGCCCCTGACTATTGCTCACATGTGGAACTTCCCGTCCCGACATAATTGCCTCTCAGTTTTACATAAATTTCCGCTCTTTCCTATTATAACGTAATGATAATTTATTTTATCAATCAATCAGTCCGTGTCACAAATCAGTATACAAGTTTCTCTCTTCATAAAAAAAACAACAACCAAAAAACGAGGATATTATTGAACTGTTGAGGTAGCATTGGCATTAATGCAGATTTCGCCCGATCCCTTTTTGGCCCCCCAAGGGCAAAACATGATCGTGCTGTCGAGAGCAGTGTTTTGCAATTCCTACCAAGGTAGCCTGTAAGTGATGCCGCCATGTATCAGGCAATGCGCCGTCTTGGCTGAGTCCGTCGTCCGGCGGGACGAGGGCATTAGGCTGACTGAAGTGGGATGTAGCGGCGCGTGCTCAGCAGAACCACGTCCGGTACGGGAAGTCTTAATGACGATTCCCTAGCGAAGACAAAGTCGATGGGAGGTCCTAGAGGCAATCCAAAAGCGAGTGAGTACTCCTCTCCAGTTTCAATTGCAGTGGATAGATAGCTAGATGGCGTCTTTGTACACGGCCAAAGTGGATGAACTTGCGAATAGCACCTCGTCGTCCCTCTGCCAGCTGGGCGCTGCACTGCCTAATACCGCTGCAGCTCGCAAGGACAGCGAGAAGAAGCAAGATAAATAGAAAGAACGAACGACGTTGTGAGCGCGCGGTGAAGCGCAGCGCTCGTCCGCTCAGTGGGGTATAACACGCTGAGACGGATATGGGTGTGGGGGGGGAGGCGATGAGGGTCAACGATGAAGCAAGCCTCGGGGGTGTTGGAGAAACAATTGGTGATATAAAGGAAAGGATGGCGACACGGAGACATCCGTTTCTAACTCCTCTCGAAACGCGTCTACAGAAGACTACCAGACCTAAGCAAGGATGTTCCTACTTGTAGTTATATATAATGTGTCCCCTTGATGATGTAATGGGGACGGTAATGGCGACCGTCTTGGTCTGCCAGATAGATCAAATCCAACCAGATGCGGAGAATCTTAGGGTTTTTCTTTTTATCATATTTCCTTATCTGTAGACGCTTGCCAGGTGCGACCGGTTGGACTAAGTAAATATAGGTCCTCGTAGTAATACCTAAAGGTAAAGTAGCGAAGCCTCTTACGTAGGGGAACAGCTCAAATGATCTATTCGTATAAAATTATATAAGTATATTATAAGATTAGAAGCTAGAGCGGGGTTTCGTGATTGTGCACATATCACTAACGTCCGATCGATGCACAATGTGACGTAGGGTATATATATATATGTATATATATTCACATATGTGTCTAGTCCGAAGCAGGTCTGCTTCAAGATAAGAATAGCGTCATAGAACACAAGCTAGAAAAAAATCCACAAAATTTGCCTCAAACAGTTTCTCAAGAAGGATATTTAAATCGAGTGCATCGATAGACCTACGCCCATATTCTATGGAATATCATCCTCCTACAAAACGATTTCAGTAAGAACAAATCGAACGGAAACTGAGAAAAAAATAAATACCCATACGAAATACGCGTTCATCCGTATTGTATGTTGGTGTGGATTGACTGACGGAGGAATACAAACCTAATCCCACCTTGTCGAGAGTGGCCTCGTTCCTACAGTCCGTCTTTACGGTCGAAACCTCCATTACAATCTCATAGCCACCTTCCGTCGATTTGCGCGAGACATTTCTCCTTCATGTGACATTACGTAGCCTTCCTTCCTTGGAACGCCTGTTAAAGCGAAAACGCTTGAGAACATTAGCTGTGCTAGGCTTAGCTGGCTATAACGTGTGTTACACGTAAGCGGTGACAATGAACGATTCGAGAATCGGGCTAACGACCTGTGCACGATTCGAAGACTCTCGCCAATACTGATTCCGCTTGGTTCTCACCCTTGTTGCACCTTGTCGTTCCCACTCGTTGGTCACCACGTTGTATTTGTAATAGGATCACACGTTTGCGTGATATCACGTCGTCGCTGCCGCTGGCTAGAGAACAACATGCAAACGTGAGTATTCGATCGTGCAACTTCGTAGGCCACGTGATTTCATAGAGGCCGTATGTTTTTCACGCTAGCTAGCTAAGAGAGTCAATAACGGGCAGCAGTAACTTATTATTTCATTGACGTTTATGGCGTTCGGGCAGGCCTCCAAATGATGCAGAAATCGAACAGCAAAGTAGAAGTTTTGCGGTGAGGCTCGTCACGTAGGAATTGGTTCCGAAGCTGGGCACCAAACAAATCATCCAGGCCTTCGGTGTGCAGGCCTTCTCGTAAAAGAGAGGGAGAGAGAGCGAGAGGCAGAGAGGTCACAGTAAGTTTAGGAACAACGCAGTGTTCCTATATCGGTTTTAGCTTGATTTCTATAAACTGCACCCGAAGTATAAACATAGTTAAGCTTCGCTCCTATGCCGCACGTAGAAATAATTGCCATCGAATAAACGATGTAGGTACCACTCGCAACCGATTGCAGTTCGATCGTTTCATCGATTAGTAGTATAATAGTACAATGTAACATTTCGAGAGAACACTAAAAGCGTCGTATACACTGCGTACGTTAAATAATATCGTACGCTGTATAATGGCATGATATTTTGTATGTTATTCTATGCAAACACATGTATCGGCATCAATACACACGGCTATGGGCCAATCACAATTATGCAGCACGATACATCGCAGCACAATTTCATCTCTATTTTCAAAGTGCCTTGTGGTGTACACTGATGCACCCTAATTGGCCCGCACCGATTATTCCCATTATTATTATCATCGTCGCCGCCGCCGCCGCCGCCATCATCATGATCATTGCCACAGCTAATTGATCTACTCGTTTGTCTATGAGGCTGCCGGGTCCGTGTGCGCGCCATTCCCCCGGTATATGAGACCCGCCTCCCCCTCTTGGGTCCTCAGCGGGTTTCACTCTCATCGACGACTGTTACAGAATATTCTAATAAAATGTTTTCTTTCTCTTCTTCCTTGTTTGGCTGTTCTGGCCGACCCGTCCTGCCGTCTGATTGAAACGTTCGCCAAAATGTTAATTAAAGTCTCACACCGATTCAGCCGGCTTCGCAGCCTGACTCGCACAGGGGCCGCCGCCGCCGCCGCACAGTGCATCGGCGCATAGCGTGTGGCGCTATCCGATGATTCGATGGAATAATAATAATAATAACAACGACGACAACGACGACGATAACAACAACGACAACAAAAAATCATGGCCGCCATCAGAAGACGTGTGCGAATCGCGCCACCCATGAAAGCGCACAAAGTGAGTTAATGTCGCCGTTAACGACTCTCCATTCAATCAATCCCCCACCCCGTGTAGATTATATATATATATATATATATGTGTGTGTATATTTTACGATGATGCACCTGCTGTCGCTGCTATTCCCGTCTTGCGGCAGTTGTAGAAAAGATCGTCTGTTTTTTCTCTCTCTCTCTCTCTCTCTGCCGCCACGTTCACGGCTCCGTGTGGAACAGATCCGTGAAGTCGCTCTAGACTCTGGATATTGTCGAATGATTTACAACGACAGGCCGCAAGCCGCAGACATCTGCTCCCGTTGCTAAAGGCAGAATACAAATACGTTGAGCCGCTGCGCGGTACGGCCAGTGCAGCGCTACGCGTGCGTCTAAATGACACGGAGCAGCGAAGTAACGAAATGCATTTATTAATATTATACTATCCTATACAGATACTTGGAGATAGTGCGATACATTGTATCGATTCCGGCCGGCGTCGTCACGAAAAGCGACGAGAACAACGGTCGATTTATCCTGGCAGCAGAAGCAGTGGTACCGTCAGAACGTGCGGCAAACCCGAACCAGTTGCTTGTTGTCATGCGCTGACCCGCCGTCCACGTGTATAGGAACATGACGATTCCGGTTTAGAATCAATCGACGGATGCAACTGCGTTGAGTGGAGTCACGTTGTGGTGACAGTTCGATGTTATTGTTGTTGGCTGGCTGTTATCGCTGTTATCGTAGACAACTTGTTACGATAAATGCACGGAACAGTGGACTGTTCAGGTGGATTAAGAAAGGCGCGAGAGAGGGAGAGAGAGAAAGAAACTCGGCTCGGGGAGGCCTGCTCCGAGCTGAGTGTGTGACCTTGCGCGGATCATTGCATAAGACCTCCTTTAACAGGAAATCGGGCCGTTGAGCTGTTGCAGATGGCGGCGTACGAAGGCAACCCTTCATGTACTTGAGACTCCGGCTTGCTAGACAGGCTTGAAGACGACCTTAACGCAGTCGGTGAATATTCGATGGTTTGAGATGGATATGTTGAAGGAACCGTTCTAGTATTTTCGTGGCGTGCTCTTTGTCGAGCCCTCGTAAATCCCTGGACATTGCTTCTTGTAGTCTTTGTTTGTTGTGGCAAACAGTGTGTTATATTGTATCTAGCGAGTATTTTCAGCATCGTAGCTGACTTACTGAAACCGTATTCTAGAAACGTAAATTAATTAACACGGTAACAGTGCAAGAATGCATATAAATAATTTCTGTCCCAGCAATCATTTTTAGATACCCAGATAGGGGAGAGATGGTCCCTTGGCAGAGGATGGTGGTTTTAGCTGGTAGAGGCGTTTTGTCATCCACGTCAACCTAACTGCACTGGATCGGCCCACTTTAATAAAGATTGGAATCTCTCTGGTGGGGTACGTGAGTTTGAAGAAAATTTCCTGCTCTCAAAAAAAACGACTAACTGTATGGGTTAAGCCAAATTGATAGCAGTATATAGTAGATAGACTACAAGGAAAATGAACTGATCCGTGCTAACCGCGTAGTTTTATTAGCAAAAATAAAAATTGTCCACCACACGTTTAAGCAATGACTTGCTTATGCAGCGTTTGATACATAGATGGATACAGGACATCCATGTTCACAGAAACAAAAATAATTTAGCCCTTCTCGTGTTGATCTGAATCCAAAAAAAAGATGTTCTTGTGTTCATCTGGAGCACTGCTGATGTCAGCATTAAAGGGTTATTTTACCACCAAAGCATGTGGGCGTGCTCTTATACACCCCGAGTACGCTTACAGCTAAAGAAAAATTTTTCAGGCTAATTGACAGCCAGCACTTAATGTCCACATGGTACTGATTTTGGCACTGTCTCACAAGACGGACTTCTTGTATGCGCTAA
Source organism: Stratiolaelaps scimitus (assembly GCA_019614645.1). NCBI lineage: Eukaryota > Metazoa > Arthropoda > Arachnida > Mesostigmata > Laelapidae > Stratiolaelaps > Stratiolaelaps scimitus. The sequence continues at coordinate 11,174,823 of JABWDB010000003.1, forward strand.
CAGCTAACCGATAGCAATCCTTCTCCCGCGTTGACTATTTGGTAGTAGAGTTTCATTGGACTCGTATCATTATTGAGAATTTAGCATTAATTTAGCATTTAAAGGATTTAGCATTCAATCTCTTATTGCCCTTCCCCGTGCGGTTTTGTCGCTTCCAAGCGGGCTAGTGTCCACGCGCTGGGGTCAACCTCATCCACCAGAGTCAGCCTTGGAGTGGAGTTTCGTTTTATTTCGATCATTAACACCCACAAACACCATAGGCAGCGTGTACAGTAAAGCGGCCTCAAAGGCGTCTCTGCATGCGATCAAATAGCACTCATTTCGACACACACCTACACCGTACTGTAGTCAGGCTAATATTATAGATAGCCGAATACACAGAGCTAGTTGTCAATGTAGGTGTGTAGTCCTGCCATGCACCTACATATGCGTATTGATATGCGAGCAAACGGCAAAAAACGGCAATATTAAACGGAAAAAGGAAGATCTGCGGATAGAGACAGATATATGCAAAGACTTGAATTTGTGCGACTACACACCGGAAGGCAGGATCACAAAGATATGGTCCTAATGAAGGCATCAGGTTCAGTTATCAAAGAACGAGTCCGCCGTACACAGGTAGACGTGGCCATCATTCGCCGATCGGCCAGTTCGGAAAGTCAACTCGCCGCTGTCACTGCTCAGATCACTGCGCAAATCGATTTCGTTCGCTTCAGACAGGCTAAAATCGATGTGACACAAAATTTGATCTGTTTTTGTGTTTTTTTTTCGTAAGTACGGAGAAAAACAATGATGTAATTGAAAGAAGCACATACAATACAATACAAACTGCTGTTTATTGACGGAACTGCAACATACATTGCTTGAGTTCTCGTAAAAAATAATAGGTAAAAGGTGTAAAATATCACATTGCAACAGACGAAGTTACAATTGACAACATATTATATCAACGCATACATAGGGGCAAATACATTGACACGATTCCTCTTCCATCATAGTCACAAAAATCAACGTTATACGTAATTTTACATGTCAAACACAGTGATCACTACCCCTAAAAATTTTCTTAACTTCGTGGACAAACTTCTTTGCTGAGGTGAGGGATCGAATCTCACTCGGGAGAGAGCCCCATACCTCCGGTAGGCGGTGAGCCAGAGCATGGCGACTTGACTCTTTGGTGGTGAATGGTCTCACGAATACCGTTGCCCGACGGGCCGTTCGCTTTTCCATAGCAGAGATGCAGAAAGAGATGTCACCAGGAATTTTTCCTCTTACTATTTTGAAGGCAAGAAAGGCAGTCTGAACCTTGCTGATTCCACGGAGGCGAAGAAGCTCAGCATTATCTAAAATATCTGTAACGGAAGCACTGCGACGCCGATCGAAGATGGCCCTAAGTGCGTCGTTCTGAATGATTTCTCCTTTGCGCAGCGTTCCCTGAAAGCTCCCACCCCAGATTGTGATTCCATAGGAAAGCAGAGGAATGAGTAACATCCTATACACCAGCAGTAATCCCTCAGTAGGTACTCCAAGTTCTCTCAGGCGGCGCAGTGAGGCAATCACCGCATAACATTTTGGAGTAATAGTCCGTAGGTGTTCGTGCCATCTGAGTGTGTCTTGGAGAACAAGACCCAAACATTTGACAGAGGAAGACACCGGAACCGACGAATTGCATAATTCCACTGATTGGATATGAGTCGTCCTTTGTGGCGAGCGAAAGAGGACGATACCCGTTTTGCTAGCGTTTATGACCAGACCAAATTTCTCGAAAATTTTAATCACAGCTTCAACCTTGGGCATCACTCTATGAACATCATCTTGTATGGAGGAAGGGGAGATTTTGAAAAGGAGCGACGTGTCATCTGCGTATGCAATGGTTTTACAAAATTTGCCGGCTGATATTTCTAACAAGATGAAGTTCATTAGGATAATAAACATATAGGGCCCTAGAATAGAGCCTTGCGGCGCGCCGATGTCGACTGTCCTCCAGGTTGATTCCACGTTTTCGACCTTCACCGCCTGTTGTCTCCCAGTCAGGTATGAACGAAACCAAGAAACAACCAAGCTGCTGCAGCCAAGATGGTCAAGTATTTGTAGAAAGAACGAGTGGTGTAAGCAGTTGAAAGCGGCTGACACATCAAGAAAGACTCCCAAACATAGTTGATTGTTCTCAATAGAATCGGTTATCTCCTGCAATAGGTGTGCTAGCGCCAATTCGGTAGACCTACCATTGCGAAAACCATACTGACAGGGCGAGAAAAAGTTTTTCGAGTTGAGATATCGGTCTAATCTAACCAGAATAATCTTCTCCATTACTTTCGATAGGAAATCTACCAAGGATATTGGTCGATACTTAGTTGGCAACTTACGGTCACCCTTATTTTTAAACAACGGGATAATTCTAGCTTCTTTTAGTCTACTTGGGAAGGAGCCTGACCTTATCGAGAGATTGATGATGTGAGTTAAAGGAGGAGCGACCACGGTCGACGCTATCGCAAGCAATTTGGTTGGAATCCCCGTGACACCGACACTCCATGAAGCCTTAGTTGAACCCAGGGCCCGTTCAACTTCAGACACAGCAACGTCCGCCAGTTCGAACGTTTGTGTTTCAGCATGCCAAAGCGATTCCAGTTCAGGCCGAATATCGGCATCAAGATGCAGCGAGGATATCGTCTTAGATCCAACCGTCGCAAAATGGAGGTTCAGTTCATCAGCAACATCGTGAGGAGCAGAAACCGGACCAGAGCGGCCCTCCAAGGTAGCTGGAAGCTCAGGTCTACTTGCAGCTCTTCCACACGAGACGTTGATGAACTTCCACAATTGACGACTTTTGGCCTGCAAAGATCTAAACCGAGACTTGTAGAAAGACGCTCGAGCCCGCTTTACCTCGCGCATGTATCTCTGACGACTGATGCAATACGCCGCCTTAGACTCGGGGGAGACCACTTTTAAGTGCCAACGGTATAGTTTGTTGACATTCTGACGTAGACGACGGAGACGGGCCGAGAACCTGAACCTGTCATGCCCCTGCGGAGAGGTAAGCTCAACAGTTGAAAAGCACTCCTCATAAGCCCGGCACAGTATAGCACTGAACGCATCGAAGCCAGTATCTACATCCTCTGCATCAATGACCCTAAGCCAGGACAGGCGGCCTACTTGATCTATAAATTCCGCAATAGCATTGTCATGCTTCCTGACCATTACCGGGGTGACGAGTTCTCTCGGACCAGAGGAGAGTCTACCAGTTATAAACACTGCAACCGGATAGTGATCCGAAAACATAGGAGTGCACCAGACAACTGGAGAGATTACCATAAACTCCTCGCAGTGACCAATCGCAATATGGTCAATGCACGTTCCAGATGCTGGACGAGTCACTTTGTCAATGATATGAGAAATATTTCTGGATGCAAAGAACATTGAGTATTGCTCACTGCAGGAGTCAGCCAGCAAGTTGACATTAGAATCCCCCATGATAATGCACGGCAAAATTCGGTCTTCAGGAAGGATGTCTTCCAGTAGGTCAAGTAAGGTATCTCTGTGGGAGTAGTGACTGGAGTAAAACCCGATGATGAAGCCCTCAAACCCCTGTTTCCTGATGTGAACCTGGACTACCTGGACATTACCATCACCGCTACTTTTGGCCTTCGAGGTTAAGATACTGCAATCTGAGCGTACATAAATTCCTACACCACCACCCTGTTTGTTTATCTCACGACCCGATCCAATGAAGGTAAAACCGGGGATTCCATAGCCACCATAGTCAGCCATCTTTAACCATGTCTCACTCACCACAACTGCGTCCAAACCAGTGCCCTCTCCCTCAAGGAGGTCTGCTAACGTCTCAAGTTGCCCCGGCTTTTTTAGTCCCACATAGACACACAAACACACACCCGTGCAATCTACAACATTTATCCGTCACAACACGTTTTTGAGCAGTGTCATATCTAGTTGAAGCTGTGTCTGCAACAAGGAGACAAGCATGTTGTTTCAATCAAAGATGATTACCGACGTATTTATGATTCGTCACCCGCTTATCAGGTGTCAGTTTCGCAAACGAAAAGCGAACGTCCCGCAATCTCTGACAACGCTATACTACCATAGTCTAGTCCCAATTTACGAATTTGTTCCAATTTACGTCCGTCAACGTCACCGAAACGAAGACGTTTGTGCGTCCATGGATCGACTGATACATGGATACGATTGGCTAATTAATGCGCACGGGCAGGCAGAGCCGACCAGCAAAATCGTTGCGAAAACAGATATGAGACGATAGGTAAAGCGGGGAGGGGATCCCTGCTTCTCGCTTCAGCTCACACTTTGGTGCGCTGAAACACCCGCCTCAAATAAGGACAGAAAATTACTAAACGGTTAAAATCTCGTCAGCAGCACCAGCAGCGCATAACGTGACGTATACATATAACTGCCTAACTCATGTAGATCTGCCAGTTAGCGAACGCTGCGGCGGTGGCGGCTGCTGATTTTGTTGGTTGCCTGTTGCTCAGCGTATCCGTGCGCGGCAACATAGCCTTGAGACACTCCGAGCGTAAAGTCGTCAATCGTCAATCTACCATACCTATTTACGGAACAGCAGCCGCGGCAGCTAACAGCCGCATAACTAACAACCACAACAGTACAAGCAACCGACACCAGCAGCGTTAACATCCTGGGCGATGTGCGCAACACGAGATATATTATGTGGTTAGTCTGCAGAACACAATACACACACAAACACTAACTCAGCTCTCGTCGATGAACGTGGACATCATAGGTAAACGTTGATCTCGAAGGGATTCATCTTAGCGGCCCGTCAAGTGTCAACGAGTCGCCAAGTTTGATGATAATAGATTACGGAAACTATTCTTTGAGCTGTTTAAGCTTTATGGAGCTGTCGCGAAAGGTGTTGACCGTTTCGATCGTATCACATATTGCAAGTGATGAATGGACCATATGATGAACGTACTATATATATATATATTTATATATTATTACACAATATTATTAATATCGACGCACAAGAAGCAGAAAATGTTGACATATGGATACATTTAGGAAAGGTTGGGGATTCGATGGAATAAATATGTTGTGCGGTTCGTGGCCTCTATTGTATTATACTCAGCTTATGAGTCGCGACTCTCTGAACAATTTATATATTTGCTGTATTCAAGAAGCACTGCTTATATCAATGCACGTGAAAACCTACATTCGGTATTTTCGGCAGCTTCTTTGACAGAAGTCACAACAACAAGCGTCGCTGGGAAAGATTCGGTAGAATTCGTAACAAAATAATAGTACTAAGAAATATATAAAAAAAAATGTATTCAATTATGAGGTGGGCAACAATTGTACTCGCTGAACGTGAAATACATCTTCGATTCAATCGATACATAATATTTATCTATCTACCTATTGGCAACAGCAACAACAACAACAACAGTATAATTCAATGTGAAATCATATTCAACAGTATACCGTGTTCTTTCGGCCGGTTTACACCCATCATTTCGTACTTGAAGATGCAGGGAAACTATAAACGCATGTTTTCAAGTCGCACCTGATTCTTTTGTTTCGTCTGCCAAAAACCGAAATCACATCCTCGGATAGATAGACCATAGAGCATCACAGTGTGTCCACAGGGAATCTTCGTTCGGTTGCGCGCTTCCAGTGCAATGAAATAAGGGAAGGAGGCAGAGAGCAAGAGAGAGAGAATTCTGAACGAAAGACGGGCGTCTTATAGCAACATAACAGGCAGCGAGAGAGTTCGAATGGGGGGGGGGGGGTGGACAACGCGAATCTTAGATTGGCGATTCTCTTCGGCACGAGCCGAAGCAAAAGCGTCAGCATTGGCGGGTCCCTCATACCGAGCAACAAGCGTTCGCACATTGGCCTAGTGGCAGTGGCACCAGAAGCGGTCGCAGCATTGAAACAGTGTTCTCTCTATCTACATTGTGCCAACTTGATCACGCCGCATAGACAAACTCTATCAAATCGGTCTCGTTGCTTTCATAGGCCTTCCACGTCCGCTCACGGCCCGCGCGGACGCTTCACTCGGTTGATCTTTGGCGTGCTGGCGCACAGCACGGCTTGCCTCTTACTTGCCTCTGCCTGCCGGCCGGCGGGCCGGCCGGCCAGCCGCCAGCCTCTGCCGAGAACACCAGACTCGTCTGGGAACATCAGACACGAACGAAACAGACGAGAAAGGAGGACATCGGTGCCACCACCGGTGAAGTAGTCGCTGGCGACCTTCTGGAAAATGAGACAGAGTCTTTATTCCGTTTTTCTGTCTTCTTGCTTGGTTGCTTCGTTCGTTCGTTCGTTTGTTTGTTGGCTGGCCGTCCGACAACCGCCTTCTGATCGTCCCGATGTGTTAAGCATGTTTACGATGTGTGCGTATCCCTGTGATTTCGCCCCTACCATCTCTCGCTCTCTCTCCCTCACACAATCTTACTCGGTCTCTGTCAGTTGGTCTGTGGTCTTCGCGGCCAACTCGGCTGTTTGTTTGCGAATCGCTTTCTTCCATCTGCGTTCGCCGCTGTTCCTGCCGCTTCTTCGGTCGGTGGATCCGATGTTGTTAGCTAATTTTAAACGTAAGTCCGCATAGGCAGCCAGTAATAAATAGACGCCAGACGAAGAGCAACACTGGGCAGCAGGGAACGACGGAGCGAGGGTGAGGTAAAGAGCGAGCGAGCGAGAGAGAGAGAGAGACCAACGTCGAGTGGATAAATGAATGGATGGATGGAAACGAGAAAGAACTCGTACGAAATTATACAACACATTAAAGACCTCTGTCGTGTGTGACCCGCGTTCGCTGAAGAGTACACGTTGAACAAGTGAAGTCAAGGAAAATAAGAGACAATATTACGGGGTAAAACAACGACGATGCAACGGCCGATCATGACGCTGATGCCAGCGATAACTGCGAGACTTATGCTGCTGCTGACGCCGCTGCCGCCGCCCGCCGGCGCTGATTCTGAAACAGCTCCATCGGCGTTGCCGATTTCGAGAAATTATTTGATTCGTCGACAATGCCGTGTCTAACAAAACAATGTGGAGCGCGATAACGTAGGCAGAATAAAGAAAATTGGGTGTGGGCTGCAACACATGGAACCGGCCAATGCGTTGACCTAAGCTAATTGACAGTTCGTCGAATGAGGTAATGAGAAAATTGTAATTGGGATCACGCATTTCCTCTTATACTTTTCATTGCGCTGATTAACGAAGACCGGGTCCAGCCAGCCAGCCAGCCAGTTAGCCATCAGGAGGAGGGCTTCTCATTTTGTCAACATGATTGTGTGCGGTCGGTCCGGCTTTGCACAACATTGATATGAGTCGTGACAAATCACAGTGCTAGATGATTGTGACTGCTGCGGGCATTGCCTCAGCGGGGCATTAACGTTACAACTTGCTCAAATCTCTTGATTTTTGTTGTTTCTATACGTGATCGATAAGCTGCCACTATTAGAATATACATTTGCGGTACGTGCTTACATAACTCATGTGAAACTGTGACGGGTAGACACAAGCGACATTTCGCTACTCAATTCAACACATCATTATGCCATCATAGGGCAAGCCCAATGCCCTGCTAGCTCTCTGTTAACATTTAGCGTATTGCATATCTATAGCAAATAAATCACTCATCTCGTAGATCGTAGTCACTCGTTCGCGGAATCATATCAAACAACAGATGATAATGATGATGACAGCGTTGATGACTTAATTTGCAAAGCTCAGTCGTGAGCTGATAAGACGTCCGCCCTTCTCGCTACTCACGACGTAATCACTTGATCTGTTTAATGTTAAAATAAAAGCAACAAAAACTTTTAACCTGTGCACACAAATATATATATATATATATATATATTGCCCATTTCACCTGTTTGCTATGGGAAGAGAAATACTTCGTTGCGCTATGGAGAAGACGGCCTTCAGCTTTTTTCATACAGCCCATCTGTGTGCTGTATGATTATAAATAATTCTGTGGATTCTGCCCTACTCTCGACCGTAATCTAAGTGCCGAGAACGAAGATCCCATTAGCTCTCGCCAACGTCTCCTTATTTTGGCAGACATCGTCTTCAATCTGCTACGATCTATTCACTGCACTCCGCTCATTAGCATGTGATTCACAGACGGTTTTTTTATTTCGTAGCTGTTTTATTTAGAAATATTCCTAAACACGGACGGTTTTCTGCGCGCATCATTTGATGCTGCGGCATCGTATTTTAGCGACTCCAAAGGCGATACTTCAGTGGCAGCCGCCAGCCCTCGTTGGGATGGAGCACAAGATAACTGCTATAGTAGAACAAATAAGAAGTACTTTCTTGGCTCAGGACATCTTTGTTGAAGCGAGCATTATAATATATATATATATATATATATATATATATATATAGTGATAATAATACCGATAATAATAATAATAATAAAAAAACATTAAAGCAAGTGCCCCGTGTAAATGTATCGCCTCGACTCGTCTCCTATGCATCGCTGGTGTGTGCCTTGTCTTTGGTGACACAGAAGGCGAGTTTATCGCCTTCGGCTGCAGTCCCATTATCGCATTATTTTGTCACTGACTTGAACTTCACGTGTTGATTAAGTACTGGTGCAGCCATGAAAATAGCGGGTAGTTTCAAAATGCTCATGTAAGTCGGGTCTGACCACTTTCCGCTTTCCGTTGCCAGGATTCTGAACGAACACTGTACAACGAGTAGCCGAGCGACGGCAGTGAGCTCCGCAAGATGATGAACTTTAGATTGCGGTGTTCGCCAGAGAATTCGCAAGATGGCTTTAACTTTTGGTACTTGTGTTTGTTGAGTGCAGCGGAGCGCAAGGGACACTTTTGGGTAGCACCTTCGGTCACTCAGTCCTGTGAAGCCCTTCAGGGAAGCGAGTAAGCTTTCATGGTCAGAGTGGACTTCACTAGCGTTCGGTCACGACTTCAAATTTCTAGTAGGAAACATGCATAATCGATTTTATGGAACTACACAATCTATAATATATGATATGTGACCATGTTCCTGAATATAATAGATGCATATTCCCTTAATCATTTCGTATGTACATTTAAACCTGCGACGATTATAAACTGCAGAGACCTAGATAACAATAGCGAGAACAACGACTCTAATTTGTCTCTAGCTGCTTGCTGGCGGTATCCCTCCGTGTTACCGCCTCCGAGAACCAACTGGCCGTTGACAACGGCCATTCAGATATTGTAACTAACTACTCGACGATGGAGCTCCGTTGTGCGAGGGTGAAGTCGCCAAATAACAATATCCACGGCGAGAACAATAGCCGCCGCAGCCGCCGCAGCCGCAGCAGCAACAGCAATGCCGTCGGTAACAGCAGCAGCACCAACAGAATAGCAAATACAACGAGAAACACTCAGCACTCAGCTCTACTTGACCGCCCAGCTGGCTATTATAGCAACATGAATCCAATCTAACATAACTAATGTGGCGTTATTCTTCTCTACAGGATGGTCCTCTCCGGAAGCTGCTGCTCCTCACCTGCTCAGGTGACAGGTATTCAGGCCATCGTAATTTTGTAGCGACAATCATCACTTTCATCATTCACAATGAAGACGCAATGGCCACGCCGATATTCGGACGACAGATACAGGGGCGTGAGTAAAATACAAAGAGAGATATAGATGGCCAACAAATGTTTTAAAGGCAAAAACCCTGTTGACAGGACGAACTGGGAAGACGATGCGCGGGCGGCCCTCCCGACTGAGCACATAATCAGTGCCGCCGCTTGAGCAGAGCTAATTACTATTATAATTGCTGTGGCGGGTGCGATTTGTGTAATTCACTGTGTAGCTGATTGTAGTGTCGTTTGGTGTGCCTAATGTTGACAAAGCACAAATAGAGACGAACAAGACATATCTGGCGCACATTACACATGCATCTATATCTGGCCATGTCAAGTTCTTGTTAATCAAAATGTTAATTATATATTATATATATAGATATATACGTGAATGTGAGAAACTCAGTCACATTGTGAATAATCCTAAATTCGGCTTATTTTTGATGAACCTGTATTGAATGGTGCCATCAGGTGGCCTTAGTTGTAACCCCCCCACCCACAGTATGTGCATAGTCCACAGTATGTCATAAGCTTAGATTAATTGTAAATGAAGTGGCTTTAAAAAAACATGTATAAAACTTTACTATTCTCTCGATAGACCTTTCAGCAGATCGCACTAGTCTTCGCAGAGACATAATACTTATAATAGGGCAATACAATAAATATAACTTTGTTTATTGAAACACTCATGTTGAACAGGCATGTGTGACTTCATCGGCCCGAACCTATGGCTCCCGGATTCCTACACCCAGAGACCCCACTAAATATACCTAGCTTTTCAGGCTGACTCTCAGCCTTAAACATTTAACGTCTACGGTACTGCTTTTTAGCATTGCTTCATAAGACGGACCCCTAAATGCAAGCCCAATAAATATGCCAAGCCTACAGAAGCAGTTCAATACCTTCGTCGGTAGGGTATATATTAAATTGGCGAAAAATTATGAAATCTTTCCGGTTATTCTGATCTGTTGGACCGACGCGCGCCTTGCTGATTCGACCAGATCCTCCGCGATTGACCGACGACATTCAGTTTAACGAATAAGCGTTATCCTATACAGCACACAGAAACTGAATCAACGCCGTCTCCACCGCCGTACGCTGTCGGCGACAAACTCAATGGTGTTCATCGTTCCATTCTTACCGTACTGCCACTCGTGAACCAGAAACTCTCAATCTCGCTAATCAAATGTCGCTTGCAAGCGCATCCCATAGTGTTACGCCCCTGACAGACGCGATTTGCTCAATTCCATTAAAAAATTGGGCGGTGGTAAAACTCAACGATGGAGATGCCATATCATTAACTGCTTGCTGATGCCGCCGCTGTAGTCGAGGCAAAGGAACATCACGTCGGTTTTCATCAAGACTTCTTTTCTTTTCTTTCTCTCTCTCTCTCTCTCTCTCGCGTTCTGCCTCGCAATCTTGGTCTTCGATTTCGTTTCGATATTTCGCCGTGAGTTCGTGCGTGAGTGGGCATTTTATGAATTAGTCACCGTGCCCACCGCAACACTACATTGACCACGTTCGGTGGTCATACGCAAGGGCGCCATAGAACGAAATATCTTGGAAGCAAAGGAATTATTGATGAACTGCCAACGGAATAATCAACAGCGCCCAACTGGGGCGCATCCGAAGACAGCTAACGTCGGCGGGACGAAAAGGGCGCCCGGGCGCTCATAAACAACCAGCAAGAGCAGCCTTCCCTATTGACAACGAGAAACAACGGTGAATTTTGCCGCGACGCTTTGAAACGCATCGACACATTTTTATTTCAAATACAATTGATGTGCCCACTCACTCTCACACTCACTTTATCAGCGAGCGGCAGTCGTCCATTGAAAGGCTTCAGATCGCGTTCGAGCTCGTTGTTCTCTGTGTGTGGCGAACGTAAAAGAAACCGAACGAGAAAAGCGTGCTTTGAAAAGCATCATGGAATAATGACGTCACACGATTGCTGGCGCAGGCCACAGCGATAACAACAACCACAGCCAGTCTGCTTGTGCGTAAAAATACGGTTATCAAACATCGTTTAAGAATGGTTATGAGGAGACGATGCATCTCGAACTCTCCGTTTACTTTTGTTCTCTCCGCCGTAGATTCAACTCTTCGAGCGAATATGAAGCACAAATCGTGTCGGCGTTACAGCTGTGGTAGTAACTCTAACTGTTTCTGATAATAATAATAATAATAATAATAATAATAGCAGCATTTGAAGTTATATAATACATGTATTTTTTTCGAGTAAACCCCCATGCCTACGCAGATCGCATAGGATTGCAAGCCCCGAAGGGAGACAACCTTTCCAATTATGATTTCCCCCCCCCCTACCCTGATAGTAGTTGTAGCTGTAGAAGTGTTGAGCGTCTCTAAAAAGTTTATATCCCTCGTTTTCAAAAGTTTCGCGCTTGAGAGACGTTTCAAGCTACACTAACTTCGCTCCCGGCGCTCCGACCCTCTGCTATGCCTGTGCACTCGGACTGTTAGGCGTCGACGGAGGGCGGAACGCCACTCACTTCTTTTCCTTCTCGACAACCGAAAGCCTCTAAACGCGCGTGCTTCATGTAATTTCTCGAGTGCTGTAAATTGCTGCCCTTCATAGATCAGCGGAGGCACCCCCTCAAACGTTTCAACTCTCTCTCTCTCTATCTCTATCATTGTCTATCTATCTCTTCTGTTTATCTCTATTTTATACTGCTTCTGCAGACTCCATCTCGACGGATGCTGCCACGAACAACTTTGTATTCTCTATCTCCCCTCGCCTCCTCTGAGTGAAGTGTTGTTGATGCTGGGGGGGGGGGGGTACTGCTGTTGGTGGCGTTATAATTGTTGAGATTATGTTCCCTGTTGTTGTTGTTGTTGTTGTCGCTGCCCCTGCTACTTCTGCTATTACTATTATTATTACTGTTGTGATCATTACGACCTGTACTTTGTGCTGTTGTTTCAGCGTACTACGAGCCCTTGTGAGATTCCGGCTGTATTTGTATGCAGGCCCTGCAATTAAATTGTGCCTAATTCCCTTCGCTATCCTCCTGATCCCCTTCAATCTAACTTCAGATAGAGAGAGAGAGAGACGCCTTGTAAAGCGTGCGTCGGTGGCTTATGCCGCAATGTCGGCTCGATGACGATGCCCTCGCTGACGAACGGCCGTAGTCCAATGCTTTTCCATCCCTCGTCGTTTCCTGTACTCTCAAGTTCTCTCTCTCTCTCTCTGCCTCGCCTATCTGCCCGACTATTTGTTGGCATGCGCGCACCGCGTACACGAAGAAACTGCAGAAGCCTCTCAGTTTTAACGGATTGCAACTAATCGATGTCGTATAGTAACTACGTCTAATGTTTACCCAGAGGGCGCGCAACGAGACGAGACGAGAGAGAGAGAGAGAGAGAAAAGAAACCAGGGAACAAAGACCGTACGAAGAGAACAGCTAAAGACAGGAAAGATTAGTCGAACAATAGCAGAAAAGCACGCGGGAGTCTGGAGAAGGAGATGTTGCCGACGATGATAACGATGACAGTGATTCATTGAGCTCGTTTACTTCTTGGAGCGCGAGCACGCTGTAAACACCTTCGTTGAGTCGTTGAATCCTCTGTCAAATTCGAAGACGATAGGATCTGATCTATTAGATTATACGAACAGACATGTTGTATATACACACATTGGATATACGTATGTAAATTGTCTACGAACCTTTAGTGATCTTTGTACGTGTCGAAGAACCACTTGACGGGCCACTTTGTGATGCCTGATGATTGTTAGTGAAGGGTAATTAAACATTCATGTCATTGTTGTACTATTGTTAATATTATGTGGTAATATTATTGTTAATATGACTGTTAGTGAAGGGTAATTAAACATTAATGTATTATGCTAGGTATTTTGTGCTGGCCGGAGGGAACATTAGACCGCGTAGACTTCTATAGACCTTACCTTTCATATTCTGTTGAGGGTATTGTAATCGAATTATGTTATTGAAATATCCTGAAAAACACACGCGCAGTTCTGCAAACGTGTTCCTATGATATAAACGGCCCTTGACGGTGTGGCAAGACATTAAAAGTTCTTCCGGTACTCGTGGGAATTGCTCTGGAAACGTTGCCAGCGTATTTCGAAAAAGCAATCAAAATACATGAATCAATGCAAACTCTTAGTGAATTACAAAATTCTTCACCGTTTCTATGACACTCGAACTCGAAAATATAACCCCATGTTTGCAACTATTTATTCCAACTATTCAACTATGCACAATCCATAGCACAATTATATATCTAGTCTAAAATACTCCAGTGTTGATGCTTCAACGCCAGCAAAAGCCCACGATTGCGTTATAGGCGTGTCGTACAGGGGGTCGGTGCCATCTCAAAACCAAAAAACTGACTCACCCGCGCTTCCTACCCACTTCGTTCACTCTACTCCAATACCCTAACTCCAACAAACGCACAAATCGAAATCGGCCTTCTCAGCCGTAGGACGCTTTCTTGACGCAGCCACGGGTGTTGTTGCTGTTGCTATCGTTATTGTTGTCATCAGCGTCACAGCAGGCGACTCCTTTATATAACAATAAATATATCAAGATAGCGGCAAGCAGTGATAGTAGTAACAACATTAATCTCAAAATGGAAATCCACATACACGCACGCAGACGCGTGCGCTTATACAGAATACTCTGCTCGATTTGTGGCTTGCTTTTTATCTGTTCCACTTGTTTCTACTTTATTCAACCGTCTCCGGTTCCGCTTGTTATTTTCTTCACATTATCGACATAGAACCGGACACGGGCACAAACGAGGAGGCCACTACGGATCGAAGCGACGGGAACTGCTGCTGAGAAGTTTCTTATTAGACAACAACAACAACAACAGCAACAAGAAAACGGCACAAAATGAAAAAAAACAAAGACAACGAGTTCTACTAAAGCGACGATAATTGACCAGCTTGTTCGCCATTCGATAATGACTCTGTAGATATGACTCTGAGGGATTATCATTGGATAGTCACCATCGCGGCTCATGAGCTACACAGATATAACATATCTATATATATGTATATACAGAGTACGCGCTGTTATCGGATACAGCGGAGCTAGTTAGTATGCGAAAAAGTGTACCGAGAATTCAGTACGTTTGGAGAGAGTTCTGCCCACCTCTGAATGTAACAGCAACTATACGATACACGCTAACACCGTATTGCTGCATTGCCTGTCTGGGGCAGCTATGTACAACAAACACAATTATGAAAATGAGCCCCAAGCGTAGCAGCGGCCCCGAACTCGTACCGGCCGTATTCTTCGAGAAGGCAGGCGCTTGCTTCAGCCACCCCACTGAGCTTTCATATCCACCCGTGCATAAATAAGTGGTGACGTGGATTTCCGACCTTCTCCGGTCGAAGGGTCTTTGATGTAAAAGTCAACGGCTCGTTCTCTAGGACAGGATCCCCAGGACGACATGGTGTCCGCAAGGAATAGCACCGCCGGCCATTGCGCTATATTTATGCTGCTTATCGACCCTATCAAGTCCGTGCTAAAACGTAGGGGTGTACCTTTTTGTGTACGACGACGAGAAAAAATTTGGTTACGCCAATTAAAGATGATGAGCAAGGCGATCTGATATTACGAAATGCACTCGATGATGTGATCAAGTTTTGGCGGAAGAGGTGGGACTGGTACTGTCAACCAACAACTGCGGTGTACCTCATATTGGGAGCAGAATAGAAATAAAATACATGTTTAAAGGCAATGACGTGGACAAAATGGAGGAAAAAGCCAGTGACGTCTGATTTTCGATCTCTCTCTGTTCTGACTTACAGAACAAGCAGAATTTGCTGTACAAAGATGTTCCCTTCTGTGCGCTGCTGTATTTTAGGAGCGATCAGTCTAATTTCTCCAATCTGCGTATGTGAAATTGTGTAAAGCTCACATTGTACGCATATGCCTTTATGCGTCAGTAATCTGGACTCAGGCTAAAACTCGTAGATTCAGATCTCCTTGGAAAAATGGTCCACCGCAGGGTCCTCACGAACGGTTGAACATACGTGTCGCCCTAGCCTCGAGCTAGCATCTGCTGGTGATAGATTAAACATCCAAAAGTGAATTATGAAAAAAGAACGAAAAGCTTGACAAGTTCTTCGACCAATAAATTGATCAATTCTCCTGGCTGACTCACCGCCAACATTTAACCTAGTCCACGGTCGAACCGCTTTCGGCATTGCTTCATAAGACGGACACCCAATTAAATGCAAATGTGCAACGATGTCGGGGATCGAACCTGCGCACCTTCGTCCGCCTTCGAAGCAAATTGAGAGCAGTGAATTAAATGTTTGTAGATACCGTGAAGATGTATGACGAAATGTAATAATCGACTGAATAACCATGTCAACTATTTATATCGATTATGACACCACTATAAACAGCTTTTAATTATATAAAAAGCGACAATTTCTCAGTAACCAAAGAGGGCGTCAAGCTATCTGTGCACTCGTCTGGGTGACACGGAGAAAATCTCCAGAGGCAGGCAACACGTCCACCCGTTCGTCAAAGTTAACATGTGGCACACTGAAGACGTTTCATCTTTCTCATAATTCGATTGTATATTATCCGCATACTGGCAAGTCTTTGAATCTACTTCTGTAACCAGATTTGATTTGATCACATTTAGGCGTTTAGCTGCGATTCGCCTAGCAAATAGAAATTCTTTGCTAATGATCAAAGGCTTGCAAACGTCACTCCAATCTGCGGCATTTCTCGACGGCATTTCCTCGCCCAGTAACTTACTCTGCCTGAGTGTGCAAGCACATAAGTATCGGCCTCCTTTTACGAATCCTCCTCTCATCGAATGGCTGCTCCTTATCATTACGGCCTTGGCACGCGCTGACCGAGTCCACAGGAGATGGTTTACCAAGAACGACTACGGACTGTCTACGGCCGAATGTGAAAACGTTACATGGACGCTTATATATAGCACGTTCACCGGCTAGCTACAAAACATCGGTATGATTTATTGATGCATTTATCTGTACGCGGCGTAATGTGCTCTTCTCTGACAAGTGCAGCCACTTACAAATTCTTATAAGCAGCGAGGGACTAGGCGTTTAGTGGGAGACCTACAAGCAAGCTGTCGGCCGGCAGGCGGGGCATTATTTGAGCCCGACAGCAGCCAAGTTAGACGCCGTTTTTATTATTCAATTAATTTTTCCGTTACCATACATAGAGCCCCCTTGAATATCGCGCAGTTACGAGACAAAGTCTTCTGAGCCCTAACGACGTTGATTTTCTTACTGGCCACAGTGCATACTCCGTAAGGACACCTATCGGAAGGTCCGATTGGAACGCCGGTTGACTAATGGTTGTAGGACGATCGTTGTTGTTCGAAATTAAATGGACCGATTTTTCTCTTTTGTAATTGTTGACACCCCCCGTCCAGGAATAGCTAATATCCTATCTAGTGCTCTCTGTTCTGATTCCAACTCGGTCTTGTGTAGTTTACCTACAGTAGGTCGTTTGCTTGCTCAATCGCGGTAAAGGTAAAGGTCTATTACTATATTAAAGGAACTGCAACTGGTGGCGTGGACGCAGCGCCAAGGACATGAAACCCAAGGGTCTCAGGTTCGAATTTCACAGGACACATATGGTTTGAAATAATACAGATGTAGTTTCAGAGAAAAGGATTGTTTGACCAAATAAACTGGTTCTCTGTAACGGCTCAAGTCATGAACATTGCCATTTCGGGTTAGAAACCCGTGCTGGTTAGAATATCTTGTTTCTTATACGTAGACAGGGATGGAACTAACAAAAAGGGCAATAAAAGCAATTGCCGCAGCTTTCCTGCGAGCACGCTTGGTTACAATGGCTGTGAGGGACTTTCACATGCATTTGTGCAGCATGCGCAACAATGCGAGCCGATGTTGTGGCTGCCAACGCTTCGATAGGGACAGTAACCACGACGACCTGTTCGCGATTTCAGAGTTTGAAGGGAGGGAGATCTGTAGAGGCAAATAGGGTGGCTTCAAAGCAAGTCTAAATCTAAACTTGTTTATTTACCTCACGGCCGCGTTTTCATGCACCGGCCACTTCGCCTGCCTACGCAAAGAGGGACCGGCGTCGAGGTCCCTGTTTGTGGGTAACGCTTGCCACCGAATCCACTTAGGCTTGCTTGTACCTCCAAAGCTCGGTTGGAGGAGAAACAGACAGAGAGAAAGAGAGAGATAGGGAATCGATCGAGATGGCTAGTGGGCGCTTGAGGTGCAGCTCGGGCGAGAGGACAGCGATCGCAAGGTGAAGGAAAATTTAAACATGGACGTTTCCGTGCTGCGATGGTCGAACGCTGCTGTCGTCATGGCGACCGAGTGGTCGGCAGACCAAGGCGCGTTCGAACAGTAACGATAGGCTTAGCCCAACACATCTGGCCCCTTTGGTGGCGACCTTACGCTCGTCAAGAGAAGAAGTCCACGATGCAGAGGGGGGGGGAGAGAGAGAGAGAGAGAGAGAGTGCACCGGAGAAAATGGAACGGGCAAAATGGGATCTAAGAAAACGAAGTGGCCAGATAGTGACCATGAACAGCAGGATGTTGAAAAGATGTTCAGAAAAGGTCTTTACGTGCATCCGTTCCCGCCCCCGTTCCTCCATGGAACATGCAGACGTGCTCACATGTGAGCAGAGAACTCCGGTGCTTGGCTACAAATACACACACATACGCGCACAGCACACGGACACTTTAAGACAGAGCAGACACACGCACATACTATTCTCCATCTCTCTCTCTCTCTCCATCTCGTGCACTTTTCCCCACTAGGCCGGAAAGAATAAAGAAGAGGCCACTACGTACGGCCACCTTCAACTCTTCGTCCCCAGCGGTGGTGCTCTTCGTCGCCACTCTCCCCGCCTTCCTCAAGAGCATACGGCAAGGCAACGCCCTTCGTTTGGCCTAGCAGAAGGGCGCTGGCTGGCTGGCTGTCAGGCCACGTCCTCGCCGGCATCAGCGCCAGGCGGGGTGGCAACTTCGCCGGCGGACAAGAATGCACAGCTCGCTGTGCATGGGAAAACTCCGAGGGCAGGACGGTGTAGGGATGGGCGCAGTAAGTTTTGCTGATTCAGGTGAACAGCAAGCGAAGGGGCAGACTGAGTGGGGGGAATACGGGGGGACCAGATAGGTGGGGCTCGGTGCTTCGGGGGGGTGCCAGGCGGAATGGCTCCGCTCTCCCGTGGGGATCTGCTTACTCAACAACACAACAGAATAGACGCATACATACAGTATAGACACACTGAGCGCGCAGCGCTCGCCGCCCGCTGAAAGGCGAACGCACACACACACATGCACATACGTTGAGAGTGAGTCGTGCAGGGACGCGGTAGCGGGCACAGCCATAAACATACTGCACTAGCTCCACTGTACAAATAGAGGAAGCCATAAATAAGTCCCTAAATAAATGCGTCCGCCGACGAAGCCGCCACAGTATCGGGCAGAGACATAGAGCACTCTGATAACAACAACAACATCAGCGAGCGGAACAAGTGGGAGAAATGGCAGCAGTAGCGGCAGCAAAAGGAGGACTGAGAAAAGCGAGGTACTCGAGGATCCCAGGCACACACAGACACACAGGGTATGCGCGTGTATCTGTGGGAGAGATGGTGCTTTATGCTTTCGCGCTATGGACGATGATGCCGTTGAGGATGATTGTGCATGAGCTGGCGATACGAGCAAGTAGCAAGAAAACATGCAGGCATATTGACGACGTAGACGAGTATAGATACGTATGGCGTATCGCATCTGTATAGAGGCTACGAGTGGAAAGGCAGGGCTTGGGCTGAACAAGATAGAGCTGACAACACGCTGCTGAGGAGATACAAGAAGAAAAATAGATTGAGCCTGTCGGAAAGTGTATATTTATTATGTTTGTGATAGAAGGTCGATAGTATCGTGATGTTGACTAGATGTACACTACTAGAAGAACGAGCTGTGAAACGTACTGGCAAACCGTATGCCACTACAGGCGTGCACTGGAGCAGTCAAATCGGCGATAGAGATGCAATATGTCTCTCCCTGAGTGAAATATCTATAATAGGATTTGTAGATCTACTTTGAGGGCGAAGCAAAGGCTTTTGGGCAGGTCTAACGCGTTTGGATTAGAACATATGTACGTGATCAATCGCTTTTTGTTTCAATTTTGGACACCATTTGTCAGAACATCAATGCTACCAATTTGTCTAGACAAAGGAGACTCGATGAATATCGATATATATATATATACACAAGGCACACTATAATTCATTGTTATCCTTAAGAATTCATTTCGGAGCAAAAAGTCATGACATGTGTATATCACTGATAAAACCTAGTCGTCTATTATACGAACAGGCTCAAGATGGCACGTGACTATGATTCCCGGCATCCTGTTATGGCGGGGCTAATTTGTTAAATTTGGCGGCCTGCGGTAAGCTTTATATCCTGAACAAGATCGAGTGAACGGAAACTCGTGGCTGACAAGGGAACCAGAAGGTCGAGAAGGATTCTGCCTCCCCAAGGTCCTGCTAGATATGTTGAAACAAAAAAAGAAACATGTAGTCACCATGTTCAACGTGGTGATTCCGTTGGTTTGCGCATATTGCATGTCTATGACATACGAGAATGAACTATGGATTCCTTGAACAAATGACGAGATATCCATATATATGATGTATTATAGTTTCATCCTCACTCATTGTCTCAGTCCTGACTTTCTTGACAAGCAAACATGCGTAGCATTATAATCAATGGATTCTCTCGAAGTTGTAGTCGATACTTTGACCAACCTGTGCAGGGAACTCTACCGAGTATCTGCACGGCTCTGTAACTGCGAGCTGGGTTGTAAATAGACGGCAGAAAAAATCGCTTCGTCTTCGACGTCCGATTTAGTCCACTGATAGTATCGGCATACACGAAATATATTACTATATAATATAAGTTCGATTTTTTTAATGGCCACATATATTGACTGTTGTCTGCATGGTCGTGGCGAAAATGTTCTGGGATACAATTTGGACCACCCTTCACATTGCATCCTATCTGCACTACGTACAAGCCACCCTCATAAATAGGCTCAGTTTTCGCCAGGTCGGTCGTATCGCATTTTGCTGTAAAAGTGATCATGACTTCTATTCAACAAACCAGGGTGGGTCTAAAACACAAGGCAAGGATACGTCCTCAACTGTTTCCTATGCACCAACTAAGGCTGGTTTAATGTTGGACAAACTTCAGCTTGAATGCGATCGCAAAGAATCTAGCAGCTTACGCACGCCTAACACTGTTTATCAGAATATGGACTAAGTTTAGCCTTAACAACAACTATGGTTCCCCCGGCCATAGAACTATGATAGAGTCCCGACCCCCCCCCCCCCAAATCAACCATTGACTTCAGCATAGTCATTCAGAAAAGATTAGTTTTTCTCCGCTTTCTTCTTGTCCTCCCAGTTAGTCTCGCTGTCCACTGTGAGTTAGCCCTCCGATTGGCTATCAGCGTTCTACTGGCCTTCGACTGAATACTTACTTAGTGGACAATACGTACAGCACTAGCTGCGAAGGCAATCTCGCCTGTGCAATCGTCTCAAAACTCACGTATGCCGGTTGGCCAGATGGCACGCACACGCGATTCGAAGATGATAGCACCCGCCCGCCGATTAGCAAGCAACAACAACAGCAGCTGATAACACGGCCGATGTTTACCATACAATAAATTCAAATTCAAATTCACTCAAATGTTTATTGACGGAACTGCTAAACGCATGCTAATTCACTCAAATGCGGGTGTGTGTGTGTGTGTGTTTGTGCTCGCCACTTTTAATCCAATTAACGTATTCGACGGCGGCCGGCAACATGCGCATATATTCTGAATGCGATTCATACGGCGCGTGATAATGAACTGCCGCTGGGAAGCTTTCCGGTATACCAGGTAATCTAAATTGATCATCCCCATTGTTGAAGTAGAACAATCGAGGACGCTAATTGACTAGTAGTGCTCTACTGGTGGACAACTCTCGCAGAGGAGCGGCAAAGCAGCGGCTGGAAGTGTTTCCCCATTTGTCTGCAATAATAACGCATACTCGAGTACGAATTTGTTTTCGATAGATATCAAGGGCGGACAGGAGTTTGTCTCGCTCGCTCGGAATAGTGCCGTTGTGTTCCTGGAACTCGCGTTCGATGGAAACGTTCATGCGCGCTGATGGATAGAGAGAGATAGAGAGAGATTGTCACACAAGGCTGAGGGTTACTATTCACGTTTTCGGAGCTAGCAAGCACATGATGACGTGGATGAGTAGAACGTATTTGAGAGAGTGGCGACGGATGTTGGATATATTTATATTTTTCGTTTTCGTACATTTGGGGATGCGGCCCTAAATCAAAGTCGGTAAATGTCATCTATATCTACTTCTTGCCAAAGACGCTTCCTACTGCCTCGCTGATTAAGCATCTCGTTCATTTGTCTAGCGCGCAGTCGTCGATTGGACTAGGGCTGTCGCATCGTTCGGTTATTGTATTGACGTAAGTATGGCCAATACTGTCAACGCTGAGAAACTACGGCTGTGCGAGATATAACGATACCGTCTTCGGGTGTTATCTGTTTCGGTGCTTTGTTGTTGTGCTTCTGTCAGCATCATTATACACTAAGGACACGGCACTCCACACACACAATATATATACATATATATATATATATATATATATATATGGAGGCGTATCGCATCACCGCTTTCCCAAACCCACTTCGTTCAAGTGGTCGACCAGTCAGCACTTAATTGTAATGAATCTTGATGTAATCAGCGCTAGGCTATTTCGAATATAATAGGCCATCACATTTACATAATGATAAACTAATATTTGTTACGATTAATATATATATATATAATGAGATACACACGTAGAGACATAGTATCATTCAAGCAGCCCCCGCCACCGCATTGTCGCACTCAAGTTAATATAATGTTTCCATCGATTCGTGTCCCCAGGTGTTCGTCGCTGCTGCTGGTTGACCAGGTGCTCGACATTAAAACGCGCCTGACCTGTTATGTACTGTAAACATCCACGTACACAGCCTATACGTTATATATATATATACTAATATGTGTGTCAACGTGTCTAGCATTCATCGAAACGTCGATCTTGTGCCGATGTTGTTTTTCGTTTAAATTTATATATGGTTGCCGATTTGCTGGTCTGGTTTATTAAAGGAACTACAATTTCTGCAATGCTTAAGTTCTCCTATATGGTGGGCGTGGCTTTGCATTTGTTATATCAATACTATTTCACACTTGATGTATATAGTTTATATAGTTTTTCCGTGATGAAATATTTCGTCAGCTATCGACAAAATCCGAATATCTCGCGTAATACGGTATCCGCGCTACTAGGCGTCCAGGAGGAGATTATTATTACAGCCAGCAAATCAGAATTTCCACACTGGCAAATCCTAATCCGAATTATTGCCCTTCTATAAGATTTTAGTTGATCGGACTCTACCCCCATGAACAGCTAATTACCTTCTTATTTCTCCGAATAGCAGTAACCTACACACGTAAACACACGTGCGCATAGTGTTCTTTCTCGCCAGTGAACAATACAAACAGAAGTTATGGCGGCTGAGTTCTCTTATGACGAATGGTGTCTCGGAGGTTGTTGGCCGACGGATAGATCTTTTGACGACAGCGGTGATTGGAAATGCAATATCACGGGGAATTGGTCCTCTCACCATCTTGAAGGCAAGAAGTGCGACAAGAACCACGTAGATCTCACCTATAGGCATCAGATCAAATTTCTCAAAAACATCCGCAACCGAGTCTCTCCGACGTTTACCAAAAATTGCTCTTAGAGCGTCTTTCTGAACAATCTCGGTTCTGCGAATGATCGCTTTTAGCCATCACCCCAGATAGAGATCTCGTAAGACAGGGTAGGTAACAGCAGGATTCTGTAAACTAATATTAACTCATCGACTCTGAGGCGACGGATCGAGCAAACTACCGCATAACACTTGGGAAGGAGAGCTTCAGTGTCTCGTGAATGGTTAGGCTCGGATATCTGACAGTAGACAACATCGGAACCGGCTTCCCGCAAAGTCACACCGGATTCATCATTGGAGTCCTTTGAGGTGGGGGCAAGAGAGTAAAACCCGTCTTTTTGGTATTCACAACATGTCCGAACCGCTCAAAGGTCTTCACCACTCCCTCAATCTTCGCCACGGCAGCGCGAATATCTGAGTCCAGTTGTGAAGGGCGTATGCGAAATAGGGGTGAAGTGTCATCAGCGTAAGCAGCTGTCTTACAATAATTGCCACAAGATCCTGAGCAGAATGAAATTGATCAAAATAACAAACATGAACGGTCCCAAGACATACCCTTGGGGGCTCCAATGTTAACCACCTGCCCATGGCGACCAAATGTCGCCAACCACAACCTCCTGTTTCCTATCTGAGAGATATGAGTGGAACCATCTGACAACTTCAGGCGAGCAGCCAGGGCACTCTGGCATTTGAAGGAAAAAGGAGTGACGCAGGCAATTGAAGGCGGCCGCCACATCCAGCATCACTCCAAGGCATCAGGGTTGACCGTTCTCAATAGCGTCGGCGACTTCCTGCCAAAGCGGCTGCAGTAAGAACCGTCAAGACGTGTCCAGTTCCTAGTTATTATTAACATAACTATATCCCATTTATTTCCCTCGACGTCGAATCGTCCTCTGGCGTCCTGCTCCAATAGCAGACTTGCAAGCAAGGCGCATCAGCGTCCTGTCCAAATGCACCCCCGCCCCCCCGCTTAATATAGCACTTGAAGTCGTTGTTGCCGCTGTTGTCGTTGTTCGAACCATCAGTCTACAGCCTCGATCGTGGAGTTCGCGAGTTTGCACAACTATGGCTTTGTTTCGTGACAGTCTCTAGCCCTGCCCTACGCCGTTCGCCGGGCGAAATAAGCCGAAAGGAAGGCTGCATGCAGTCGACGCTAATTACGTGTGATAGTAATTAGGCCTAGCGTTTTCGCACTCCAATGCGCCGATGGCGGTGGCGACAGAAGATGGAGAACCCCTCCAACTACCACGCCCTGCGCTAGACCACGAGCCAACTTGGCGCTGGCAGATATATATATATATATATACACTATAGGGATAGGAAGGTATACTCGCAGGACGGCCCGAGTAGAAGTCTCGACGTTCGATCTGAGCCCACCGCGGCCGTGGCCCGCACTCGTCTCCTCGTCGACATTCGTCTCGTTACATCTCGTGGCGATAATTTTGATTGACGCTAATGAAGGCGCACCTATCACAGGCCGAGTACGGACACTAATGGAAGAGGAGGCCGCACTCAAGCAATCGTGAACACTCTCTCTCTCTCGCTCTCGCTCTCTCGCGTCAGTGATGGTTTTCACTTAGAGGAGAGCGAGGACGAGCAGAAAGAGAGAGAGCGAGAGAAAGAGAGAGATGAAAGAAAATATAATGTCCTCGCGGGCATCACATAATTAGCATAAACAAACGATTCAACTAGGGAACGACAAACTATAGATAACTTGTGTGGATATTGTAATTGTATCTGCACGTCGATACAATAGCGAACAATACAGCCGCGGGGGCTGGATGCACAATAACAATGTCGTACTCCCCTATTGCACATGTCCATTACACTTGCATGGCTGTACGGACGCTGCTAACTTTTGGGGTCATAGCGATGCAAGCGGTTGCGCAGCGGCTAAACCGTGGCATGACTAGATAAAACCTACAAGAATGAAAATGGGATCCCGAGATCTAAAGTATTCGCGGGCTGTTCTCGGAAGCGTTACACCGTTAAGCGTTGGCAAACTTAAGCTAGCGAGTCAGGCTGGCGCCAACACTAAAGCGGGCTCACACCAACCATTATGTGGGCTTTCGTTGGAAATGTGCATTTGGTTTCTTTCGCAAGCTTTTCAGCGTTTGTTGTACGTGTTGTTAAAAGCACCATAGAGCAGCTGCAAGCGTGCCTGCCTTTGCTGCTGTTACTGCTGCTTACGGCAAAAACGAAATGGCAACGCTGCTTGTGAGACACCTTCCGCACACAGCTATATCTATGCCTGCTGTTTTTTCTCTTTACTGTGCTCGTTGCGCCAGGTGTCTTGAACGGCCCGTATACATTTGTGCAGGCGTTATCAGCAACTGTGTAGATTTCTCCTATGGACGGGATCTCAAGTTGCTGAACACGCCGGAACTTTACTTCCGTGGCCTATTCCGCTCCACTACAATGATGTTTTATGGGCCATACTATTTCACCTGGATCGTGAGTGTGATCTGACTTCCAATCAGTCGAACAAATGAGTGTGGCAACGATGAGAATCGTACGCAATACTCGAAATTGCTGGACATTCATTGTTGCTCTTCTCAACGAATGTGATACCAAACGATCTATATGCGGCTCTGCTGATTATACGCTATAGCAAATCAAACAGATGCAGTGGCCGGTGCACGTATGCACATACTATGACCAACGTCTTTGGTGATATCACTGTAACCATGGGTGCAACTATGCTGTATTGTCTAGAGATCGACGGGATAATCGGTGTCAGACATATGCGAGAAATGAGTGCATACGGCCTCAAGTTATAGTCGATTGCCGCGTAGCGACTCACTGCGTCAAAACTTCTTTGTGGATTTGTCAAAGGACCAGAATATTTTTGCCAGCCTCGTCTCCAGATCATTAATCACCATAGCATTTTTTTTATGAGCTTTTCAGACCGATGTAAATAAAATTTCCCATCGGAGAGCTCCGAAAGTGTTCTCACCGTCTCAAAGCAGAGAACGCAATCACGATAATTAGAAGCTTCTATGATAAACATCGTTGGCCAGAGATGAAGGTTAACGAACCAAACGATCTTAAAATTTTTGTTTAATAATCTAGCTATGTCGCTACAGACTGTTCAACGGCTCGCAACGATGATTTTCAAGCCACAGTTAGCAGGTAGGAACGTTTCAGATGGACAAATCTTCTCTTTCGGGCAACTGCTTGGTAAGTTCGTTGTAACATTTAAGATCGAACTGTCCAGGGAGCAGGCAAGCAGCGGCCTGGCCCTCCCGACTAATTACGAACTGAATTTGTCTCATACATTTCAGACTGAACTATTGCCGCCTCGTCTTCACCATTTCTTAGCTGCTATAGAGTACTATTATTTCTATTTATTTCAACTCCAGCATGAATAATTGCTGTCGACGATGTTGTCGTGCATCAATTGTCTCCTGAAATAGCCATCTGTGTATATGATAAGTGTTCATCTTGTTCAAGCAAAGTTTCGTACGGGGAACGCCAACAAACACAATAACAATAATACGACTCTATTCTCTATGCTGTTATATAATATATGTATGTCTGTGGGTATGTGTCGTCTTGGTCAATGTGTTACGAGTGCGCGAAGGACACTAACAAGAAATTAACAACAACAAAGGAAGCATCAATAAATAATAACGTCCACCAATGGTGCAACAACGTTTTCAGGACATTTTCACCAACATTTCCAGCACAAGAAAACACACACACACAAACACACACACACACACACACATCGACAGGAATAGCAACGCAGCCATCCAACTACAGGCGCAATAAATGTGCAACACATTATTATGTCCCTATGACAACAATCGTATGTGTACAAGGAGCGATTCGCGCTGGTACCGCTGCTGCCGCCGCTGAAGAATGGCTTCGGCCTCTACTTACCACTGCTGTCATTTCTCAGTACAACTAGTTGTGGTTGTACTGCTCTCCATAGTGTTGACGTCGTTCCAATGTCAGTTTCGGCTTTCGGCTAACTGCGGCCGCACGGCGACTACAGCAAGCGAAGTGACTTCGGCGCCGCTGCTGCGGACCAACAGGGCGTGACGGGGTTCACCAACAAGTTTTTCGCCATCGAGCCAAATGTTTTTCACTCCTATTTAGTTGCTGCAGCTGCTGCTGCTGCTGTTGTTGCTGCTGCTGCTGCTGCTGTATCTTTCGTCTTCTTCGGTTCTATATTATCTCTATCTCTCTCTCTCTCTCTATTTCTTTTGCTGACTCGTTCACTCATTGCGTTGCGTTTCTGTCGTATTATGTCGTCCGCCCGCTCATTCTCTTCCGTGTCAACGACGGCGGCGGCGGCGGCGACGGCGACGACGATGAGGTACTGACAGCCAGACAGGACATCAATGGGAACAACAACGACAACGTCGTCGACGATGACGACGACGACAATAACAACCATAAACTTAACGATAATAACAGCAGCAGCAGCAACAGCCGCTGTTATTAGTAGTGCTAGTCGCGGCGGCGGCGGCGACGGTGGCAGTAGCACACAGCAGCAATAATAACAACAACAACAATAGCAGCAGCAGCAACAACGAGGACGCCACCAGCGGCAAATATACCGACAAACGTTATACTCGCTTATCTCTCAAGGTCTCTCTCGACGACCGCACGATGGCCATCGCAGGCGACACCACCACTGTCGCATCGTGATGATATTAGAAAATAGACGGCGGGGGGACGGGGGGTGAAGAAAAGGCCGAGAAGAAAAATCACGAAAAAATTCACCCAGCCGCGGGCAGCAGCAGCAGCGACTGAGGCGACTGATGCAACGTAGGTGGAAACTCACAGTCATCCCATTGATACCTGTAAGAGTGCTACATACACATCAGTGTTGCTCGTATTCAATGTTGGTTTCTGTGCGTGTGTTTCTTCTGTCTGAAGACTCAGTATGGGAGTTGCGTTCGCATACGGCTCGCATTTAGTGTGATCGCTGTGTCTCGTAGCAGTTACAGTGGTGGTGGTGGTGGGGACGGTGGCGGTGGCTGCCGCACCTGCATACGCCATTACCCCTTTTCCATCCTCCAGCGAGTGAATGGAAGATTTATCGACGTCGCTATTTTCTGTGTTGTCCGGATATCGCGTCGCGATACTGTTGCAGCTGATGCGTATCGCGTTCCCTAATAATAATAAAAAAAAAGAAACAAATAAGAAAATAAGAATAACACAACACATCATTGCAGGGTTACACAATTCGCGGTCGCCGTATCCAGCCGACGTCGCCGACGTCGTTGTAGGTATCAGATTGTTCACATTGGTTGAGCACTACACGGGCACTAGCGCGTAACGAGGCGTACGATAGTAAAACCTATTTGAAAAACAACAAACAACAACAACATCAACAAAACCGAGCCCCTGCACGTTTACCAATTAAGGCTGTACGTATTTCGCATGTGAAAACTGTCAAACAAAGGCTGGCTTCGCTTAAGTGTTGATCTCTTGTCCTGGCAACAAAATGGCATTCGCTAAACAGTACAGGGAGCACGTTTCTCACGTGTGAAGTTTCAATTAAAAACAAATGCGGGAACTATAATATAACGCTTTTCTAAATAGAATATATGGCGCGCTCAGTGACAGCAACGAACGACTCTGTCAACAACATAAATTGTTATGGTCCTGTGTGCAATCTGTACTGTGCAACTGTACCTCGAGCAGAACGATCAGGGCTGACATGTCAAGGGTCTCACCAGGAGGAGAGCTGGGATAGCAAGAATTATACTGGTGGGCTGAGATCGTCGATTATGATCGTCCTGAGTGCCCCAGCTATGTGTATCCTTGTAACCTAAGAAAGCTTATCATTAATGCTCATCTCCTGTATAGATTGCTCCCCCTCATAACAGCAAAAGCAACATCAACAATGAGGACATAACTTACTGTCTATTGATCGCATTGAACCGCCCACAGATCGATGTACAGGCGACTACGCGGGCAGGTCGTCTAGGCAAGCTCACCTCGTAGGATTTTCGTCATATCAATCTCAACCGCATATCAGTGGGCATGTCGTGGTCTTAAATACGGCGCTATGGCCGTGGCTATTTCCGCATCTCTGTCTGTTTCGGGCCATATAACGCATAGCATTGCTCAGGATAATATTGCTCTGGGAAGAAATCCATAAGTCGTCCTCATTTCAGCACGTTGGGTTGGCTAGGTTGTAGACTACTGATATCAGGCTACCAGTACGGTGCTGACTCAGCGAACCGGGGGAGTATCTACTACCGCTGTCGCTTCGACCGCACCGTCGCCGTCGCCGCCGAAGCCGACACGATTCTATCGCAAGGTTCGCTCCGTGTAAAAAACTGGGGCCCTATTTCGTCTCGATACAAACCACAGACCAGACGCCTCAGATATTGCCAGACCAAGCGTTCATCCCCGATTCACCGGTATGTTCCTTTCAGCCATCCAACCTTATCCTGTCATCTCAGATAGACGTAGTGGCAGGCACACGGTCCCGTGGACAGATGGCCTGCGCGGTCATGGACTCGGGTCGTATCGCATACGAAGACGCAATACGGCTCCAGCCTGAAGACGTGATACGGCTGCTGCTGATGCTCGAGCCCGCAGGCTCCGGCGATCGCGATGCCGAAGGCCACGCACCAGCCGGCAGGAGGGACATCCTCCGCCAGAGTGGAGCCATCTGAGCGCACCTACCTCAATCTCCTGTCCGGGACTTGAATCTCCCTTTTGCCCGGCCCATTCATTTCCCCTTTGCCGTACGCGACGCCCCCAACGATCTCACCTCTACGTTAACCCCTTGAACTAGTAGCACTGATTCGCATAAGGAAAAGTGCGTGTGCGATCTGGGGCGAGGGACGGATATGAAGCGGCGCGGAAGTGATGGGTCCCTCCCCGAGATCCCTAGATCCCTAGGCACCCTACTTCGAGTGTCTCGTACAAGCAGGTCGTCAACGTCTACGTGC
This sequence comes from Stratiolaelaps scimitus, assembly GCA_019614645.1. Classification (NCBI taxonomy): domain Eukaryota; kingdom Metazoa; phylum Arthropoda; class Arachnida; order Mesostigmata; family Laelapidae; genus Stratiolaelaps; species Stratiolaelaps scimitus. The sequence continues at coordinate 11,205,128 of JABWDB010000003.1, forward strand.
ATGCCTCCGTACCGCGGACACACACGGCTGTCTACAGGGTGATCGGAAAGTTACGCAACCCAACGGGTGACCCCTAACCAGAGACTGTGGCACCCTCTCACCAGTAACCTTCCCTAAATGTGTGTTCTTTTTTCCTACACCTGTAGACACGTACTTCGATTGCAAAGTGTACTTTGACGCATAGAGCGACGACGTAAACAATCCAGAAAATCGTGTCGTAGACGACGGCAAAGTCTGCTTAGAAGAGATTTTGATGGAGGCGCGATGGCCTCCGCGATAAGTTTGTTCTTCTATTTTTTTGCACGGTAAGTTACTTTCAAACTGTGAGCCAACTACAGTCGAGTAGCAACAATGGAGAATGTGACAGCAAGCTGAAGAATGATGGAAGTATACCAAACATTCACTAATGTATTCTACAGCCGTTCGGTTGTCCAAAAAAAAATTGCCTTGGCTTTCAGTCATTTGTAATAACAATAGGCGGCTATATCTTCGACACAGAAATGTGGCACGTATAGAAGCAGAAGGCCTTACCTTTTTTCATGCTGACTCTCAGCCAACATTTAACATCCATGGTGCACGGGTTCGATCCCCACCGTTGTACATTTGCATTTCGGGGTCCGTCTTACGAAGCAATGCTAAAAGCAGAAGCAAAAGGCAGCAAGCTGCTAACCAGCCGTTCCCTATTCAGAGAGGTGTGAATCTATGCGGCCTGTCATCCCAGAACGAATATATCGATGTTGTTTTGGTTTGTTTCTAGCGACCAGCCATAACCGAATTGCACGAATTGCTTTATAAACTCCGCAACTGTTCATTTCGTGACAATACTTGACGCATCGCTGACATGCAGCACTAACAGCAACAGCTGCAGGATAATTGCACTTAACTCACAGCACAATATGATAGCGATGATGGGCTGTACATTTGTTGCTGCTGGGAACCTGATAAGAAGTGGACGTCTCGTGAGCTACGCTGGATCCGGAAATGGTTTGAATACGACGAGTTGCACGAGCGCGGTGCAACACTTGGTAAAGTCGAGATCAACCTCCCCGCAACGGCGCATCTCTACTCCGACTTGTATGCTTTATATAACTAGAAGAGAATGTGTAGATCCAGTGTTATTTCTGCGAACTTGGGTAACCTTCCGGCCCTTTTATGAGGCTTCCGGATCATTGGGACACTAAAAATGAGATACGTAACCCACTGAGGACTAGACGGAAAAACAAAAGTTTACAACCATATTGGCGCTACATGGCAGAGTAGGTCAGGTTGGGTTTATGAGTAAATGAGGCTCGCCGCACTAAGGCCACACTCACCACCAGATTGGTCTACCCCTTCTTTAGGCATTTGATATATAGAAGAACGATACATATATATATACATAAATTTATTTTTTTTTTTTGTTTTATTTTATGAGTCATGCTATACTTTCATATTGTTGTGTATCTTAAAATATACAACACTTCAAAACCAAAAACGTATTTATCGTTAGTTACCGCATCGTTCCCGACGAATGTCTTGTTCATCTTCGAAATCACACGTCAACGAAGTTCCGCGAACACCTCTAGTGGAGCTCTAGTCAACTCATATATTCTCCAGTCATACGACGTCCACAGATCTCATTGAACAAATGAGCCTCCTCCGTCTTATCCCAACTCAGACATATCTCACTGTCGCTCCAAATAAATCAAGGTAACCCTGTTTGTCGGCCTCTGTTCCCGTGTTGTCTAAAAGAGTAACACGACTCGCTGCTGTGCGAATAGGAACGGACATAACAGCATAAAAGTGAGGAAAGTCAGGGATACTTTGAGGGAAAGGCTTTGTTCGGTCACGATATCATTTTTACCATGCCGCCCTCATCCGCTATGGCTACGTTCGTGCTCGTCCGCTCGGTGTTGCTTGCTTGCTTATTACATAAAGCTAATTGGATACGCCATCGTGCGTGGCGGCGGGGATAGTGCAGTTGTAGTAGCAGTAGTAGTTTCCTATGTAGAGTCTCCTGTCGGCCAGCTCGCTCTCGTTCGCTCTCTCTCTCTCACTTTCCTCGGCGTATATTGCGGCAGAGCAACGTTGTGTATATGCCGTTATGCTTGCTACTACTTGTTCTCCTACTTAGTGAAGCTAATCAAGATAATTGAATCTCCTCATACGTACGATGATAGATTGAAGCATAGAAACACATACACACACATAGAGACACACACACACACACACACACAGATACACGTAGAGTTCTTGCCTTGTCTTCGCCTGAGCAACTGCAGACGACGTTCGGTGGTCGAAATGTTGTGATCGTAGTAGCAGTGGTCACAATGGTGGAAGTAGGTAATAGTGCTCGCAGCATGAGTCGAATGGAAGGCCTCCCCCCCCGGACACACACACACACACACAGACACAGCCACACAACTAAGGAACGATATGATTTGATAAAACAGAAGCATAGAAACGGAGGGGCCACGAGCCCCCATAAAAAGGCAGGGGCCACGGGGAAGGTGGCGAATGTGGACGAAGCACCGCCGCCGAATGCCATTGAGCCATTGGCTGGATCGCAGGGTGCGACTCGACGAGTATGGCATTGGTAGAGAGGAAGAAGTATTGTTATTTGCCAAATAAAACGATATGACAGCCAGAGTCCACTCTGGATCCGCGTTTTTTTTTACAGCTGTTGTTGGCAATTCGCCAGGTCATGTTCGTTCCATCGGCTTTTTCAGCGTCCCTCTACTCCCGCTTCATTTGCTTTGCCCCGTGTTGTATTGCTGCTGTCGGCTGTGCGGTCTTCACGGCGATGCGTCGTCCACGTCCGTAGGAACACGGTGGTGGTGGTGGCGGCGGCAGCGGGTGCAATGTGTGCGCCAGTCTGTCAGTCACTCGGTCGCTCGGTCGGTTGGCTGGGACGTACCGTCTCCACCACTCGGCACCACCAGCATCAGCAACCAATGGAAGAAACAAGGCTAAGACGTAAGATGTAGGAGAAGCAGCATACAGCACACCAAGCAGCGGTAGGATGACAACGGAGGGGCTAAGGGCCAATCCGTAGGCTGACGTCTGTGCGATCCAGGGATTATTTCATCCTTAAACGTTCTCATATATATATATATACACATACATGTAAATAGTTTTGTATCTGTGTTTGCGAGGACAGAGCGAGTTTATCTAGTTACATGAGCATTCCGTAGTACAGTAGATCCTATGACATGTAATGCACTTACTATTATCTGTACATATATATGATTTATTTCATATATATATATATATATATATATATATATGATGCTCGCACCCCCGCCGGCTTTCCCGACGGCAGTGGGGCACTTCGCCCCACTGGTCGTCGCGTGTTAATCAGAGACATTTCCTGTTTTCATCTCATTCGCTCTTTCCGCCACTGTGTTGTAGCTCTGTCGTGGAACGTGCAGATGTATGTGCGTACATTTGCTCGTATATACCATACAAGTGCGCGCGCGCGTGTGTGTGTGCGCGCAGGCTTTGGCCGACGTATGGCCTAGCCTGCCGTTGCATGGATTACAAGGAGTGGTCGCAGAAAACAGCTGCAACAGAGGCGGCACTCTAGCGTCCAGCATTCGACCGTTGACTAGGCCACTGGGGATGCTTTGACAGTCGCGGGGCGAACGATATTATATATCTGCCGAAAGGGACACTATATGGATCTGTCTGTGGTATATCTGTATATGGGCGTGTATACACTAGAGCAGGGCGTTCAGTAGAGCAGTTAGCTATAGCAACCAAAGTGGTGGTGGCGGCGGCGACGGCGACAGCAGCGCTTGCCAGAATGTGAAGGATAAGCAATTGGATACTGCCGAGACAGCAACGGCGCCCATAAGGGGTCAGGCTTCATCCCAGCTTGACTGACTGAATCCTGCTGCTTGCCTTGTCATGGAACAGGAGAGGCAAATAGAGGCGGTTGAGATAAAGTGTACGTATATACATATATACAGACTCCCCTGGATCAAAGTCGTCCCGGGGGTGTTCCGGGGTCTCCGCCAAAGAAGTGGAAGAGACACATACGTTACCTATATATATATATATATATATATATATGAAGTTGTTGGGAGATGGAGTACTCGTTCGTTTTCTAAGTGTAGTGTGGCTTGCTTGGGTTTGTGTATTGCTTGCGGAGGGAAACCCGGAGTTGTGGGCGCTGCGCGCTGGGCTCAGGGTTCAGGGACATGGCCGAGGGGACAGAACCGGCCGCGAAGAATGGCCTGAGCTGGGACGAGAAGGACCCAGAGCCTGACGCCTTTGTGGGACTAGTGGGAACACGACCAGCAGCCGAATCAGGAGCAGCAGCTGCAGCTACAAGCATGACGCAAGCAGCATCAGTAGCATCCGGTCTCTGTGTCTCTGGATGGATGTGTGCATGTGCGTGCGTATATGCCACTAGATCCCCTGTTCAGCCGCCCACAGCTAACAAACATTCGTCGTCATCCTCGTGTCATAATCATCATCATCATCATCATTCTCGCCATCGTCATTATCGAGGAGTATAAACATGCACAAAACCGCGGAGCCGATGTCATCAACTATGCCATCAACTAGAAAGCGGCTGCTCTTACTGCTGCTTGCTATTTTCCCTGGGTAACCTTGGTACTTTTACAGCATAACACTCAGACAGCATCAACCCCAGTAAAGGGCAACATACTTTGGGAGTGGCCAGCGGAAAGGAGGATGAAGGCTGGCAGCCGAGGCTTTTCATCGAAGCAGAGGGTGGTATCTAGTCGCAATGAATAGCCACCTTCCTTTGCCGCCTTCCAATCTTGTATCGCTGCGATGGTACGTCCAGTCCACATAGGTACACCGAGTGTATGATATAAGAACTTGTGTAGAAAAGGGAATTGCCACTAAGAAAGCGAAGATGCCTGAGGATGCAGAGGCTGCCTATACATCGATGATGCTGCTACCGCCGGACGTCCGACGTGTCTGCTAACTTTCCTATGGAGCAAGATCGGAGACGCGCCCGTTGGAGAAGCAAGCAATCAACCAATAACAGCTATCTCCTTTCAAAGTGTACGCTCAGCATTAGTATTGCGGTCAATCTAAAACACTCGCCGTACACGTGTGCGGTTATTTGTTTCCTCCATCTATTACAGTACTGTATATTGCAGATAGCTCTTTGAACAGGTTCAAGGCAAAAATCCATCATGGGCGAACACCGGGCGTCACTGCTTCGCAGGTACTGGCGCCGCGGTAGTGTGAGACTTTTACTCATTACAGCCTTGGACCTCGTAGAGACTTGAATCCTGGCTTGGCACAATGTAGCTTATATCACCGTTAGTTACCACGCAAAAATGTTTTCAATAATGTTTTGTTCCATATCGACTCATATGCTTAATTATATATATATATATATATACAAGTCCATTTGAGAACGTGATCCTCAAACGATGTTTCGAATATTACCATTAAGCACAATCATCACCATCATCATCATCGCCACCACCACCACCACCACCATATGCTTCAAGAAGGAGCAAATTGAAGAACACCACACACAGACTCACGACCTGATCTGAACCGCTTCTGCCTAAACAATACAGCGTGCCTCCATTCAGAGACCCACTTCCTTCGTTCGTTATTCGGAAGAATGAATTTTGTCTGTGCGTTTCGTTCGTTTGTGCGTTATCCACAACGTGGAATCACCCTGCCTGACCGCTGAGTTGAACAACAGTAAATCATGCATCTGTATGCGAATTTCGAGTCCCCTGTGTTCGGTTGTGAGCCGATGCTTGCTTGAACGATGATGATGACGACGATGATGATAGCTCACGATATATTTACCGTTCTAGTGACTATACAAGTCACGGGTGTTTCTGCTGCTGTTACTATGGGATAAGGGGAGCTAAATCTACCCATTTTGTTCTACGATCACTACTGCTACAGCTACTACCACCACCACCACCATCACAAGTCGGTGTCTCCCGCGTGTGAATGTGTCTTTGCCTGAAGTCGGGCGGCATCGCGCAGCGTCGGGCAGTGCCGGCAAAGCATGTAGTAGCCATCTTCTAGCTTCTATAGCATCTGCTTGAATTTGTAATTATTCATTCATCGTTCACTGCTACTGCTGCTGCTTCTTCTAACAACTGCCATTGGCGTTACTGGGTCGCGGATTATGCTATATATTTACTTTCTATGATAACCGCGCGCACCTGGGTCTGTCTGCATGTGGCCCCCTGGTGGACAAATGTGCCAAACACGTGCCCGTATCGCGGCCATGCAATGCAGACGATGGGCTACGTCCCGTGTGCGCAGACGGTTCCATCATAAACGGAAGTAATAAAATGGAGATAATTGTCTACACTATTTTTGGAGGGAAGAGATATGGGAATTCGAAATAGTGACAATCATCTCATTCTCGCACATCGGCTGATACTGTCACATTTGAAGGGCGTCCGTGGACACGAGACGCTACCCCGCGCGAGGTACCAACAGGGGTGTTGAAAAAGTTACGCAAATCAAATGAGAGACTAGCGAATATTTGACAGTTTCGAAGGTAACCAACCTTCCCTACAATGTATCACTTTAAGTTCTTTTTGCAAAATACATATTTAGATAGCAACATGAATTTTAATGCAGGGACATAAATCGCGACCACAGATTTATGTCAGAGGGCATCAGACGTCAGTGAAGATCCTGCTTGACGAATAGACGCGCTGTAAATCGTCACATGGCTTTTAATATATCGATATCAATCTCTCTTCAGTGAAAAAGCATGTCGCGGGTTGGCTTCATGCTGTGGACGTAGCAGCCAAGAGTAAATAGTCACTAAAATGTATCGACGATATTTTACATCTACCCCTCCCCAAGGCAAATCCACCGGTGGAACGATCGTAAAAAGGTGTTCAGCACACCTCGTATTAGTGTGCCCGCAGCTTACCACTTGACGTGAGCGTTTGAAATTGCAAGTAGAACATTTTGACATAAGCGGACCTCAAGAACGGCGCCCCATTTCAAGGTCATACAGTTCACGCGATCATCAAAATATCCGCAGCAAAACAGAGCCACTGGGAAGCTCGAAAGGCGGTTGTTCCCGTACATGCATACGATGAAGTGCCATACCTCTAAAGCACACTTAGGAAATCCGTGATACTCACCTCGTTTAACAGTTATTATATGAGGCGTCGAAGGGACGATCGTTGATCAGGCAAAAAGTCTAATTAACCGAGCTCTATCTCTATTATGCCGTTTCGTGCCACAACTACTACAATTATCCCTTCCAGCAAAGTTACAACGGCGTTCATGCTCGAGTTGTTTGTGTTTGTGTCCGTTACTATAACACTGAGGATATCTAGTCGATAGAGCCAAGCGGTGGGTTGGCTCAATGCGGCCGCATTCATCCGTCCATTGCTGATATACGACTACTGTCAAAGTCATGAGGCGGTTCGTGCATAGTTGTGCTATTATAATACATTTATGCCGCTGAGCGTGACTTGAACCTCTGTATGTGTATGTATGTGTGCATATATGAGAAAACACATGTGAAATGCACGAATTCTCTCTGAAAACCACGTGATGTATCTCAATTATGTGTTTATATTATTGTAAATATATAAATATATATATATATTATTGTATAGACATATATATATATATATATATATATATATATATTATTGTATAGACATATATATATATATATATATATATATATATATATATTATTGTATAGACATATCTATATATATATATATACAATAGCAGCAATCAGGGTGATAGAAACGTAGGCTTATGCTATCGCTGCTAACAGTAGTAGCACCGATGGCATAAGCCTACGTTTATTGCAGATCGATGTAGTCACAATGTGAACAACGGCATATTCAGCCAGCAGCGGCGGCTGGTGGCTCTCGAGTTGTTGTTCTGCTGTACCAGAAACAGAGCCACCAACAAACACACGACGACGACGACGATGATGATGATGACCGTGTTTATGGAATTGCAATTGTGATCGCTCTGTTCTACGTTGTGCCCGATTGTGCCGTCTGGGCAGGCAGCAGTAGCAGCAGCAGCGAGAACAAGAGTCACGGGAAAGTCAGGGCGGCTTACTGTCCTGTACAAGCATCTGTTATAATAGATACCAACATCGGTATGAAGCAGCCGAATGGACAGGATCCTTGGGGTGCATGATGTGATCTGTATTTGACAGTGTTAATATTGTCATTAATGCATCTATAATAGCACGCATGATATGACGTGTATCCAAACCTCTCATATCTGCCGAGACCAAAAGGGTGCTGTCATATATTCTGCCCGCAGCCGGCAAAATATATCTAGCATTTTGATATTTTTACCTTCACTAGTTGTGCTATTGACAACCGCGCCGAGCTCGCGGGCCCTATTCGAAATTAGGTAATGTGCCGGCTCTGTTTACACCTGCGGCCTTTCATTGCCGCTCCTGATCGGGCGCAGATTTGCCGCTCGACCAATCAGCGGCCGTTATCTATTGAAATTGTGTGTTGTGGCTCGAAGACCACAACTATATTAATACGTGATTTTAGTGGTGTAAAGTGTGTGTATTATCACGTGAATGGTGTCAATTAATGAGGAATTACGAGGAGCACCGATTGTAGTAATTTTTGCGGTATGTTAATTGATTATGTTATTATTAGAAGAGGTCTAGTGCTCTAATAGCAGAATTTCGATGTTTAGGATTATGTACTTCGCTTTCCCGATTGAGTGATGGAAACTTCACCCTGAACCAGCCGAATTGTTTGAAGTGGCGCTGAAGGCCACCAGCGGAGGTGATGTCGGGGAAGACGCGACCTCTGATAATAGAGTGACAGTAGAAGCCGTCGTAGACGGTCAAGTTTGTGCAATACACCCGCTGCGCGGCAGTAGCCTCCTGCTACTACCACTACTACTACTGTGTTTTTACTGACAGCCCCACTAGCGTAGACAGTGATCCCCCATTTGGTCTAGCATATACGATCAGCTCCAGACTTATTCGGTGACCGTACACGGCCCTCACGGCCAAACGCTCTCGCTACACAAACGACAACTCAGTTTGTGTACCGGTCCCTCCGTTTATCTCTCAGGTGCTTTGTTGTACTTGTCGCTGTGTTGACCTGCTTTACCTTTATCGTCATTGTTAATTAATAAATAACCAAGGTGTGTATTTGTTACACTTCGGCGTCTTCCGTGACACCTCCGAAGTAATCTATATCTATACAGAAAAATAAATGAATAAAAAAAACACATGCAAGTACATTGTACTCTACCTGAAACCTTGTTCGGAATTCAACACTTCACTTCATCTTCCACGTTCTTAACTGGCACGTTGAGACAACACGTATTTGCACTAGTTGAAAATATGGTTTTTCTAAGGAAACCTTCTAAGGAATAATCGATACATAAGAATAGAATCAAAATGGCGGAATCCAAGTGGCGGCGTGTGAAAACTCAGAAAAAGATTCATAAAACACATAACAAAAAAGAGAGGTTACAAGAGAGATTACGCCCACGTAAAGAACTATGTAATACAACACAGATATTCATTGGACACATGGACATTTTGAAGCGTATTGGGAAAGCTTCAAACTCAAGTATAGTGCCAACTGTGAACACTGTGCTGAAAGCCCTCGTGACACGGTACAGCGAATCTTCTGGTATTGCACAAGATTCGACACGCTGAACAGCCAGGTCACCGATCATCTTGGACTGTTCCCAACAGTTGATAATCGGGTGGGCAAAATGGTCGAAAGTGAACAACAACTAGCACAACATGGCAACGTAGATTTTATTATGGATTTATCAAAGAAAAAAAAAGAACCCATAAGTAAATTTACCAGCACTAGCGACGTCCAGAGTGAAAAAGTCATTAACACGCCCTGTTTTGACGACACCGCCGACGCTCTGTCGTTAGGTGGCTGGCCACCACCACCACCACTGCCAACTTACAGCAGTAAATGTTCTCCGCGCGCGTCCCACGTCGCCCTCCCTCGCCCTCGTCGTTGAGAATTGATCCCGTATACTGCCGCAGCATTTGTATACGTGCTTCGGTTCGGCTGCCGCTCTGCTACACATCCACATTTGTTACTCATGGTACATAGCTCGCCGACAATGATGTCGACATTTTGAGGACGCCGCCGTATCGTTCCGCGACGTCTCAATGCCACCCCACACACATCTGCAGAACACTCTAAGCGAGTTAAGTCAAATTGGGCCGATCATGTTTCAGCATCTCCCTGCCTCATCCCCATGCAGACGCCGGCGTCAGTCGGTCGCGATGCTCGTTGCTCCAACTGATTTCGCTTCACGTGCCGTCAGAGCAGTCACCTCAACGGCGTTGTTTCCTCATCTCAATCTCTCACTCTCTTTCTCTCTCTCTCTCTCGACTTCTGCCTTGTCCTCTTGCGCAAAGCGGACTGGAACGATGTTACGTTCGATGTTTTATCGTCTACGAACCAAAGAAGCGGTGACTGAACGATGGAAGGGTAAACACTAAAACGCTTCCTCTACTGGCCGCTCGTAGAGCTAACACATCGAGGTGCGGGCTGGCGTTCGCTGCCGAGTTGTACGTACGCTATGTGCTGCCGCCTGCCGGCAGCTGGCTGTTTCTGACCGACGGGAACCGAGTCGCAAGGAACAAAGTGGCCGAGCGCTCGAACAGCCCTCGGTCGGCTGTCTATACCACGTTACACGGCCAGTCAAGAGGCGTTCTTCCACATAGGGATGGGTGCCCGTTGCGACGAAGCCGTCGGTGGTTGCCAGCCAGCCAGCCAGCCAGCCAACCACGTCGCTAGGCATCCAGCCAGCCAGCTAGCTAGCTGGCAAGCCAGCCTGAGCGAGGAATGAGGCAATGAAGAAGGCTGAAAGAAGGAGCAGTTAGATGAGGGAGTATGCCAGGTCAACAACAGCAGCAGCGGCAGCAGCTGCACACAGCGTCAAGCAGCGGGCCAGAGAGGGCAGAGTAAACAAGCAAAGTAGACAGGCCGGGAAGCCAGCAGGCAAACCAAGGAAGGGCAAAAGATGATCGAGAGCGTTCGGTACGGGGCTGGGTTTGCCTCGGCCGGGCTCGGCCGGCAAACCGTTTTGTTGGCAACGGCCCGCTGAGCGCGTCGTACTCTGTGTTCCTTGCCTAATGAATCGACCCATATTCTCTCCAGTGGCTGTTACTGCTGCTGCTGCTGCTGCTTTGGCAACAGAGAGCAGTGCCTGCAGAGAGGCCTGCATCTAGCCGATGCACCACGTTGATGCAATGCGTCAATGTAATGGCCTTAGTGCCGCTGCTGCTGCTACGATCGCTGGTGGTGGTGGTGCTGTTGCCACCGTCGCCGCCGCCTTTCCAGCGGAAAAATCTCGTTGCGTTACTGGAAGTACGTGCGCGCTGGAAAGGTTGCGAGCCGCTGTCGAACTAAGTGAACACGTCAAGCAATTTATAGCGGCTCGTATACAGATAGCAATACGCCGCATTCTCATGGCGAGTTTAGCCGAAACAGCCGCTCTCTCCGGACGGGGAAGCTGCTGAGAACAGTAAACATCTCTGTATAAACAAATACTTTTATACTTTTTTTTAACAGCTCCTACTTCCTCTATGTATAACGCCCTGATGTCGCTTCTTGATTTCCGAACAACTCGTTTACACCAGTAAATACAAGCGGTCCGGCGAATTATGCAATATCTAAGTAAGCACAGCCGTCATGAGAATCACTTCTCGAAAGAGTGATTAGATTTTATCATATTCCGCAAGTGTGCTGATGGCTTTTGCGACTTCGATCGCCTTCATGGGCGGGGAAACCCACCAGCGCGATCTGACCCGTGACTTTAGTGCAGAAGTCAACTGGGCGAAATATCCCCGGGCGACTTCGTTTGTGAGATTTGCACACGCCGTACAGGTCTTTAATGCACCATCCACGTATAGGTAGTTATTGTTGTTGTAATCTGCATCATTAAGTTGTTCTGATCTATTAATTGTTGAATGTGGAAGCACATTGTACGTTTTCTATTCAAATTTCACCACCAGTGATTGCCACCCGAACCTCGGTGTCGCGCTGAAACGGGCCTGGCCAAACCTCTGCAGAAGTGCCCACAACTATTGTAGAGTTCCTGTCTGCTATTATATAATAGAATCGCTCTGAAGACAATAGACACAACCACTAGCCGTCACACCACAGGCGGGATATAAACAAGAACAGAAGAGACGAAGCAGAAGAAGGTGGGCGGACCACCGAATGCAGAATTAAACTGTTGTATTTATAAGATCGTAGATGGACCTTCCTATATAGCCGTTGTTTTTCCCTTCGTTGCTATTGTCGTCGCAGTCGCCATTTAATATCGCGCGTGCCATTGTTGCTGCTGCTGCTGGCCCTGCTTGTATTCAGCTTCGTTCTTTTCTCTAATAATCGGATATATTGGTAGCCAAGAGACCACACAGCTACAAGGGCATTGTGTTGCTGGTCCTGCCGCCTATGCGACGATGCCAGCACGCGTGGACGCTGCTCGCTGTGTGTGCAGCGGGGCTTCAGATCCACGAAAGCGACCCCAGGTGGGCGTCTTGCGGACGTTCGCGCTCGTGCGAGTTGAATCAGAGGGTACTGTCGGCCACTGTTGGGACCACTCACTGTGGCGCGGTGGTCCTGGCAGCGCTCCGTTGTCAGCGCCGTTCCGAGAGTCGGCCGCGATCGCATCGGCGACAACTAGCCCCATCGAGGAGGCAGCGCGCAAGCTACCGACCGACCCGTCTGTGTGGCCAAGTGCCGGCTCACCATCCAGCGATCGGCTTGCCAGCCTGCCTGCCCACAAGGTCATGCGTGGCGCGCGTCAGCCAGAGAGCGAGCATACGAGCGGACGATTGATTGGTGATGCTGGTGGTGAGCCGGCTCGAGTCACCAGACGACATCGTCGACTGATTTCACTCTGCTCACGCCATTAGCATGAACAGCGACAGCAACAACAGCGGCCGTCGCTGCAGCAGCAGCAGCAGTATCGTCATCATCGTAGCCGGTAACGCATGGAGCGTCGAGCAGGGGCAGAATAATACGTAGCGTCGCTGCCGCTTCCGCCAAAGCAATCGAAGATGATGACGATGATAAAGAGAAGAAGAAGAAGAAGCGAGGGCGAAATAGACGGCGACGGCGATCGATGGAAGATGAAACGAGCGGATTGGTCGCTCGACTTCTCGACAGCGAGCAGGCAGCCATCCAGCCAGCGAGCCAGCGGGTGTGCTCCTTCCAGGACTGTACCACTACTACACGTGGCCGATATACTGTGCAATATCTGTCTAGTGGCTGTCTATATATATATATATATATATATATATATCATATGTATATATATATATGTAGTGGCAGTGCGAGAATATAGATTTTCGGTGGTAACATCACTACCGTGCCGGTATTCCTCGTGGATGCGTGGTGCCACCCAGCTCGACTATTGACGTTCGCTCGTCGTTCGATCCCTGGGCAGCGGCGGCGGCGGCGGCGGCGGCGGCCAGCGATGAAGAGCACGTGCGCTGACCAGATAGCTAGACTAGCTACAAAACCAAAAGTGGGATTGCAGACAAACAAAGATGGAAAGCTTTCGCCTGCCGCGTAGACGAAAGTGACCGCCACTCGACCGTCGAAGCAGCACCAAGAGCAGCACCGGGCCGACTCCAGGTCAGGTTCTACTGCATCGGCTGAGTTGGGCAGGCCTGGGCTGGGCTGACAACCTGACTGGTAGCGCGACAGGCCGTTGCTGCCGAGAAGTTGACTTTGGCCGTCGACCGGTTGTGCTGACTGACTGACTTACTGACTCACTGACTGAGCAACTGTATGGAGAGGCAGACTGCAGATACACAGTTAGACAGGCGCACACAACAACGAAACGATAAACACAGAGACAGATCGACAGACACCGATGGATCGGCGAGTACCACAGTACCAGCATCAGCAGCAACAGTCAAATAGCGCGCTCGACCGTATCGTGACGCGACGGAGAAGTTACCGCCGTCGATGAAAACAGCAACGCCAACAGCAGAAGCAGCAAAGGGCGCGGCAGCCAACAGAAGAAAAGACAACGATGATGGCGGTGGTGGTGGCGGCGGCGGCGGCAGGAGACACACTGCTACGGATGCTGTTGCTGTTGGATTTTCAGCCAGAGTCGTCCGTGGACGTTCGATCGTCGTCCAATGGAAATCCGCCCTTGTCACGAACGTGGCCCGGCGGACGACGGTGACGACGGCGACGCCCGAACATGGAGCGGGGCAGGGAACGTCGGCCAGAGAGGCGAACGACTAACAACGAAAGCTGAAAACCAGACGGAAGTCGAAGACGAAGTGGAACCAGCCAGCGAACGACCGAACGCCCGGGCCGGCGAGCGAGAGGACATCAATAACAGTGCAGAACACATTGTTCGGATTTGTATCAGAGCGGATCTCGACTGTCGCCTGATCTCTGTTTGTCCGGCTGGCCGGCCTTCAGACAAGCGGATACGAACGACGAAGGAATCTCTCTGCATCCAGAGTGACAGAGACATCTCTCTGCTTGTGCAGAGAGGATGTATACGATTCAATGGTATACTTGCATCTGACGGCGAACGGACCGATGACTAGAGCAGCAGGAGAGACGTTGACAACAGCAACAACGACGACGATGGCGACGTGGAGTGAAAGCGGGGATCGGATTTATCAGATCTTTCAGATCCGAGATCGTGAATATTAGGATTGCAATCTTTCCAGGGTATCATTAGTATTACGGCAATATATTGTTACTAGGCAGGGCTGGAGCAAGCGGAAATCGATTGTACGGATTACTATGGATTACGCTAAAGGTTAAGAATAACTGAGCATGAAATCGGATAGGACGATGCGTTGTCGGCGAAACAAGACGTGAATTGAATATGATGCGAGTAGTTTTGTTGAAATGATCGTTGTTGCTAAGGACCAAAATAGGTGAGCTTTATATCTAAACGGACTTCTATCGAAAGCAGAAGTTAGTCTTGTCATTTTTAGCGTCGGGATTAAGTTGAATGTCGGCTTAAAATTAGTGAAGTACAAGGCGAGATTAGTGCAAGCTATTAGATAGGTAAGGTAATGCATTACTATTCTAGTAATGCATTCACTAGAAGCTTTTATGTGGACGTATAGAATAAAAACAAATCAACTGTCATTAATGCACTGTATGCGCAAAGCACGATACGTCCTGATTACTGGAAGCGTCATCAGGAGGAGGAACATCTCCTTAGCAGGATGAGGGGTCAGGTGTGGACAAATGTGTTGAAGTAACGCCCCCCGTCGACGAGGATAGTTGCATGGGCGGCAAGAGGATTCGATAACATTGTGTCGACACCATGCCGCATGCGTTGTCGAATGGCGAACCCAATGAGGAGAGCAGCTGCAAGCGTAAAGGCGACGCAAGAACGCGGTGCAGAAGCCCCCCGGTATCGTGAGACGCGATCACGTATCGAGCAGAGGGAGATTACGCAGAGGATTCGGCTGGAATCGCAGAGGAAACTTGAGTTGAAGGCCTAGATTATGTCTATCAGGTCTTCAGATATCGAGGCGACGGTTAACTAACTCGAAGGATATGTAGAGCACGATGAGTGGTAGCACTGGCCTCGTAAACAGGACATACCAGGAAAGGCCGAAGTTGTGGACGCTTGAAACTCCGACCGCATTATTATAGGAGGCAACTAAAGTAATGCGGCTCATTACGGGATTGGTCTAATACGCATGCGGTGGGGGCGCCGGCCGAAGATGCGTCGTCGTCGCGACTGTGAGCATCTTCCTGTATGGCCCGCAATTGTCTTTCTTGAAGGTTAGAACTCGAATCGTCGAGGAAGTTGAGGCGGCCGAAGGGGCCTCGACTTACCAGACGACAAAATCCTTCAATCGTTCTTCCAGTGGAATGGAGCCGCTGCCGTGACCGCTGTAGCTTCTGCATCCTGGTGCACGAGCGCGTTGGCTGCGGTGCTTAATCGACGCCAATACTCGAATGTGCCACGGTGGTCTGACCGAGCGAAACAGCGACCGAGAGGTTGACAAACCGATCAAGCGAGATTTGCGCCAAACGGACACGGACGACAAAAGGTGAAGCCCACCTGCCAGCCACCGCCGTCTCCATTGGCTGCGCGACCTGTCGAACGGCTGGAAGACTGATAAAGATAAAGCAACGCCAGGAAAACTTACAAGTTAATGGGAAATCGGTTCAGGGAATGGCAAAAGATAGAGACACGGCGGATACCGACAGAGTAACTAAGAACTATAATGAGAGCGGGGTGTGGCAAAAAGAGGGATATATATATGCGGAGCATATACAATAAGGATATATTTTTCGAGATGTATGTGTTCATTGAGTATATAGGCAGCGCCGGCAGCGGCGGTGGCGTCGTCGGCGGCCTCAGCTCGGTCTCCAGGGAGCTGCTGGCCAGGAGACTCGGGGCAATGGCGACAGCAGCAGCAGCAGCAGCAGTTGAGCGAAAGGCTCAACTCGATTCGAAGGACAACGGCCAAGCTAGCCCGGTTGCCCTGGGGCTTGCTTGATACAGCCGTACCACCCCCAGATCCCAGCTATGACCGCTACCTAGCAGCCACTATGTGAAAAGTGTCCGGGCCCTTATCGCTCGATGCGTGTGGCGCCACCCAGCGACGCCGAGCGAAAACAGCGCGGAGATAGACCGGCGTTCGCCGGCCGGTAACAACAGTGATGGCTGCGGAGGAGCCGGCTCGGCTGTGCTATGGCGGTGACCTGCTTGGCTTGGGTTTGGTTGGTATTAGTTGTTTTTTTATTTTATTTTCTTTATTTTTTTTTGTTATTATCGTTGCTTGCCAACATCTAAACGAACGAATACTCGAATATAATAATATATAAACGCAGTTCTAGCAGTTGACGGAACTAGCCACAAACAGCAAATACTGGCATTATTCTGCGTTCGTGTCCCCTTAACGCATTTTGAACAAATAGAGTAGTAACGCCCGATAGTGATCGTCATTTGACTGGTGTTCCTATTCTCTCACATTCGAGTGCTGTGCGAATTGTAATATAATATAATGGAAGGTTGGGTCGTAACAGATACATGACATAGGCTTGGTTGTAGAGATGCGATCAGAATTTGGCTCGGAGAGGTGTTTTTTTGTTTTGTCTGTTGTTGCTATGCAGAAGTTGTGGCTGTGTACGTGCCTCTTTGAGTACAAGACTCGAATGGGTGATTCTTCTCGATTGTTCCGATTATTGTTATTATTATTATTATTATTATTAGTGTTATTAGATGTCTGTCCGTGTGTATGTATGTGTGATTGTTGGAAAACAGCACGCCACATTCATATAGTATGTATCAAGTTGTCGTGGCTCAGGCGGAACTGCAAAACAATATGATAAAATCAACTGAGCGACGAAGCAGCTCCTACTGTTGCCCGGTAATGATTTTAATTTCCGATGCATTGCTGTGCGTGTTGTTTTTGTGTCAGCTTATTTTGTTGCTGGTGAAACTAGAACGAGGTGCTGGGCCGATGGTGAACTCCACTGAGTATTCATTTGTTTGTTCAACCGGCGCTAGCGAAGTATTTCTTTATTTCCTAAAATTCCCTACTGCGCCGTAAGGCGCTTATTAGATTTCACGATACGCAACCAGCCAGACGTGTCGTTTCAGATCGCTACCCATCGAAACTACTAAACTACCCCCACATATGCCCCAGCCAACCAACGCTAGCACGCTCACCGATGAACCCGCTCCGACCGCAGGCACAACTCTACAACTACTACGAACTAACACAAGCAGAACTTGTCGATCTTTGCACCTGATTCCATACAAATCACATAGGAGAAGAAATATCACTAGAAGACCCCCGCCCCCAGCTAGATTGCCAAGTTGTAGTTTCCAATGATACTCCTAAAGAAAGCACAACTTCGACTTCAGCATGGAGATACACAGATGTGTTCAGTATGCAACCCTTGGCTTTGGCCTGAGAGTTATTGGCACCTAGCTCGGCATAACCTTTTTTCCTACACGGTGAACATGCATATATTACAGCTGAATGTACCATGGATTTCTAGGGCTTCGTATAATTCATGGACACATGTACCATGGATATTATACGGACCTATAGAATGACGTCAGTTCCTGTCTTCGATGTATAGCCGTCAAAGATATTCACGCCTGAGCAAGCTGGTGTTGTAATGATATCTAATAGTATTTCGATGAGCTTACGCTAGGAAATGATTTAATACATTGCATACATAGAATGTTGGGGACAACACCCACTCAAGAGGAGTAGCGATGGTAAGAACACTGAATCCAACTGGTTGCGCAAAGATAAACACAGTAATTATAATAATAGCAAATCTGCACAGCCGAACACGACCATATCATTTGGAATGTGTCCTACGAGATTTCCATTCAACGCTTTCCCGATTCGAAGTCAACAGCGCTGCCTCAAGGTCCATTCTACATTAACTGAAAATAGATTCCCTTTAGTTTGCATACGGGAGAAATCTCTTAGCTTCTGCCAGTCGAGCTTATCCTATACTAAAAAAAAATGTCATATACAAAACTTCTAGGGTCGCTTGAAGTTCTGCGTATGCCACCATCAAATTACTGTTGCCGCATTTCCCGTGGGCCCTGCGCGGAATCCAATAATCCGCGGCTTTGACATTGCTACACAAGCTTCACTATATACGCACACAACAAATAATTCTAATACCTGATAAGTTATTCCTCCCGAAACCAACCAATCCACTGCCAGCGCTGTATCGCCGTGGTTGTGCACTGCATTCACCCTCGGCCATAATTGCGTTCGTATGGGACTTTTGTACAGTACTGCTGTTTGCTCCGTACATCTTTGTGCTCGACAAATCCCTTTCATATCTGATCCACTTACCCCATTCGGTTCCGATTACCAAAAGTCAACGTTTCCTACCATCCCGGCAGAATGGTGTGCGCCTGTCGCCGGCGTGTTTGCATTGCCTTCGAGGACTCAGCACGGCTGACGGTATTTAGCCCACTTGTACGCTCCGCTCGAGATGCGTTTTGGAGCACAGAAGCCGCCATTTGCTTGGCAAATCGGCTTTGATTTCTCTCTCTCTCCCTCTCTCTCTCTCTATATCTATATATCTATATATATATATATATATATATATATATATATATATGTGTGTGTGTGTGTGTGCCTTTCAAGTAGAGACGACTCGAGTCTCATATAAGTTGAGCAAACTCCATTACTTCGAGGGCTATGATGAGGAATGGTAAAGTACATGCAAGCACTCGTTTACAAAATGTTTTCCTACAACGCGAATGAGCTAGCTGGCGCTAAACGAACGCAGCGTCAGACAATTTTTTTTTGAAATTTTAATAAAGGCAGTCTTGCCAATAGTGCTAGTAGCACTCGTCGAAGAAGTGAAGAGATGTGTTTCTCTTTCAGTCATGCTTAATGCATGTTTACCTGCGTTCTGCAGCGGCAGCGACAGCAGCAGCAGAACGAGTAATATTATTCAAGCCTTTTCGGCACACAGAAGTCTCACTTGTTTGCAGCAGAGAGGACGACTGTTAAAATACAAATTGTTTTAGTGATTTAAAATCTAGCGAAATTTTGTTTGGAATGATCGAAATCACCAGAAAGCCAATGCTTCTTCCAGCCGAAGCGATGATGGCAAAATAGTATGGCTATTTCGACTCGAAAGAAAATTCGCCGTTTCGAACACAGTGAACACATGGTAAAGTATCTATATATTTTCGTCAGTATCTCATATGAGAACAAAAAAAAATAAGAGGAAGATGTGCTCGCGTTAGATCGAGAGACGATTCGAACCGCCGTGAACTCATACAAAAGCCTTTAGATCCAAATTGATTTTTCTTCCACTAGCCATCAGCGGAACGAAGGGACCTGCCTTTAAAAAAAAACAGAGCTTGATATTCCCGCCTAGCGGACGAATGCTCGCTCAAAGATGTGTTGCTAGGGATATTCTGACGGACGACTCCGTATGAATCTTGTCTGGCACCGACTGGCTTCAGGCGAGATGAAGGCGAACCTCCAGTGCGACGATCCATAAATACCGCTTTATAGCAGGGGTGGAGCTCTGCAATATTTCATTTATTCTGGAGAGCTCCCGTAATGAGGAGGCAGCCGTGGTAGTAGTCAGGCAATGGTAGTAAATTTTCTTTTTTGAGATACCTACATATCATAAATCTAAGAAAGAGAAAAAGGAAAATATCTTGTGAAATAATAACGACCCGTACATTTTTCATATGAACGGGTCGTCGAGCGAGCGCAATATAACGATGTGCTCTGCGTACGTACACGTGCTGGGGAAAATTGGTGTCAAACATCATTCTCAAGCGTTACTTGTATATGTGTGCTGTTTTTTTTTTGTCGTTTACTCTCGAATCGAATGTGTACGATTCGTTCCTATTTATCTACGCCGAGTATTTTGGACCATCAGAGCGTCCAGGCCTCAAGGTGTCTGTTGTTGAAATAGGTTGTTGTTGTTGTTGCTCCGGCCACTGAGCATCGCTGAACAGGCGTGCCTTCTTGGGTATCTATAATGTATATATATATATTTCTTTCCTTACCAACGGAAATATTGTCGAACCATTTCGAGACGCTTTTTAACGCCCAACGTTGCTACGAAATCCTTATCGATTGGTGTCAGGGAATTACCAACGATAGGATGACAACAACGATGATATAGCATAACACTAGTTCAGGATAGCCCCTACACACTACAAGTATACACGCTACCGAACAGATCAATTTATATAAAGGTATTAATTATCGTGATGTCAACAAAGAACAATAGGACATATGCGATATTAGGTATTGTATACTGGAAACTGTATACAATATACGTATCGTACTGTTCGCGGCGCCGTCCGTGATAGTCGCTTGTTGCCGTGTGCTAGTGAGTGGATCGCAGCTGTCGCTCGAACGTCGCCACAGCGGCCGGAACAACCCAACGAACCAATCAGCCAACATCTCTATCCAAGATGAGGATGCGGCCGTAACTGGGTGACGACTTTCGACTACTCGAGGACAAGGTCCGCATCAGCCGTAGCTGCAGCAGCAGAAGCAGCAACAGCAGATTCAGCGTTGTACGTTAGCGGCGATTCGCTTGACTGCTGAATTGAATCTCCTGAATCCGAATTGAATATTCAGGTGAGTGTTCCGACACTACGTAGCTTCTTCTGTGGCAGCTTGACGACACACATGTGCGTCGTCGAGCACCGAGCGTGCCACCAAACACTCGACACCGTCCGATACTGCTGACTCCGTCCGGGACTGCATCTATAATATCGCTGTTCACGTTTGCACCGATTCACCTCACTCGTTCCAGCGGCAGCGGTAACAGCCGCATCGTTACAGCGCAGCACTGTACCAATTATGAAGGTGTAGAGGAGAGGAGGAAGTCAACGAGAGAGGAAACGACGATGCTAATAATAATAATAATAGTAATAGCAGCAACGAGAGAACACGAACAGCTGCAACAGCGAGAATGAACAACAATTCCATAATGTGCATATATGTGAATGGATATCACCGACGAGGATGTCTGGCTGAGCCGATATCGAGTCGTTGTATTGTAGGAGACTACTATTACACGGTAAACAAGGTAGATGATGGTGGACAGGGCAGTGTACAAGATAGATGATGTACGCCTTTTGACGATGATCTGATCATCCGGGAGAACTTGGTAATCACACACAGAGCATAATATTACAACCAAAACAACGCTTGCTGCTTTCCAGTAGAGAGCGAAAATAAGGGAGAGTTTCGACTCGTTCAAGTAATCAACGGAAGAGTGGATGCAAGTTACACATAGCATAGGGTGACGATGAGTCATATAGGCCTACATATAGATATATATATATAGATATATATATATATATATATATGGCCTGTAACGTATTACAGATATAACGTATTACCTGTATTACAGCACGTATTTCTCACACGTCCATGTCTATTCGTTCGACATTGTAAACTTCGCTACCTCGAGAACACACGAATCCCATTATATGTGGTGAAAAAGGCCGATTTCAAAATTGATTTCCAGCATCGTTGGTGCGCACCACACATGAGGCTAGGTTCATGAGGTTGCCTTTGTTGACTGTAATATATATCTCTGTATATATATAGGGCAAGCATGCTTTGCGTTGTGTACCACTGTACGGGATGAACGGTTGTACTTGTTTATGACCCTTGAGTCCCGGCGCTTGTTGCCGCCTCCGAGGGAGAAAGACAGATAGAGATCATGTATATGGATGCGTCTGCCGTTGTCTGTGAACGAGGGTTGGAAGCTAGATTGGTATTTCTCTACGAACATTAGGCTGTCGTTCAGGTTTAACGATAGCGGGTGAATAACTAGGTGAGTGAGTGGTGGTGGCCTTTTGTTGTGGGCTATTGTACGTTGACTTCTGTAGTGGCAGTGGTTCCAAGTGTGGCCAGATTTACGCCTCCACACAGAGGCTCTAAATCAATGCCAAGGGCGCACAGTCCGTCTCTCGGGCTCACAGCTGGTCGATCTGCGAATGGCAATTTTGGGGCAATTTCTCTTCGCTGGACACGCCAGCCACCACAGGCAACAACAGCAGTTGTAGCATTTGAGCTAGGCTGGAGTCTGAGCTGCGGACAACAGCAGCGTAAGCGGCCGTAGGCCGCCACGTACGTCAAGCCAAGCCGCCAGCAAATGCCGGTTGGCTGGCTGGTCGGTCGGTCGGTGTTCAGTCGTGGCGACGAACCACCACTGGCGCCGCAGGGGCATACATCGTCCTCCATAGCTTGCCCGAACCTAAAGCCCTGTGAAGCATTCTTCTTCTTCTTGTACCGCCAAGAATAACACGCGCCGACAACATATGCCCGCCGCTGCTACAGCTGCCGCTACCGCTGCACAGTATGTGTTCACAGTAAATACAAGCAACAAATAAAAAATGAGCGCCGCTCATAAATCTCAAGGCAACAACAGAGCAGCAGCAGCAGCAACAACAACACAGCAAGAGCGACAGCAGAATCGCCAACGTCAGCGGCAATCACAACAACGGCGGAAACATTTGCAGTGGCTGCTGCGGCGACATCGGCCAGCAGCAACCAGGCATCAAGTAGAGAAAAGCATTGAGTCGCATCACGGAGAACCACACTACCACCGGAAATATGGGAGGATACGGGAAGATCCCTGACAGCCGCCGCCGCCGCCACAGCTGAGGCGGCCGCGGGTGCCGCTACCGAAGCCGACGTCGACACCGCCGCTGACGCCTATCCAGAAAAGGCGGCTGGAGGAGCCGGCAGAGGAAGCAGGGAATCAGTCTTGATCTTGTTCGTGTGTGGGTGGACTGGTAACTACTTGGGCTGGGTGCATGGGCCTGTGGCCTGGTGAATCTTCGCATATTTTCCATTCTTCTACTCATCCGCGTACATCGTTCCGGCGGTAGAAGGACGAAGTGGTGGTGGTGGTGGTAGTGGTAACAGGCCATGGTGAGCAGGACCTGGCTTGGCCTGGCTAGACCAGCCCTAGCCACATGCATCCGAAGGCAGAGTTCGGCCAAGTAGCGGATGACGATCGATTTTAATCCATCATTTCAGCCACGGGACAAATCGATAATGACCGCAAGGATTTTTAGAATTCAGAATTTCTAGGACCCCTGAAGTCGGTCACTCCTGAGCCACTCGCCGTCAACTAGGCGGGATAAAAGATAAGGTAAACTTATTTATTAAATAATTGAGGCGAAAATAAAGCGCACGTTTTCCCGCGGGACTACTAATATTTAACAGAAATAATCATCAGGACATAATGAGTGAACATAGATTCAAGGTACGTCCGTATTTTAAATAATACCAGAGAGACTTGTAATCATTGCACGAGTAATAAGCTGCACTTTCAAGTATTAGTAAGTGTCTCATTTATTAAGGTCGAGCGATGATTTTAGACGCTTCAGACTTAGTTTGACTGCATGCGTATTTGAATAGCATCCTTCTCAGGGGAGCTGTTCAGTTTGTAATTATACCTGTTACTACATGTGTTCCATGCAGTATAAAGCAATAATAATAGAAATTATTATTCTGATTGTATCATTTGGCCCACCAAGCCGTTCGCCAAATACTGCATCTACATAGTGCTATAATATGGGTGGGCTAGGTATATATATATATATATATATATATATATATATATATAATACTTAACCCACTGTTGTTTTGCTGCCCGACATCGTGATAGCATATACAGGGATTACGACAAAGTCCTCCCTCGGATCGCTTATTTTCGCTAATAGCCAATGGTACTCGCTCTTACGTATGTCTTGCTACTTGGCACAGCAACGACAACAACAGCAACATCGACTTAAGATTAGGCCCTTAGCGTGATCTATTTACTTGCAACGTTTCGTTTTGCACGACCATGCGGCTGTTTGGTGCGACGACGTGCTGTCGGTCGATAGGTGATCTAGAGTTTCCCGGCGCAAGGCACTAAATAACTTCGTCCAGTCGTTCGCAAGGTCTCACCGAGCTGTGGCAAACAGAATTAGGTTGAGCTCAGTGAGTGAATGTATGGCGGTAAAATCCGGTGCCAGCAGCTACAGCCAGCAGAGATGACTAGCTATATATATATATATATATATATACACACCGGAGTGGCAATCTGTCACCGGTGTTGCCTCAGCAACAATAGCAATTACAATCGAGTTTCACGGATTGGCAACCCTCCTGTTGTAGTGTCGTCTATACATACTGATGTATTAGGCGTATATATTATACAATATCATATAGCAGGTATTGTCGGTGTTGTGATAAATATTAATGTAGTTGCTGGCTGTCTGGCTCGAGAAGGATAACACTGGCTTACTGGCTTACCTGCCGCTGACGGGCAGAACCCGCGCTGGTGTTTGTGTCCTTGGCCGAAGTCGATAATTCACCTGGAATAGGCGCTGATCGCTGTACAAACATATATATATATATATATATATATAATATACATGCATATATGGATAGAACTGGAAAATATTTTCACAGTCAAGTGATTTACAATTCCCGGCTCTGTCAACTCTAGATAAACATCAGCCACAGCAGTACACGGCGATAACTGTTGGCATGACAACGATCTCTGTTGTACGCTCCTGCGATGATTTAGGATTTGACGGAAAACATTTGCGTATGACACTTGCTAAGGTTAGGTTTTCGAGCTGTATAAAGGTAATCAAAAATCAGCGCGAGCTTTGCTTTTAATAATTACAAAGCAGTTTAAGAGGAGGTTAATATCTGTTAAAGATAGAATTCATTGGAACATCTGGGAGCGATGTCATCGGCTCCCTCGAGACCACGATGGCGTCACTACATATTGTGCATATTAAAAAATCATACATATATGCTTATACAAAAAGAAATACTAACATTTATCATAATTTTAGTTCAGTCGATTGCAACTCCTTGCTAATCGAACCCTTGGCAAAATTCGAAACAAGTGATTATGACAATTCGAGAGAGTACGTTTCAACGAGCTCATTGAATCGCCTCTAGAGGTTTACCTCGCCCACCCCTTGTTTCAGGCGTAGCCGTGAATAATGTTGAAGGATATGTGGAGGCTTTTGGTAGCGAGAAGTCAGCATACAAGTAACGGAAGGAATGCATTTTCGACGCGTTCAACGGGTTATTCTTCCGTATGGGACTACGTCACGTTCTGAACACGTTCGAAGTATTCTTCAACCCAATGGAGAGTTGGTATTTCCTTTTCAACGCTATCTATGACATCTCTATGGGGAGATTGGACCGTTCACAAGGGAACGCTATGAGCTTGTGTGACTTTGTCGACGATCTGTGGTTAGATACATTGTGCGATTACAGCGTAAATAACTTTTTTTTAAAATAAATAACGCAATTTTTATAACCATAATCCACATATCATTTATATGACTAAAAACTGTATAGCCATTACAGCCTCCCGGTAACAATAGCAATAATCATAATAATAACAGAGTCGTTATTAGCAACGACGATAATAGACAGACTCCGCCATGCGTAACCATTTGTACTGCTAAGTTTCTTGGCTGTGTCAGTGATCTGAGACCAAGGCCATGCCTGTAACGGCGGATGAGTTCCGTCCCTTATGAGATCACCGTGTGGAGCAGGTTGCCTGTTTGCTATCAGCTAAGACTTGCGTCTAGCAGTCTGCGCTCAGACGTAGATGACGCAACGTTGGCCATAAATAATTGCCTTACTATTATTGTAGTTTCAAAGTCTCTTTCGTTTTAACACTTGACATCTCTAACAAAATGAGATTTTCAACGAAAACAAGTACTGCTTGGTTACCTGCTTGCCTGACACCACTTATTGAAAATAATCCATGTCAATCGAGTAAATGGTAAGACCATACGTGTGCGGGAAGGTTATTGACGACCGAGAAGCCGCGTTATCATGAATTTCACATATATATATATATTTAGCATGTAGCAATTATTGAAGTTTCAACAGGTAATTTTCGACATTACTTACCTATGCAACACATGATACACATGATTGATCGTTGGCATAGTGTCCAGAAGATTAGCTCCATACCAGATAGTTGTATCAATTTTTTTAGCCGCCAATAACGAAACAACAAATAACGGTCACATTCTCTCGAAGGGAACATCAATTGATTGTTATAACCTAAGCGCTCTATCGTGTAATCATAATATGCCTCTCTCAATGTCTTCAGGTGTCTATTGCTTGCCGAGTACCGTCGACGTCCTACCTCTCTGTGCTTTGAAGTGTGCTTCAGGACGAAGTGGTGATTTGCATAAGAGCATTATTCCGCCTTCTCTTTGATCAGACTCGCTTCACTGCCTCAAAGGGCTGTTTGTACCTTCTTGCGCGGGTGATATTAAACGGGGCATATATTTACATAAGCTGACATAGGTAGATAGGCGTGCGCGTTAGTAGACACTGTTCAGATCTGTTGAGCTGACTAAGGCCGGTGTTACTTACTTTTGTTGTGGGGGCTATTACCTACCTGGCTACGTGGCGTACTCTTGGTGACGTTGCTCTAATATTATCGAGGTTGACAGAAGAAACATGATTTTTGTTTTGTTGATTATTAAAATTTTCTAGTTCTATAATAGTTAAAGTACAATGATGGCGAAAAGTACACAGTTTGACTGGGCTATGTATGCATCTCATTGGTATTATCTCCTGTCGGATGTACGGCTAGCTGTCTTTTTCATTTAGGCTGTGTATAGGTCACTCAGCGGCGCTTAAACCAATGATTCTTGGCTATTCTATCCTGAACCAAAATACGAAATCTACGTCTACAAGGAAAACAAATATCTGCTGGTCATAATAAATTATTGACCTAGAGCACTGTATCTTACTGGAGCTTGTTCGGGTTTATGAACGTAATTCATGGTTATTTTTAATGGAACCTCAAATTTTAGTCACTCACACTAAGAAACTAGAACTGTGCACGTGTCTGGATGATTTGATATCCCCGGACTTTGAACTCGATGCGGGGTCAAGTTTCACGTCAAGTGAATTCATAAAGTTGAATTTTATTTCTCGTTTAGTGGTGATTCTCGTCAGTAGCACGCAATATACTCAATTTTGATTGCATTTCTAATTAAGGACATTAAGCAGAGCTGGTTCCTCCTCCGCTCCTCGAGCAATATGGCGTCCGGCCCTCTTCTGCACGTTTCCACTCCCTCCCAGCACGGATTCACATGGTAACAGTAGCAGCCGCAGCAGTAGCAGCAGCAGCAGAAATAACAATGCAGGTACAGACGAGTGGCAATTTTTCCTAATGTAATCTCTCTGCAAAAAAAGATCAATTTTTCAATAAAAAAGGGTGAACTCTGCCTACATGCTCCCTTTTGTTCTGTGGATAATCGGACACCCCACCAGAATGATGACGAGCATTTCGCCGAGCAAGGTCAAGCGGCAAAGATGACGTATTGACAGACCATCGGACGATGAAGACGCCAACAATCTCGAGCAGAGTAGCGACACGATGCGAGCTAGTGGCATTGGTCAATGCCTCAGACAGATACGACGCCGGAGTTCGTCGTCGTCGTCGTGCGGGTTCACCCATCACTGCTGTAGCTGCATGGCGGCCGGCTCCTAGGATCGCGTCATTCCTCTCGGCTTGCTCGCATGCGTGCGTGCTTGTGTAAGTGAGTGTGTTTTTGCGCTGATGGTGATCGAATTCACTGGCGCTGAACGCAGCAGACAGGTTCATCCACCGACGGTTCTCGGTCGTGTCCGGACGATTCGACATGTGAGAACGCGATCGGACGTTCGCGCGCATGAACACGTATCATGGCTTCCAGTCTACAGTGTCTATCGTTTTGTCGTCATCGTCATTGTGGCTGTTGTTTCTCTTATCGTCGTGGTTCTGACTGTTGCTGCTGTCACCGCTGCTGTTGTTATGGCCGATGAAGGCTTCTTTCACTGCATCATCGTTCGAGAGTCCTCTATCTCTCTCTCTCTCTCCCTCTCTATCTATCTCGAGTAAACTGTCTATTGCCTGCTGTTTATTTCTGTTTTGGTCAGCAGCAGCGCGACCAAAGCTCACACACTAATGGCTCCTACTTTTGTTGGCAAGTGAACAAACAACAAAATGAAAGCAATTCGCCGTGTCCGCTGTTCAGTTTAGTCAGTAGAAATCGCAGTGGTGGTGGTGGTGGTATTAATAGTTGATGCTGCTGCTGTTCCTGCTGCTGCTGATGTTGCTGTTGTTGGTGTCGTCGTTGTCGATGGGCTGAGGAGCGCAAGATAAAGACACAGCATCTCGGCTCTCGTCTGGCTCGTCCATTTCTCTCCGAAGCTGGGGCGAAGTGACGCTTGCCTCTGATGAGAGTTGATGCCGACATTGCGTGAAGTGCAGTTTCGGCCCCGCAGCAACAGAACGAGCAACAACAACAACTACAGCAGCAACAGTAACAACAACGCCAGCGGGAATCAGCTGTAGCGTTTAGTAGCGAAGTGGCGACGCCAGTAAAGACCAAAGTGTCTTTTAGCAGAGGTGGCCGCTCTGCCCTGAACGAAGGCAGTTACTACTATAACTCCACGGGCGCCACAGCCATCGCCTCGCCTGCTACCTCGGCCAGAACTACAACTGCTACTACCACTACCACTATTATTATTACCATTTTTTTCTTATACAGATCTATACTTATATCTACAGCGGAGCGTTGCTGTTACTCAGCCAAGCGGCGGCGGCGGCGGCGATGGCGGTGGCGGCGGATCGGCGGAAACCAAATCAGTACAGTTTGCCGGCACCTCTTGCACGATGGGCCAGCACACAGCGACAACTTCAACGTCATCCTCATCCACAGAGATATTGTTGTTGTATTGTCGATTGTTAGTGTTGTAGCGTTCGACAGCGTCGGGTTGCCATAACAACAATAAGTTGCAAAGGAAGATACAGCCCTAGATACAGACTAACTACCAACGAGCACAATAATAACAACGAGATCAACAAGATGCGATGGACGACAAATATAGTAAGAGAGTATCCGGTATGGTGGCAAATTTGGAAAGGCCGAAGCCGCATAGCTGAATAGCAATGGGTGCCGATCGTTCTTAGCTTCACCCGAGCCTCGCTGAAAGCGTTGACCGAATGTAATCGGCACTGGATTTGCCGCTGAGCTTGCTCTAGCACGGCACAGTATATCGGTTATGGCGATCGGGTGGCGTTGGCCTCTTGCTTTTTGGCTAATATAACGTTCAGACGACAGTCATTATCAGAGACGCGCTGAACGCACTGAGCCTTCGGAGGAAGCACTGTTGCCGATGCCACGCGCTGACAATTGAGTGGATTTTAGTTTCGAAGCGGTATGGTGCTGACAGTTTAGTCAGCTAATGACGATCGTACGAACCTCAGTATTATATATGGGATCCCTAGTGGAACCAGGTAGTGCGAAGCAGCAGTTTAGATCGGATGGTACAAGCATGTGATAACTAACGCATACGTTCGTGCAGTGATATTGGTTGTCAATTATGTACGGTCATTATTTAAGCAGTCAGGGTAAGTACATATAATATATAAGTGCCAATACGTTCCAACAGTTACAGCTGAATACGACAGCCCTGCACGATTTTCGTATAATTTCACTTGAGTTATTGTATGTTTTCAGCTACCTTTCAGATGTGCACCATTATCTCTTCCGTCGAACGATGCCCATTGAAACGTGTCAACGTCGGGACACATTTAACTGCACATTTAACTTTTTCAAACAATGCTATAGTTATCTGACTACTGTGATATACATTTTGTGCATGTGTGTGCGTGTATATTACCAGCAGTATTATTATTTTTATTCACAATAAAAAGAACGAGTGTCCGGGAAGGAATTAGAAAAGAAAACACATTCTGTAAACTGCTTTTATGCAAGCGCGTCCTATGGCCCCGCAGCGCAAGATAATGAAAAGTCCATTACAAAACATATTCAGTTTCAAAACATCTAATTATGTTTTCTATACGCACGTATCTAGTAGCTTATTTTTAGCTATACTTACATATAACCAGCCAGTTGCTGGGCGCCTCCGTCGCAGTTGTGGATCCTGTAAACAACATTTTCATTTCTCTCTGTTATTTGCTTCATCTCGTCCCGCCGCGAGTTTGTGAATAGGGCGAAAGCACGTCGTCGCTTCTTTAGTGTCGGTCACACAAAGCCAAACTGAACCAACTGCTGCTGCTGCTGCCGCGGCAGCCCCTCGACGGCCAGCACGGATCAAGCCGATTCCATTGGACAACAATGGAATTAGAGGAAGTTCTCAACCATCGCCATTACCATCATAACAATTAATAACGAACGATGCATTTGCAGAGACACGTAATGCTCACGCGGCGTTGTCCTGTAGGCTTGGCTGATGGACGCCGGATGTCTCCGTGTACTGGCCAGATAGCATGAATAGTAATGAACACCCAAAGTGGCCAGAATGACTACATGGCATTATTAATTGTTCGTGCATTGCTAAGGCGGAACACAACAGTGATAATCATCATGATGATAATAATAATAATAGTATCATAAAGATGTACATTGCATGCTTCCGCTCAAGAGGATCGGAGTATAATGATCAGAAGAGCCTCTATGTGAAAGATGACTTTATCCCTTTTGCGCTTGGACACTGGACTTGGGCTGCGGTGTTTGTGCGTGGAAGTCACATTTTTACTTCTATGCATCGGTTGGGGGCCTTCAAATATGGACTTGAGTAGAAATCGAAATTGGCTGCCTCGCTACGTAGACCCACCTCGATGTGGCTGCCTTGTTCGGAAAGTTATGTAGCATTTTTCTAGCTCAACTCGACAACGCGCCCGCAATGCGCTACCAGGCAAGAGAGGAATTTTGTGTTGCGCACAAAACCGACCATGCTGACTCATTTGGAAGAATCCGTTTCGTTCGATTACGGTTACTTTAGCCTCGAAAAGTGCATCGAGATGAGTAGTGAAAAGCTTCGGAGAGATCGCCATTGTACTGTAGAAACCGATCGATACCCTGGGGTTGTACACCAACACTTGTTCTATTGTCATCATCGCTGTTTTGAATGAATCAATGGCCCTCATCATATCTCACATACTCGCTACTTAAGAAGGAAGAATCGCACACAGGAGGCTGCGGGGAAAAGCGGTTTCGATTTCATCAGCAGTAGGGCGGTTTCACCACCGCCATAAGTCATACTGTACAACACGTTTTGTTGTATCAGTTCCGAAAAAGTAACACAAAACACATCGAGAGGGAAGTCTTAGAAATGTCACCCGCATGTACGGCGGAGAATGCTTGAAGACAAAGCATCGTGGGAAAGATGGTTCAAAAAATTTCATTTTGAGAGGAATATAAGCCTGGACCAGCCCACTTGGACACAACAAGCGAAGATCAACACGGCTTTCAATTCAAGACAACTGGTCAAAAAATGTCCACAATTCGTCAATAACAAGGGTGTGGTGTTTGAACAGGAGAACGGTCGTCCTTGCGCAAGTTCGATCAGCTTAACGAAATTCGTAACTTGAGCTAGCAACTTCTTGAGCTCCCTTCGTATTTCCCCCACACATTGCGCTCTCTGTCTACTATTATTTGTTGAAATCGATAACGAACTATATTTGTAGAAGAAATAGCCAACTGTTCAAGTGAAGTCAATAACAAAGTCGTTTCGATATTGTGTCTCGAAAAGCTGAGCAATTCTACAAATCTGAATATATAACAGACCTATTCGAAGGTTGGAACAAAGCTACCGCACGGGATTCAAACTATTCCAATGATTAGGGTAAGCGAAGTAATTCTCCTGCTCATGGTGCAACCCAGAGGTAAAAAGAAAATCGATGCAGCCCTTCTAGCAAGCTAATATACACTAGAACGATAGATCTGTGACAGAATGCAATGCGTAACGAAGCACCATCGGCAGCAACGAACATAGCCGACACAGGCCAGCAGCCATGGCCCAGCATCGGGGGATGATTCGTTCGAGGAGAATTTTCAATGCATCGTCATCCACCGCCCAACGGCTGAGACCTTCTGAAAGTGAATCTCAAGACGAAACACTGTCCCTGCCGGCTAATGGCCGCTGAAGTAGTAGTGCTCGTGCCGCTGATAGTATGTATACAATATAAAAAAAATGTAAGTCAAAATGATAACAATGGCGAGGCCAATAGAAACGACACTAGCGATGACAATGGCGGCGGCGGCAGCAATCGCCGTCATTTTCCGTAGCTGCTCTGTGCTGTTTTGTCACATGAGGGTGACATGAACGATCCAACGAGCAGCGAGACGGTTGCAACGGAGCGGTCGACGCTGCTGACGATTAGCGACGTCACGCGAAGCGAATGGAACGATCGGGAGGAAGAAGCTTCCTCGCCTCCACACAATTGTTCCAGTACTGACGCCGCGCCTGCTTCCTGCTCCACTGACAGTAATATGCACCCTGCATAATAATATGACCAGCCAACGACAACATCAACAACAACAACAGGCGAATCAACAAGAACAACAAAATCGGTGGCAGCAGCAACGACAACAACAATGAGAGTCGAAGTCGAGATGAGACAAATATAATATATTTCAGGAGCGAGTGGTGAAGCCACCGAGTCTACTGCTCTAACATCATTTGTGTCTTCATCGACCGAGTGACTCCGATTCGTTGTCTGACGGCGAATCGCGAACGGCGGTCGGGCGGCGGCGGCGGCGGCGGCGGCGGCGGATGATGATATGGTTGTCGGTTGCGCGCGCGCGCGCGAGCCCGTAACAGCTCATCATTTGCTTCGCTATCTCAGCCGTCCGTCCCCCATGCTCTGCGCGTTCATATGCGTGAGCATATGGATGTTACCTGATATATAGCGTGCGCAGGAACAGCGAACATTGCTGTGCCGAGTTATATACATATATATATATATATGGGCAGGGGTATATATACAGACGACAGCATCACAATAACAATAATGTATTATGCTCTATTTTCTGACAACAGAGCGACAACGGGCATCAGAAAAGATGCGTTTCACGACCTTCAGGACGAAAATGCGTTTTTGACAACCGAAAGAGAGAACGTCGCAAAACACCGATACTGTCTCAAACAGTAGGAAAATATGTGCATATATATATATATATATATATATATATATATGTATATATATGCGTGTGTGTAAATTAACCAAAAAGTTGTCCTTGAGTGTTTGCTTGTTAGGATATTGATTCAGTATTGCCATCTATAGATATATTTGCATTTGTATTGTATTGCACTAGCCGATGCAGGAGATCGAGCCAGTCAGCCTCCATTCTACATTGTTTTTAACCATTGAATTTCGAAAATTAACTGCATTGCCCAGATCGTCGCGAGTAGCGATTGAGTCAATACTAGAATATTATACAAGAACCCCCAATTTTCAATATATAACTGCGCTGAGACTTAGACAGCTTTCCCAGCTGGCAAGGGAAGACTGACATTTGACTAGATACAAATCTAAAGTTTTCACAATTATAATAATAAAATCTAATCACGTTCAACACTGATGCAATCCAAGTCGGCTCGGGCATGTCGCGGACGACGACATGCCTTTCAAATAGCTTGCTATGATTTTCAATTAAGGTAACCGATGTAATGTCGACATGTATAACATTGTTGTGACCTGACGACCGCCAAGACAGGCAAGGTTAGACTAGATCGGCAGATTCATCGACGTACTGTAATGCCATATGGTGTTAGCGACAGCGTCTGGCAGCCTACAACATTAGGAGGCGAGCTTCACCGCTCGCTACCATGGATATGCCTTCGTCTCAAGGCAAGCTCGAACTTACGGCTGGCCGATAGGTTGCCATGCCCCATGTCCGAAGATTGACACGCTTGCTGATGATAATTAACTACGACGTGACGTCAGGGGACCGTATGTGCGGGTAGAGGAACATCGCTGAGAAACGGTAGCACCCTCATGAACAAGTGTTCAGTGCATGAGCGCCACGGTTTGATTTGTGGTAGCAACAGCATGACCTTATCCGCACATACGCGCTTAATACACAGGCTATTTAATTACGATACCGTTTCCTCGTTAGATGTCATTCTAGACAACTGAGGTCGGGCTGAGATCTTGCAAAATTCAAGGCCGATTTCATTCTTGCGACGAATATCATATGCAATAACAGAATAATGCATAGTGTAACACTGATAGTCACCATGTCGTCCTGCGGACTCTATGGAATCACTACCAGCATACCCTACAATAATCGAGCGTCGGGTAATACTGTAACGCTAAGCCGATTGAACTTCAAAACCGTGGAGGACGTCAACTTATAATGGTATTTTTAAGAAGGGGCCGGCTCTTCCGTATCTCTCGAGTTTCCTTGAAAACTTCGCAGTTGCTCCACACGACCGTCGAGCAACTATTATAAATAGCAGCACCAGCAGACATAACATCATTGACTGAATCTATCTACAGCAACGAATATATTTGCACATGACCGTCTAAAAGGTCGGCGACACCGAACCACTTCAGTTTCACAATTGCTTTTAGCCGACCGGTTCGCATGCTGCGTCCACACCCTTCGAAAAAAAATTGTCGTTATGTTGTTATCTTCTTTGAGTACTCTTTTCCGCAAATCTTTTGGAAATGTGCAACGAGACGCCCTCAAACTAAGCATAACGCAAAAACCGATTTTTAAAAAAAAACTATATATACAGATTTGTTTTGTGGTTAGAACGGTTTTACGCCTAATTTTCTATATATGATATCTATATTTTTTCAATGAACGAAAAATACAAGCAGGCAAAGGGAGATACAGCTTTAAATATCTGTAGGAAGTCTAATGGGAGTCATACTTCGTACTCAGGGAACGCCTGCTCACCTATCTAGGCAAAAATTGATTCATTTTTAATGCTGCTTGTGACAGCTTGACTATGTCCATACTGCGCGTCAACGGCAACCCACTGTCGATCAACTCGTCTGGTTTATCGTTAAACTGAGACCGGCAAAAAAATTATCTGAAGCGTAAAATTAATATGTTGATGGGAGAAATGTGAAATAGCTCTCAACCGACGGAAATAGTTGCGGTATCCAAGTCATATTGGAGATCGATATTATTTCGGGATGTGATTTTATCATAAACATCTCCTGCCTAGCTAGCCTCAATATCTCCAAAAAAAAGACCGTTGTTACTCCACGATCTGTGCCACATTGACCATATGTATATTTATAGAGATAAGGGTGGAAATTTTCGGGGAACGTTGAACGCGGAACGGAGAACGCCGCCGTAGACATTCGTCGTAATTGTAAATATCGTTCAAGTCGAACGAGCTGTCACCGTTCGTTCCATGATGGCAGAATATTTAGGATACATAAGTGTTACCGGCCTGGCGAACCTTGAAAACAATGACATCACTCAAGGGCAGCTTCTATGTATAGCGGTAGTTGTTTTTGTCGTCACCACGAACGATCCCTCTGGACCAAACGATCCACAGTGGACTGAGATCGTCGTTCGCTTTGTGAATATTTTTCTCTGCCATAATCTTTCGTTATCGGTGACGCGACCAACCGTGCTAGGTCCGTTGCGATTGGCGACGGCGGTAGATGAAAAACTTTCAAGATATTCTCGTTCAAAAGGACGCCACAAGGTCAAGAGAAATATGTCTCTATGAAGGGATAACTATATATTCTATTATGATACGTTGGTCTCTGAACTTGTCTCCCCTGCGGCCACACACGCAAATACGGACGTATCTATGGTTCGCTGCTCGTCCCTCGGTCGTTGGAAACACCACAACCAATTTACCGATGACCGATGATGCGCTAGCACACCTACGATGCTGATCGTACGTTGATACCCTTGTTAGGCTGCACTGAACTGCACCCGACCACGACTCAGACCTGTGTTCACCATCCGATGTACCGTCAGTACCCTTCGACTTCTATTGTGTTGCGCGACCATATTCTAGGTGGCCTCGACCATGCCAACAGAGCGAAGTAACGTTGCCCATAGCTAGAGAGCTGCTACCCATGCGCCCCGTCTCTGCCCCGCTATTGCTGTCGTATCGATCCGCTTCGCGCTGGTGAGTGGCGAATGTGTCGTCTCGTTCGCGCAGTGGCCGGTCTCGTCATCGTGTCACTTTCTGTGTGACGTCGTTGCGCGGGGCGCAGGGGGGACTTCCATTAGTCACGGAAGCACCGCCAGCAGCTTCCATTCCCGACTCACTCGGTCGTTCGTCAGTTCGTCTGTCCGCCCGCCTTCCAGCTTGCTTGCTTTGTTGATCAGAATCTTGAGCGGGCAATCATCATCTTCATATCGTCGCTCGTAATGGCATCCCTGTTATCGCATCTCGGCCGTTGTTGACACGACCGGCTCCGATGAAGCCAGCCAGAAAGGGTAGATTGAACGCCCCTAGTCGTACGAATAAATACTTGCCAGGCGTACCAGGCAGCCATATCTATGATATATCTATATCTCTGCCTTAGACGAGTTATCATTCAGCGTCCGCATGCCCGCGCTCGTGGAACACAATCGTTCGTCATCGCGCTTAGTCTTTATCGACAGCAGAAAATTACGAAGTCATGCTTGCCTTCTTAAAAACACGAAATTTATTATAGAACACAATCAATCAATGGATCAACGGGAAAATATTGCTTTCAGTTGCAGCCCTGTCCTCTAAAATATTTGGTTGACCCAAAAATAATGACACACACACAAATTTCAATATCGGCTAAACTAAGTAAGTTTAAACAAATATTTTTTTAATATGAGCGGTACGCACCTCTTTTATTTATACGCTGGTCCCAGAGCAGCCTTATAACGGCTAGCTATGCACCATTTCTATTACCATTTATAACTTCTTTATTTAAGGTCTCTCGGAGTAAATCGATGTTTCCATACATTCTGCCACCTATAGCCCTCTTTAATCGATGGAAGCAACCATAGTCACACGAGCTTAAATCGGGAGAATGAGGGGGGTGATTCCATCGCTCAATCTTGTTGGCCTTAAGCCAGGATGTAATTGCATTGCTACGATGTGCAGCATTGTCATCGAGCAGCCACACACGGTGCTTCCTATTGCCATGCCAATTATTCATGAGTCCCTTCAAGAACTCGAGGTATCGAGCCGAGTCCATTTTTTCTTTTCGACCCAAAATGTCGTAGTAGCAAATTCCGTTGAAATCCATGTCAATTGCTATCATTACTTTAGGTTCGAATCTATTTGGTACTGCTACAGCCATTGCCTGTTCACCTGGTCGTAGCCACTGTCTCACTTGACTTTTTCGGGTCCCCTATACAGGCTGACCCATGTCCCGTCCGCTGCAACGGTATGCTCTAGGCGACTCTTATGCTGCCTATATATATTCAAATTGTGTCGCGAACACTCCTCACGCATTTTCAGTTGGCCAGGACCGAGTTCATGAGTGACCCACTTTGCACTTTTTTCTGCATCCTCAGATTATTTTTAATAATTCGACAACATATTTCACTAGGCACGCCAATTTTAGCCGTCAAAGTCGTCAATGACCAAGCTCTAGTTTGCTCAAAAGCTTTTTCAATTATCTCGATCCGTTCGTCGAATTGAGATTCAGGAAGGGTTGGGCGCCCTCGATGTTTATTAATGTCCCAGCAGCCTTACCTAAACTGCACACACCAACCTTCGATCGATTTCAGCTAGACATTTGTTCTTTTGAAACATACCGGCGGTTGCTATTTCGAACGGCCAAGGAAAGCCGTATGCTAGCGGCTTTTATGCCGCCTGCTTGCTAATTCTTGTGTCTCACTATCCGCCAAATATGAATTCAAACCGGCCGAGAATAAGAATTCGCCGTAAGACGATAGGGATCTCATTATTTTTGGGTCAACCAGGTCAATATAATACAATTGGAAGTATTTCATACGCCATCAAAATGCCATTGTATGATAGACCCCAAAGTGACTGATAGCACCAAGTAACACTATATTTAGGCAGGGTATTATAGGCGACACATAATACTCGTCGACCTCTGCATCATTATATATATATATATATATATCAAGTAGGTTGCTTTTGATCAATCAATCGACCAGCTTATGTTCATTAAGATTTCAACGTCACCAGAACCTGATACCTTCTTCCCCGTCGCCCACGATCGACGTAGTTAACCCACGCAGTAATAATTAGCTAGAAATCCTTCCGATATTAACAACTTACATAGATGTCAATAACGCTTAAGCTTAAGATATTAATTATAGCTGATTCATTACTATATCGAACGGTTCGAGACAGTCAGATATGTGAACATGGACGTCTGTCATATGCGAAAAAATATAGAGAAGAAGACAGCATCGACATTAAACGGTTAATCAATGAAAAATGAAACGTTGAAATCATGATATTCATTTACAAGCACCGGTTGAGTTAACTGATGTGAGTGCGGTGGTGGCAGCCAGAAATGGGACCCAAAAATATGTCGAACAAACATCTCGATAACATAAATGAGTAGCATTTAAATCAAACTACAGATGTTTAGTCGGTATGTATTCGTTCGTCAACAAAAACTCACTGTTTTTGTTTTTGGTGTAAAAGACAGAGTCCCTTTAGTCGAAATCCTGCTACTCGAGAAGCAGATCGATGCTTACAAACTCTTGTTTAGTTATGGCAGCCTTCGTTTGTATCCACCATCTGCTCTGTCCCACCATGCGACAGATCGATGAGAAATGCAGCTTGCTGGCACTCATAGCGTAGGGTAGAGGAAATCTTTAAGGATACAGTTGGAGTCTTTATTAAACGTTAATTGTGTTTTCTGTTTTGTGTATATATACATATATATATATATATATATATATATATATTCTTCGTCATATTCCTCAAAATCGCTCATAATTTGAATACCACTGTTGCTTGACGCTTGGTACTACATCTGTCACCGTTGAAGATAATCCTGCAATTATCATATTAGTGTACGATGCGGCTTCACTGCCTCGAGCGATATCATTCTTGTTGCAAACCCCGTTCAAGCGAACACCCGAATGTTGTTCATTATACATTCTCCGTAGATCGTTGTTTGTCACCGCGCCTGTTGTTGTCCGGACAAAATGAGCAGTCACCCCAGCAGGGATAGACGTCGTAGTTGCCGCTTCTCATCCGTGCGTCATCTCGTTCGGGCAAGACCCTTCGCTAACCACCATTCAAACATTCCCAGGGCGATTATTCTGTTTCCGGCAACGAATGACAACTTTCGAGAGGAGGTTAACGCTATACCCAATCGGTCGACGCAGAATGCTGCTTGAAAACTCGACCGACCGACATTCTGCTATAGGTTTCATGAGCGTAGATAGGTGTATGCGTGTGATGCAACGGCGGGCAGGTACCCGTCTTAACTAGACTAGCTACGTCGGCCGAACTGCGAATCAACAACGGTACGCAGAACTCAACGAACCTATACGTTTGTCGTTATGGCTGACAGTGAAACAGAAGACGACTGCTAGAAGAGGGGGTTGGGTGAGTGCGTGGTAGAGAGAGGGAGAGAGAGAGAGAAAGAGCGCCAGCCTTCTCGTTATGGCTATCACTGTTTGTGACGTCGATCCGACCTTGGGGGAAGCCGCGTCTGACGCAACAGCCACCATTGCCCTAGTGCTGCAACGTGGCCGATGCTCACCGTTGCCATTGTGCCAGCCAATGCTACGCTACGGGCTACGAGCTGTGCCATCGTGACTGCGAGTTGTCCGTCCCGCGATACGCGTGAAGGCGTACCTCCCATTAGTACTGAAGACGTTTGGCTGCGGCCAGCAAACTCACCGAGGGCCATCAGTGAGCTACTAGTTCTCTGTCTGGTCTCGTCTGACCTGGTCTCTATTGTACCCAGACTGTTACTAATGGAGATGGCTAACCGATCGCCCGAACGCCCTCCGGCCGCCAACCCGTTCCCTTGCTTGCTTGTCTATTTATCTGTTTGTCTGTCGGTTGCCCTTCCTTGCTCGCCTATTGCTACTCCAGCAGTATATTTTCTCTGATCTGTTACGCGCGCCTGTTACGGCTGCGTCACACTCCTGGCAATAGCAGCAGCAGCAGCAGCAGTGACCCTGGCAGCACGGCCTAGTGAAATACTTACCTGAGGAACTATAGCCGGCCGGCGGGCTCGCTGACTCCGCGACTCTTGACTTCTGGCGACGGTTGACGGTGACAGCAGCAGTAACAACTCCCTCCTTCTCTCTTGCAGATGCAAGTCAGTCTCTATGCGAGAGAGAGAGAGAGAGCAGGGGAGAAATCGCTTGTTGTTTACTCCTTTGGCTCAAGGACATTGTCAGCAGCAGCAGAAGGCTCAGTAGTAGCAGAATCGTGAAAAGAACTCAGGTACGCCAACACCTAAAGCGACAGCAGCAAACGCCGAGAGAGAGAGAGAGAGAGCAGTGGCCATGCGGTGATGACAATATTTTTCGATGTCAGCTCGCTCAGCATAAAAACGCAGGGACGTTTTACCTCGTTCGCGCGCATCAAGCGATTCGACGCTACGACAGCTACACACACGCACAGTTATGGCTGAGTGGACGTTCGCGTCGCCAGCAGCAACACGAACAACAAGAACAACAACGTTTATACAAGGACTACGTTTCTCGTACGGCTCTCGCCTAGTCTCTATCTCATTTTCCCCTTCTTCAACTTTGTGAGATTTTCTGTATGAGCATGCTAGTGAAAATGTTCTTCTTTGGCGCTTCGCTTTTTTTTGTGTTATCGAACATCGTTTTGCGATAATCATTTGCGAAGAGAGCGACTATAATAATAATAATAATAATAATCATAATAATAACAGCGAAAACGGTGACGACGACGACAACGGCCAATACGAACAGCATCGGTTGAAGAAATGTCGTCAGCTACACAGAATCGAAAGTACCGATAATGATGATAATGTTGTTGTTGTTGCTGCTGCTGCTGCTGTTACCGTTGTTTGTGCTGATTCGTTTTCGATATCCGGCGTGCGAGTTGACCTATTAAAGGCATTCTCTTTGTTCAGACGTCATTAGATCGTCGTACCAGTGCAATAGTAGTTGTAGTAGTAGTAGTGATCGTTTCACTGTAACTAAATCGAATAGCCAAGAACATAGGTTCGCTGTTTGCTTCTCGGTGCGTTCCACTCACCGTTTGATATTCTGCACAAGTACAATACAATGGCGACGCTTACGCGCTGCCAGGAGAGTCCGAGGGGAGGGTCCGCCGGAGAACGCCGAGGCGATCTACAACAAACGAACTGCGTGAACGGGGCAACCCTAAATGCGCTGCTGTCGATAGGCTGTTGTTTGCTCTCGTACTACGATATACTGATGACATCGCTGCATCGCTTGATGCAGCAACTTCACGTCGGAGAAGGTCTCGCAATTTAATGAGATCTGCGCGCCGAGGGAGTTACAGTAGCCGTTGTGGTAAACAACGACTCACCGATAGGTTTTGTGACATCGTACAGACTAAGAGAGAGAGAGAGAGCGAGAGAGAGAGATAAACACAACTGGCCACTGTCGACAGAATTACGCATCCCCCTGCTGTCGTAGCCAGTGAAGCCAATTTTCATGGACGGATCGGTCTTGTTTGCCGGTTTGATTACATAAATGCCTTAATTGTTCTGTCAGCAATAATTCCTACCTTTCAACTCGCTTTTAGCCATCTAATGTAGATACTTTGCATAAATGTATATATATATATATATTTTTACGCAGTTATTGGTATCTACTCTCATTGTTGTGTAGCGTTATACCTCAGGTAGCGTTAAGCGTTTAGCTGCGATACTATCTCACTAAACTGGAACGTGAACAATTTTGATACAACGCACTATTTTGCTTTGAGCCAAACAGTGCTTATAACAACGTTCAACTCATTTTTTGTGAAACGCAAGCTGTACGTTAATTAGATTGCTTGTCGTCATTGATTCCTCAAATGGTGATCAGTACTTGGTGATCCTGATGTTCTCTCTCCGTCTTATGCCCTGTCATTGATCTACATATATACCTATGTAATTTGTAAATTTAATATCCAAATACATCACGGCCGAATTTCGAACCGCGTGTAAGCGAGAGACCTTTGAGATAAGAATTTACAAAAAAAAATCGACATTATTTTAACTTATTTCACGTTTTCCCGTTTAATTCAGCACTGTAACACTGACAGTTAAACACTAATACAGATCAAACATTAATTTCCCCCTTGAATATGTACGATGTAGATAGAATAAGGTGTAGCAGTGGTGTAGGAAGCAGAATGGTGCTCCATCTCTCTTTCGATTCATATGATAAATATTTGGATTATTGGAAGTCATCTATTTTATCATACTACCAATCATAGTACGACCGCGTTTAATATAACGCTACACATCAGTGGTTGCAATTTACATTAAAGTGTACCGCCGGCACCACCCCTTATTAAAATAAAAAATAAGAAAACGTGTGAAATTGTAATCGGATCAAACACGTGATTTTGTTATACATTGACGAAGAGCTCCACACTCTCATCTAGCGCGAATCATATACGGGGTTGAAACACAAAAACACGGTGTTCAATAGAAAGATATGTTATTTCCGCGAAATTCGAAGAATTCTCAATGGTGAATCACACACAGTGACTATACGTGGTTAGATAGTGGAATGAATGTCATTCGATTTCGCTGTAGCTAACCATATTATAACTGAGGTTCGATAACGACCAGTGCGCGAAACAAACATTCGTATTAATTAATCCGTATTATCTGAATAGCAAAGTTTTACAATATCAACAATTCTTTCATCGGACCACGCTGCTATCATTGATAGCTCATTTCCAATTATAAATATAATAGAATAGATCTCCAATTAAACGGCTGCAATAGACAAAATAATATCGCACTACTGATCTGCTTCACTGAAGGTCAAAAACGTCCACCGCACGAATCAGTGAATGAATGAGGCAATATCTTATTAGTCGGGAGGGGGCTTTCCCAAGTTGTCTTATCTCAGTAAGGCCGTAGACTTTACTACTTCCGTTGGAGATTGCCAGGATTTGACAGATTGTTTAATTAGACAATCATAAATCGACAGGACAGCGCACTACACGTACCTGGTAACTTTCAATGCATGAACGATATTCTGATGTTAATGACACGACACATCATTGTGATATATATATATATATATATATATATATATATATATATATATATATATACATATATATATATATATATAGAGAGAACATCACTGATCATATCATGCACCTGATAATGTACATATTTCTTCCGTTATAACTATAAACACAGATCAGCAAGACTGCTACGCGGAAATCCATATATATATATATACAACAGCGAAGGGTGTCCTCGAAGAGAAGGGTCGGCTCGGGCGTGCGCGATTGCAAAGAATACTGACAGCGGGAGGACAACGAGCAAACGACAGCACCGCAGATCCAAACACTGATGAAGAGAAGTGGTCAGAGCGACGACGAGCGACACAGACGACGCACGTTAGATCCGGGTTCGCAAGTATTGGGATTA
The DNA here is from genome assembly GCA_019614645.1 of Stratiolaelaps scimitus. Classification (NCBI taxonomy): domain Eukaryota; kingdom Metazoa; phylum Arthropoda; class Arachnida; order Mesostigmata; family Laelapidae; genus Stratiolaelaps; species Stratiolaelaps scimitus. The sequence goes on from JABWDB010000003.1 coordinate 11,248,948, forward strand.
CGCGCGTCTGGTGAGGCGGGGAACCCGGAGGGTGACCCCGACCAATTGTTTCGGTAGGCATCCGCCACCCTGTCAGTCCGTAGTACTATTAAACAAAGATACGGACTACAGTGGTGAAGCTTAAGGGAGGCTTTTAGAGGTTTTCCAGGCACGCAAAACCTGGGATTTTAGTGGGTAGCACCACTCACCATATACCACCAAAATGGTGAGCCCCACACTGTGCGGCCCACAGTAAGGTGGAAACCGCTCGTGCGTAACGCATTTCGCCTCTCCATAAAAAAAAATCTATATATATATATATATATATATATATATATGGATTTCCGCGTAGCAGTCTTGCTGATCTGTGTTTATAGTTATAACGGAAGAAATATGTACATTATCAGGTGCATGATATGATCAGTGATGTTCTCTCTGGTTGTAAAACATTTGTTTTAGAAAATGTGCGTGCGTAATGCCTATGTGTTAATAGCTGTTCGAATATAGAACCGAACACCCAGCAAGAAAACTCTTACCTAAATGATGATTACAACAATCATCGGGCTCTATAATTGCGCATGCCTTCGCCTGTATATTTGACTATTGAACGTCCTTCTTTGTATATATATATATATATATGCGAACTAAACGTAGGTGTTCATCGAGCTCAATTCAATGAACATTCGATTACACCTTGCGTTGCTATATCTACAACCATTTACATATTCGTGCTCATATGTATTTAGTTATGGGTTTAACAGAACTCCCTGAGGTGGACTCGTTGCAATGGTGCCTTACTGATTGACACATGTCGCTGGTGGTTCCTGATTGTCCAATGACTATCTCAGCGTACTTACTACATTGATAGATCGCTTCCCACATTATGATGATGATGCTGTTGTTGCCTGTTACCAGCGCCCACGCTGAAAGTCATTTAGACATACAGGGTACGTTAATTGATGGGGCTGCCACACTGCCACAGAGTAGTGTTAGAACATGTGAGTGGGTCACCATTTACGAAACGAGCTCAGTGTCTTCAGACGGTGCTGGATAACAAGGCGGTCGCATCAACTGGTTACGGCTTTGCACGGCAAGGTAGACAGTCCTTGTCTTGTGTGTGCTTAGACGTTCTGGCATTTGGGTCGAAATGGTGAGGGGGGGCAGACCGCGACAGACAGACGTGGCACTCGAGAGCCAGATCAAAGTAAACGGTTCAACCAGGCAGAGGAAAGCGACCAAGGTCAGTGACAGAAAAGCCGTTTCGAAGCGACAGCGATCGCGCCGAAACCCTTTTTACTCGAGCGTACTTTAGCCCAACGGCAGCAACAGCTGTAACAGCAGCAGAGTAGGCTAGTTGACTCTAGTCTGAAGGTCACCAGCTTCGTTTAGTTCGCTTTCATCCGTAATGTGACTCATTTGGTACGCTTTTATGGGTATTATATTGAGTGGACGTGTAGTCGACGGGTCTACGAGGTCTGCTGTACTGCATATTGCCCGCCAGGAGAATCATTACGATGGCGGGTAGTATGTAAAGACATTCGATAATAGGTGTTGAAGAGAATTGCAGCGAATTTTTGACACGACCTAGACACACGCGCCAGGTCTGTCTCGGTGCACTTCTAAGGACAATGCGATTTGGCCTCAAACATGAGAGCAGCAACTCAAAGATGGCTGTATCCCAAAAAAAACAGTCTCGATGCTGGATATACAATATCTCCTTAGTGTCTGAATTTTTGGGATCCTGAAAACAGTTTGAGATCTCTGTCGCTCTCCCTCTCTCTGCAGTTCCTAAGATCATTAACGTGAAATACACGTTTGATAACTAATTCATCAATGTACTTTCATCATGGTTTTGTAGCGAGTAACAACAGGCGAGTCATTGATAATAACGCCCTAATCTCGACGTGGAAAACAAATATTCTATACAGTCGCAATGGTGCTATCATTGTTTTGCATTCTATATACCACTATCTCTATTTGAACCTCACGGAACAAAGTTAAAGCTCAACTTGTTAATTGGATGCGACTACCCACTGATCACGACCTCGAGTGAGTGATTGACAACGCTTCTCATTTCCAATTCAAGTCAAAGGGGTGCACGCATCTGTCTACTATCATTTAGCCTAGATACAAAATTTTTGGGCCAACATTTAACGTCCACGGTACTGCTTTCGGCGTTGCTTCACACCCTATAGCCAGTCTATATATAAAATAGTGAGTTTCTCCCATATGTTGAACATGGCGTATATCTCATGTTGGCCGCTTTTGTAATCTGCGGCTTGGCTCAGCGGAAATCGTCCCAGGCTGAACTCCGAGACTTTGATTTATGGGTCTACCTCCTGCTGTTTTTCTGTACGGCTCATCCTGTCAACTGTAAATTTCGAGATAATCAAACTCGACTTTAATTAACGACTGGATGATAAAAGGTCTACTCGCCAAGCTACCGCACATGACCTGCAGCATATGATTCACTCTGGTGGATTGACTCATGACAGTTTTCTCCTAAGGGTTATGTGCTCGTTTGACAGTTTGAGTAGACGAGATGTACTCTCACCGTTAGTTTTCCACCAGTCGTTTTGTTTTCTGACAACAAGTTTTAGTCAACAAGAGAGTTGCTGATTCAACTAAAATCAGGCGTGTCTACCGAGCTGTCTATTGATCCGTCAACAAGTTTTTATTGCATAGGACGCCGTTTCAATACACGCATTCAATCAACATGCATTTTTATATATTGGTGAAATTCGACAAGGAATTTAATATAACCGAGCGGCGCTTGTTGTCAACGGTTGCCAACCATAGCCTTCATTGAGTAGCCAATTAATTACTACATTTACATCGTCATGATCACATGCTTCTAATATATATATATATATATATATATATAAGGAAGAACCGAGGAAGCCCGCCTGCTTTCCTTGAGGAAGTTTTGTCGTAGTGGTAATAAACGCTTCACGAGCAGGCCCCCCTCGATCTCTTTCATCTCGTCGTCGCCCATTCAAGCAAAAACATTGGAGCGCCACGGACGTCGTCTATGGCAACATATCCCCTATTTATTCTCGAGCTCCTTCTATATTTATTGTAATTTTCATTCATTCGTTCATTCATTAAAAAAAAAACCGCATTCCCCTTGCTCGCTCGCCTCCTCAATTGAATAGCAGCCGAGTAAGTGACCTCTACTTCGATGGCGTGTCGTCGCCGAGACGACGAGGTCCCTTTGGACGGCGGCCCTAGACGAAAGATCCTTCGCGCTACCACGACAACGACACCAACAACTCTAGGCTATCATCTATCTATCTATCTGGCCAGTGAGAAGGGTCAGGATCGGCCGGACAACGTCACTCCCGTTGTTCGCTCTGCCAAAAACGCTCCGCCCTCAGACAGCGGTCGGTCGGTCGCGTCCAGCCGTAGGGAGGGGATAAAAGTTTCCGAGCTGAGGAATTTGCCTCTGACGTCGTCGTTGTCATCGGTTGCCGTCGTCATCAGCTGCATCAGCATTGGCATCGTCCTCTCTCTTTCTCTCTCCTCTCGCTCGTTCGCTTCGCGAATATAAAATTCCTCCAGGAGTTTGGCAGATATTAGGAGGATCACTCTCGCGGGAGTGAAAATGTTTTGAGGAAGTTAAGTGACGGGTGCTGCTGACGCTACTGCAGTCGCCGCCGCCGCAGCACGGGAAGCCGTGGTAGTAGTACTAGTATCAGCAGCGTCGGTGGTGGCTGCGGTAGCATCGGCGGCGTCTGGAACAGCAGCAGCTTCCCCGAGCAGTGGCTCGGCCACTACGCACACATATATAAATACATACATCGTACAAAATAATACATCGAGCTGCGCCCGGTGGGAGAAAGCGAGGGGAGTGTGCGAGCCGCAAACAACAGTAGAAGAACGGCAGCCGCCGCCGCCGTCGAAGCCACCATCGAATGGGTGGACGGCGCCAGAGGCGGCTAGCATAGAGGAAGCGTACAGACAAACAGAGATAGGGGGGGGCAATGGCAGACACGCGGCATTGGGCTCATTTTGATCTGTCAGTAGCTTGCTTGACAATAGTCGAGGTGTACATAAAGAAAAAAAAAAAGAAGAAAAACGAACAACTTGTATTATGTGGAATACGTATGCTATGCCTACTAGACACTAGTGTTTAATGCTATGATATCACTTCAAGCGGGACGAATGGGTGAAGTTTTTTGTTTTGAATTTTTTTTCTAATTGGTATTATGTTGCCAAGGCAGCGGTAGGCATTGACAGCATCACGCGAAATATGCTGAAATTAGTCCAGATGATTCGACACACTGCCGAGCCTACAGGGGTTGGTGAATAGATCGTATATATATATATATATATATTGTATGTGAACACGAGTAGCTTTCGTTCACCAGTGGATGAGGTCAATTCGGGTTTGTCGGCCGTGTAGAGGTTCGCTACGCATAGAATATGGAGCAAATCATATCGACCAATATATTAGGTAGATAATTTCGTCAATCAACAAGAAATAGCGCTATTAATTTCGAGCTAATCGAATCCATCGTTTTCGGCTGTACTTGTGCAATGTGGTTTTCTACCTCTCGAAAACCATAAATAGGGATGTCCCCTCGTAAAAAACTGAATCGAACGGGGCAGTACTACAATAGTCTCCCTTGCGCCGTCACTCACGCGGTGGTTGTATCTTGTCGAAGAGAAACAGTACTGCGGCATAGTCTGCAATTAGTCGTTTACGGTATTGGAATTCCACAATTGCAATCTAGAGACTGTAAGATAAACGGAGCCTACCTAAATTCAAAAGCATCGGATGCATGAAATAAAAGTCATTCTTTCTAAGAATATATATATATTTGTATATATCCATATACATATATGGGAACTGGCTTTCCCGGCTAGGAATATGGGCCTACAGGAGAAAGGTGCTGTAAATTCTATAGCAGTATGATATTGCATTACTTTTCCAAGTTCATTTCCACAGTTCTCCTCGTTAATTGTCTTCCTGGTATAGCCATCAAAAGCGAAGTGGATACCTGTTGCCCATTTCAACTTTCGAAGGATATACGACTGTGGTACCGAGCTGCGTACGATGGGACATTCAACATGAACCGTCAACAACGTCCACGTGTACCGTCAATCGCTCAATACGCGCAGGGTGATCGTTATCGCAATTCATCGCGATCATATGACGAACTTTTCTCACTGCTACGGCCTAAGCGTGTGTACGGGAAGAGATTAATTGGATTAATTTACAGAAAACTTTTGTGCCGACGGTAAAGGTAAAGAGCGTTATTATTGGTTTATCAAAGGAACCGCAATTTTACAATGCTTAAGTTGTCTTGCATGTCACGACTCGGGACTCGAAGCAGCGGCTTCGGATTTTTTACAGCCCGAGACCGCGATTACTAGTACCGGGACCGAGGGTCTACTGCCCCTCGATACACTTATTGACTATGCAACTTGTAGCGCAGTCTGAAAGTCAGACCTATTCTGTATCTATTTCTTTAGCTTCTGGCCCGCCTATCTCATTAATCTACCCTTCATCACAATTGTTCGTAAGATATTTATTTAAATAGATCTCCTTTTTCTTTTTTTCGTCGCAAGAAAACCTAAAGGTAGTTATTTAAAATATTAGTTTTCGTTGTTTTTGAGATCGTCCTTTTTCCAAAAGCGCTTTTATCGGTGTACGGATGAACTTGTATAGTTTTCCCGGTAGGTACACAAGGATCCGTAACTCAGTATGTCCAGCAACCTATTCAAGTTACAGCTCTACGATCGCGCCCTGTGCAGCCAGCTCTGCCTGCTATGATGTACACGCAAATCGTACAGCAAACCGTGGACACCTTAGCGCACGTTGTTAGCTGTGTTAACAGCTACCACATCTGATTTTCCGGCACGCCGTTATCTGATAGAGAGTATGCTGCTGTATAGGCAGGTAATAACCGTGTTGCTCTGGTAACTAACACAAGACGAAATACAGTTGGCCGACAATGACCGGGTTGTTAGCTGACCGAGAACACAAAGAGACCAATTCTGCGCCCGCTGTCACGCTCATCTCCGCAACATCTGTCGGTATTGCGTACACTGTGTGCTAGTCACTAACGCTGCAACGAGGAGCTCCTAGCCATGCACGAGTTCTGAATACAGCAAAGGACTTCCTTCGCTTAATATGACCATTACAACATCGATCGGATGTGACTTTCAAAAGACAATGAATCACCAATCTAACAGGTCTAAAGGCTCGCCTATGAATATTCGAGTTGTCCACCCCCAAACGCGCTCAGTGCAATCACCAATTAACTACACAGAAGTTGAACACTTAGATCGATGAGCCCATGAGAGCCAACCATCACCGCTGATGTCATGTCGTAATTAATGCTAATCACGAGCAGAAAGTGTCCAATTCTATGTCGGATATTGATTATGATTGTGGGTCTTAAAATTTTCATCAATTCGCTTTCATTTCATCCTTAATTATTTATCCTGTTTTATTTATTTATGTCCCAGCAGGGAGCCACAGCCCTTCCTGTAGCTAATATTACCTACTTGTGTATAAATTCGCCTAAAAAAAACAAACAAAAGGAGACAACAGAACACGAGAGATAATCAAACAATTTTGCCTCGGCTAGTTCTTCCATTGTAATCGAAACAGGTAATACCATTTCTCGCAGTAGGTGTCACCATGCGGACGGCAGCCGTGGGGAATGTCTAATCGGAGAAGAGCTGTCCTGGGGACCTTCAGGTAGCAAACGAAAGTCAATTTTTATTAACATCCAGGTGTCGACCACTGCTGGCCTCACCGGGCGTGACCAGCCCGATGTTAATGAGCTTGTTTTGCTCAACAGGCGGCAAGGAGAATCAAGAATGCATTATCATAACCACCACAAAAAAACCATAAAAACCTTTTTGTCAGCCATGCCAAGCGTAATTGCTTGTAAGCACCGCAGAGCACCGCATCGTCGCCGCTTTCATTTCGAATTCACCCTGTCGTAATGGCCGCAATATGCCATAGAGCAGCTAACGCAACGCGAAGCGAAGCTGTGCATGGACCCACGTGTCGCGTACAAGGCCGCCAACGGCGATCTCTACGTAAGCCTCTGTATGAAATGTATGTGACATCAACCTGCTGATTTTCGACGAGATGCAAATAGCCAAATATTTTGATGGGCAGGTATACAGGGGAATTGCACGACTTAGTTAATAGATAGTTAGAAAAAAAATTGTGACATTTAGCTAAACGTCGAAAAAAGGTCATTTCGTCATGTGTAATTGCTCGCTACAGCTGGACCCTGTCTAGCAAAGTGGGCACAAATCTTAGAATCAATGAGTTGTTGAGAATACGTTGCATAGAAGTGGATTGCCATGGTGGGTACTCTGAAAACGATATCACAAAATTACATTTTTTATTCAACATTGAGATTGTAATTGACAACGGATACATTTGACAAATGTGTACTGTCTTTGTCGAATTTCGAGGCGAATACCCAGTCGAAGCTTTCGACAACAAGCCTAACCCTGCTTGGCAATGATGAACTCCGCTGATCGTGGTTCCTAGAACGAATTTCCAGCGGATAGTGACGCTATCATTTGCACCATGTTTTCGCTTCACAGTAACTTTACAGGATCTTCAGAGTTCAAACGAATATGACGAAACTCAGGGACATGTGTCATATCATATTGACTCAAATACGTTTATATATTATAGTATCTATAAATGCTGAAATAGTATGACTACGATTGTGGATATCGCTTCTATTAGACGATTGCTACCTGTCCTCATTTCCATGTTTTTACTACTATACAGACTGAAGACATTCCCCATATATATATATATATATATATGAATCATGCTTTATCCGTCTAGTTTATTTTCTTTACCACAGCCTCAAATGCTGTCCACGTTTCTCTCCAGGGCAATATGTCTTTCCCCGTCGATGCCCTGTTTTCGTATTACTTCATTGCGTATCTCGCTACTGACTGTCGCCATTGTTGTCGCCATCACGATTGTTGTTGTTGTCATCGTCAGCGTATTTAGCCGGGGGTATTTACACGTAAACATAAACAACATTCGAGGTTTGGTAAGGGTTCGTGGGAATCGGTGTTTGTGCATTGCGATATAGCGTTCGGCTGCTGCTGCTGGCGGCGCTCTTGTTGTTGTTGTTGTTGTTGTTAGTACTAGTGAGGCTACGGCCGTCTCTGCTAATGCAACGCCTGTCAGTAGCTGTCCCGTGCTGTAAGTGAGCGCCTGATGGGCTGCCCGGAGGCTAAGCGTAGCTTATGGTTGGCCAGTGCAGTGCCCTATGCTCTCTGTTGATATAGAGCCGTCGAAACGCCGATAGCCTGAGCCTGAGCCGCGCTGTTTACCCGGCAGCGAACGCAAACCCGTGCCTCGCTGCAACTCAGCCGTTTGTTGCCTTACATCGGCGGCGGCGGCGGTGGCGGCGGCGGCGGCAGCGGCCACAGCAGCAGCATGTGGAAGAACATGGAACATAGAGCAGAATGCTGTAGCCGTCGCCGTAGTAGAGAATCAACGATCAACACCGGCCAACCCGCCAGCCAACCACGGGCCTGGATGGCGTCTTACACGGCGGTGGCCGCCGTCGCCGCCTCCGTCAGGCAGAAGTGCGACCTCGCGTAAGGCCCTCAACATCGCCTCACATCTGGGTACAGCAGATGCTGCTGCTGCTGCTCCGGGTCATACGCATGAACGAGCTGCTACACGCAGCTAAGAAGAGCATGCTGCCGATCTGAATATATGTGAGAATGCTCGTGTGTGGTGGGGGGAGTTATGCATGCAGTTTTTTTTTCCGGCTGTTGCTATCGAGATTATTGCTGCTGCTTTTGCTGCTGTTGTTATCGACAGCAGCAGCAATTGCCAGCATTCTCGTCATTGCCACTGTTGTCGTTGTTGTAGTTGTTGTCGTCGTCGTAGCCGCCGCCGCCGCCGCTTCGCATTTGTGGCTGACGTATTGCCGAGGTTTCGGTTGGGTGTTGATGAACAGGCAGCAACCCTGCCGTTCGGCTGCCGGAAGGTCCATTGTATCCGGGGTCTTTGATCCGAATTCTCTCCAATAGCCAACTGCGGTGCGAGCGTGTCGATATACGCGCCCGTATCTGCAGTGATGAGTGGATGTCAGAGCCGACAAGAAACGCGGCAAGAATGAGCCGAGCTTAAAGCCCTAGCGCCGACGAGCCTCGATGAAGTAAGGTTGAAATGTAAACGGCAGTCAGCCTAGCTGGCTATTGACCTGACGCGTGCGAGAGAGGTCTTCGTAATCAGTTGACCCCAACGTTTCCTCAAAACAGTTGGGAAAAAAATAGCTCGCGCGGCCATGGCAATCTCTCTTCAAAATGCATCGTTTATTGGCGGTCCTATTTCGAGCTTACGACTTCTCGTTTCCATCTTTGTTTTCGAAGAGGAACCGAGAAGCCGTTCGTCTCTCAGCGCCAAAGGGGGAATGTCAGTGACATCACTTGTACACACTTTTCGCATAGAATATTCTGATAATTCTGTACGTGTATAATATAGATACAACTAAAGTTAAACTAATTCCCGTAGTCACGATACGTACGTCGTTCGGTTCTGAACATTTATCAGACATCACGCTTTCGCACAGTGCGTATCAAGAGTCTCGGAACGTTCTACGCTGGTCGTCACCGATCTTCCAGTAAATAGTATGGTCGAGAGTTCCCTGTTCAGCCCGAGGTCTGTAGATATTTATTTCGGAGCCACGTGTGATGTTCACGTCTTGAAGCTAAAAAAAAGTGCTATTTCGTATTCTACGTTTATATCTTCCGTATTTATCGCGGAAGATATAAACGTTTTTATTTTTTTAAGTTGATTGAATATATATAAAATACATCCTTCAAAGAATTTGGTTGCACTATTCTATGTAAGTGTTTAGGCCAACAATTGCCACTCAATATTTCGTTATCTGAGAACTTCAGCAATGTAAATACTGCAGTTCCACAAATGAGCCTCAATTTGAATGAATTCATGAATACAAAAAAAATACTACTTGACTAACTCATTTGTTGTTATTACTCGTTATTACATATGCCTATTTATTGACGTTAATTTCACTAATCTAGAAGCAGCAGTTTCACTAACCAGCTAAACCAAATATTGAACCAAATTTGCCGATTTGTTTCGTTAATCTCGTCCGCATTTCATTTCAAAGGATTACAAAGTCAATTCGATGTTGATATTCTGTGGCAGACAACTCTCGCATATATATATATATATATATATATATATATAATATATTACGGCACCAGGTTTGCATTGCAACGATTTGTTTAATCATCAAACCAGAGAGCAACGTGATGCTCAGCCCATCTCTGGAGAGACATCACTCTCGATGCATCCTTATTGTAGATAAATGCAAGATTCTGGTCGTCCACGCCTATGGAACATGTTTGGAAATTTAGCATTAATTTCGCGCTTAATAATCTCTACCATAGAATTGAAGTATCTCATAATTTGCTTGTTCTCGCCTGGCACCTCTTTTAACTATATTTGTAAAAAAAAAACCGCAACGTCATCGCGGTGGCTTGGACGACTGAATCTCTGGCTGTAGATAGAAGAAAAGCCAGAGGCCGCAGGTTCAAATCCCGTTGCATGACATATAACAGAACTTAAGCATTGTATGCAGTTCCTTTAATAAACCAATAAAGCTTTACCTTTACCATACAATCGGACTCTTTGATTATAACCTTGCTCTGGGACATTGACTGTATACAATTAGAGACCACAACAAGAACGAAAAACAAATATATCTAAAATCATCAACCCGATTAGCAGTTAGCCAATATTTGATACCCTGGACGCACCTAGTAAGAGAATTAGCTTCAAGTCTTCATAAAGGAAATCTCCTCTAGTAAATTCCTTCTAGGTCGACTGTATATTGACAAGTATCCCTTACCTGTATAAGGCTACCACTACTATTCGTCTGACGCTATTAAACGATAAGTCTGAGCGCATCCAACTATTTTGGGAACAACCAGTGATTATGTACGAACGTGACACTGTTTCTTTTAGCAGATATGAAGTCATTTAACAGATGAGCGAGTGCACGAAAAGAGGTGCTAACATACTTTATTATGAAAGAATATGAGCTCGGCGTTCACCTCTACAAAAACTACACCGCAGTGGAGTCAGCGGAGGGCAAGGCAGCGTAATGACCGTGATGCCTCATAAATTCCCCTTCCCCCCCGGCAATTTTGACCCTGAATCAAGTTCTCGGTCTCGCTACGAGCCTATCCCCTTGTGGCGGGCATCAGTCGAGTGTTTGGTCACCACGGTGACGCTAACTACACACAACACACAACAGGGACAACACAGCCTTGCCCAACAATCACCTGGTATCATCCGTTCTCTGCAGGATGGGCTACGCGGGTCGGTAGTCTCTGTTGTTGCAGTGAACATTAGTTAACGATTTAGCGAATCCTGGCCGCGCGTAAACAAAGCGAACGCCGAACGAAGTTATTGACGCCAGACTCGCGGTAATATGTCAACTAGGTAACAGAATCGGTTCCGCCAAAGATCGCGCCCGGTCGTGTTCAGAGTTATCGCCAGGCAACCGGCGATCTCGATCCTCGCAGCAGGAGCAGCAGTGAATGCCGACCTGTTTCTATGGCGTCAAATTGCGCTTGCAGGGTTATCATCTGATAACCTTTGACTCGATATGTTCCCGTGTGTGTGACTGTGTATGTGTGCGTGTTTTTTTGGGTTAGTCGTTGTTTCAGCCGGATTACCGAATGATTATTTCGAAACAAAACACTGATCGTCAAAGAGGTGGAATTGATTTCTTCAGCATACAGTGCCAGCACATCCCGTGCTTTCTCCAAGCGTGATTACATATGCTGTACGTTGCCTGGCGTTGTGAGCACAAGAAGCATCCTCTGGCAGACGAAACCCATGCGTGGACAAGGCGTGATGTTGGTAAATACCTTCACTTACTACTACACGTTGGCTGGCTGACGAGAATGAAACTGTGGCAACGCACCATCGGAAAGTTTTACAAATGTTTTTTTTTGAAGGGCACGATTATATTGGCGAATGATTTTCTATCACTGTGTGGAGACACAGTTTGAACAAAGTAAGACCAAAGAACGCAAGCTCGGGATACACAGCAGTTGTCAGCTCGCAGATAGGTCGAAGATAGGAGTAGCTCATACATCGTCAGCCCAGTCTATATATAATCTATTTGATTATGACACACACACACACATATATCGCGCATATAGTTAATTTTCGAATACGATTCACCGATTCGACCGCAAACTCCTCTGAGAGAAGGCTGACTGCAAATATAGTTTTTTATCAATCGTTTCGATTATTCTCTGGGTAAAACAAAACAAAGCACTACTATCAAAAGTAGCAGAATATCACCAACATTCACGGGTGAGCGATGGAATCATAACATCAGGGATTCTACATAAGCAACTCGGGCCATGGAAACAAGGCACTAACTAGTTCGATAGGTTAAGAAAGGACCATCCGTGTTTCCCAGATCATATTGGAGCCTACTTCACTGCTTTTTTATGAGTCACTTGCCGTTCAGAAAGTCCGATGCGATTCCGCCAATCGGGTAACTAAAGCTAACCTCACGACGGTTTCTATCTCCGAATCTCTGACTTCGGATCAGAAATATAAAATCATTATAATATAAATGCGTAGACTTTGTCCAATCCTGCAACACGCCTTATTCCTATGCATTAATAATGACGTCTTTGTTATCGTTTCGCTGTTTCTGTCAATGTAAGCTGTCCGAGTCAATGGGTTCGCTTGGTCATACGGTCCTACAGCAACTCTTCACAGATGCTTCCGTGACGGCAACGCCAGTTTCTCTGCCGGGTGAGGCAGAACGTACGAACGAAGCGGCAAAAGCCGCAGGAAATCGCGGAACCGAGGAAAGTCAGGATGTCCCTTGCATCAGTGTCGTATTAAGCCCATTATTGCTACATTCGATGTTGACGATGGCTCTTATGGGTGCACGAGGCGAAACCCATTTGCAAATCGCACGATTCCTCATGAAAAACGCCGAGGAGGACTCTTCCGAAGGTCTTGACCACGGTGAGACTCCACTTCGCCAATGTGGGTTATGTTACGTGCGTCAACAACGCGTGTGTTTATACATAGATCCGTCGGAACTGTCAAGTGGCTGGCAACAAATGCGAGCTCATATTCTTCCGAGAATATGCTGTTTGTTTATTCACTCGGAGTGAATTGTTAAGTTTAGGGCGAACGAGACCTCGTGAGAGGCAACTGTCCGAAATCATGTGGCCTCGTGGTGCGCGAATATATCAACGGATAGACGAATTGTCTTATTATTATTATTAGTGTACGTAACAATAGATTTCATTTAACTCATCTAGCAGATGACTGCCCACGGGAAATTGTGCTCCCTGAAGTTGGAGCCGGCCACCAACACAAACGGGTTTTTGGCGGAATCACACAAGTCACGGTACCGATATGTTTTGTTTATTTCAGATCAAAACCAAACAGCAGCAGAGCAGGGGACTGGCACGATATCCCTATGGGAACAAGAACTACGAAAAAGCTACCAACAGTTTATGTCGCATTGGTAAACTAACGCGATCTGACATTTCGTTCACATCGATAATTATGATTCAACTTGATGGTATATACGACCATCTTGCTTTGGGAGATATGACACGTGTCGGTTCAGAAACTCCGTGCTTCGAATTCCCAGAATAAACATCATCACCAGGCTGTTGTTAACGCCGTATGAAGGCGGTTCTCACTTTGGATCCGACATTTTACGAATTAATGCCGCAACATCCAATGATATTGAACTGTCTTTATTCCGCAATATGAGGTTTCCACGTAAAATAGGCATTATAGTAAATCGTGTACAAAGGATTCACATGAGACAGCTAATGCTGATGGTGGTGCGTATTCCAAGTAGGGCCTCGGTGATCCATACTCTTCAGTGAAGGGATTGAAGGAAGCAATAGGAGAGTTACTTAATGATTTAATACGGGGCTACGGTAGACTTGCATGGGGCTACGGCTGAAGTGCATGGATATCAGTTACAGATGGCCGTGATATATAGTAATGTCTAATTTAAGACGGCTGTTTATATGCAATTTTCTAGGATTGCCTGTACACTAAACAAGATTAGTTCAAGGAGCGCGCAAGAGAACAATATCGACACCTCGAAAGCCTTCGACCTTAAGATTGAGCACAGCATCGTCCATGCCGAGGCTAGCAACTCCAATCCGTAAGTGTAACCTGTAACTGTGTAAGAACCTGTAACGCGATTGTACGCTTTGCCTTACGTAAACACCGTGAGAACATCACACTTGACGCTGCTTGAATGCAATTGTAACTATTCGCAATGTCATTTAAACACTCCCTGTCTCTCCAATAAGCAAAGAAGTCTCGTCAGTTTATGCTTCTTTAGTGCTATGAGTTCTATCATTGGTGATGTGATTCGTGACTTATAAAGGGGGGCGACAATTGTACCCGCTGAACGTGAAATACATTTAAGAACACTTTGTACTTAGTTTTGTTTGCTTTTTGAAAGCAGGCCGCTGTGTAATTGTTTCGAACCCTGATGCTGTAAATTCATAACTAACCTTGAAAAAGTGGCAAGATTCCATAGGTAACCGACTGTTGAATTCCGTTAAAAATATGTATATATGCTAAAAGTGTGTTTGTTCTATTTGTGTTGCTTGTATAATACACTACAATAGTTGAAATAATTTGCAAACATCCAGAAAAATATCCATGAGCGGAGGTTCCCCCTTCCATTTTGCTACGGTATTCCCAATGGTAAAACGATCACCGTACAGTAGTAATGTGCTCCTGTTGTCCCTGTGACTGTATAGCTGTGAAATTATCTAATTTGGCGTGAGTTTTAGGTGTCCGTTAGAACAGTCCTGGCGTGAATCGGTGTATCGTACCTTCAACGCGCCCATGGTGCCAGCTCCGTTTGGACACTTCCCTGAACTAATTGGAGACAAACCCGCCATTCAGGTTTCCTTTTGTGTAGAATTGGCCACAGCCACTAAATACAATAGTAAACCATAATAAAGTATAGAGAGTGTAGATTCCACGTACAAGAAGCTCTTGCAAGCATAGGGGTCGGGCTGACGATCAATCTGAACAAGACAGACGCGATGAAACTCCGCCGAGGAGGTCGGCTTGCGGCTTCCGACCCACTCCACATAGGCGAGACCCCTATACAATACGTGGGTAGTTTCAAATATCTCGGTTTGATCTTGCCGTCTTACCGTCTATCTTTCACTAAGCATACAACCAACAGAATACGGAAAGCTATGGCAAGCATTGGAATACAGACAACATGGAGACTTTCATTGCGAACCGCGCCGATCGTATTCGAGATAAAGGTTGCCTTCTACGAAATCCATAAGGTCATATGGAAGCACCTACCATCGACGCAACCTGAGAATCTCGACCGGGTAAAACCAGCGTATTTGAAACGAGTATTGGGCCTGCAATGCTTGGCACACAACATGCTGTGCTACGTGACACTCCTCTCTTCATCGAGGACTTTCGAGGGGAGATTCAAACTCTTTAACTCTCCCACGTATCAAGAGCTCATCCAAAATAGGGAGGAGAAAATGGCTGATATCGATCCTTACTTCTATAACACAGGCGCTGTTACGAACGATGCATGAAAGAGTTCAGACAGATCAAACCGAAATATCGTAACTAATAATGGGTTTTTATCATTTGTTGTGCCGGGTAACCGGTTTCCATATCCCCTGCAACACTCCGGTGTGTTCTAAATGCGGGGAACGATGTCAAAAATATCTTACAGAATCTTGTCCTCTAGTCCCATCGTTAGAATGAACGTTATATGTCATTTTGAGCTAACCTTCATTCAGCAAGGTTTTCAAAATGTATATATATATATATATATATGTTTGACTGCACCTGACTCAAGTGATTGAAATGAAACAAATGAATCATAATAAAGTATAGTAGGCGGAGTGCAACCTTGGTAGTAGGATGTTATCATATCACCGTCAATAAATCAGTCAATCATTATCACACCTACAATGACATTAACGTATAAGACTGGCCTTGTCAGCACCCCACTTAAATGTCACGCGTATCTATTATAATAGATCTCGTATATTTATTCAAACTCATTAAGAGCAAGTTAGTATAAATGCGACTAGCATCACTACCTATAATACTATAAGATGCAAATGTTCCCATGTCGCTTCTCGTGCAGGTTGTTCATGAGATGACGTCGAATCCTACGGCGGGAATGATTCGCCGTATTCTTCCTGGATTTCCCCCGCATGATACTCTTGTCATGATCCTCAGCGCCCTGCATGCCCGTGGCCGCTGCATGCATTTTGGCGATAACAACCAAAACGCGAGCAAGTCTGAGAACTTCGACAGAAGTAGCGGAAAGTCAGGCGACGAGGAGAATCCCACCCAAAGCAACGCCAAGTAAGAGATTCAAAGTATGGCCCTAGACATCATATCACGCAGTATTTCAGGTGACGATATCTGAACACCGGTCAGCAGTAGCTCTCTAACACGGTTTGTTTTTGGTTTTAAAAAGCGTAAGAAATATGCCACACATAACTGCGTTATGCTCGTGGTACACTGAGGATTAGAGAAGAGGGCGTTCTATCGTTGCGGCTTCTCGCTGCCTTCGCTACCAATATGTACTTAACAGTGGGGTTCATATGAGTAGGGTACAAATCGTATGCCAAGTTCGGCGGAGCACCTTTGAGCGTTCAAGAACGGCAACCGATTTGTTTCATGCACGTCTTTAGAACTAGGTTAGTTTGCATGATTAAGCTGAAGTCAGCTGGCTGCGGGAGAGAGAGCACTCGGGCTTCGGCAGCTTCGCAAATTCGTTTGGTATGACAAATACGAGATGTTCGTGTTCAGCACCCAGCGAGATATTCACAGTCGACCGCCCCACGAGGTTATCGTGCAGTAAAGGCCCAACTCTGCATACTACACCCGTCTTTTGTGACGGTGTAACGTCGTGACTTGATACGTCGCCGACTGATGGCTTCAGTGCTATTTTTAATCAGGTTTGAGGCCCGCCGCTTGCCTGTATCTTCACGTCGAGCGCGGCCAGTCCGCCCAGCCGACCGGCCGCCCGGCCGGCCAGGTTCATTACCTCGACGGATGCAAACGATGATAGATGAGTTCTCTGTACGCGCAGACGAGAATGTGAATATTTACCGGATAGTCGTCGCGTAGCAGCAGTGCTCCGTTCGTTTAGCGTTAGATCATCTAAAGCTGCCTAGCGCCAGCTGGAATTTTTCTATAAGGGTGTCTTTGATGCGTACGAGGAGATACACTCCTGTCTCGGTCCACCAGGACGTCGAATAGCAAAGGAGAATAGCCGTCGAGTCGTCCTTAGCCGAACGAATGCATTTTACTCAGGCCAGGGCAAGTTCGTACATATGTGGATAAAATTAAACAGTAACAACAAATATATCCATTGTGAATATAATCGATGCTTGTACCCCGCCGGTCAGCAAGGCCTCGTATAGCTTCCGAGAGTGTAAAAGAAATTATTCAATTTCAGGACATCGTTCTACAAATCGTCGATTCTGCGAGCCTCCCTCACTAGCTATCTGCTTTGGAACAGTGACGCAGCAGATGATTCCCGGGTGAATCTACTCGTGGCGACACCAGACGCCGACGTCTGCCGTAACAGACAAGCGCTTGGGCACTGGTTATCTAGTTTCAGTTGGAAACAGCTTTGTCAGGAAAGCGCTCGACTTGTCGGTGAGAGATGTGCTCCTAGCAGACGATTATCAAACGAACGTTCATCTGGTGTCACAAATCGCCGTGTGACCTCAAACCAAGCCATGACAAATCAAGACAGCAATTATATCGCGCACTTTGATTCGTAGCTAACCTCTTATTCGTCGTAGAGAAATTGGGTCGGTTGATCGAATCGAGTTGAAGCAGGCTAACCCAAATATTACGATGAGGTAATAGAAGTTCACACGGAGCAGTAAAATTTCAATCGATTTTTCGCGTGACATTTCAGTGAGCGATACCGCCGGCCCACCAGTGCCGACCTTCACACTAGACTCTCATCTTGAGCTAAAGGATATCCTAACACGACTGGGCCTGAAAAATTATTTTGAAGCTCAATCAGCTGACTTTGGCAACCTCAGTCAGCGGAACAGCGCTAGCTTTGCCCAGCTGACTCACAGAGCGAAGGTATGGGGATGGTGTGGTGGCTGGTACCACTACTCGGTGCAATGTATAATTACTCAATTCATCGATCTTCCGTTTTCGTAGGTGCCTCGCCACAAGATTTTGTACAGGATGTCCCGGAATGATCCTTCACAATAGGTCACTGAATAGCAGAATTATTTAAAAAGAACTACCACTGATATAATATTTCAGAGATTGTTGAATCGGCTTTTATCGGATGTTGTACCGGTACATTTCCCAGTAGAATAAACAACGATTTGAGATACGCACACACACACACACATACACATTCACAGGCATTTTCAACTGGCATCCTTCCGTCTGCAGTATATAGCCACACATAGCCACACGCCTTTTAATCAGTTGTATTGCATTTTAGCTCATCGGTCTATACCAAGGACGGTGCATTAGGCTGCAACGGAAATGAGATTATCACTAGGCAAAGAGAGAGAGAGAGAGAGAGAGAGTAGTAGACACAGCCGAGTTCATTTGCAGACACAAATCTCTGCTGGAATCGAATCTTGCCACGAGTATCTTCCTCAATACCCGTGTACCCTATGCTCGTGTTCATTCTCCTGGCGGTCCCATTTCTCGGCGGCTAAAGTTAACCGTTCAGCTTTTCGATCTAGCAAAGCAACAGGTGATTGAGTTCGTTTTCTCACTCCATTTAGCTGATGGCGACTGGTGATGGTGTCGAGGCTGCGGCAGCCAGCGCGACGCTAATGCCTAGCCCAGCTCTCATGGTCGCGGGGCGACCCACATCGAATACCGGTCGGAGACTCAGCTGCCTAAGCGCGACCAGCAACAGCAATAGAACCAGCGAACATCAACAGGACGAGCAGCACCAGCAGCAGCACTCCAATGTCTTGCGTCATCGTGGACCGAGCTATGTCGCACTGATTTACTCAATTCCAGAGATGGGGCCAGGACATGATATTCCTCTATTTCTCGGAACGATGCTGCCAGAGCAACCTAATGAGTGAGCTTGAATTTTTTCTGAATAGCATCATCGTCATTAGAATTATCACGCCTCATGGGCGTGCGTGCGTGTGTGTTCCCAGAGCGGGTAGGTAGATGATTGCGCTATAATAGTATACGGACACATGAACGGTTTTTGTTGTCTTTTATATCATTTAGTTGCGGAGTAATTGTCGACTATTTCAAGCAAAAGCTAATCGTGTCGTGTATTAATTGTTTGAACGTGTTTCGCTTTCGTTCGACACCTGCACTCTTTACATTTAGAATAATATACTTACGTTTGCTCTGTATTATCTAGGTTGCCGTCAGCAAGTCAATATTTTTAAAAAAATATATATATATATTCAGTCGGACACCTGTATGCTCTTACAGAGGCTTCGTTCACCATAGGGCTGGTCGGGCGCACTTTGATTTCGGGAGATAAGTTGAATCGTTTCATTTAGAGAAAGCACTTAACTTAGAAACGCAGTTCTAAGCTACTATCCTAACAAGCGTTGAGAACACCTGTAGCAACAATGTAGATCCAAAAGTTATCCATATAAAAACGTGCACTACAGAATAGCCGCAGATAAGTGATCATTTACTAAAGCAAATCTACCTCTGCCTATCCAGGGGCACATCGCAGCAAGGCATACGGCATCAACGACCCAGACCCACGTCTGCGCAATGAAGTTACCCACGAGTGTGTGCGGGCAACGCAATCGCTTCCGGAGTTATCGCAGCAGCTATCGGACGTCATCTTCCACGAGACGTTTCTTAAGAGTTTCGTACTTGAGCACTCGCTTACTTTACGCGGTGGGGTCATGTGGCTAAATGATACAGATGTACCCATCAACTGTTTCACCAAGTTTATTCTTACAATTGCACGTATTATACGTTGCCGCTTTCCTTATAAGGGGTTAACGTACACTGCACGAATGTAGATGTGTATTAATGCAGCGTATTCCATTACAAAAAAAAACGGCTCCATGATGACGGGGACCGTTTAGCGACAATCGTAATGGCAAACTGAAACGTCCAAGAGCTAGGGGTTGGTCAACGCTGCGAGGGTCAAACATGATCGTTCTTCAGGTCTTCCCTGCTCTTCGACCCTCTGGCCTCCCAAAGAAAGCAAAAGGCCCAACGGGCTGACGTTGAATATCTATTCTTATCTCTCAATGAATCCCCACTTAAACTTTATAATTTTAAGCCATACTTCTTCGGATCAAGTTGTTCCGATCCGAATCCGTCACGTGTCCTCCAGTTTTTGTTGCCCTCCTGAACGAAATTCAGCTAACTCAACGAGCAGCTACTGCGGACGTTAATACTGCATTGCGAATAAATTGAGGATTACGATGATCTTGTATATGTTCATTATATAAATAATATGAGCTCATCTTGGTGCTGTTACTTCATCACTAATGGTCTCTCTAATAGACTTACATAGCAAGACTGCGGTTCAGCTCGATGCCAGTGTTTGTTAGCTTGGCTGGGGATTCAGGCGTTCGATCATAATGTTGTTATATAAGCGGATTATCAGATTGACATGTCGTTCTAGGTCAGGGCAGTATACGTGTAATACCATTTTATCGAAGAAAAAAATTATCAATAACCGGACCGGCGACCAAATTGTTTTTTTGTCGCGATCGGTCACAATTCTAGGTACGCTACCCGTCCGGAAACGTCCGTCCTCTGCCAGAGGGGCGATCGCAGACTGATTGAGCTAAAATACTCGTTGACCTATTGTTTGATAACTTGCCTTGATTCGACAGGCTGAAAAAAAGATACGTACATCGTCGCGACTCGTTCAATTCTTTCGCGTTATCCAGTTATCCAGTTTAGACGGATAATCCATTTTTACTTAGATTTGTCAGTCCCGTGGATAAACAGAGGCCGAGGCAATAAACGATCCCAATGTCTTCTTAAGAGTCCAATTAATAAACCCCATTCATTTGGTCATCGTCATTCCGTACTCGAGCTAACTCGTTCCATGTTGATTCATTTAATAACTCAACGAGAAATAATGCTTTGCAAGATTTGGACACAACTGGCTCCCCGGGATGCTATAAGAGTGCGCGAGTGCAGGATAACACATCGTACTCTGTGCAGGGTGTAGAGTGTAGAAAAAGGTATGTTTTATTTTTTATTATATGTTTTATTCATGAGCTTTACTCAGTAGCTTAGGCGCTTTGGCTTGACGATGGCAAATTGTCTCGGTTGCTTGTCCGGGAAATTATATTACGCTGCTCTAAGCCTTCTAAGGATCATTTCTGATACCCACCTGGAGGTATGCATTAAAGTATTGAGTGATGTTTTGTTCCGACAGGTAGGCCTATCACCTTGGAAATGTTCAGGGTTATTGGCAGATTGTAGGCATAGAGGATCCTCCCCCTGTGGAGCACCCGTAAATATATTCACGATGGATCCATCTCACCCTGTGTGCTTTTACCTTTACGTGGTAATTCGGAAAAAACTAGTGGGTTTCTCTCAATTGTATCGGTAGTAATCGGTAAATTCGGAATCAATTCAATAGATAAAATAGTGTTATCGTGATTAGTATCCGAATACTGACATTAGGTGGTGAAATTTTTGGCAAACATTCGATATATTTCGTAGATTAGTAGTTGCAAGTTCAATCGTCGAAGCGATCCGCATTGTCTTCGAAGTCTACCAGACCTCACGATAGCACTTGGCATTCGGCCCGTCTAATAGGTGTTATTGCGCAGTCACGAAGTACATAAGTACATAAGACGAAGTATATAAGACACTGAAGTTTATAAGTCGCATAAATAAGCCTTTTGACCGAGATCTTTCAA
Source organism: Stratiolaelaps scimitus (assembly GCA_019614645.1). NCBI lineage: Eukaryota > Metazoa > Arthropoda > Arachnida > Mesostigmata > Laelapidae > Stratiolaelaps > Stratiolaelaps scimitus. Next base: position 11,270,875 of record JABWDB010000003.1, read on the forward strand.
CGCAGTGTATCAGATATACAATACAATACCTACGCGTACTTAACGCTGGATGCGGGGCACTCGTCCTTGATGGGCATGAGGGTTTGAAATAAACAATAAAATATACGTTTTTTTAGTAATACAGCACGGCATTTGTTCGCGTTTGAGAAGTGATTCAGGCACAACGTATTCGTATTTGGTGGCTGCCGCAATCCCGTTGCAACTATAGCACTCGTACTCAAACGACATCCACACCATATAACTAACTATTTCCGAAGTGCTACACTGATGCAGGAGCTATAATGAACAGTCAAATTCCTCGAACCTCGTCGGCAGAGTTTCTACCATTAACATGCTAACAAAAAGCCCAATATTAGCGCTTACAATAAATGCGACCAGGGTACTTTTATCGCCACGGATGGCGATCTACGTTTTGCTTTGTCATGCGCGGACATTTGAAAGTGTTGATTAGTTCCTGGGCGATTTAACAATTTCAAAAAATAGTTGTTTCTTTCTCGAACAATGAACGCTCACATGCTATCGGCACAGTGGCCGCTGATTTTGTTGCTTTCAGCCTGTGCTGAATAACCTCGTATCTCATTTGATGGCCAAATAATTGACTTTCCTCATATAAGTGTTAAATTACTCATCGGCGTGGGAGTTGAAGCTCAGCACGCAACTCACCAATGTAGAGCAAGTTGATGATCCTAGATAATCACTGAAAGGGTTAGCCAATCACAGAGACAACGCTGCCCCAAGCAACAGGACAAACATGGAGTTAAAGGCCAATTCTATCTTGAGCACTTTACGACAGCCTCGAGTGTACACTTCGATATTTCCCGTTGGAAATGCAACTTGCACACTTGTCACCGTGGTGACGCGCGCAGGCGGCTAGGTTCTCTCGAAATGTATAGGATCAGGGCGGACCTATTCTATCTGGCAGTATGTATAATATATACAGAACCAAAAAGATGGAGTCAGACTTCATAATCATATGGTTGAGATTTTGCAGAAAGGGTCATATTTTGAAATAGTAATAAAAAAAGGTTTTCGGGCTGACTTTCAGTCAATATTTAACGTTATTATTTGAAATAGTAATAATATTGGCTATAATGATATGAATGTGAACGAAGTAGGAGAAATCATATACTGATCGTGATCAACTCAACCTAGTTTTTTTTTTGTTTTTTTTTGTTTTTTCCAGCTGACCCTCAGCTGTTCCCCTATGCGACAGGCCTCAGCTCTTAACCTTTTAGGTATTACTATGAGGACCTGTCGGGGCCACCTTTGCTTATTCTCTTCCTTACTCAACCTAGTTAACCTGTCCCAAGGATATCTCATATTTCTCTGTTCTCCCGGAAGGCTAACCTACTAAAATAGCGATCGTCGATAGATTATGCTGAATACGTTGAACGGCTAAATTGGAACAACTTTCAAAGTTCCGAAGCCACTGATTACTGTGGGTAGCAATCGTGTTTTTATTGACGATATTTGCACCAGGTCAAAGTACCTCCCGCATTCACTCTCCTCACTAAGACGAATCGTTGAGAAATTCGAGGAAAATTTCACAAAATAATGAAAAAAAAAGAAAACTATCACGTTTTCGTTTCATCTGCATAACATATTGATTGGAATAGAGATTAGATGAGCATTTTGAAAAGTTAATTTCAATTAGCAAAAAGACATCTGGCATCTCCTCTGGCACGGCCTGTGTAATCTGTGTTATCATGGTAATCGGCCTATGATATCTTTTCGCTATGCAAATCTGAATCGCTTTGGGTAAACAGGAAAACGAGTTCCCGCAGTGACGGGATTGTCGGCCGAAATGTAATTAAAAAAAAACAGCGTCGATTTTGGCCAGTAGGCTAACAGGGCAATTCATACGGACGAACATAGACGTTTTGGAGGAAAAGTGATAATTTTCATTAATCGCCAGAGGTGACACAGAGTTGGAGATCTTATCTCGATTTGAACGTTTATGCTCACGAGCAGCGTTTATATCAACTGGCCATCATATATCTAATTTAATGATATTCTTATCCTGTCTTAGAAGGAAAATAATAACCATTACGTCGTACACAAACGATCCAGATCGTTTCCTGTGACTCACACAGCACAAATCTCGTGCGGGAAACAACTACGCTGATTCAATGGACGTAATCTTAGTCAGTCAGGCGCATAGGCGCAGTGTGCGTGTCATTCATATATATATATATATATATATATATATATATATATATGAGTGTCCTTCATTCATCAGATATATTATTGGCGTGAGTAGGTAGTTTCTTCTATCGACTGACCTGCTATTATACTTGAATGATCTTTGAGAGAGGTAGATGATTTCGATCATTTGTATGATAATCCGTTTACTTTGTGTGTATCTGTGTATACGTAGGTTATTTACGGACAAGTAGACTCAGTTAGAGTCGGCTTCAGTGTAGTAGTAGTATTAAAGTACCTGTAGTATTTGTATTTACCTCCACAAACAGAGTATATTTTGTACGAGAAGTGCATGTATTCAATTGTTCATCTAATATGGTTTTTCGGGAACTACTCAGTGTGAGTCACTTCATGATCCGCTGCTTTTACAAATAAACATAGATACATATATACTTGTGCTCGTACGTATATATATATATATATATATATACGTGCTCAGAAGGTCACGCAACGCTGTAGCGTATATGTAATCGAAATTTTAAGCTTTCAAAGATAAGTGTAACTTAAAATGTATTCCTTGTTCAATCCTTGGTTGGAATCGGCCGAGCACCGTTACAATATTTTGATCACTCCTTCTTAGTCAATTGTAACTTAGAAAATATGTGCTTACGTTTAATGTTTATATCGACCACGATACACAAAGGTTATTATATGATTATTATACGATTATATGAACGGATATTTTTAAGGATAGATGTATTCAAGATGTAGGCAGTCACGGAAGTACCTCAGCGCTGGCAAATGGGGTACGATGTTGTTCTAATCAGACAAAGAGTCGACAGCTGCAGGGAAGCAGTCTCGGGCGCCATACGAAGGACAAGTGTGAATACGGTAAGTAACTTCAATGTCAGCTATACTTCGGTTCGCTGCTGACATGGGCCCTTTAAGGATGAGCGCACCGTGACCACCGTGATAAAAGCGAGTTTATCAATAGCCAATATGGTGCTCGTGCAAATAGCGATAATTGTTTCGCAGCTATGTAGGCAAGGTCGGCAAGGTGTTAGTGTAGACAGAGCAGACGAATTCGATAAAGCGGGCCAAATAAAATATTAGAACAAAAAAAAGCGTTCGAAAAATGTAAAATTAAAAATTATAATATAACTATTCTTGCTGAACATTACAATATCTCCCGGGTAAAGGAGAACATCGAACACATCGAGTCGGGGTCGAAACAGTGATGGCACTAAGAACGAATCAGACTGGCTGACCAGCAGACGCTCGATCGAATTTTCGGCGTACTGTGTCCTTGGAGCATTTACTTGTTACGGGGTTTTGTTGCAGTCATCCTGATATCTCTCGTGTAGATCTCTCGTCAATCCATAAAACAAACACACACAGCCAACAATATATATATATATAAATATATATATATATATATATATATATATATATATTGGCTGTTATTGTTATCATGATCACCATCATATTGTTAAAGTTGATCGCTTAGCTTTCCATTGCACCTACCTCGTTATCCACGCGAAATCGTTGGCGTTAGTAAACTTGTCAACATTATACACTCTTCGATTAAGACATTAATTAAGGAGCAAGTGCCCTAATGAGCACTATCATTATAGGTGGACAGACGCTGAGTTATAGTTTTATACCGGAGTGGGGTTTCCTCCCTAGTTTTGAGAGCGTTTTTCTGTTTCATTTTGCAGTTTATAATTCTCAACGGTTTTTAAGCTGACTCTCAGCTGTTTCCCTATGCAACAGAACTGAGCAATGGACCGTGGGTGTTTAATTCATATTAGGTTATATTCAGCCTAAGCAAAACAGTGGTTGGAAAATAAATTATCTGCTGCTCACATTACTTGTTCTCCTGTGGGTCCCCCAATATCTTCTGCTTAAATTCAGTCTTGCCACTGGGATGTTCCACTCTTCTACTCATATTCTATAGCACCTAACTAAATGTACCTAACTTTTAAGTTTCAAGGTGCAGAATAGGCCCCGGTGTTATGCTAGAGTAATTCTTTTATGTTTCGATGAGTCGAGGATTATTGATAAAATATGAAAAAAATGATAAAAATGATACGGCTATTGATACGGTTTCGTCAGCAGGCATAGCATACTGATAATTCTCTTTCGGAAGTCAGCAATTATAAGCTGAGATATTTTCGATAAATTAAGGGATTTTTAAAAACCCTCTATCGATTTGTTAGATCCTTGTCGAATAGTGAATATTTTGTTAGAGTTCCAATTTATTTCAACTGTCGGTTCTCGAAATTGTTTCTCTGACCCGGCTGACATTTTTTGCGGTGTCCACATGTCTTCTCTTTGCTGATTATTATTATTATTATTATTATTATTTTTATTCTATAGTTATTCCGATCCATAGGCATGAAACGTATTTAAAGGTCACATATGAAGTTTACATGTTCACATATCATGCGCAGAGGTCCTCCAATGAAATATATTATTTACAACCGATTCCTAGAGCTATACTGGTCCAGCTGGTAGATGATGGACAGCATTCTTGTACGGGGGTACCGTGGGCAACTAGACGCTTAGCATTGTGAGAATGACATCGATAATATTTGCATGGAATAGCTAATTTATGTTTTGCGAGAGTTACTTTTCATAGGCTTCATTCGCAACTTGCGATTTGAAAATTCGTCTTTGCGAGACGTTATTTGTTCACTTTTTCTTCTACTTAAGAGTATTCACTCTGTATCAGTTTAAGTTTAACGTCAAATTAATTTCTTCGTTATTGTGTCAATACCTTCTCTTATAGATACCCACTCAGCTAGGTAACTCATTGTGCCTCACGATACCTACGTATAACATATTCACATGGGAAAGCTGTTCAATTCATTTTCAATTTAAGGCAATTTCTAAGTGGAAACAACCTGACCAATGCGACTCGCTACATTATGCCGAGTTTTCTATCATGACATCAATACCAGAACATGTCGATGTGAACAATATCGATAGTTATATGTATGCATTATTATATATATATATATAGTCGATATCTGACTTTAAATATAGTTGCTATACCCATATCAATTTCGTTCCTGCTAGCAGGACCAACATCAGGCCGACTTGAACGATTTAACGTAGAAACATCCATGCACAGATTTCTTTCTTTATAATTCCTACACCGATCGATTCCTATCATATTGCATATATGTACGAAGGCGCATACCCATACAAATATCTTATTGTTTCATATGTTCCCGGGTATCAGCATACTAATCGGGGCCAGTGCTGTTGACGTCTAGTACACGGAACTTGTGGCGCCGCCTAGTGAGTACTCCTGACAACGAGGGGCTTATATCCCACCGGAGATCATACGCGCAGCGCAGAGAGGGCGCGCTAGTAGGAGTCAACACAGCCATCGCGTTCTAGCCGCGCGCCCAACCCCTGCCCCCTCCCCCCCTTGCAAGTCTCAACAAGAACCCCCACCCCCCCAGCCTAGACTCACACAGACCCCCTATGCTGACCCCCTGGTTTCGCAGTGGCACCCCACTGCCTAACTATCTCGCCCACATACGCCTTCCTCGCACGACGACCCCCTATCAACAGAAAGCTGGAACCGTCGGCCATCCTCTGGTCCGTGCTGTAACTGCTGCTGCTGTAGCAGCAGCAGCAGCAGCTGCTGCCGTTGCCGGCGCTTGCTCCGACAGCGGCGGTGGCGGCGGAGACGGCCGCGGCCCTGCAGTGAAAACACGCTCACTTGTTATCTCGAAATGACAACGATGATCTTTATTTCGCAATCTCAATATCACAGGAGTTTACAGCATATTTACACACGGGTCAACTCGCCTACCTAACAGGTGCGTGGCATTAGCGTTCACGCGGATTCGGTCGTTACAATCAGATGCAAAAATGCCCTATTGAATGGCGGTCATATTTGAATCGTCCGCTGGCCGGGACGTAAGCGGCTGTTTGATGTACGATGCACGTTGGTCATTTCTCTTGTACTTCTCTGTCACTTATTTATGCTTATCTTTCGTATTTGCTTATTCAGCGGGTGGACTGTTTATCGAGTTACGCCTCAAATCGAGGCGTACATCTCGCAACGGAGATATTATAGTAGTATTAGCTTCGGTTTTTTTTTTCTCTCTTTTATCGGATTGATATCAAGGTATGGAAGTCAAACATGCGAGAGGCTTATTACCTCTTGACTTCCACTCGCGCTCTGAATGCATACTCTGCTTTTTCTTATCACTGCGTTCAGCAGTAGTAGTAGTAGTATAGTAGTAGTAGTTATAGTAGCTTTGGTTTGGGTGGTAGTTAGTATACGAAGTAGTTGGTCAGTTCATGCTTGGTGTACTACCAGAGAGCTTTGCTTGGATGGGGAGATATAGCATTTGGAGAAAGCTTGGCGGCGGCCCGGAGTCGGACCATTACGACCGGCCTCCGTCTGAGATGCAGCACAGCATTGTAGTTAGTTAGTTGTAAGTTCTCTCTCTCTCTCTTTCCCTATACGTTATTGCCATAATTATTATACCAGTGGTATTCAGTATAAGTCGAGTAGTGTTAGTAATCGTAGTGTATTCGATCATATAAGACAGCAATCAGTCACCTGGCAACGTAAATGGTAACCAACATCTGACAGCAGCGTCGGTCGTATGACAAGCAACCCGACTGCTTATCACTCATTGATAATGGTCTAATCGGTATCGCTCCGAGCTGCTCAGTATATGCTGGTGGCTGCCGGCCTTGCTGGTTAGATGAAACACTACGTTGCCTTTATACCAAGTGATACCTTACTGGTGGTTGTTCTCGTTTGGCTGCTTATCTCTCTCTCTTTCTCGTATCTTTACGGGGCTTGTCTCAAACGACGGCTAAAGCTGGCTTCACTCTGCACGATCGCTAGTCGGAGCATCTCGATCACTTTCGTTATTGTACAACGATGCAAACATGCAAAACTGCTTTGTATTCATACTCGGTTTGCTTGTTTGTCTGTTGATTGATTGCTTTTTGCCTGCCTGCTCAGTTCGTTGCTGACTGTTTGCTCGACGTGCTGTAACAATTGCAATCGCTTCTGTCGAGCTGGGCGAACGCTCGCTGGATCCCTTGGACAACAGTGGATCTCCAGCGGTTACAGCATGAACGCTCAGACGACAATCCTTCTAACATGAACATCGATCGGGCCTTGATAATCGGTCAGTCACCAATAATGGGGCGACGTTCGCCTAACGGCTGCTTGCCAGTGTTGCTGAACACCGATCGTATATTGATATCTCCTTCACATGTTATTGTTCTATGACAATGTGGTCTATAGCGCGCTGTACGTAGACCAATGCTAGGTTGTAAGGATTTTTCGCTCAGGGGTATACAAACACTGTTGGAAGGGCGCAACGCCCGCAAGCAGGGGCGATTCATCAAGCCTCAATACTGACTTCATTACTCGTCTCTACGTGATTACTGATTCCCTCCCATTCTCTTTATCATTTATGTATCGTCGTATAAAAATCTCCTTGCCGTTGGAAGAAGTCACAGGGACACCCACCACAGCTAGTCATATCTTAGCATCATCGACTGCTATGGTGATAATTGGCGGCTCATTGAGCACGAAGCGGGTTCTGGACCGATGACGTTGTGTGACCTTGTCTAGTTATAGTAGTGATGGTACAGATCAATAGTATCGTCAATCAAGACGCGTCAGCCAACCGGCCGCACAACCGACTGATCCATCAATCAATCAGACAATCAATCGGTCGTTAAACCAGCCTATGGCTGATTCGGCCGTCTGCCGAGGCGTCGCGAATCATGGAACAGCAGCAAGTGCTGTTCCTTATCGATCCTATACCAGATCTCTGAATGGAGCTCTTCGGAAAACTGCGCGCGCGCGAGAGCATAATGGTCGCCTCGCTATATGTCTCGTTTTTGTTTCGCTGCTCTGGACAATCTCGTCGGTGTTGTGCTTTTCTGTTCTGGGTTATTTCTCCCTTCGAATTTGCGATGTCATTGATGATCAGCTTTGCAAACGTGAACATGGTTGACTGATCAACCCGATCATCGATCATCTCGGTGGTCCAGATCTGACTCCTGTAGCTCTGCAATCGATGTTTGAGTGTACGATGAGTGTACGGAGGCGCGTGTGTTTTAGCCTGCAGTGTGTGCCTACACCACAACATTTGCTCATAGCGGCATGGACACACGCTCGGTTCACTGACGTTGGATCTGCCTCGTTCTTAACAGCATCAGGGGGATCGCACAGCTCACGTCTATTGTGACTCACTTCGGGACAGGACGACTGGTTCACTGCCACTTATCGCTTGTATTATTTCGTCGGAACTGAACGACTGTTTCTCTTTCGCTGTTAGATTTTCTCCTTCATTAATATAGTCTCGGCTGTTGGCAGTTGTATTATCAATATCCTATCATTAGATCCAGTTATTTTGTATCGAGTTACTTTCAACGTACTCAAACAATGAGCTGATCCGGCGCTCTAGCTTTGCTCGGGACAGCGACAACAGCTGCTCGAACAAACGGGCCGAAATGCGAGCCGGATCATAAGAGTAAGCGATCTGCAATGACAACGATTAAACGCACCCCGGCTCAGCAACATTTCAACCTACATTTCATCTCCGTTGTTTGAACAAATTTATGAGGCTGATTAGAGGCGTCCGTACAGCTCCTGCCTCTGTATACTCTGGGAGGACTGGATCGGAGGTGCCATTTGATCACTCGTGGTAAAGGGGTGTTCCTTTTCAAAGGGGCACTAGATGCCTGGCCAATGCGGTAATCAAGATAAAGTCTGTGGTGTTCGTTACGTATGCACAAGGAGTAAGAGGTATAATTTCAGGTCGTATACAAGAAGGGACCTTGTGGCTGATGCGACGGTTGCAATAATGCCAGTATTTGAGAGAATCACTTCTGAAGTGTGGACGGGCCAGCCGCCACCTCGCCGGAAGAGTTCTCCCAGCATCGGTACCAGCTGCACCCGCTGTGGCTAACCAGTTGGGTGATGGGTAACCCTCGTGAGAACAGCAGGACCATACACACTGTGTCATACTCTTCCGGGCGAGGACGGCTTCAGGTTGGCCCCCAACCCCCAGAAGGGGTTCCCCCTCACACGCAAGCATCAGCAGTAGTCGAACGCCACCTGGAAAAAACGGAGCGAAACAAAGCACAGCATGTTGGTACTTGTTCACTAATTGGCCTGTCGGCATTGAGCAAGGGTCAGCAGAACATCAGGTGATGTCGGTAATATTGCGTAGGCGTATCTTCAAAATGGCACCCCACAATCCAACTTTCGGGCATATTCCGACAGCAACGACAATACTAACGGCGGAACAGGCTTCGTCCTGGCCATATTCCCAAGCAGACGGGAACGTTGTTGAGCAATGTTCATAGAGGCATAGTGCCTGCCCTAGTGTCGGGCAAAATTGGACTACCAGTGATCGGCGGCATCTTGTCGACCTCGTCGACTAGTGAGTGTATCTCCACCCAGACTGGCAATAGTCACCGGACTTCATATTCGGGACCTGCCACACGGGTGAAAAAGCTTTCGCAGTGACGTCTTAGGTGGATACACTCTCTCTTGGAGCAGATTTGGCATCATCGACACGCGTGGCAACCGTTGGCCATTGCGCTCTTGTATCCTGACTGCATTGACGGCTCGACTGTGGGAGAGGCTCTCTTAGCTGGCTTGCACAATAATAACGATAGACGACTCATGGGAGAGCGGCGTTAAGATATCTTACGGACTGTTTGACAACTGAGCAACACTTCAACGACGCGAAGAGATGAGGACACCTCGATTTTGGGTTAGTTTTTATTACTTGTATTATTTAGGGTTTTCTTCTCTTGGGTCAATTATACTTGTAGCTACTCATACTGTAGTGGTAGAGTTGCTGTTACTTAGCGAGACTTCAGTGAATTAATGTGTAGCTTGGTCACATTAACTTGTTTTGGAAGAGGTTATCAACACTACAAATAGCTTGGTTGGATCCGTCTCTCTCTCATTCGCTTTCAGTATTCGACTCTTAGTTATTGGTATGACGTAGTACGCATAGTAATTGTATATAGATGCTGTTAGATGTTGTTGTAATGCTTCACAGATAATATGCAGACGATAGATACTTAGAGGAGGTTCTCTTAGGTAATGGCGGTTTTTCTGCTTTCCTTTCAAATGTGTCAAGTATTGGATCGAAAGATGTTGTTCTTAGAATTGATATTAGTATTATTAGGCATTAGCATTATGATAATAACTGCTGTAAATGTTGTAACAAAACGCGGTTTCGCGACGTCAAAAGCGCTCCAACATTTCATCGCTCGCCGCCGAATGCTCGTATTGACCGCTTCCAACCGACCCACCGATACATATGTGTATATATGTATATACTTCGATAGATAGATAGATGTGACTGATTGAATTTTTTAAATGGTGTTGCTGTTTTATGTTGTTGCTCTCGCAACAAAAATGCCATTCTGAGTGACTCAATGGTCAGGCGTGTCTGGCACACGTGGCCACAGATCAATGAGCATTGATCATTACTGGCTAAGTCACTGCCCGATGCGGCAGGGACACAGTCTCCCGTTGTGTGAGGTCACACCATCACCAATTCAATACACATAAACGTTTGAGATTTGCATACGCAGAGGACGACGTTCGACGTGCCGTGGCACCCAACGAAATCGTCCTGCCTTGCTGGGTTGGCTAACTCTATCGCCGGATTGAACGCAATCAAGATTCTACCCAGAACATTCAGCTTCCGGCCGGTTCGTGTGGATCGGGTTTACGGAGGTGGCCAATGTCACCGGAACATATGGGTGTATATATACGCATATACTATTGGCCTTTTCTACAATTGGAGCCGGCTGAGGTTCGGCGAGCGCGCGAGAAATGCGGCCAGAAGTTCATTCAAGATCGTGTGTTGTTGTTGTTGTCGTCGTCGTTGTTGTTGTTGTTGCTGTTGGTCTGCTTGATGTTTGATGTTCTTAGTAATTTTTTCGTTCATTCTGTCGGTTGCTGTTGTTGTTGTTGATGTTATACGTTTTTAGTATTAATCACATCGATCTACTGTCTGTGCCTGGTGTCACAGTGGGGTTGTTAATACTGTTTTTGTCGTTGTTATTACTGCCAGAGAGGAGGTTTCTTTTGTCGTGCCGGTCCCTTTTCCGCTATGATGATTATTATTCATATTTTTATAGCTTGACTGATTGTTTGTTTCCAAGATAAACCCCTTGCACTTTTCTTAGAAATTCCCCGAGTGTGTTTATCATTATGGTACTATCGGTGCTGCGATCGATGTTGGTTCTAGTCAAATTTTGCTTGTTATTCTTGCTACCGTTAGCTGCGTCAGCTATGAACTTTTGAACGTGCTCGCAATAGTGTTATTGCAATTGTGGTACCACTATTAACATCACTGTCTCATTCATTTGTTGACTCCTAGCTGCTTGTGTGCGTGTCAGGTTTGTTGTTGTCGTTGTCGTTGCTGCTGTTGTTATTGTTGTTGTTGTTGTTATTGTTGTTGCTTAGCCAACGAGATGGGTGAGTGCCACGTCTTCGATAAGTTCAACTTTTTTAAAGTGCTCGCCTTCACGTTTGTTCCTCACTCTCGCAAACGGTTGCTCTGTCAAAACAGCTCGATGATCTAGATCAGTTTCGCGACTTATCGTCTCCGAATGATTGCTTGACCAATTCAAACGGTAATTGGATTGCTTGAGTTGGCTACGTTGCAAACTGGAAGAGTTGCTTAAAATTGTTATTTCTATATCAGCATACCTTATAACTGTACATCACCAATAGCCGCAAAATATGTATATATCCATATGCATAATGATTAATAATAATAATAATAATAATACATTTTATATCGCAAATTTATCCCTCAAAAAGTTAGTAGACCCATTTTGCCTTGTACGTAGCAAAAAATAATAGTATCATAAAGTTACTAATTCCTGCTGCTGTTGGTTTTTAACTTGTGAATTTTGGCCAACCCGAAAGTGTCATTCGTTCTAGTTGCCTTCTGACATATGCACAGATGCATATATATATATATATATATAAATAATATATGTATTAGATATAGCCCCGTTATGCCATGTTATTTCGAAGTCGATATACTTTGATGACGATGTTTGCTCAATGCTTAAATTCCAGGTAGATTATCGCCGGTCTGTTTTGCGGTAGTCGTCGTTGCCCCCGAAGGGCCTACTTGGTTCTTCCGTCCATTTGTCCGTCCCTGATTAGGTCGTTAGTGAGTTAGTTAGTTTGTTAGCCTGCTGTCGCTGTAGTCACGTAGAAGAGCAGCACAGAGTCTGCCACTGTATGCCATTGTCCTTATCCTGGCGCATAGATCAGAAGCTGTAGTTGAGACTGTCGTCTCTGAATCTGAACGTTGATTTTGTGATTCGATCAAAACGAGATGAATCATTCTTGCGCAAAGCTATGATATCCTGAGATTATTCATTTTCTTTCGTAGTTGTTGTTGTCGTTGTTGTTGTTATTGTTCCCATCGTGGTTGTTGTTGTCGTCGTTGCTACCGAAATTTCCCGTTGATGCCGAGAGCTTATTAATCCGTTATCTCACATAGACGTCTCCATCTTATTAGCCAATTCGAGTAGTGGTTGGTACTTGGTTACTTGCGCTTGCTTCTAATTGTTGTTAATTCCGATGGCCGTCAATCTCCTTGTTCGCCGTGCTAAGCTGATTGTGGCTCTTGTTGTTATTGCTGTCAGATCACTGTCGCTTGTTGAAATGAGCTGATTGATAGAAACCGATGTGTTGTCGTGAATCACATAGAGTTGTCAACGTTGTTTTTTTTTTCTCCATCCATTCATCCATTTGTATAGTTGTTGCTCCGTGAATTGTGTATGACGGTGGCGAACCGATGCACATCGCGGGGTCCGCCACCAGAGGAGACCAAGCCGTCGCCCGGGCCGAGCAGTGTACCCAGCTCGCAACAAAAGGGCGGCCCACAAGGTTCACCTGTGACACACGCCACAGGCGTACGCCTGGTGTTTTTTTGTTCCATATCTTGCTTTTGCTAGGGTATCCCTTTCAGAGCACTTTACCACACGCTCCATGCACGTTGTCGCTTGGCTGATAGCTTGCTTTGAATGCTCGAAATGAACATCGCCGTCCGAACTGAGCCGAAGAGCTCTTGTTTGAATGAAAGCGGACGGGATCAGTCGCCAGATAAAAAGTCTGTCGACCTAATCGCTCAGTGTACCGATACATAGATATTGTATATTGTATTTTATGGAAGATAGATTAACGCAGTGTATGGCCTTGCTGGATTCGAAATCGCGATAGAGCTGAACCGAGCCTTATCGCCGAGTGATTTGTAGCGGCTTGACAAGGAAGCGTGTGGTGTACTGCTGTTCTTCAAATATCGGCCAAATATTGGGCCTTTGGGTTGGACAGTCTGCCCGGTACGTCTGGCTGGTCAGGACCCGGCATAGGGCTGGGTCTCTCGCCTCCATCCCAGAAAGCAAGTCTGCTCGACATGAAAACTTCCAACGCCAAATTACACAACAGCACTTTTCTATACGTCAATTGGGTCCTCTTGAGCAATCCTGCAACGAATCGAATACGGACATTAGGCAAAGGGATGACGTCCCATAGGTAATAGGACAGGGAACAAGGATACAAGAGCACGATATACGTATATATATATGTATATATATTATAACATATATACAAAAAAGACATATTGTATAAACGTGTTTTGTAAAATTGAATAATATATATATATATATAGATTATAGGTTTTGTCCTGCATTCAATAGTAATCTCGTATAGCCAAAGAAATACATGTTCCAATAACGCTTGCAATTACTTAGTGAAAACTCTTCAAGGGAGTGAAATACATGTAAAATACTTGCCAAAGGTCACAGGCGTACCATAAATCCATAAATGTAAGGTGCTTGCGGTTACTTATCTCTAAGATGGTTACATATGGCCACTCCACGGTTACAGAAATGACTCCCGTTCTCTCCAATAAAGGAGCGGCGCGTCTTGTATCGTACAATATATACTCAGTGTGTAACACTCGTATAAATGTATACATATATTAATCGCATCAGTTGTATACGCTCGTTCGAAATACAATAGATGACTGAGGTGCGTACCGTATATAGTTCACTTCTATATGGTGAAATCGACCTACCTGGCCTCATAGCGGTAATACGGCCCATAGTTGTCCGGGCTTAGTTGGGTAGCCAGGTCATCTGCGCACAGCTGATCAGCGGGATCACACAGCGGTGCATCGCCGGCTTGTTGCCCGGCTTGCTGACCCGCTTGGCCCCCTCCTGCTGCCGTTGCGCTCTTCAGACTGCCGATAGACGTGGCCTGTTGAAGGGCCTGGTTGAGGCTCAAGTTCGCCTTGCTCAAACTCAAACTGCTGGGGTTGGCTTTTAGCTGGCCGAGTTGGCCGAGCTGCAGTTGACCTGCGTCGTCCGGATGTCAGGAGAACGTGTTCTTGTTGTGAAGGCCAAACCCCGTGATTGGACCCATAAAAGGACCCATGCCGTTGTCGGTCGCAGCGATGGCGAGGTTTTCATCCGAGCGGGGGCGTGTCAAAGGCTTCTTGCTCCCGCACGTCAGCGTGAACTAAGAAAATATACACACGCACACACAGACATAGGTAAGGATGAGAGTGTAAATTTCATGAACATATAACATCAACGTTACTCTTTCCTGACGCAATTGTATACTCGTTTACATCTGGCTAGGTATAAAAGTGTCTCCCTAGACAAGAGCTGATGACAGGGATCCTTATAAGATACACGCTACAACATACGATCTGCTGCGGCGTGCCGGCCCTCACCTTGAGTTCTCTGCAGAGTTCAACGCAGACGGGATCGCGCTCTTCGGGCACAATCTTTTTGGCGCGCCACACAAACTCGACGATAGCCGAGATGATGGCGACGCACGAGCCGACGAGCAGCACAATGAACACGCCTCCCACCGAGGCCACTGTCATCGCCGACGTCCCCTTATTGATGATATCCTTCGGACACTTCTTGCTTATGCGCTTCTTTTTCCACCAGCGCTCCTACACGATAGCGATCGCCATAGCCAACATCAGATTCCAGACATAGGGCGTGGTCATCGGTAGGAAACCAGCACCAGACACAGAGCGAACAAGGACAACACAATATATGAATAGGTCAACAACGATGGGATATATAAGCATCGAATTGTACGGGGGAGAGAGAGGTGCAGGAGGAGTCGAAACGGGAGTAGCGTGATCGCTACAGAATACGTTGCACAATAGAAAAATGGGACAACCACGTGCCTACGACGCACCAATGTTGAACTTTCGTTGAGGGGCGTGAATTGTACTTGTGTGATACTAAGACTCACCTGAACTGGTTGTAGTGGTGTGACCTGTGAGTATTCTATGCAAATCCATGCAATAAACCAATGCAAAAGCTATGCAGGGAAGGCTCGTCCTCTGTTTGTACATCTACTTTTTATAGAGCACTGGCTAAGTGGGGGTTTATGCAGCACTGAATGAATGGCATTTTAAATGGTGAGAACTCTGGCGTCAACTTTAAGAGTCGTAGCCTGTGCTTGGCGTGTGAACAAAGCGTCGAAGCTCCATGTATCAGAAGACTAATCAACTTATATTGCTGACACAGGTAGCACTTCCTCGAGACTTCCATCTCTCATCGCTGGTTGCCTTCAATTTCAGCTGTTCAACGTGATCATGAGTGTGTCTTCACGTCAGGCTCAATAAAATCAAAGGGTTGTTTTAATCAATCGTTTAAAGGTAGTACCGCCATGCACAGGAACTGACCTTGAGCACATGGAGGTCGCCGTTTTCTTGTAGCCGAAGGATGGCCTGCGATAGCATAGTCCTGTAGGGGGACCCCGGAGGAGTGGCGATGCCGTAGCCCTGCAATGGTGAACATAACGGAGCAGAGAATGAGACAGATTTCGATATGTGCTAACCCAACTTTGATAAAAGGATTTTCGCTATCGGGCGATAAGTAAAAGTGCAAAGTACATCTATCCACAACTCACATTAAACCAAAAATCATTATGGCTTATTTACTATGTTTGGGTCATCTGTTAAAAGCCATCTGCACTGGAACTTTCGGAGTTTCGCCGATTTCTATAAACCGTAACTGGATTGAAAAGTTTGAAATGAAAATACATAATAAACCGTAAAAAAATCATGAAGTTCGTTGAGCAATGAACACGCCATTTAATTGTATTTGTAGTCGCATGTGCCTTAGACGATTGGAAGGCCGCGTTTTTTCCCTTATTCTACAACACGATACGAACAACTCGCGCCGAATATTATGGCACATATTATACTACAGCCACCATACAGCAACCTAAAATCACAGGATGATAGAATACACTCGGCAGGGTGCCAAGGAACAACGCCCTGATGTGTAGGATCTCCCATCTCATCACTAGAGATTCCTCTCAACGATATATAATATGTGTACCCCTCAGGGTGCTTTGGAGGAAACTATTGTGAATATTAGTCACGCCACGTGGCAGCCGAGGCCTGGCGGAATCAGCCAAAGCAGGATTACAGCAGTTACAGCAGGGCTAACGATAACGACCTTACAATGCCACTGTCTCGACGGGGTGGCGATCCGATGATTTCGGTACTGAGACAGCTCGTCAAATAACACACGCAGGGCCGGGACTCTTGTATATAACTACGTGACATAGATATGTACCGTTAGAATAGTCTGCAGTGACATTTTTAGTGCGAGATGGCGAGAGAACACATGGACGGGACGCTATTTGGTGTTGCTACTGTTTTTATGCAGTGAGATTCAGAGGCTTGATGTCCCGACTAGAGGTTTATTCGAGCTGTTCGTGGGGAGATTTTTATGTTGTAGGCCGGGGGTAACAGCTTCGTCCTCTATTTTCATTGCATGTCCCTTTACATAAAAGTTTGTTCTAGAGGCTAAAGACTTCTCCCCCCCCCCAAGTTGACTCTCATAGCGATTGACAAAGCGGAGACCTTTTTTACTTGGATGTACGGTACAGGATAGCCTGCCTATACAATAACTGGACCAACGTAGGTCAAACATAGTAGTTATTGAGACAAACATAAACTCGGACGTGGTATTCATCCGCTCCTTTCATGTTTGACAGCTTACGTATATCTCAGATGCCACCGAGTCAGCCCAATGCGTTCACATATGTGATTCAGTACTAGAAAGACCCCTTGGGGCATTGTATTGAGTCAGAATCACATGGACCTAGCTAACTGCGAGCTTCGACGAATACTGACGAATAGCACTGCTATGATCCTGACAACTTTTGCAATCTCGTAGTCAATCCGCGAAGGAATAAGAACTCTTAAGCACAAGTAAAAATTGCACTTCCTTTAATAAAGCAATAAACCTTTATCTGTACCTTCTGTGGGCAATGCAATGACGAGTGATAACTTCAAAAAAGTCGACAAAATCACACGATGAAAAGACGCATGCGCTTGGGTGCAAAAGTGGTACCGTTGTTTTCGCGACAGCTGTTTGAGATTTTAACTCACCTTATTGTCGAGCAGCGAGCCGATCTGGGTGAGGTCGCAGTTCCTCTCAATGTTATACTCGATTGAAGTGGACTCCATCAGGTAAGCGTACTTTCCCCTTAACACACGATCGATGCCCTTCTGGTTGCTCTCAGCGAACACAGTTGGCCGTTGAGATTGCATGACGTGCCACATTTTGGCGTATGTTGGGAATTGCGAATCCTATAATTGTGAGTAGAACAGATGTCAGAATGGAGCTAGGCGGGGCAATAGTTGTTTATACGAATAACATAGACAATAGATTTAGCCAGTCGTACCAGCCAGCCGTCAATCTGCGAAACCTTTTACAGGTACACGTTTAACTTAAAGACAGGTTCCGTAGACAGGTTTATGATATGGATCTGTTGTAAGGTCGAGGCGCGGCCTTCTGGATCATTTTGAGATCATTGAGGATTCCGCGCCTGTTCTAATTATTTCGTATTCATAGACCTCGCGTGGCCCTTTGACTCGAGATGGCCTGTAGCCTATAGGCTCTGTCGTAGCTATGGCACAGCTATAACGTAGATGGATTAACAAGACGAAAAAAAAGGTTATTCGTAAACTTACTTTGAAGAAGGATTGTGTGGAGCCAGACCTAAGACAGCCATACTGAATGGTTGTCTGCTTCGCCAGATCTTCAACGCTTTCAATTGGAGATACAAGACGTTCCACAGTGAGGAACGCAGCCAAGTTGGCGGTGTAAGAAGAGACCATGATCAAGGTAAAGAACCACCACATGCCAGCTGCTACACGAGTCGATAACGCTCTGTGTTCCGATCCATCCAAACGAGGCGATTGTTTGTCCGATGTTGTTGAAGCAAATTCAGAGAACGCATATTGGCACGAAAGTGGACTCATTGATTATATGATTATCAGTAAAACTCTGATACACCATTTGATAGCTCACGCAATACCTGAGGCCTGTACTTGCCTACAGACAGTTTTCAATGACCGTATCTGGCAGGTTTTCGCGAAGAAAATAGGCACGCAGCTATGTGTCTGCACCGGATAGCTAGTATCGATTAAAGGATTGTTGCTTAATGCTTAATCAATGATGAAAAGCCTTTGTACTCCAATTTCGAAAACCTTCTACAGGCATATATAAATTAGTTGGTTGCGCATTATGCAAGGCGCACTCCTTCAGCTTTTCGAATATTTGTAGCAAACAAAACCAAACGTTTCAAGGAGTTTGTTTTTTTAATTAGCTGCCTTCGCTCCGAAGTGTCTTGTCCTTGATCTGGCTATTGGACATATCTTGTCTCGTTCCTTATCATATTTATGTCGAGGACGAATATTGCACAAGATATGTACAAAGAATTTCTAATGCTTGATGCCATGTGTCCATGACCAAACATTTTTATTATTCTTTAAAGGGAGACGTCTAGCGAATGGATAAATTCTCGATACAAGGTCGGGCTTGCCTAACCAATTGCTCGCAACCAGTGAGACAGCACGGCAAGTTCAACTCTCGCAATCTC